>WOUA01000022.1:0-594130 GCA_021397985.1 Sporothrix dimorphospora
CCAGGAGGGTTCTGTCTAATAGTCGCTAATAGCCAGGATTGGCTGAGAAAAGCGGATAATAATAATAATAATAATAATAATATTACTGTTAATATATAACATACAGCGGGTGGATGTTTTTTATTATTTTAAAATAATAAGAAACATGTATTGTGAAAGAAAAAAAATCTAACAGATAAATAGAATAAAAATAAAACAGAATGAGTACAGCAAAAAGGTCTGCACTTAATTTATATCCCATACATTTTACTTTTTACATTTAGTTTCTCTTCATATTTATCTATGAAATTATTACGAGGGAACTCGCTTCCCTGAAATTTGATTCTAAATAGGGTATCATATCATCGTAAAAGTACATATATATACATGAAAGACTGAAAGATCAGCATCTTCTAGCGCTCATCTCACAGCTCATCCGTCTCGTCTGAGTCGTCAATGACTTCATGGACCGAGCGCGTGAGAGAGATCGACGGAAGTGACGCCTGGTCGGGAATCTCGATGACTGACGCATGTTCTCTTTCTGCGGGGGCCATGGTCGGGCTGCTGGAGAGCAAAACGACGGCTCGACCGCCATTCGCGTCTTCGCCGCCCTGGTTGTTCTCAACGACAGACATGGTTTCGCCGGCCATGTTTTCCCACTGAGCGCTGTTGTTTTCCTGCTTGACGCGCACCGATGCGATGGACATGACAGACTGTGTCGCCTGTGTCTGCGTCGCCTGTGTGGCTGTAGCTTGTGTGGACAGGATCGTCTCATAGCGAGGCTCCCTCTTGATCCGTGAAAGGTTCGACTCCGTTTTGACTTGGCTTTTGTCGTCAGCCTCGTCCTTTTTGACGCGTGGTAAAGGCATCTTTTGGTCGGCTTCTTTCTTTCCATTCGCCTTCTTGTCGGTGTCTTCTTTCTTCTTTCTGCTGTCCTTGATATCCTTCCCCTTCCCCTTCCCCTTGCTCTTTGCCTTTTTGTTGTCGTCCGACTCGTCCATTTTCACAATCAGTTCTCGTCTCTCGACGATGTCCTCGCTGATGACAACTAGCGAGGCTATTTCGCCTTCTTTTGGCTCTTCCTCTTTGTGGTCCTCGTCTGCTTTTATTGGTTCTCTCACAGCTCTGTCTCGTTTCTTGTCGTTGTCGTTGTCACGTCGGACCTCGTTGTGGTTGTTACGTTCATGGTTGCTGGCGTTGGCGTTCCCGTTGGAATTGGCGCCTTCGTCGTCTCCCTCGCTTTCCGTCTCCCGCGCGGCCTCCATCTGCTCGCGGATCAATAGCTCCCGCTTCCGGTAGAAGTTCTCGAGACTCTGCCGCCGCTGCTCGGGCGTCCAGCCCTCGACGACCATTGCAAAGTCCGTCGCCGTCGCAAAGCCGGCCTCGAGCGCCATAGTGCAGAACTGGCGTCGCATGACATCGTCGGGCGGGTTGTAAAGTAGGCGGTGGCCGGTGACAAAGGAGATGTCCACATTCAAAAGGGGATCGGCGTCGTGGGCGGACCGGAACGCGGCACTCGTGTCGGCCAGCATCGAGCTGATGTCTGCGCTGCTCAGGTGGTTTGCAGGAGGCATCATCGGCCCCTCACTGTCGTAGTCTGTCAGGCTGTCAATATGGCTGCCGCTGTCGCTCTGATCGCGGCCGTAATAGGCGCTGCGGTTGGTGAGGCGGCTGGTGTTGTGGCCGTCCAAATCGCCGTCGTCTTCGTCCTCGTCGTCTTCACCCTCTTCGGCTAAGACCATCTCGGCGCGGCGTGACAGCTGGGCCTCGACGCGGCTACTGCCCACAACTTCGGAATTGTCGTGTGTGTACTCGACGCCGGCGCTCGCCAAGATGGCCTGGATGGCGTCACTCTTGCCGGATGGGCCATCGGCATTGTTGCTTGCATTTGTCGTGTTGTCCCTGTCGTTGTCCTCTTCCCCATCTGGCTTCATTAGAGCGGCTATTTGGTTACCACTGGCCGCGCCCTCGAGCTTGACGAGCATTTCGTTGTCCTTGTCGGCGGCTGCTTGCTCCATGTCAATGGCCGTCAGGTGCACGCCGACTTTTGCCTCGGCAATGTTGGTCTTGTTGACAATGTCACGCAGAACAACCTGGTCCGTGGAGAAGGTGAACAGGTTGTTGAGGCCAAAGATCTCGCCCTGGCGCGTTTGGTCCTGCTGCACACCCTTGAAGTAGCGCCGTTCCGTCGATGCGCTGTAGCCAATGTTGGCCTGCTGCTGCTTGTAGATTTGGCGCGCGTAGACGATCTCCTCGATGGTGCCCGCTGACACGAGCCGGAATACGTCCACATCACGCACTTGGCCGATACGGTAGGCGCGGTCCTGGGCTTGCAGGTCATAGGCCGGGTTCCAATGCGGGTCAAAGATGACGACCTTGTTGGCCGACGTGATGTTGAGGCCGACGCCGCCTGCCTTGGTGGAAATGAGGAATACAAACTGGGCTGGGTCTGCGTTGAAGTCGTCGACGACGCGCTGGCGCTCATCGTAGCTAAGGGAGCCGTCGAGGTAGCTGACGCTGTAGCTGGTGTTGTGGAACAGATGCTGCAGGATGCGTAGCAGGCGCACGTTGTGCGAGAACACGAGCACCTTGTCGCCGTTCTCGTGCCAGAAGCGCAGCAACTTGCGCAGCACTTTCCACTTGCCGCAGAAGTCGGGGTTGGCCAGGTTGACGAGCGAGTCACGCTGGCGGTAGAGCGTCTCCCACTCGTCGGGTACGCAGATCTTGAGTACGGCCATCGCGCGCTTGTGTCGGTCGTTGGCGGCCTTGGCGGCTGAGACGGCTTTAATTTTTGCAATCGACGCTGCAGAGGGAAGCCGCCCTGAACTGCCCTCACCGTTCCCCTGCTCTTCCTCCTCGTCCTGTTCTCCCTCTTCTTCTTCCTCCGCCGCGCCCGTGCCCATGATGGTGTCGGCGGATGGGATCAGCAGAGTCAGATGATTCGAGAGCTTGAGCAGGTTCTGGATCGTTGGAAAGACGAGGCTAAACCAGGTCACCTTCATTCCGGGTACCGGATATACATACTTGTAGCAGCACCAGCCGCGCTTGCGGCCGGGGTGGTGGTCGCACGGCTCGGACACGCGGCGCAAGTGTTCAACCTGCTTGCTATTGATAAAGTTTTCGTAGGCGGCGCTCTGGCGGTCTGTTAACGGGCAAAAGACAACTCGGTCTGTCTTTCGTGGCAGCTGGTGGGCGATGAGCGACTTCATGCGCCGCAGGAAGAACTCGGGCAGCAGGTTCTGTACAAGCTTCCTCGCGGTGGCGCGGGCCAGACTGAGCTGGTAGAGTGTGGCATCGTGCGACTGGCCGATGGTCAGGGGCCTACTAATGGTCCGCTGCCACTCCAGCAAGGTGCCAAAGCGGCCCGGGTTCGTCCAGTTGAGCAGGGTCCACAACTCCTCGTACTTGTTCTGGATGGCCGTTCCTGTCAGGCCGATGCGGCACAGGGCGTTGACCTCGTTCATGGCGCGGGTCGTCTCGGACTTGCGCTCTTTGAGGACGTGACACTCATCGGCGACAACGGCATCCCAGCGCACGGTATTGATGCGGTCACGATGATTCTTGTAGGTGGTATAAGTGGTGACCATGATCTCGAGACGGCCGGCGCGTGCGGACTGCAACACGTCATCTTTTCCGCTGCCGTGGTACAGGTCGACATGCCACCAGCCCCAGCGATGCAGCTCGTTGCGCCAGTTCTGGATGAGCGAACCGGGGCACACGACAAGCACGCGGGGATACCAGCGGCTGTCCCGGTCGTCGCCTTCTCCATGTGCGCCGGTCGGCGGCCCTGCGCGCCGCATTTTGCGCATGCGTTTGTCGTCGCGTTCGTCGCCCGTCTTGCCAAAGGCGGCCGTCAGGAAGGCAGCCACCTGCACGGTCTTGCCGAGACCCATGTCGTCGCCTAGGATGCCTCCCTTTTGGTAGACAAACAGCTGGTGTAAGAATTGCACACCGGCCACCTGGTAGTCGCGCAGGTACTGGGCCATGCAGGCTGGCACGACGCCCGCCGAGTACTCGAGCAGGATGTCCTTGCGCTCTCGCGACGGCCGCACGCTGCTGTCAAATTGGGGTCGTTGTTGGAGGGGTGTTTGGGGTTGGATGCTACTGCTGCTGTTGCCAGAGGGGTGTTTTGTCCGTCGTCGTCGGTCGTTGTCGTCGTCGGAAAAGTAGATGTCAGTGTAGTCGGGAGGCAGTCGTAAGCCGGCGTCTTTGAGGATGGCTCGTTTCTGGTCAAAATCACGCCGGCGCTGGCGGATGTAGTCCGGGATGGTGAGGTCTTCCTCCTCCTCTTCCTCCTTCTTGATCCCGTCCTTTTCTGCATCGGCCGTCGATGACGTCGCCCGGCCTTTGCCCTTGACGTCCGCCTTGGTGTCTTTCCGCCCAGCCGCATTTGATCCGCCCCTTCCCCTCCCCCGCCCTCGTCCTCGTCCGCCTGCGCCCCGTTTGCGCTTCTTCAGCCGCTCGTATTCGTCGTCGGACTCGTCGGTCCACTCGACCTTGACGGTTATATCTTCTGGCCGGACGCCTTTTCGGGTGTCTCCTTCCGGTTCGGCCGGCTCCGCCTCGTCTTCGACATGGTCGGCCGTATGCGATCGTCGCCGTTTGACACCTTTTGATGGGGCAGGCGTGTCGAATGGCTCCAAATCGAGGTCGACGTCGAGCTCGGACGCTGCGGACTCATCGTCAATCACAATGCCTTCGTGTCGCGCCGATGCGCTACGCGCTGCCATGGTGGTGGTTAGATGGGCGGCATTGCGGGGTGCCCGTGTGTAAATAGGTGTCGGAATGCTTCGCGGTGGAAGACGCGTCGCGAGAATTGGAGGCAGAGAAAGAGGGGCGGCGTGGCGTGAAGCGCTGTTGCGTGAGCACGTGAATTAGGCTCCAATGGGCAAGCTCGGCCAGCTGCAGAAGAGGAAGGCGCGATCGAGTCGATTGCCACAGGCGTTGTATGGGCACAAAACCCGCCTGTGACAGCACCCCGCTGGAGAAACAAAGAAGGAATCAATTCCGCACCTGCTAGTTGTGGAGATTAGTGGGTGCCTCGGCTGGGGTGGATATTGTACGAGCGGAACAGGAACAAAAAACATGGGGAAGGAGCGCTTGTGACGGAGCTGCCATATCACCTCACTTCTTGCCATCGGAAGATAAATACGAAAAAGCTTATCAAGGAAGGTGCGACTTGGGTCTGCACATATAGTTTTTGCATATTTAATTTTTAAAACATCGTTTCGACTTCTTTTGGGACCTTACACGATCATCCAACTTCACATAGCCTTGCATCCCAGCAACCACCATGGAACCGTCCAGCTCCAATACGGGCTTCTTCCAGGAGCTGCCGGAGCTCGCCAACCAGTTCTACGACGATGTCAGCGTCCAGCGCGTATTGAACTGTAGGTTGACATTATGACTTTCATCGTGTTTCCTCCAAGACGAATGAATCACTGACACCCTCCCCAGTGCTCATCCCTCCTGAGCTGCGCCAACAAGTCGAACCCGAGATCGCCCAGCTCGGCGAAGACGTGCTCGCACCGCACATCTTTGACCTCGTCACAGACGCCGAACGGAACCTGCCGTACCTGCGTGGTGGCGGACGCAATGCCTTTGGCCGGCCGACGAGCGAGCTCGTGACGGGCGAAGGGTGGCGCGGTCTGCAGGCGTTTGGCATCGAGCGCGGGATTGTGGCATACAACTACACGGCGGATCATGCTGCGTACGGCGCGCACGCGCGTGTGCTGCAGATGCTGCGGTGCCACCTGTGGGAGCCGTCGGGAGCCTGCACGACGTGCCCGGGCGCTATGACGGATGGCGCGACCCGGCTGCTGCAGCGCCACCTGGCGTCCGACGCCAAGGCGTCGACGACACCGGAGACGAAGATATCGGAGGCGCAGCGCAAGGTGCTCCAGAATGCCTACGACCGGCTGACGTCGCGCGATCCGGCGCGGGCGTGGACGAGCGGGCAGTGGATGACGGAGCGGCCTGGCGGGTCGGACGTGTCGCAGACGGAGACGGTGGCGACATTTATGGCCAACCATGGCCAGGGTACGAATGACGTCGACTCGGACGGACTGCCGCTTGGACCGTGGTCCATCGACGGCTTCAAGTGGTTTTCGTCGGCCACGGATGCTGGCATGACGATTCTGCTGGCGCGTACACATCCCAGCAAGGGCCTGTCGGCGTTTTTCGCGCCCATGCGGCGGCGACGCCCCGACGCGGCACCAGCAACGCAGGTTACCACAGGAAGCCGCCGGAAACAGGACACGGAGCTCAACGGCGTGCGCATCCAGCGCATCAAGGACAAGTCGGGCACGCGGCCTGTGCCTACCGCCGAGCTCGAGCTCAAGGGCATGCGCGCGTGGATGATCGGCCAGGAGGGCGACGGCATCCGCGAGATTGCGACGGTGCTGGCGATCACACGCGTGCACTGCTCGATTGCGTGCCTGGGCCTGGCGGGCCGCGCTCTGGGCGTCGCCAAGGCGTACTCGCTGAAGCGCACCATCAGCGGCGCCGCGGGCGGCAAGTCGCGGCTGCTTCTGTACCGCAGTCCGCTGCACATGCAGACGCTGGCCGACCTGACGATCGACTACCACGGGCTGATGTTGCTGACGTTCTACACGGCGCACATCATGGGCCTGGACGAGCGCCAGACGTCGTCCAAGAGTGCTAAGCACAGCAGCAGTGAGGACAGCGACCTCGTGCATCCCCCAGCCGATGCCGTGGTGCCGCTGCTGCGTGCGCTCAGCTCGCTGCACAAGGCGTACGTCTGCAAGCAATCGGTGCCGCTGTTGCACGCAGTATGCATGGAGGCTCTGGGTGGCGTTGGCTATCTGATGAACACGGAATCGGAGGCGCTCAACATGGCGCGTCTTTTCCGCGACGGCACCGTCAACGCCATCTGGGAGGGCACGACGGACGTGTTGAGCACGGACCTGCTGCGCACGCTGACGCACCGTAAGGCGGGCAAGGCCAGTCTGGATGCTCTGGGGTGGCTGATCAAGACCTCTGTGGTCGGCGACACGGTCGCTTCGTCACTCCTCCTCCCGGCGTGGACGGCCCTGCGTACACGCATCGAGACGACCGCCACCGATATCTTGCTGGCGGACGCGCGGGCGATTCTGTTCACAGCGGCCGAGATCCTGATTGCAGGTCTGCTGTCGGCGGACGCACACACTGATGGGTCGACGGCGGTCGCGGCTATGAGTCAGCGGTTCCTGTTGAAGATGGGTTTCTTGGGCAAGGACTCGGACGCGGCCAAGGTGGCGGCATCAGCATCGGTCGAGCAGCGTCTGGCAACAGACACGGCCATTGTTTACGGGACGAACGGGCCGGACGTGCAGCAAACGGCTAAGCTGTAGGGACTACTTTCTCAGAATGACAAAACAGATACATGACCATCGTCACAGATAGCATTTCGGATGTACAATTTTTGGGGAATATAATTCATATCGTTTCAGGAAACATTGATTATCATACAGGGTTCGTGCAGACTCGTGAGGAACAAAACAAACTGGCGAACAAAAAACAAAATCATATCCAAACATGAGCGCATAGACATCAGAACAAAATCAATGCTCAAAACAAGAAAAAGAAAAACAAAACAGAAACAAAAACAAAACAGCACGCTTCATCAATCGCTTCAATCATCAACCCTCCCCCTAATCCTTCACAGAAAGAAACTTCTTGAAGATGGCCCTCAGGCCACGCTTCTTCTCATCACCCGTCTTGGCCTTGTCACGCTTCTCCTGCCGGTCCTTGCGGTGCTTCTCGTCCGCCGTGGCGGCAGCGCTGGGGCCGCTAGACGCCGATGCTGTCGCCTTCGCCGCTGTGACTGTGGGTGCCACCGGCTGGCCCTTGTCGGAGCCCAGGGACTCGCTCGTCTCGCGGCCCAGGGGAATCGGAGGCGCCGCGGGAGCTGATGCTTGTGAGGAGGAACCCCGACCGACCTCGGCGCTCTGGCGACGGTGACGGTGCCCGTGGTGGTAGTACTTGTCCTTCTCCTTGTCGCGGGACGACGAGGACGACTCCCGCTGCGAGTGCTGCTTCTGAAGGCGCATCCGCGAGGAGGTTGAGGTTGTCGGCGCCGCTGCCGCTGTCACTGTCGTCGTCGATGCTGGGTCGGCGCCACCCGCGTCTTCGGAGCGTCTGCTGGAGCCAAAGCGAGAGCGGGTTGTGCTTGAGCGCTTAGGAAGAGGGTCATGTCTGTCAGAGCTGGAAGGTGCTTCAGTGCGGCGGTCTCCTTCCTTCTCTCTCACTCTCCGGTCGCTGCTACGGCGGTACTCTTTCGACTCGCGTCTCTCCCTGTCTCGTGAAGTGGCGCCGGCGGGTGGTGCAGGTGGTGGTGAAGAAAGGACTTGAGCTGGTGTAGGTGCTTGTGCTGGTGTTGGGGCAGTGGTGTCTGGGCTGGCAGTGTGGTCGGTGCTTTGAGGGGCGTTACCGTCGTGCAAGCCAAAGTTAGGCTCCACGGTGCTGGCCGCGTTTTTGACGTCAAAGAACTTGCGGCTGCCTGCAACAGGCACAGGTGCAGCAGCAGACGGGCTGGCTGGTCCAGCATCTGCCGTAGTCGGTCGGGAGCTGTGCTGGCCAGAGTGGCGACGCGAGCTGCGCCGTTCGCCATCGCGGTAGCGATCCCGGTCACGTTCCCGTTCCCGTTCACGGTCCCGCAGACGCTCGGCGTCGGCGTCTTTACCTTTGCTGCTGCCCCGGGATGTTGTTGCCGCTGCAGCTGCACCGATGGCTGCGATGCCACCGGCGGCAGCCGCAAGCTTCTCGCGTGCGTGGCGGGCCGCGCGTCTTTCGGCTCGGTACCGGTCTTCGGCGTCCTGGTCGGTGCGGCTGCGCTCCTTGTCGTCGCGGTCGCGATCGCTGCGTGAAGGTCGATACGACGATGACTTGCGCGGCGACGAGTTGCTCGAGCTGAGCCCAGCACCATCGCGGCTGCTACCGCCGCCGTCCCGGCTGCCGCTGCCGCCGCTCTGCACCGAGAAACCGCTGTCCTGGCGCTTGGGCGTGGTCGGCAGCGAGCGCTCCGAGGGTGAGCGACCAGTGCTGTCGCGGTGGCTGTGGTGCCGATGGCGACTGCTCGAGCCAGTCGTCGCACCGGCACCAGCGTCTTTGCTCGCATCGCGGCTGGACCGCGACGAGTGGTGTTCGCCGCCGTGCGACCGGGAAGGCCGGGTGGCGTTGTAGTCGGCGGACGACTCCTTCAGCTTCTCGTCTGCAAAGAGGTCAGCCACAGAATCGCGCAATGCTCTCTCATGTGCTCTCTCCGGTGATCCCTCGTATGTCTGTGTGTTTTCCTTCGCAACTCTCCCATCCGTTCCTCTAATTTCCTTTTCCTTTTCCTTCACTCCAGAATCCAAAACAAGAGGCACAACCTCGCCCTCGCCCTCCCGCACACTCTTTCTTCCCCGTTCTACATCTTCTACCTGTTTTCCATCCTCCATGCTAGGTGCGTCCACTGCCTTCAGTGTCGGCGATCCCGGCCGACTCAACACCTCTGCTGTCGCATAAATCACAACCGCTGCAGCTACCGTGTCCTCCGTGTCGCGAATTGTCTGCTTCTGCCGCTTCTTGATGCTGCGCACACGGCCCAGCTCCTTGACTTGCTTGTCTTCCAGATCGGGAATGACCACAGCTGGCGTCGGGGCCCGCAGGAGCTCCGAGCTGATACCCGGGCGGACTGCGAGTGAGGAAGACGACGCACGAGGCGGCAGGAACTCAACCTTAGGGCCCTCTCTGGTTGGCTGTTGGTCCACAACTGGGAACGACTCGGTCCGAGGCGCATTCTCGTCAAGCACCTGCGAGGCACCGAGGCCCGAAGAAATGGAACGGACGTCCTCGGCATCGGCACCAGTGACAAGCTCACCCGACGAGAGCATCTCGGGCGGGACCGGCGACGGAGCAAGGGCTGCAAGCTTCTCGAGCTCCTCGACGTCACGCTCGTGGCTGCTGCTACCTTTGGCGTGAGCGAAGCCAACCAGGCCGGCACCGCTCAAGAGTGCAGCGGCGCCCACGGCCGCGGCAGCAATTTTCTCCTTGAGGTGCGCGTCCTCTTCTTCAGGGGCTTGCACAGGAGGCGCTGTTGGCTGAGGCTCCGGCACAGTTATGTGCTCAAACGATTCTTCTTGGGCGATGGGTGCGTGGACATCCTTGACAGTCTCTTCCACTGTGACTTCTTGAGGGGTATCTAGAGGAGACTCGACAATAGGGCTGAGTTGCTCCGGGAGAATCTCAGCCGTGGCCACAAGCTGATGGGACTCGATGGCATCGCTGACATCAGAGAAGGGTGTCAGGTCCGATGCTGAAAGTGCGGTGATGGTCACGCCGGTCTCCTCCTTTTTGTCGTCGATGGGAGAAACAGAAGTCTCGTCCACATCAGCCTCGGGCGTGGGAGGAGTTGATGGGCCAGCTTCGAGCTCGACAGGGTCAGCAGTCTCAACAGAAGCAGGCTCGACAGGCTCGACAGGATCCACCTGAGCTTCAGGAACAGCTTCAGGTGCAGCCTCGGGAGAAGCGTGGGGAGCAAACTCAGGAACAACAGCCTCTTCAGAAGACGGAGCCACCTCATCGTTCACTTCGGCGGTGTCGGCAAGCGTCTCTGATTCACGCGACAGAATGATGGCATCTTTGCGTGGGGCATCGGCAGGCTCAATGTGTTCTTGAGAGGGATCCTCCTCAACTGCCTTAGGAGTGGCGGTCTCCGGCTCAGCAGCGATAGGGGCCGCAATGAGCTCTGGCGTGGAGTCGGTCGACTGTTCGGCCTCCTTCTCGGTGTCTTTGTCAGAGTTGCGCACAAGGACAGCAGCACTACCAGCGAGAAAAGCCACAGCGGCGGCACCTGCAGCAGCGAGAAGACCATTGTCAGAAATGGCAGGCTGGGACTCTTCCTGGGTCGTTTCTTGCGTCTCTGCAGCCCGGGTCTCATTCTCGACGGGGGACACTTCAACATGTGCAGGTTCTTCGACAACAGAACCCTCGGCAGCGTCCGGCACAGAAGTGGTGGCGGCAGGTTCCTCCTTTGAGGGGACCGCAGGCTCGTCAGTTTCTGATGAGCTGCTCGGGAGAACAAGGTTGTCGTCGGCGGCTGGCGTGGAGTCGACCAGGACGTAGTCCTCACCAAGGGCCTCGTCGGCGACCGGTGCATTGCTAGTCTCTTCCGACACTTCTTCAGCGGCGGCCGGGGAGCTCTCTTCAGGGAGACTGAGGACGCTCTCTTCTGTGGGCAGCGGAACGATGACTTCAGATGCCTCGAGAGCAGAAGCTTGCTGGGTGTTGTCAGTGGTAGTCGCTTCTTCCGGCTTGTCGGCTATGTCGGAGACAGTAGGTTCTTCACGGGCTGCCTCCTCCGCAGGCTCATCGACAACGACCAGCTCATCAGCAGCGGGCTCGCCATGCTCAGGCTCGGCAACAGCCTTATCGGAAACTGGCACCTCCGTGGGCTCCTGTTGAGGAACGTCATGGACTTTCACTGGAGCTTCAACTTCGGCTGGAACATCGGCTGGAACATCAGCTGTAGCTACAAAAACCTCCACGACATCTTGAGCAGGACTATCAACAGTAGACTCCACAGAAATTTGAGCGGGGACCTCGACAGCCTCGGTGGGTTCAGCAGGCTTCTCGACAGGTGCAGGGGCAGCAACCTCGACGGGAGCCTCGACGGCAGCCTCGACAGGAACCTCGACCGAAGTTGGCTCGCTAGCCACCCCGGCACTCGGCTCAGGAGCAGGCTGCTCAGCGGCGGAAATGGTCTCGGTGTTGTCCTCAGCCTTGTCTTGCGGCTCGGCCTCAACTGCCTGAATGACTTCGGTGTCGTTGGATGCGGGCCGGACCGTTGGTTCAGTGGTGGCTCCAGCAACAGTCTCGGCAGCATCTGGCTCTTCAATGTCGCGGGTCTCAGTGGTGGTTGGCGTGGCCTCGACGACAGGTTCCGTCTCAGGCACAGGCTCAGTCTCTTTCTCAACGACCTCAGCAGGAGCATCAGTGGCATGATGAGAGGAAGTATCGACAGTTGGCTCGGGAGCAGGCTCTGCAGACTCAATGGCAGCCTCAGTCAACTCGGCAGCGGGTTCAGGAACAGGCACCGCCTCGGGCTCGGCGACTGGCTCCGCGGCTGCCTCTTCAACGGCATCGGACTGCGGCTCGACAAACTTCTCCACAGGATCGGTGACCGGGTCGGTAGCTGGCTCAGCGGCTGACTCAGAAGCCGGCTCAGCAGCAACGTCGGCGGGTTCTGCCACGGTCTCGGTCACTGCCTCGGGCTCGTCAACAGATTCGGCGACAGGATCAGCAGTCTCAACAGGCTCGGAGACCTCAGTTGCCTCAGTAGCCTCAGGGATTGACACAACAACCTCCTCAGCTGCGGTCTCGACAAGGGCCTCTGAGGTGGTCCCAATCACTGACTCAGAAACCGGCTCAGCAACCGGCTCGGGAGTGGTCTCAACAGAATTGGCAACAGTCTCGACAGGCTCGACGACAGGCTCGACGACAGGCTCGACGGTAGCTTCGGGCTCAGGAGCAGCCTCAGAAACTTCGGGCTCGGAAAGTGGGACTTCGGTGTGTGCAACTTCCGGATCCTGTGCGGGAGTCTCGTCAGGAAGATCTGTCGTGGGCGCCTCTGCTTCGATTTCAGGAGTTGCAGCGGGGATGTCGTCGGTTGTCGTTGTCTCGGGCACTGCCTCTTGTGTTGGCTCGTCGATGTGCTCGTGGACGACCTCAGCCTCAGCTGGAGTCTCTTCTGCCGCGGCGGGCTCCTCGACCACATTCTCTTCTTCCTTCTCGTTCGCCTCCTCTCCCACCTCCTTCGTCTTCTCCACTACCTTCTCCTCCTCCGCCACCACCGCCTCAGCAATCACCGCCTCAGCGTCAGGTACACCCGACGCAGCAAGAACGTCGCCGCTCGTCCCGTGTATTTGGTCATCGTCCAGAGGTGCAGCAGTTGTGTCCACAGCATCTGCAAGTTCGTGTGCAAGATCGTCGGATCGGTCCAAGCTAGTTGTAGAGGGTTCAGTGTCAGCAGTGGTTGGATCCGGCTTGGCTGTGGCAGTGGTGGTGTCCTCTGTGTCCTCCTTTTTCTCTCCCCCGACATCACCTTCTACTGCCACAATGTTGGCCACGGCGGCAACGGTGATCGCGGCCGCGGCGACGTGCGGGAGAACATCTTCGGGCGGAGATGTTGACAATGTCGGTGTTGTGTATTGGACGGTAGCGAGCGCGCTCTTCTCCAAGGACGGGGCTCCGATGCCTCTCGTGGCGGTGACGGGAGTCTCTTCTGGAGAAATTGACTCTGGCTCAGCGACGGGCTCAGGGACGGGCTCAGGGACGGGCTCAGCGACGGGCTCGGTGGCTGGCTCCTCTGTGGCCGGGTCGGACGACTCCTCGTGAATTTCCTTGGAAGTTTCCTCGGCAACAGGCTCTTCTGCAACGGGGATGTCTGCCTCTGGTGGTGTGGGTTGGGCTTCTTCAGCAGTTGCTGCGACCTCGCTCTCGACGGTTGGCTCGACCGGAGAAGTCTCGCGTTCGTCAGCGGCTGCCGCTGACCACTCATCGATCTCGGCAACAGGAGCTTCCTCGGCAGGAGCCTCGGCGGTGACTTCGGCGGGAGAATCGCCAATAGGGACCTCTTCAGAGGTCGACTCGGCAGGGGACTCGGCCTCCTCAACAGGCGCCGCTTCGACAAGAGATTTTTCGGCTGGTGCCTCGACAGCGGACTCAACAACAACCTCGACGGGTGTCTCTTCAACGACAACCTTCTCAGCAGATGTTTCCTCGACAGGAGAATCTTCAGCAGCAATTCCTTCAACTGGAGCTTCCTCAGTAGAGGCTGTGTCAACAGCGGGAGTGGGCTCTACGGCCTCGGTGGCAGTCGGAACCGGCTCTTCACTCTCCGTCTCGACGGCGGCAGGCTCCTCGGCGGCAGGCTCAGCGAGGGCAGGCTCCTCGGCAGGCTCCTCAGCAGCAGGTTCAGCGAGGGCAGGCTCAGCGAGGGCAGGCTCAGCGAAGGCAGGCTCCTCAACGGCAGGCTCAGCTAGGGCAGGCTCCTCGGCAGGCTCCTCAGCGGCAGGCTCAGGAGCAGCAGCCTCCTCGGCAGCAGCCTCCTCAACGGCAGGCTCAGGAGCAGCCTCCTCGGCAGCAGCCTCCTCAACGGCAGGCTCAGGAGCAGCCTCCTCGGCAGCAGCCTCCTCAACGGCAGGCTCAGGAGCAGCCTCCTCGGCAGCAGGCTCCTCGGCGACAGGCTCAGCGGCGGCAGGCTCTTCAGTGACAGGCTCAGCAGCAGCAGGCTCCTCGAGAACCAGCTCGGGCTCGACCGGATCGGCGGACGAGGCCTCGTCGGTCTCAACCGCTGTGGTTGTCGCTTCGGCCTCCGACTCGTTGTGCCCGTGGGCGGGCTGCTCAACAGCTTCAGGCAATGCTATTTCAGCAGCTGACTCGGCACTAGGTGTCTCCTCCTCAGCTGGCTGTGTGTCCTCTGCGACATTCTCAACCGCTGCAAGTGTCTTGATGGGAGCGGTCTCAATCTCGCGAGAAGTCTCGGCAGTCTCAGTCGGGCCATCGGTGGCTTGCGGTTCCTCCAGTGCAGTAGATTCTTCGACAGTGGCGGTTGTCTCCTCCATCTCGACTGGGGCCTCAGCCGCCTTGGGTTCCTCAGCTGGCACCTCAGGAACGTCGGCGGCTTGATCAGGAGAAGCGTCGACGGTCTCCTCAGAGGATTCCTCTGGTGCTGGCTCAGAAGAGGCCGCTTGCGATTCCTCGGGAGCATCTGCCGGGGACTTTGTGATAGCACCAGCGGGAGCTTCAGCCGGGGCCTCGTTGGCAGTCTTGTCGGCAGGAAGGGAAGCAGATGCGCCCGTGACAGCAGGATTCTCTGCAGCAAGTTCTTCAGTTGTCTCAGAAACAACCTCGACAGCGGGCTCAACAGCGGGTTCGGAGGCTGGCTTGGCGGCGAGCTCGATCACGGGCTCGGCCTCAGTGGTTTCAAGCTCAGCGGCCGAAATCTCACGAGCCTCTTCGGCTGCAGGTTGATGTTCTTCAGTCTTGTCTTGCTCAACCTCAGTTGCTTCCAGTGCAGGTACTTCAGCCTCGGTAGCTGCCGGCTCAGCAGCAGCTTCAACAGCAGCTTCAGACTCCGACTCTTTTGCGGCGGGGATATCCTCTGCGACTGTGACCTCCTCTACGATGGGAGACTTTTCTGCGACGGATGCTGCATCGGGAACGGGGGCCGCTTCAGGGGCAGGAGAATCTTCTTGAACCTCGACGGAAACCGTCTCAATGGGGGCAGCCTCAGCCTCTGCGACCGCCGCCTCCGTGGCGGGCTCTGCGTCTAGGGCATCAGAGACCTCGCGGGATTCGGCAGGCAACTTGGGCTCGGAGTGGGTCTCGGCATGCCCCTCGGCGGAAGGCGACTCAGATACAGCCTCAATGGGGACATCAGCAACAGGCTCGACAGGAGCTTCTGCAGCTGCCTCAGAAACTAGCTCGACAGCAAGTTCAGGAGTCAGCTCTTTAGCCGCTTCATCAGTCTTCTCCTCGGGCTCGGCGGGTGCTTCAACTTGGTCGCTGGAGGCTACCTCGACGGCGGCCTCAGTCGATTCCTCAGTGGGAGCCTCGGCGGGGATATCAGCAGGAGTGTCAACAGGAGCATCGACAGGAGCCTCAGCGGGAGTCTCGGTGGGAATCTCGGCCAGGATTTCAGCGGCAGTTTCAGTTGGAGTCTCGACGGGAGCCGGGGCCTCCTCGACGACAGCCTTCTCGGCGACAGCCTCCTCCGCGGGTTCTTCGGCGGAGGATTCCTCAATCGGAGCCTTCTCGACAGGGACTTCAGCTGATTCCTCGCCGGGAACTTCAGATTGCGTCTCGGCGGGGGTCTCGGTGGGAACCTCAGCGGGAGCCTTAGTGGATGGCTCGGCAGAAATGTTGGCGTCTGCCTCGATGGCGAGCGACTTGTCCTTAGACTCGGTGACAGCCGGCTCGGGTTCAGCTGCAGGCTCGGTCACTGGCTCGGGATCTTCCGCTGCTTGGGGCTCGTCGTGCTTCTCCTCAGCTGGCTCTGGTGCGGCCACTTCCTCGTCAGATTGCTTTGCGGGTTCAGGTAGGTCGTCCGCCGGTTTGACTTCCTCAGCAGCCTGCTCGGGATCAGTGTTGTTTTTGGCGGCGGCTTCTGGCTGCGGCTCGGCAGACTCAACCTCAGCAGGTGCCTTTATCTCAGCGGCTTCAGTGGCGGCAGGCTCAGCGATAGCAGGCTCAGCGATAGCAGGCTCGGCGACGGTGGGATCAGCAGTGGCAGGCTCGGCGGCATCGACGGTGGCCTCTTCAATAGGGGCGGACTCTGGAGCGGCTTCTCCGGCCGTGTTGACATCATCGTGTGATGGGTTAGAGTTCTTTTCTTCTGAGACCTCTGGTGCTTGGGAGGGAGTTGGCTCAGTTGGTTCAGTCTCGGCCTGTGGTTCTGCCTTGGTAGAGTTGTCTTCGACGGTTGTTGTCTCGTTGGAAGGAGTCACGTGTGCGACTGCAATGGAAGCGACAGCTGCCGCAGCAATGCCACCTCCCACAGCTGCCAGTTCTGAAGTGGGTAGTGATTGATGTGCCTTCACTTCCTCTGCGGCAGCGGGAACAGTGGGCGTCTCCTCTTCCACCACCGGCTCGTTTTTCTCCACTTCCTTCTCCTCCTCCGCAACAGGTGCGTCGCCTTGCTTCACCTCTTCCGTCTCTTCCTCTTGCGTCACCGGAAGCCCCACCTCTTCTTGTGCGGGTGTGCTGTCGACTTCTGGCTGCGTCATGCCAGCGCCAACGTCTTCCTCCTTTTTCTCCTCCTCTTCCTCGTTGGCCTCCTCTTGCGGTGCCACCTCTTTCGTTTCCTCCTCTTGCGCCTCGTCGGCGGTCGTTGATTTTGTCGCCTCCTCTTTCACATCTTCCTCCTCCTCTTTCAAATCTTCAGGGGTATCAGTGTCATGGGAATCGGGGTCTAACTCACCTCTCGAACTGCGGCGTCTTCTTCTCTTCTCGGCATCGGCCGACTTATCAGCATCGGCGGGGGTCGGGGGGGGAACGACAACGGGGATGGGCGCAACGCTGTCTTTCGCTTCTTCGGCTTCCGTCTCGGTGGCAGGCGCAGGGGCCGTCTCGACGGCCGGATCTTCCTTCGTCTCAGCGGAAGTGGGCTCCTCTGTGGAAATCTCACGACTGGCCTCAGCAGGAACATCAGCAGGGACTTCGGCCGGGGTCTCGGCGGGGGCCTCTGGGGTGGCAGCGGCATCTGGCTCAGGAGCGGCCTCCTCGGTGATCTCGGGAGCAGCCTCTGGAGTGACTTCAGGAGCGGCTTCGGGAGCGGCTTCGGGAACGGCTTCGGGAACGGCTTCGGGAACGGCTTCGGGAACGGCTTCGGGAGCGGCTTCAGCAGCTGACTCAGGGCCGGCCTCCTCTGTGACTTCTGTGACAGCCTCTGCAGGGGCTGCCGGAGCCTCTTCAACAGGTGCAACGGCTGCTTCGGCGGAAGCTTCAATGGGAGACTCATCGGGCGTTTCCTCGACAACCTCCCGAGCAACCTCAGGAGCGGCTTCAGGCGCTTTCTCGGGAGCCTCAACCTCTTCAGACTTCTCCTCGGACGGCGGTGCATCTTCAACCGAAGCAGGAGCCTCGGGGGCCTCAGCCTTAGGGGCCACATCAGGTTCAGCGGCGGCGGCCGGTGTCTCCTCGGGAGTCTCAGAAGAAGCATCAGCCGGGGCAGCCTCTTCGGCAGGGTCAGCCTTTTTGACAGGGGCAGTTTCCTCGGCGGGTTCAGGAGCAGCCTCCTCCGCGGGCGCGTCCTCAGCCTTGACCTCCTTGGCCTCTCCCACTACTTCAGATTCAGAAAGGGGTTCAGCGGCAGGCTCAGCGGCAGGCTCAGCGGCAGGCTCAGTGGCAGTCTCAGCGGCAGACTCGGCGGCGGGCTCGGCGGCGGGCTCGGGCTCCTTCTCTTCAGCGGTGACTGCCTCGGGCTCCTCTGCGGATGTCTCTGCGGGTGTCTCTGCGGGCGTCTCTACGGGTTCGTCGGTCGTGGCAGCCTCAGCCTTCACCTCAGGAGCAGGAGCAGCTTCTACCTTCTCCTCCTCGGCAGGCGGTTTGTCAGAGATTTCCTTGGAAGACTCGACGGACTCGGCGACTTCGGGTACGTCGACCTCAGCAGCGGTGGCGGGGGCAGCTTCAGGCTCAGCCTCGGGCTCAGGTGCTGACTCGACCTCCTTCTCCGGCGCAGGCTCCTCATCCTTTTCATTGGCAGGCGGAGTAACCTCTGCGGCTGGCTCCTCGGGAGAAGCCTCAGGGGCGGCGGAATCCTCAGTCTCAGCCTCAACCTCGACCGCGGGGGGTTCAGGAGTGGCCTCTTCGGGGGTAGCGAGCTCATCTTTGGGAGTTTCGTCTTCTACTTTTTCTTCGGCTGGTTCAGCGGCAGAAGTCTCTTCAGATGCGGGTGTGGCATCTTCTGCGGCGAGGGCTTCTTCTTTAGCGGCGGCAGGAGCAGACTTTGTCGCTTCAGCCGGGGTTTCCTCGGGTGCGAGAGCGTCTTCTTCCTTGGTCTCTTCCGCAGCGGCTTCCGGTTCCGGGGCGGGTGTGGGCCCCTCTGCAGTCTCGACGGGGGCGGGCTCTTCAGCCTTTGTGTCCGCCTCCACAGGCTCAGCCACGACGACTTCCTTGGTGGCTTCAACCTCTGGTTCAGCATCTGCCTCTGCCTCGACAGGAGCAGCAGCCTCTTCTGGAGTGGGAGCAGGGGCCTCGGCAGCCTCGACCTCTTTGGTCTCTTCAGCAGGTGCAGAGGGCTTGTCTGCTTCAGCCTCCGCGGCGGGCTTCTCCTCAGTCGTCTCAGGAGTCACGTCTTCTTGGTCGTCAGACGGCACGGCGATGGCTACTGTAGCAGCAGCAGCCACGGTGGCAACAGCGGCGGCGGCAGCAGCAGCAGCAACATCTTCCTTGTCGTCAGAAGAAGGCTCGCTAGCGGCAGGCCCGTCGGCAGCAAGATCGGCGGCGGGTTCGGCAGCAGCAGGCTCGGCAGCGGCAGGCTCAGCGGTAGGCTCAGCGGCAGGCTCAGCGACAGGCTCAACAGCGGCAGGCTCAGCCGCGGTAGTCTCAGTCGCAGCAGGCTCAGCGGCGGCAGGCTCTTCGGTAGCTGGCTCAGAAGCAGGCTCGGCAGCAGGCTCGGCAGCAGGCTCAGAGGCGATCGGCTCCGGCGCCTTCTCTTCAGCCTCCGCGGGTGCCTCGGCAGCCTTCTCAGTCTCGTCGACGGGGGTCTCCTCAGCAGACTCTGCTGGCTCTACCGACTTGGAGCTCTCTTCAGATGCAGAAGGCTCCTCTGCTGCTTCTTCCTGAGCAAGAGGCTTCTCCTCTACAGCTGCGGGCTCGACCTCTTTGGGAGCCTCCTCAGCCGCGTCCGTGGTCGGCTCAACCGGAGTGACCTCCTCTTCCTTAGGAGTGTTGTCCTCGGCCGGCTCGTCAGCAGGAGCAGCAGCGGCCTCGGCCTTGTCTTCTGCGGGAGATTCTTCGGTAGGAGGAGCGGTCTCAATCTCAGCCTCGACCTCAGGTGCAAGCACCTCAGGTTCAGCAGTCTCCACAGCCTTTTCCTTGTCTTCAGCCTTCGTCTCTTCCTCAACCTCGGGCTTGGAATCGGATTCAGCTGTAGCCTCGGGCTCTGTGGTGGCCGGCTCAGGAGTCTCCTCAGCGGGTGCCTCAGCGGGCGCTTCGGCAGATTCCTCGGAAGGTGGCTCGGCGGGTGCTTCCGGAGCGGTCTCAGGAGCGGACTCGGGGGCCTCCTCAGGAGCAGCCTTGGGAGAAGATTCAGCAGATTCAGAAGGCTCAGCAGGGGCCTCGGTGGCCTCAGGAGCAGACTCGACAGCGGCCTCTGGCTTGCCCTCCTCCGCGACAGGCTCGTCCTTGACCTCCTTCTCCTCAGACGACGGAGCGGAAGCCTCTTCGGCTGGAGCTTCTTCAGAAGAAGCCTCTTCAGTAGGTGCCTCGGCGGCGGGAGCTTCCCGCTCGGCAGCTTGTGGGGCCTTCTCGGCGGGCTCAGCCTCAGCTGCGGCAGTAGGCTCGACAGCGGCTTTCTCTACAGGGGCCTCGACAGGAGCCTCAGCTGCGGCAGTAGGTTCGGCAGCGGCTTTCTCTGCAGGGGCCTCCACAGGAGCCTCATCAGCAGGTTCAGTGGCAGACTCAGCGGCAGGCTCGGCAGCAGGCTCGGCGGCAGGCTCGGCGGCAGGCTCGGCGGCAGGCTCGGCGGCAGGCTCGGCAGCAGGCTCGGCGGCAGGCTCGGCAGGAGCCTCTGCGGCAGACTCAGAGGTTGGCTCAGGAGCGTCCTCAGTCTTCTCCTCGGCCTTCTCCTCGGCCTTATCCTCAGGCTCAGCCACGGGTGCCTCGACTGCCTCAGCCTTGGGCTCCTCAGATGATTCGGCTGCAGGTGCTTCAGTCGTCTCCTCTTTGGCCACTTCCTTGTCAACCGTCTCGGTGGGAGCGGCCTCGGCGTCAGCCTCAGGAGCGGGCTCGGATGCGGGCTCTTCGGCCGGGACCTCAGTCTTGGTCTTAGGCTCCTCCTCCTTGGCAGCTTCAGCAGGAGCTTCAGTGGTCTCCTCAACGGCGGCGGCGACAGGAGTCTCAGCGGCTTCCTCAATGGCTTCGGTTGGAGTCTCGGCGGGTGACTCGATGACCTCAACGGGCGCAGCCTCTGCGGCGGGCTTGTCGGCATCCTTCTCTTCTGCCACCTCAGGGGCGGCCACCGCGGCAGTTTCAACTGCCTCAACAGGGGCCTCTGCAAGAGCCTTCTCTGTCTGTTCCGGCTCGGCGGCAGGCTCAACAGCAGCTTCTGCGGCAGGCTCAGCGGCCTCAGGCTCCGCTAGAGTCTCTGTGGGTTCTGCGACAGGAATCTCGGCGGGAGCCTCAACAGCAGCTTCGGCAGGAGCCTCGGTAGATTCAGCAGCCGGAACCTCCTTGGTCTCTTCTCCCACATTCTCGCCATCGTTGTCGGCATCAGCAAAGTGGACGCGTTTGGACGGTGTGGGCGAAGACGGTGCTGGTTCGTCCTTTGGTGTGTCGTCTGCAACGGCCTCGGTCGGCTCCTTGGCTTCCACGGGGACCTCAGTGGCAGGCTCAGGAGCAGCTTCAGAATCAGCTTCAGGAGCAGCTCCAGCAGCAGCCTCAGCAGGAGCGGCAGCAGCCTCATCTTCGGCGGGCTTGGTCTCGGCCTCCGCAGCGGGGGTGTCAGGCGCAGGGGCGTCGTTTGGCTTGGTCTCGTCCGCAGCAGCAGCAGGTGCTTCTGCAGCAGGCTCCGCAGCAGGCCCAGGGGCAGGCTCGGCGGCGGGCTCAGCAGCGGCAAGCTCAGGTGCGGACTTCTCTTCGACCTCGGGAGCAGCATCCTTGGGTGCCTCAACGGGTGCCTCAGCAGGTGCCTCGGCGGGTGTCGTTGCAGCCTCGTCTGTGGGCTCGGCCTTGGCATCTTTGGCGGCCCCCTTGTCGTTCTTCTTGTTCTTCTTCTTGTCCGTTTTGCTGTTCTTGCCGCCGGTCTTGTCGTTCTTGCCATTGGCAGGTTTGTCAGCCTCGCCAGACGAGGTGACGCCACTCGTAGTTCCGCTGCCGCTTGACTTGCCTTTGCTGGGCGAGGCAGGTGCCGAACCCGCGGCAATAGCCGCAGTCTCACCGCGCTTGGCAGCCTTCTGGGCAGCCCGCTTGTTCTTCTTCTTGTTGTTGCCCATGGGGCTCCAGAAGTCGTCAGAGGTGGCCTCAGTGCCGGCAGGAGGCGAGCCACCATCGCCATCCTCCTCGGAGCCAGCAGCAGCTCGTGACTTTACGTCATCTGCGTCTGCGTGTGTTAGTAGTTGTAAAATATTGCTATGAGTGAGAAAGGTAAATTCGTAAACATACCGCTGTCGTCCGCCTTGGCTTTGGACTTCTTGTTCTTCCGCTTCTCCTTTTTCCGCTTCTGGGCGGGCGTCGGAATGGTCGTCGGAGCAGAGCGGCCTTCGGCATTTCCAGCCGGGGTGTGGTCGTATTCGCGGTCCTCAGCCTCGTCACCGTCGTCCTCGTCGTCTTCTTCCGCTTCCGAGTCGGTGATCTCGAGGAACTGAACGTTGGAAAAATCGGCAACGGCGAGCTGGTCGTAGTTGGCGACCTGGACGTTGGCCGGGTCAAAGATGCGGGCTTCGCTGACGGCGACGTTGTCGCCCAGCGAGCGCTGCATTTCCTCCATGGCAGCTGGTTGAGGGTCGAGCCTGGGTCAGAGGTCTCGAGTGAGCTCCCTTCTCCTTTTTTTGAAGATTTTCTTGTTTTCTTTCCTTTTTTTCGGGGAGTTTTCAGCGGCTCGAAGAGGGCACGCTTTTGGTTTTATTGGGGGAGGTCCTTCTCAGAGAAGAGGGGACGGGATTGGGGAGCAATGGGGTCGTTTGAACAACACCCAACGACTCGTTTGTTTTGTTTGTCGAGCAAGGGAATCCAAGTGGGCCTTTCAGCTCCTGCTTGTGAAAGAACCTGGCTGCAGCAAAAGAGGGGAGAGTGCAGTGTAATGTTGAGACGGGAAAGGGGGAGTGAAATTAACAAAACTTTTGAAGATAGATTGGAAGTGGAGGGGGAAGGGACAGGAGATGCAAGGCAAGATTCCACGATCTCTCGTGAAATAGCTAGGAGTGTGAATGGAGACTGGTGATGTCGTTTGTTTGGAAATGGGAAGATCGAGCTGTGTGGCTGTCTTCCGAGAGGTCGAGATGGGGTGGAGGATCCGTCTGTCTGTTTGTCGGAGCGTTTCTTCGTGTTGTCGTGCTGTCGTGCTGTAGTGGACTCGTGATGTGGGATATGGATGCAAAATGCAGAGGCTAAGAAAAGGAAATAATAAAATGCAAAGCAAAATAACAATTAACCAAGAAGCACTAGAAACACAAGAAGCAAATAGAAAGGCAGGAATACAGAAAGCTGGAGAAACAAAACCACAAACAATGGGAATTTCGTAAAATGGTTGAATAAGAAAAAACCATGGAAGAGAAAAGAGAGGAGGGAAGAGAGAGAGGAAAGAGAGGAAACAAGAGAAGAGGAGTCGAAGAAAGAGGAGACCGAAAAAAAAAGAAACAAAAGACAAACATACAGGTAAAAATGGAGACAGAATGGGGTTGCTGGAGTCCAATGGCGACCCGACGTCGTTGGAGCTCTCGGACCACCCCTGTCAACAACGCACAGTCTTCCGAGCTTGTCGATTCTTATTTTTCTTATTTTCTTTTTTTTCCTGCCTCGTCTCCTGTGTGCACCCTTGTCAGTTCTCGTGCTGGTGCTCGTGTCTTCGTCCAGTCGGCATCTGGCAGCGAATGTGCTGTGTCCTCTGCAGATGCAAAAGGGTGTGTGTTCGTTGTTACGGTCCGACGGGTCCTTGCATGCAGATGCTTTGGCTCTGCGCTTTTACAAAGAGCTGATGTTCCAATCAGGCACCAAGCGGAGACAAAGACAACGTGAGGAGGAGAAAAAAGCTCATAGCTCTTGTGATCTCGGTATGGGGGTGGACAGCAAATCGTGCGCGCGGGTGATTGGCTCGTGTCCACGTCGACCTGCTTCGAGAATGCTTCGTTGGCTGGGCACGACAGAATTGGGTACGAAAAAGAACAAAGAAGCACAGTCGTGAGGCGAGAACAACAAGATGATGTGATTGACAGGACAGAGGCAAAACAGAAACATGGAGAAGGCCCAATATCGTGACCAGGATCCAAGTGAGGCCAGCCATGAACCGCCAAAGAGCGGCTGGAGTCCCATAGACGAGAGGAGCCGTGAGGGGGCCTCAAAGACGACAGAAAAGAGTGACAAGCGCTGGTGGACGCAACTGTCCATGGTGTGTGGCCAGCACAGAGACAGAAAAAGTGAGAGAATGGCTGCCCAATGCAATGCAGATGGCCCAAAACGGGGCGACCCGCCTCCGGGATAAATGTCGTTTTCGAATTGTCTTGTTTTTTTTCCTCGTGCTCGTGCTTGTGTCCTCTGTATTCGTGCTCCGTAATACATCGTAGACGTTGAGCAACAACCGTCGATCGCCCACCGTCTTGTGTAAGTGGACAAGACGTGCAGGGTGGACAGGGGTGTGAAGGGAGTGGACAAAAGTGTGGGGATCGTCACTCGCTGTATGGAGTACATCGTCGCTCCATGTAGGGACTCGGGAGGAGAGGAACGAGATGAAATACAAAAACACAGTTGAAGAAGAGGGACAAGTGAAAAACACACTCGGCTGGACCATGTCTGGCCATCCGGTTTCTGATGCCTTGTCAAGGAAGGATGCCAACAAAGACACCAAAACGGCAACACACCATACGGAGTACTTGTCTATATCGCGGATTCCTTGAGAAATGCTTCTTAACACCCTGGATGATACGTCGCTCTCGCCGCTGGCGTGTTTCTGTTTTGGCTGTGTCTTGCTGTTCGGCATAAACTGCAATTCAAAGAACTTTGGGAATCCTAGCAAAAGTAGGAATCCTACTGGAAGAATCCAGGGCCTGGCCCCAAGCCGACTCATCCTGGTCCTGGTCCATGCTGGTTAGTGCTTGCAGCGCGTACCGGCAGACGGGATAGTGTGGCGCCAGAACGGGCAAAAGAGAGGGCGATGGCACGCAAAGAGTGTGTGAGAAAAGAGAACAAGTAAAACCGTCGGTTTCAAAACGGGGAAACGGAGGCCGGTGGTGGGCAATGGCCGGGGGTAGGGGAGGCAATTGAGGAAAGGCCTGAGGGGATCGTATGAGGAGTCGTGAAGAGGTGTGGCTGGTACCGTTGTTCTGTCGTGACTCTGAGAACCGGCGGTCGTCCAATTGGGCGAATATCTGACTTTGCTAGATCCAGGACGATATCCACAATGCTATATCTCCCTCGTCGACAGTGCCCGTTGAACCGCAAAGGGGGGGCGGGACAAGAACACGAATGAGGGAATGTTGGGCGGACAAAAAACGGTGACAGGTGACTGGGGTCGTGGTCGTTGTTGTGGCGGTGGGTGGGATGAAGGGCCGGGCAGAGAAGTGGAGATTTGCTGCGAGGTTGTCAAAGTTGTGGGGAAGTGAAGAAACGAGGCAAAAAAATGAAGTGACGAAAAGCAATCGACGATGTCGAAGAAAAGAAAAGGCAAAGGAAATCCCAAGGGTGGAACCATTGTGTGAATGGCACCAGACAGAAAGAACGATGGAGCGCGCCGTGTTGGAACAAAACACTCAAAAATCCCACGCCTGCCGAACCGGGGAAGTGTGCATGCCGTGCAAGTGGGATGCTCTTTCCTTTTCCTTTGTGTGGAGCGTGGAGCATGCTGTGCTACGTGGCGTCCTTCCTGGCCTGTCCGCCGGCCGCCTCAATATTGAAGGAAAGGGAAAGAGCGACGCAAATGGAGTCACAGCACTGGCAATCTTTTTTTTACAAACGGAGCCCAATGGGCGCCTACGACGTATCTGGATGGACAACACACAATACACTACACACAGCAACACCGTAGACGCGGGATGCGGAGTAGCAGGCAGATTCGCAATCTTGCGTCGCCTGTGTTTTTTTATCGTCGTCTGCGTTTTTTTTTTCCTTGTCGGCCCACGGCAGCTGTCACGCAACAATGGCAGCGGCAGAAGGCGGGAGAGACGCAGAATGTAGATCTAAGAGGAGGAAAAGGGAACAGAAAGGAAGGACAAAGTAGGTCGGTCATCGGAGCTTGTTTGCCCAGTGGACAGGCGGCAGGAGGGACAGAAACGCACTGGGCGGGCCAGAGCACGGCGTTGCGTCGTCACACTGCAGGTCGGCGGCGGTACCGGACGAGAAAGGAGAGGATGGAGAGGGAAAAGAGAGGGAAAAGGACGAGAACAGGCGAAACCACTTACAGAATCGATTTGCCGGTCGGGGTCCAGTGCAAGGCCACGAGAATGCCCGCCCTGCGGCCACGGCCAAAGGCTGAGATGTCGTTTGCCGATTGTCTCGAAGAAAGGCACCCTTGCCTTCGTTGGAGCTCATTACCGCCGCTCGCTCACATTCGTTCTCGCTGTCACTTTTTTGTCGCCAATCCGATGGAGACACATTAGCAGTCCCAATGCCCAAAAGGGAGTAAAATCAACCAAAAGGAGAAGCTCGCAGATGAGACCATCCACCCGGGCATCCTAAGACATCCACCGACCCTCGCCTTGGCGTTGTGTTTTCCTTTGCGAGCAAGCTGATCTCTGTCGTTGGAGAGATTTGGAGAGGGGAAAGAGTGGATTTTTGTTGGGATGAGGAGTCCGTGAAGGAAGGCAACGCCAACCAGCCTCGTCTTTACTCTACGGATGCCCTTTACACAACAATCTTCCCAGCCATCCAAGACGAGACATGGAGCAAAACCACGAGAGTGTGGAGAGAAGAGAAAACGATGAATAACACGAGAAGAAAAGGCAGCACTCGAAGACAATGTATGCAGTCCGAGGAGAAGCGGTGTGGCGCCGAAAAGACGCCAATTTGCAAAAGATGGGGTTTTTGTTTCTGTCTGTATTAAACAGTCCAGGTGGAGCACGCGACGCTTGACTCTGTGTGGATTTTCTGTTGGTGCACGGGCAAGAGAGGCAGAGAGGTGAAAACTTATTAGACGAAGATGAGAAAATAAAGGGAAGCTTGCAAAAGAACATCAAAACGGTGACCAAATGAGAAAGTCGTTCATCTGAAAATAGAGAGTAGTACGCCGTAGACAAGACGAAAGAGGGTCAAAGTGCACGGAGGAAGAAAAAAAACATCACCAGCCACATGCCAAAATCGCGGTGAGAGCGACGACATCCCAGCCATCTCCAACTCTATAATTCGTACCGCCCACAAGCGTTTATGTATTTGAAAGAGCCTGTGGCTGCGAAAGTCCGTTGCCATGAATACATCATTGAGGTTTATGTTCAGCTTTTGACAAGGGGTTGCATGTTGCATTATATTTGGTCTTTCTATTCAGCTGTAAAAGATTACGATAAAAAAGACAGAAGAGGGCCGCGGCAAGTAAAAGGCAAATGATTTGCTAGCAAAGAAAGCAGGATGCAGAAGTCGAGAGGATAACGAGAAGTGCGTACACCAAGGCGGAACACGGAGATGATGAAAAAGGGCAGAAAACAGCCCGTACAAAAGGAAGAAAGGAACAGGACAAGACGCCAACGCCCAAACCCTCTTCTTTGACAGGGAAAAAAAAAGAAGAAGAAAAAAATAAGGTAAAAGATGACAGCCGAAAAGAAAACCAAAAGCAGGAGAGGGTGTATGAGATGATACCACGCAGCATGAGAGTAGAAGAGAATTGCAAGGAAGTGAGCAATGGAAGCCTCATGAGTGTAAAAGGAGCAAGCAACACCCAACAAGGGAAAAGCAAAAGCAGGCACATAAAAAGCCCAAACAAGAAAACAAGAAAGACGGCACAGAGAAGCGAATATTGGAAGCTTGGAACGATCGTGATTTGCTTGAGGAGGTCGGACGCGGTGCGAAAGATGGTGGGCAACGCCGCCGTTGAAAAACGTTCGAGCGAGGCGTAGAAAGAGAAGAACAGTGCCGAAAGCACAACATAGCACAGCCGGCCGCGTCTTCATCGGAACGATCTCCGACCACGTCTTGTGTGAGAAAGCAGCCAAACTGGAGTTGGCGACGACTAGCGAGACAACAAACGGGCGAGAACGATACGCCTGCAGTAGCCAGAAACCAATGCTGACGCCGATGCCGATGCCGATTGCTGGGCCAGCAAGGGGAAGAGCAAGCGAAGCTGCAGGGTCATGCAAAGCAAACGTAACGCTCTCTATTCCGCGTTCCTCCATCCTATATGACCCCTCTCTCCACAACTCCAGACGCATGTCGGCAATCCCAGCAGTCTAGAGATGATGTAAGAAGTGATTCGGGGGTTCGTTGCAGGATGATCCTGCATGGAGGTTTTCCTCCACTGAAGGCACCTCGCATGTCCTGTGTGTGGCTGCGTTCCTTTCGTCTCGTGATTTTGTGGCCGCATCGGTGTCCTTGTCTTAATTTTGTATCGTTCTTTTCTCGCACGTGTCTTCTCGTCGTCGGTTTCCGTGCTTCGTTCTTGATTCTTTTGTCGCTCGTTTGTCGTTCGCCTTCCGCTGTCGCTCGCCGTGTGTCGTCGTCTCGTCTCCTTCGAGTAGTCGCCTTCCGTCGCCCGTTGCCCGTTGCCCGTCGCCCTCGCCTTGTGTCGGTCGTCGCGTAAAGGGTGCTCACATGGCCATCTCGGCCTGCAGCTTGCGCAGCTCGGCCTCTTCGTCGTCCTCTTCCTCCACTGGTGCCGATTTGACTGATTTGTTAGCGGGGGATGATGCGGGACTGCAATCATTCACGATGGGGAAGAAAAACGTACGCTCGCCGTTGGCGGCTGCCGGCAACCGGTGCACCGCATCCGCCACGGGCACGCTCGTGTCCAGCATCTTCTCGTCCAGCTGCTCCTGCTGCAGCTTGTCCAGCTCCTCTTCCAGGTCGGCGTCGTCGACGGCCTCGCCGAGCTGGTTGCTCGTAATCGCAATGACAATCTCCTCGCTGAGCTGGTTCTGCTCCTGGATGCGCTCCATGGTCTCGTCGACCTTTTCGGGGGTCAGCCCACCGTGGATCTGCTTCATGGCGGTCGCGGCCCGCTCCATGGCGGCCAGCGTCTCGCGGTTGATGTTGGCGGACTCGATGGCATTGACCTGCTGCTCGAGCGTGCCGATCTGCGCCTGCGTCTGCTCCAGGCTGTGCTCGTGCGCCTTTTTGCGCCGCAGCGCAGCTTTGGCGGCTGGAAGTGTCGCGTTAGTATCGTCAGACAGTGTGGGGGGTATTTATATCTTTCTGCCTTCTGTGCAATCTGCTTACCATTCTTGTTGGTGGTCACGTTCTTCCGTGCGATGGCGTCCTGCTGGTCGATTTGTGTCTGCAGGTGCCCCTCGCGCTTCTGCAGCATCTCCAGCTGCGACCGCAGACCGAGGATGGCATTCTTGGGCGTGTCCTTCTTTTTCTGTCCAGCGGCGCCGCCGCCAAACCAGCCCCAGACGTTGGACATGGTGTAGATATGGGAGGGATAGACGGGAGGGAGAGGGATGACAAGGGGAAAGGGTGGGTATCGAGGCCGCGCGACAATATCACGCAGCACGGGGGGGTGTAGCTCCAGGGATCGAGGAGGAGATAAAGGGAAACGAGGACAAGAGGGCGACAAAAAGCCTCGGGTCGTATCGTCGAGGATCGCTAGGTTGGAGGAAGGATGTGGACGAGGTCGGATGTTGCGTCACTGGGATTTTCCCCCGTTCCGAAAAAAGAACCGATGAGGGCGCGGGGGGGCGGATCGGTGACAGATCAGAGACGAGAGAGAAGAGAGCCGCTCGGGATGGGCGAAAATCGGCGTCGCAGGTGTCACTGTATCGTCTGCCTTGTCGTCGTCGGATGCAGGTAAAGAAGAAAGGCCGTCGGAGGGTGCGATAACGGGCCAGAGAGAGGGACGTTGAGATGGGAGTGCGTTGGTGCGGTTGACGGTTGAGAAAAAGAAGAAAAGACGATGGATGGAGCCTTGGGCCGGGAAATGGAGGAGAAAGAATGAGGGGGACCCAACCGCCAATGGCAATGATGATGCAAGGCCGCCAAAGACGCAGCCCGCCACTACCCTGGTCCACCAGTAGGCGACGGCCGAAGCCCAGAGAACAAAGCCTGTGGCCAGGCTGCCACTTTTGCTGGTTAGTGCCAGTGTCGCATATTTCCGCCACCTGACACGACCTGGCCACCTGCCATGTGCCGCGCAAAACCTAGAGGGACAACCCCGCCATCGAAGATTACGACGGACGACGTAGTTGCTGGAACCTTTGTATGTGCACGTGACAATCTGCTCCTTATGTTATCAGCGACAATAATGCGGAATCGAACAATACAGGGCACGCTAGGCACTCAGACCACAGCAAATCAACAACACAAGAAAGACGTTCATGACACCCGCAGCATTACAACAGTTTTCAGAAACAAAGTTACTATGGTATGAGATTCAACGCTCGGTCTTTTCTCTTTGGGTGTGAAGAGGAATTGTTTCAAAAAATAATAAGAAGAAACTCATGGTTAAATAAGCCAGCAAACCTGTCCCACCACGATAATGAGGCCGCTACGATCCGTTCACTTGCCTAAGAATCACGGGGAGCGGGTCGTCTCCTAAAAACCAACACACCAGCCCCCAGGCACGCGCCCTCCTCGACCGTCTTTTTCTGTGAATTTGAAATTATATACGCCAGTCGACGACTCATCTGGAAATGGCCTCCATTCCGGCGTCGGAAATCTGCTTCCTGTCCGGCCTCCCGGCCAAGATCGCGGGCCAGAAGGTCCGCTTTCTCGGGTGGTAAGTCTGTTGAGGGGCTGCCCATATTGTTGATGTTGTTGTATCAAAGAGTACTGACAATCACAGCGTCACCTCGTATGACACGACCGCCGGCGTTCTCACGCTGCAGCACCAATACCAGTACCCGCCCGCGTCCGGAACGCCCGCGTCCGGTACGCATACTCACATCCGCGCGCGCGTCAACGTCGACCTCGTGCTCGAGCGGCTGACGGCGGAGCAGATGTCGGTAGGCGCATGGGTGAATGTGATGGGGTACGTGACGGGTGGGACGGTGGGCGTCACCGCCGCCCCCGACGTGCACGTCCAGGCGCTGCTGCTGTGGTCGACAGGCCCGCTCGACCTGCAGGCCTACGAGCGGCAGCTGGAGGCGATGCTGAGCATCGGGACGGGCACATGAACGAGGAGAGTTCGTCAGGCTATCAACTGGAAAGTCGACAATCGACAAACGACAAAAGACAAAAGACAAAATCTCGACATTAAATCACGCCACGGAATCACGAGCTGCAACAGCTACAACACGGCATCGCATCAGACACGTGGCCGTCCACAGTCATGGAACCTCTACGGGACCGTATCACGCGTCCTGATGATGAAATTAATCGCCTTACATCCGAAACGTTGGAGCTCAATCACTCGTATATGCTTTCTGTTGCATGTGCACGCTGCCAAAGGGCCGAGCTACGATGGAACGCATACAAGTCAATGAGATCACAGGTCCAGATCTACAGCATGGTCAGGCCAAAATAGTGAATAGAATGCCCAAAGTACAATGCTTGTTTTCTATTGTGGACTGGGACATAAAACGGCCTGCCTCGTTCGGGCTTCCGGTGAGAATAGAATGTAAAAATGAGAAATCAAGATCAAGATCAAAATCAAGATCAAGGTCGCAAGATAGGCCTCAAGGCAGCAGCCAGTCGTCTGTGACTGGACAAGAAGATGCAGAAAATCAAAATGAAAATGAAAATAAACAGAAACAGAAACAGAAACAGCAGAAGGCGTATCTATCGCCATAACATAAGTCTTCCGTAACATCCCAAGCGTCCAGGTGAGAAGAGAAAAGAAAGCCAAGACAAAAAAGGTTGAAAAGAGAAGAGGAGAAGAGAAGAAAAAAGAAAACCAAAATCCCAAGCATCCGGTAGAACTCTTTATCGTGAAGAAATGACAGTAAGAATACAAGTTGACGAAAGGAAAAAGAGAAAGAAAAGAAAAAGAAAAGCTCTTCCCAACCCCTTTCGACAATATTAAGTTTCTAAAAACACAGAAGGGTATTTTTTTTGTCGTGTTTTATGTAACGCAAAAAAAAGATGACAGAGGACAGGAGACAGGAGAGGAAGACAGGAAGAGGAGGTGAGAAAAAGAGAGATGAAGAACGACAGACACAATAGAGTCAGGCAGGGCTAATAGCGGTTGCTGCGCGGACTCTGGGCCGACGAAATGTCGTCGACGTGGTTGCAGAGGGCCACAAAGAGATCAAAAAAGAGCTGCGAGCCGCCATTGTACATCTCCAGCTGCATGGTGCCGCTGCGCTTGAATGTGCTGCGGCTGCGGATGATGAGGGCCAGGTAGTGTGCGCGCAGCTTGGAGTCCGTCTCGGGTGTATGGGCGTACGCAAAGCGCGCCGATGCCAGGATCGTGCTGCACGGGATGCCGCTCTCTAGATCGTGTTAGCGAAATGTCAGCGGGTGAAGGAAATAAACGTGAAAAGTGATGGCGACAAATGGACGTACGAAGACCTTGCTTGCGCAGGGCGATGCGTTTGAGCTCGTCGAGACCGAAGCGCTCGGCCGTACAATAAATGACAGTGTCCTTGAGCAGGTCACCGTCGACGGCGTGGTGGAAGATGGTGGCCTCGGCGGCCTGGTGGTCGGCCGTCGCCGTGTCCGGCCGTTCCAGCTCCCACGAGTTGCGCCGCTTGTTGTGCAGCAGGCGCGGGTAGTAGTCGCCCTTATACAGATACTCGAGGACAGACGAAAAGATTTCGGGCTCGTCGTCGGGCAGGGCGATGCGCTTGCTGGCGGTGGCGGGCGAGGCAGGGGAGGTAGGGATGGTCGGCGACGAGAAGGGCGAGTGCTGCTCGTAAAAGAGCGGCTGGTTGTGCAAAGCCTGCTGGAAATAGGGCGATGCACACAGAATGTCTTCGTGTGCGGCAAAGATGCGCTGTTCGCGGCCGACGACGAGGGTGACAATGGCCGAGTTCATGGTAGTTTGTGTGTTGTTGTTGTTGTTGCCATCCGCAAACGCGGCGACGGCCGCGGCGGAGCCGATGGTGGGCGGCCGGCGGCCGAGACGGGACGAGTCATGGCGACGCAGCTTGGAGACGCCAGCGTCTTTGCTGAAGGATGTGCTGCCCGGCTTGCCCGTCTTTTGGCTCTTGGAGAAGCTCTTGTTCTGTGACCGCGAGAACATGATGGCCAGATGTGAGGGTGTGATGATGGAAGAAAGGAAGAAAAATGAGATGCGGCAAAAAATCAACAGAAATGGATTAAGACGGATGGGAGAGGGGAACGTGCTGGCGATAAATGATAAAAATAACAGTCATTCAGTTCATTATGTTTTTTTTTTCGGAAATGCAAAATGTTTGTTTGTTGCGATACAATGTGAATATCGTCGTTTTTGGTTTGTGCTGATATTCACGTTTTATTCGTGGCGAAAACTTACCTTGTGGTCGATGGGCGATGGGCGATAACTGGCTACGAGAAGGAAAAAGAGAAGCGAGAGGAATTTTTGTGAAAAGGAAAGAAACAGAGTGAGGGGGGATACGTCAATATTTATAGAAGCCTACACAAGAGGAGCACAAGTGTGCACGAGGAGGAAAGAACGCACGGTGCGGACGGGATTGTGGAAGAAGCGAACCAAAAGGCAAGAGCGAGCGTGCGGAAGAGGGGAGCAGTTGCGTGAGGCTCGTTTTCTGCCTGGCTGCCTTTTTAGTAGGGCCGTTTTTGTAGGGATGCTTTTTGTAGGGGCTGCGGCAGGGCCGACTGCGAAACCAACACAGTGCCAGCAACCGACCCAGAAAGGAACAGAAAAGCAAACGAGTGAAAAGGCCAGCCGCAGAAGTGCTGGGGGCTGAGGGATTTGAAGCCGGAAAAAGAAAGAAAATAGGGGGCAGACAGGGGAACCAGGGAGAAAGCAGGATGGTGATGTTCTTGTCCCGGCGCGCTTCCGGGCGCGACTTGCGGGGACCCAGTCACTGGAGGCTGTCACAAAATGGGCGCGATATCACATGATGGGTTTAATTGGTTTTGATTGGCGGTTCCCACTGTATTTCCAGGGCGTTTTCGTGCTGTTGAGTGCTGTTGAGTACCAAACCAACGGGTGCTGTGAAGAGGCCCTTGCGTACTCCGTATTCGCTGTACCGCTCCGCCAAAAGGTGAACTGTGGAGGGGGGCCGACCCTTGTAGCTCTTTAGCTCAAACGGGCTAGCGATAGTTGCAGTGCAGCCCGCGGAACATCCACCCATCCACAAAACACCCACCCGAGCCACCCAAATCACCTAAAATACGGCAAGGCTCACACTCCCAGAACTCGCGTTCACGTCACCAGCTGGTCGGCCGTGTACCGTGCAGTGCTGCCTGCTGTGGACTGGGTACTCGCTCGTCCGAGGATCGTGTGAATGCTCATCCCAATCCCTCTGCTTCCGCGTCTCACCCTATCTGTTTCCGGATCGAGTGCCGGAGGACCTGCATTTCGGGCTTGCATCCGTCTTCCTTTTCTGTTTCATGGGAGCGATGGAGGGAAACTTGCTGAGGCTAAGAAATGATAAAAGAGATAAATATACAAACAGAAAGAGGACGAAAAAGAGAACGAAAAAGAGAACGAGAAAGACCTCAACAGATCAGTCCGAGATGTGAATTCTTGTTGGGAGTGTTGGAAGGGTGAAATGGGCCTTTTCTCTCTTTTTTCTCGTCCTCGTAACTTGCCATCTGGAAGCGAGCATCGGACCCTCGTTGCAGTGGTAATTACTACCTGTACTGAGTATGCTGGAGATGTCCAAGGCAGCCACTTGGTCCGTGAACAAAGATACCAGGTTTCGATACGCCATGTGGGACACCATGATATCCCAGACATTCGCAGAAAGACACAGAAACCCAGTTCGTAGGAAGACGCCTCTTATTTTATTTTTATATGTCCTTGTACAACATACAGAATACTATCTTCTGTTGTGCAGAGACGCCACTCTATGAGACGCCTTCAAAACAGACGAGGCTGCTCACTGCGCAGGACATATGTGCATGTGTGCACACAAGCAAACGAGTCTGCCAGTGAAATGGCTCACACATATGCACGACGACCACCTCCTGGCACAGTCCCACCCACCTTTGTTTTACCCCTTTTGCACTTTTTCTCCCTCCCGTATCGCCGTTTGCATCTTTGTCCACCCACACTCTTGGTCGACAGATGTATGGGTGCCTGGCTTCCCTTTTTATCTCACTTTCTTTCTTCTTCTGGGTCTTCTGTTGTGTCGACCAAGTTCCAGCTGCTGCAGCTGGACGGGGCCGGCTATCTCAACCCCCTGCCCCCATGTCCCCAGCTCCTGGATCGTGGCCAATAATGGCACGAGGACAAGAAAACCAGAAAAGGACGTCCAGATGACAAGAACTTTTTGTTCTTTTGCTGGAAGTACAGTTCGCCTGGGCACAGCTGTCGTTTCATGGAGAGCATCCAGATGTATGACATACAGCTTCTCTATTGAGTGTCTACTTCGTGAGCTTGATGTGGCTGCATGTAAGTCCTGGCTCTTCATCCGAAGACGGATGTGAGGAAAGAAAACAGGCGAATTCACGGCGTCTCAGTCTTGGTCTCCCTCGGCTTCTTCTCCCTTCTCCTGTTCTCGCCTTCGCCTCCCCCCCCCCCCCCATTTTCATGCAAGCACTTTAAGAAAAGCCCCAGTCAAGGCAAGGGGACCCAGTGGGTCGGGGGGGGAAGGTGAAAAAAGAACCTTTTCTTGCTTTTATGTTTAATGACCGGCTCCACCGCCGCCAACGGACGCTCACATGTTGGCTGTGTGGAGAAAGAGAGGACGCAACCGAAATTCACATCCTCTCCCATGATCAGGCAATAAGGCAGTCAGGCATACGGACTACAAATAGTAACAAACTCGGTCCCCTCACACGACAGAAACGATGACTCCCAAGTGCGTGGATGACCTCGTTCAAAAGAGGGGAAAAGGAGAGGGCGGTAGGACTCGCAAAAAAAAAGGCGTCTGGTCGCCTTTTGCGTCATTTGTGACGACGCATTATTACTTCTCGTAGCTTCTGTCTCGGCAATTCCTCATCTCATTCAAAGCCTTGCATTTAGAGGCTCGATGCTTTATTATTTCTTTCAGATTCCGTTGGTTCCAACGCTTCAATGTGCCAGCCTCGTTTTACACGTCGAGGCTCGTTTGGCGCCCTCCGCTAGGCAGCCCAGCCGCACTTACAAGACAACCACCAAAAGAAGGGCGCAGCCAAAACGGGCCGTCACGGGCCGATCGTTGGCCACCATCTGCACGCCGGCCATACCCCGTCCTCCATCCAAGAGGCATCAAATAAAAATATACACGTCCGTAGGACTTCATATCTCCCGTCACGTTCGTCCACAGCTGGGGACTACGAGGCCATCCGCGGCGGCTGAGCACACCACACTGGGCGTGGCCACGCAGGGTGGCTGGCATTGCCCGACAAATGATCGTTCTGCAGCAGGTGAGGCTCTTCCAACTGTGCAGTATTTCTGCATTTTCATTTTGTAGGAGAGGATGACCGGAGATACAGCACGAGGTGCAGGGCTACACAAACACTGCGAGAGGAGCGAAAGATGCATTTCTACACAAGGAGAGAGATGTACAGCAAGCTGCATTTGCCAGTAAAGGATCTGCAGAATGAAGAACGAGCTCGACACTTTATATATTCCAGTACAGTACGGAGGTGACTCTGCTGGCTTTTCTGCAGCCTCTTATTTTGGCGTTGCATTCTTTATTGATGTCGACCGCCAAGAGTAAAACAAGGCGAACACATCCAGACACCCAAAACAGAAGACTCGATGACGATATGCCGCACCCCGATCGCCTAGCTTTCTGCAAGAAGCGTGTGTGGTAGCCTTGCACAGCCTGTTTTTAGCCAGGTCGCGCCCCGCCACCGACTTCCACCCCGCTAAACATACTGCACTGCACAAAAAGGCAAAGTCTCGCCCCTCTCTTTCTTCTTACCTTTCGAAGAAAGCTCTCGTTTTTCTCCTTTGTCATCCTCTCTACAAAACCCTGCGACGAACGAAAAGGACCCTTGAGACACCACTTGCACCCTTCCAACCCAAAACAACGCGCAGAAAAACAACCCCACGCGAACTCCTTCTCCAGCGTGACACTGCATCACGGCCCAACGGACGGTACCTTTTTTTTTGCCTTACAAAGCAGACACGAGCCAACGACGACGCGACCGACTCGCACCTGACGACGACCTGACCAGATTCTGGCAAGTCCACTGAACATCGAAGCTTCCCAATATCCGAACACTTCCTCTCCTCTTGACCCATCTGCTCAACAAAGACTCCTTCCCCCAACCATGGCCCAAGACGGCGAGACGCCGGCCGCGGCGGTCCCCGAGGACAAGACGACACAGCAGCCGCAACAAGACCAGCCAGACCAGCCAGACGAGTCGACAACACCCAACCACCCCCAGACACACATTGCCCTCGCCGACGGCACGACCGCCGCGCCAGGGGCCATGCCAGCCGACGGAGACGAGGGCGACGGTGAGGGCCAGACAGCCGACAGCGTTGCCGCCACGGCCAGCCCCGGTCTGCGCAACAGCAAGGGCTGGGACGGCAAGCTGCGGCTGCCCAAGCGGGATGCGCCGGCTGCCGAGGATCCTGCCGCACGAGCCACCGTCACACTCGCCAACCCTGAGGCCCTGTCGGACCCCGAGTACTCGGACGACGACAACGTCGTGCCGGGCGAGGCCATCGCGGCCGACGAAGACCTGCTCAACGACGAGGACCCGGACACCGACGAGATTTTCGCCACGCACGCCCGCATCCACACCATCGACGCCCTCCGGCTGGAACGGTTCCCGCGCCTGCAGCGCCTGTGCCTGCGACAGAACAGCATCCAGTCCTTGACGTCGGGGCTGGCGCCCGTCGCCGCCACGCTCCGAGAGCTCGATGTCTACGACAACCTGGTCGCGCACATGCGCGGCGTCGAGCAGCTGCCAAACCTGACGAGCCTCGACCTCAGCTTCAACAAGATCAAGCACATTAAGCACTTGGAACCCCTCACCAAGCTCGTCGACTTGTATCTGGTCGCCAACAAGGTGTCGTCGCTCGACGAGCTCGAGGACCTGCCCGCGGCGGCGACGCTGCGCATGCTGGAGCTGGGCTCGAACCGGATCCGGTCGATTGCGCCGCTGGGCGGCTTCGGGTTTGTCGCCCTCGAAGAGCTGTGGCTGGCCAAGAACAAGATCGCCTCGCTCGAGGGGCTGCAGAACCTGCCCAAGCTGCGGCTGCTGAGCGTGCAGTCGAACCGCATTCGCGACCTCAGCCCGCTGCACGCCGTGCCGACGTTGGAGGAGCTGTACGTGTCGCACAATGCGTTGGAGTCGCTCGAGAGCCTGCGACTGCCGACGGGCAGTCCGAACGGGAGCTCTGCGGCCGAGTCGGCAGAAAAGACAAACGGCGACGCCGACGCCGACGCCTCCGGCGCCTCCGGCGCGTCTGGCTCCGCCACCCTCTCCCGCCTCCGCGTCCTCGATGTCAGCAACAACACCCTCACCTCCTTCGCCGGCACGGAACACCTCGCCGCCCTCGAAGAGGTCTGGGCCAGCTACAACCGCGTCGCCGACTTTGCCGACGTCGAGCGCTGCCTGCGCGACAAGCAGCACCTCGAGACCGTCTACCTCGAGGGCAACCCGCTGCAGCTGCGGGGCCCGGCGCTGTACCGCAACAAGGTGCGGCTGGCATTGCCGCAGGTGCAGCAGATTGATGCCAGTAAGTTCTCCCGCCATGGGTTGTTTTGCACTCGATAAAAATACTAACACACACTCTCCAGCATATGTCCGGGAAACATGATACCAGGACTATAGCATCGATCGGCGTTCTGTACTCTTCTTTGTCATTCTACTCATCTAGAGCTCTACTTATTTATCCATTGCTTCCTTGGCTAGTTTGGGCGTAGGGTTATATCTGTATTTTTTTTTTATTTCTTCACTCATTTTGGGTCTACGGGCCATACCAAAAGACGAAACGTCAAAATAGACACCAAATGAAACCACAGGAGTCGTGCCTGCGTAAGGTTGATCAACAATCGTGATCTTTATTTATTTTTGTTCTCATGAAAACGTGCACTCTCTTCCAAAAGACATGAAAAGGCATATGGCGTGGCAGCTTAAATCAAACGCCCCTCAATACACATTTATTTTCCCAACATAACAAGACGCTTAACCGAACAGGATCAGCTTGTCCGTTGTGAAGTAGTTTGTGGGCTGGTTGAAGCGCGTGTTCTTGTCCAGCGCCGAGATGGCCTCGAGGTCCGACGCCTCCAGGTCCCATGCAATCACGTCCAGGTTCTCCGCCAGCCGCGACGCCGTCTGCGTCTTGGGAATGACCGCCAGCCCGCGCTGCGTCGCCCAGCGCAGCAGGATCTGGCCCGCCGACTTGTTGTACTTGGCCGCCAGCTCCTTGACCAGCGGCACCTCGAACAGCGGCGTCAGCGCCTCGGCGTGCGCCATCTTGAACTCCTCAAAGGACGCGGGGCCAAACGACGAGTACGCCGTCACGGCGACGCCCTCCTGCTTGGCGAGACGCAGCAGCTGCGGCTGCACCAGGTACGGGTGGTGCTCGATCTGCAGCGTGGCGGGCGGGATCTTGGCGTAGCGCAGCACGTCGTACAGCAGCTGGCCCTGGAAGTTGGACACGCCGATGCTGCGGGTCAGGCCCTTGTTGACGAGCGACTCCATGGCGGTCCAGGTCTCCTGGATGCTGGCCTTGGAGGTGCGGATCTCGGTTTCGGCATCGTCGTAGTGCCAGCCGGGCGGGTAGCGGACCTCGGGGTCGACCCATTCGAGGGCGAGCGGGAAGTGGACAATGAACAGGTCAAAGTAGTCGACGCCCCAGTCCTTGAGCTGTCTGCGGGTGATGGGCTCGACCCGGTCGCCATCGTGGAACGAGTTCCACAGCTTGGAGACGATGAAGAGCTCCTCGCGCTTGACGATGCCCTCCTTGATGGCGCGGGCCACACCCTGGCCGGCCTCGACCTCGTTGCCGTAGTCTGGAAGAAGAAACGACGGTTAGTACGCACGTACGTCCAAGCGGTTTTTGGACCCTCTCCCTCCTCCTTTCCCCTCCTCCTCCTCCTCTCCTCCCAGCCGTCCCGTCCCAAACACTCGGCGTGCATAAGACTGCGCGAGGCAAATTGGCCCATTGCTGCAGACACGGCACAGGAGGGGTTGTGTGCGGCATGGCGACTTGGCGGGGTCACAGAGGAGGACGAGACTAGCAGATGGAAGAGGAGCAAAAGAAGCAACCAAATACGGGCCTGGCTAGAACATACCGCATGCGCCGTCCAGGAGACGGTAGCCGGCCTTGATGGCGTTGTAGACGGTGTCGGCGCAGACTGCGTTGTCGACCTTCCAGAGGCCGAAGCCGATCTGGGGCATCTCGTAGCCGCTGCTGAGCTTGATCGTGGGACCCGACATGGTGGCGGTTGTCTGGCTGATGTTAGATACGAGAAAGCTGGCAAACGTGGTGGAAAGCTGCACGTCGTACAAAGCTGACCGTTGGGAGCAAAGAGGACAGGGGGCTCACTGACATTCAAAAACTGCCCGATTGGGAATGTGTTGTTGGATGAGGGGAAAGAAAGTGTTGGAGAAACAAATGACCAAGAGAAGAAGGGGGAAAAGAAGAAGAGAGAAAGAGAAGAAGCAAAAAAGATCAGGAAATAAAAAGAAATAAGAACCGGGACAAAAGGGCTGCTGTTTGAGTTATATATGAAAAAAGAAGCTCCGCAGGCAGGAACAAAGGGGGGCTAGCTGTTGCGACGTGGGACGCGCAGTGGTGGTCAAACACATATCATGTGGTGGGGGGAAGGGGGATTGTTCGGGGTCGAGACCGGTGATGGAAGGTGCGGGACACACAGGCTCGCTCAACACGACAGACGACGGGAACGGGCAGGAACAGGCAGGCGCGAACAACCGCTTGCCTTTTTTTCTTCTCTTATTCTGTCGGTGTTGTTGGTCTGGTCTTTTCTCGGCCGTTTCTTGGCATCTTCGTGGGACGCTAATGGCCGCTTCTTGCCTTCTTTCCTTCTTTCCTGCTCTACGGAGTACTTGTTTCTCACTGAACGGAGCGGGAGGCAAACAGAGGCAGGAGCAAATGGCAATCCGCGCCGTAGGCCCCGGTGAAGGCCCCATATCTGCCCCATTCTGTCTCCTTTTTTCCATCTTCTCTGCAGGGAAGGAGCTGCCGGAGCTATGACGTTAGGCGAGGCAGTCTTTGTCCCCTCTTCACCTTGCGTTCTCCTTGGAGGTGGGCAAAAAAAAAATCATTTCAATTTTTTCCTAGTCCTTCTTGGTCTCTTCTAGCTGTGTCCACTGTTCAGTGCCGTTCTGTCGTATTGTTCTCCGTCGACGTCACCGTAGAGAGTCTGCATGGAAAGGCTGAGGCAACTCCTCCGCGCGCGAGAATTACTGCATTCGGCTATGCCTTTGGGGAGGGACAGGGACAACAACGAGGAAGGCGCAACCGGCCGCTCTCTGTTCTCAACATCAGATCGTGATCTCCGACTTCGCATCTTCTTCCTTGTAAATAAAAGGCTCAGCTACTCTCTGGCCAGCCGCTTCTGAAGATAGGACCCGTAGCCTCTTACAAATGCAGAGACACGAGATACAACAAAAAATACGTGTGTGGAGCACCACGAGCCAAAACACGAGCCCCAGATACAAGCTTCTTCCAGAAAAGGGCCCCCTTCCCCTCCCGCACACGATGCATTTAGCCTGAATGTAAGCTGCTGTGGATGCTTTTGTGGGCGTTTCTGGAGCACAGGAGGCTCTCAGTCTGCAAAAAAAGCACACCAAAAATGTCGTCCGTCGCCCTAAACGCGGTTCGTGGATAAATCGTCTTAGTCCCTGCCCCTCTCTTGGGAGCACCTCCCACCTTTTCACCCCTCGTGGCGAACCATCCGAAAGAAGAAAGCCCGCCAAACAGAGGCCGCAAAACGATCGCCGCAAAGAAGGGAAAGAACGAGGGACAAGAAAAAAACAGGGGAAACTCCAAAAAGGCACCGACGTCCGGCCGGGCCTTCCGCATTGGGCCACGAGCTCTTGCCCTCCAAAACGCAGTTGCCGCGTCTTCCATTGGCGGACCTCTTTACCAGATCGGATCATGAGTTTTTGTTGAGGATTTGAGAATGATTGATTTGTGTTCATATTATATTATAATTTACATTATCGTTTTGCCAACAGACCAACTGACACTGGCACCGATGTCCAAGAGAATGGGGTATATGAAGAGCAACGACAAGACAAAGCAACCCGAAACAGGAAGCCAAAATCCCAAAAAGAAAAGGTGAAACGCCAGGTATGCAAAATGAAAAAGGTATCGAACTGATCGCCATGCAAGAAAGATGCAAATCACAACAAGAGCACAACAAGGGACAGAAATTAAAAGAGCGCCCCCCCCTACTCCTACCGCGTCGACGTCCCGTTCCCGCTGCCGCCGACCATATTTGAGTACCAGCAGCCGCACACGTCGTCCGCGCCGCCGTTGTCGACACTGAAATCGCCTAGCGATTTGCCGTGGTAGTCGACGCAGTCGGGGATCGCGGGCCCCGCCTGCTGGACCTCGGCGATCTCAACGGCAAACGGCCAGTCTGCAAAGGTAGACGAGGCGTTGGTAGGTGCCGGCACGCTGGCAATGGTCGCGGGAAACGTGGCCCGGCGCTTCGTCCACAACGTGGCCTGGAAGACGGTCTGGTTGAAATAGCAGGTGGCGGCGCTGGTCTGGGCGGCGACGAGGTCGTTGGTGGGCACGTACGCGAGGTCCATGGAAAAGTTGAAGACGAGGCGTTCTGTGGCAAGGCTGCTGTCGAGGAGGGTCATGTGGATGTTTTGGAAGGAGGGCGATTTGGAGGTGGACGACGAAGACGCGGAGTGGGACGAGATGGTGTAGGTGGTGAGCGTGGACGCGCTGCTGGTGCTGCCACTGGTGCTGCCCGTGATGACCCAATCGAAGGTCACGGCCGACGCGTTCTGGGCGGCCGCGGACCCCGACGCCGAGAAGACGTTGCCCGACGATGGCGCGCAGCCAAATGCGAAGCCGTTGGACGTGCACGCTGTCGAGACGTTGGTGAGGGCGACGGTCAACGAGTACGACCCGGCCGGGAATTGGTCGGACGGGGTGGCCGAGGGTGTTGTTCCGGTGCCGCCGCCGCCGCCGCCATCACCGCTACCACTGCCACCATCGTCACTACTGGTGTCGTTGTTGCTGCTGGCCTTCTGCAGGCCAAACTTGAGGCCCACGCCTAGCCCGACAGCGATCACGGCCAGTAGCAGAAGCGTCAGGGTCAGCCGCCACCAGCCGCCGCGCTTCGAAAACCACTCGCGGTTCTGTGACCGCTTGGGCAGGCCACGGCCGCCGATGCCGGCGCCCCCGACCATCTGCTCCTCTAGTTTGCGGTCCGTGATGCCGCTCTCCTCGCTGCTCTCGCTGCAGGCTGGGTTGACGTAGGGGTAGTTGGGGCCGTAGTAGCCCTGCGCAAGGGGTCCGCCGGGTAAGATGGGGTGCTGCGGTCGATGTTGTGAGTGTTGTGAGTGTTGGGAATGGTAGCTCCGGTGGCTGCCTTGGCTGCGGTGCGAGCCGATGCTCCCGGCGCTATATCGTCTTGGGTTGCGGCTCGCGCTGCGGTTCGGACTTGTATTTTGGCTGGCGCTGGGACTCGGTGTGTCTGTCTCCTCGTCGGAGCCGCTGCCTCCACTCCCTCCGCTCCCGCTTTCGCCCCCCTCGCCACCATCGCCGGCCGGCAACGGCGGCAGAGCTGTGACGATACCCGAGTGCCGTTTCTGTCGTATAGGGTACGCGGCCGCGGACTCTGGTGTGGACACCACAACCATGTCATCGTCCTCGTGCACAATGGGCAGGGTGCGGACGCTCCTCATGGAGGCGCGCCGTCCCGGTGGTGCCATTGCGGGGGGTTGTGTGGTGGTGTCGTTGTCGTGGGCGGTCTTCAAGTAAACAAACCGGTGGACGCGGGAACAAATGAGAGAAAAAGACAAAAGAGGGGGGGGGACCGTCGAGGCCTGTCTGCTCGTGTGACTAGATGCCCGGATCGCAGCTCTTGGTTCTCTTTCTCCAATTCCTCTACGGTCCTTGCGCGTGAAGGCCTTGCGCGTGGTAGGGTGGGATGGTGTGGCGACCTTGCAAATTCTCGTATTGCCGCAAATCCTTCCCGTGACCCTTTGGGATATTTTGGGGATGCGAAGAGGAGGGAGAGAAAGAAAGAATGTGAGAAATCGTGCCCGGGACTCTTGAACAAATACTCGAGGCTCTCTCCAGCTGCGTCGTCAAGGTGTTGTTCGGAAGCGGCGACGACCGAGAGATGTGACCGCAATAGGCGACGAAAACAATATACGCCAGTCCGTCGAAAAGTTGCGCAGCTGAGGATGGCGCAGGTGTTTCCTAAAGAGTGCAAAAGGAAAACAACATAGAACGAGAGAGGGAAAGGGAAAGAGCAAGAAAAGAAAGGGCCTCCTTCGTATGTTGTGCTGTTTGTTCGTCGTTCCACCGTCGAAGGATTCTTGCAGTGTCTTTTCTGCACGTCTTATTGCTATTTGTCTTGCTTCTTATGCCGCTCCGAATGGGGATCGTCGTCTGAAAGTGAGGGCGAGAGTAAAAGCGAGTGGCCTGACCAGGCGGACGGAAATCGGCTGCTGGGAGAGAAAGTGATGAGAGGCGAGGGAGAGAGGCCAAGGTGAGAAAAAAACGAATGTATCCGGGACAGGTCGTAGGTCTGCCCTCCGCTGTCGAGGATTGCGATGCAAAACGAAGGATGGTGATGGTTGTGAGTGGAAAACAAAAAAGTAGCGAGAGAAGTAGGACCCTCGTAAATAATATGGAAGCTCTGATATTAAAAGAGGAAAGGAGCCTCTTTGCTCCCACACGCTCTTTAACCTTGTTCCCCGTTTCTTTTGACGCCCGTCTTACTCCGGCAACCTTCTTTGCCAACCTTTTTTTTCTCCTCTTTTATTGAAAAATAAGGTTTCGTAGGGAGGAAATAGGGCAACCAGGAAAGAGAAAAAGGCAATATGAAGAGCCGAGAAAGCGAGGGAGAGGGGGCCTGGGCTGGCTGGCGAAAGAAATGGGTAAGAGGGTCAGTGCTTGGGTGAGAATGGGCCTTGTTTCTGGCCTGCTGGTGTGGTTCCTGTCCGACCAGGGTGCTGGATCGCGAGGGGACAAGGACAAGGAGGATGAGGAGAACGAGAGGGGGCGGTTGAGGCAAGGGAGCCGTTGGGTGCTCTTTCATTTCTTTCTTCCTGTTCTTCTTCCTTTTCTCTTCTTTTGACTTGATACTTTTACGAAATCTTAAGGAATTATGTCTTCTAGTAGAGATATCAATTAGAAAAGGACGAGACCGAGACATCAAAATGAGGCCCAGAACGAGTGACAACAGTGATAAAACACCATGTGCGGTCGGTTTAAAGCCTCTCCCTTTGCATCGAGCCTCCCTTCCTCTCTAACTTTTTAGTAACTAAGATCGTATGAATCGCCCACGGCAGCTACCGCCAGGGAGGCAGCCAAAATCGAAAGGATGCTTGTTGAAAAGGAGAGACGAGAAAAAAGAGTAGTTCGTAAGATGGTCATTCGAAACAAAAGGGACAAGAACGACTCGTTGTTTTCGCCTGCTGGCAGAGTCGTCTTTCGCCAAGGACGGATGGGGACGATGGCGCTCGCCAAGAGACTACAACATGGAGCCGCAGGACAAGAGAGGAGACAAGGAGACAGGGCGGGAAAAGAGGAAAACGAGGAGAGCGAGATGGGAACGACGAGTCAAACACTTGGATTGTGTCAACGCCAGGGCGAGCACAAAAGAAAAGGAGGAGTGCATGTATCGAGACATCTAGCTCAGCCGCACGCACGCCATCGTCTATGGAGTGCCTCCTCCACGATGAGAAAGAGGGGACGTCGTGCACATGCAGGGCACGGTGGTCTCAGGCAACATTGTATGCATAAAGGGCAGGCAATCTTCCTCCTCTGCAGCTTTGAAAATAAGCCGTGCACAAATTTGTGGAAGCTCTGCCGATTTCCACACGATGCAAGATGTTTTTGCGGTTTGTCAAATTGTCAGATCCCAAAGTCGCATTGGTGTCCCAAAACAGAGACGAGAACCAAACTGCCAGAGTTGCAACTGGCAAGGGAGCAGCACTGAGCCGAAGGTACCGAGAGACCCGGATGAGACGAGACAGAAAGAAAGACGGACGAAAAGAAAGAACGAAAAGCAACACAGATCCAGGACGATCTCTGCTCTTCTGTGCCCGGCCCTGGGCAGAGCACGACGTGGCGAGTAATATGATGCTTCCCGCTCGCGTGTTCCTCCCTGCTCTTGTCGTTCTCTCTTGTCTCTTATTCTCTTCCTTCTCTTTGAAATTATGTCTTGGCCGCCAACTCAAAAGTTAAATGAGCTTGTTTGTTAGCGTCCGCGGGGGCGTGGCGGCGCTAGCTGTGTGCGCAAGGGGGGGTGCCGCCTGCCAGCAGCCAGAAGACAGCACAAGACAACATAAGACCAGCACACGGTGCTACACTAACCAAAACGGAAAACGAAAAGAGACTGCAAGTGTGTGTGGGGAGGGGACAGAAGGAAACCGGGGATGGCAAAGACAGAACCTCATTGGCTTATTGTCCGTCTGAGGCTGACCAGTTGAGAAAGCAACGGCGGAATCTTGCCGTTTCTGGTTGACCTGTCCGCCGTTATGTTCGTTCATAATGGTTGGCTCTTCTCTCTCTGTGCGTGTGTGTGTCTGGCCTTCTTTGGCCCGGGCCGGGCTGCATTGGTTCAGGGTTCTTGAGTAAGGTCAAAGATGGGGATGCGGCTGACGAATATTTGGGAAAAGGGTTGGTAGATGTTGTTTAAAACGGTTTGACTTTCATGGAAATATACGAAAGGTGAATGAAGACGCTGGTAGTGTCAATGGGATGGTGAAGTTTATCAAATAACTTATTAATTATATCCTACAAATTTGCGGCTTTTTTATTTTTGTTTTTTGAAGAGGAGGGGAAAGTAAACAAAACAAAACAAATACATAAATATATTTGTACAATTTATTTAAAAGTCAATCTGAAATCAATAAATAGTATGTACTCCGTTAATCAACATCATTATGGTGGGAAAACAAACAGGGAAAGGGCGGGAATCTTCTGCCTCGTAGTCGTTCTTCTATTCGTATAAAAACAACACTCATCTAGTCACCTCGTTTCAAAATGCAAACAGGTCTTCACTGTACTGCTAGCGAACTGGTATTATTGTATATTACTTCTACCATCTATACCAAATATAATCAAACGTAAAGACAAAAGAGAAACAAAATGGATATGGCAATGCAATCGGTGGTTATACAACATTGGAACAAACATGAAAAGATTTCGTCGTAGCATGTTGTCTATGTAGACGCCTGCTCTTGTGCCGCCTCAGTGTCTTCCGTCGGGACAGAGATGATACTGGGCTCGGTGGTCTCCGTGACAGATGCCCCGGGCGCCTCGGCCTCCACCTCGGCCTCGACCGCCGGCGCCTTCCCCGTCACCTCGGCCTCATCGATCACCTCCGCGGCCACCTGCGGCGTACCCTTTGGTGACTCGAGTGCATCAACCTCCGCATACGGCGGCGGCGCCAGCGGCGCCTCGCCACCCTCGACCCACACCTGCGCGAGCTCTTTCTCGATCTCGTCCCGCCGCGTCCGCCACTCGGCCACCTTGGCCAGCCGCTCGCGCAGCTCCTGCAGCTCGCGCTCCACGTTCTGCTTCTCGCGCTCCGTGCCGATGCGCTCAAAGGCCCACTCGTCGCCGCGCTCGCCCATGCCCAGGATCAGGTTGAAGGTGTGGTACTTTTTCAGGGAGGCGCGCGTCGAGATGGTGATGAGCGTGATGCCCTTTTCCTTGCATACTTCATAAAGTAAACCCTCGACGTCGTTGGAGACGGCGCTGGTGCCCTCGTCGATAAACACGTACTGCGGCTCGTGGTAGAGCACGCGCGCAATGGCCATGCGCTGCTTCTCGCCGCCGCTTAGCACGTCCTTCCACTCCTTCTTGGTGTCCCAGCCGCCCTCGCGCGCGGGCAGGTAGCCGAGGTGCGCGTCGTCGAGCACGCGCTTGAGGTCGTACTCGTTCTTGCGCTTGTCGCGCATGTCGACCTCGCCATCCGGGTAGATGACCTGGTCGCGCAGCGTGCCGATGCTGAGGTACGGCCGCTGCGGCAAAAACATGATGCCGTCCTCGCCGGTGGCCTTGGGCCGGCTGACGAGGCCGCGGTAGACGGGCCACAGGCCCGCGACAACGCGGCTGATGGACGTCTTGCCAGCGCCGTTGGGACCCGAGATGAGTAGGTGCTCGCCGCGGCGCACAATGAGCGACAGCGACTCCATGAGCTCCTCGCCGCCCTGCGGCCACAGCGAGGGCGCGACAATGGGCACGTTCTCGAGACGCACGCCGTCAAAGCCCTTTTGCATGGTGCCCTGCACGTCGGACATGGAGTAGAGCTCGCTGTTGTGCGGGTTGCCGCCGCGCGGGTAGTAGGCGTCGGCATGCACGCGGTGCAGCGTCGAGATGAGCGTGTACACACGGCTCGTGTAGCCCGCCAGCTCCGACAGGTCCTTGATCGAGTACATCATGCGCCCACCCGCGTCGGCCAGCGACAACATCAGCCGCCGGTTGGTGATAAAGTCCTTGGTGCGCGACCGCTCACGCAGGCCTTCGCCGCTCGCGCTGCCGCTGCCCGCGACGCCCTCGAGCAGCTCCGACGCGCCGCCCAAGCCGCCCCAGGCCGGCAGGAAGACGGGCAGTGCCGACAGCAGGTAGCCGTAGGCGCTCCAGCTGTACTTGACGATAAAGTCCTCGAGCATGTTGTAGCGGATCTTGAGCATGTAGATGCCCTCCATCCACGTCTTGAGGTCCTTGAACTCGCGGTTGACCGCCTGCCGCTCCATGTCGGCGCCGCCGTAAAAGGCCACCTCCTCGGCGTTGGCAATCAGCCGCGCGTGCAAGCTGCGGAAGTCGCCCTCTTTACGGCCCTCAATGGCCTTGAGCTTGCCAAAGGGCGGCGACAGGCGGCGCAGGATGCTGGCCGTCAAGAAGTAGTTGCTCACGAGGCCTGTCAGCGCCAGCGGGCCCAGCGACCGGTACAGCTGGTAGTTGAAGATGCACAGGTCGATCAGCGGCTTGCCCAGTGATGAGTAGAGGCCGGCGGCCGCCGCGCAGAACAGGGTCAGGTCCTGCGTAATGTATTGGTCGGCGCTCTGGCCGACGCCGCCGTCGGTGTTGGACAGCTTGAAATAGTTGAGGTTCTCGTTGAGGTAGAGGTCGTGGATGTAGCGCGTCAGGCGCGTGCGGAAGGCAATTGACACCTTGGACTCGAGGTACTTGATCATGGCGTTGGTGTACGACGCGAAGCCGCCCAGACCGCACCACTTGAACAGCCCCCACAAGAAGTGCTTGCCGTTGCCGGCCACGAGATCGCGCACAATCTCACCGTCGAGCCGCGCGACCACGAGCGACAGGTACGTGCGCAGCAACAAAAAGCCCGCGTGGCTCACGAGCAGCCCGGCTTCTTTGCTCGTCCAGCGCGGGATCATGATGCTCATCAGGCTCAGGAACTGGTGCAGGAAAGCCAGGTTCAGGCCCGGCTTGGTCTGCGCGCCCGGCACCTGGCCTTCGGCGCCTGGCACGCCGAGACCCGACACGCGCGGCGGGTTGAGGAACAGGCGACGGTGTGCCTCAAACGTCAGCGGCTTCGTCGTGTGGATGACGACCTTGGATGTGCGGTTGCGGTACGGCACGTAGATGGTGCGCGAGCCGTCCTTGTTGTGCAGCCACGAGTTGGTGCGCACGAGCTTGAAGCCCTGCTCGCGCTCCAGCCGCCGCCGACGCCACCAGCGACGACCGCCCTCGCCGCCGAGAACGATCGAGGCCACGAGGGCCAGCGTGGCCAGCAGACGTGTCGTGCGTGTCGTGCGCTTGAGGCGTCGCTGCACCATGCCGCCGTACTTGTCGATGAAGGCGGCGATGGCGACCTCTGCGGCCGACCGGCGCAGGGTGGACTGCGCCGCCATTATGGGGAAGAGACGGGGAGAAAAGGAGGAAGAGGGTGTCGTGAATGGTTTGTCGTTTCTTAAGATAGGGGCACGAATCGAGTCCGGCCGTGGACCGTCGATAAGACGTCCTCGATTGGTTGTCGCTTGGAAAAGTCGCGATCGTTGCCGTCGATGTGATGAAGAGCAGGTCGATGAGGCTCGATGGATGCCGGGTTTAGACAGCAACGGCGATTCGTCGATGCGAAAGAGCGAATTGTCGGAATTGACAAAAGAACGGGTGATGAAATCGAAGCGATGGAGTTTCTTGACTTGTCTCACGTCTCTTTGCCAGTTTTTTTGGGTATTTGGGGCCGTTCATTCCAAGGACGCCTCAAGTTGCTGGCCGGAAAAGGCATGTGACAGCGCTCCGAGGCATGCCGCTCTTGCCTTTTTTGCCCGTCTTGCGCCTCTCGCTTCTGGGGAAGGAGCTTTGGACAAAGCACGCGGACTGGAAACTGCGGAGTTTTGTGGGTCTCTTCTTCAGTGGCCTGGTAAGTCCGGCCACGTCTGGGGCCAAAAAGGTCAACGTCATTGCTGACCACATGACTGGCGGCGGGAAATCAGCGCCACAGGGGAGAGCCACAGGGAGTCACCGCTTAGTTTCTTGGGGCTTTCTTAGCTGGCATCCTTTCTAATTAACCAACATCAACATTTGCATCTGACAAGGACCTTTGGATGGACGACAATAGACGACGACGTTTTACAACCGATACGCGGACACAACGTCAGAGATGGACACGATTTGTGGGCTGTGATGAGAAGTCCAACTGATGTCATTGTGCCCTTGGTCGAAAGACATGCTGCCACACAGAGACAGGATGACCTAAACCACACTGAAGGCAAAGAAAAGGATGCGGAGGAGTGCAACACAACCCAAGGACTCACGGCCCGACCAGGAGCCGACGTACCGATCGGTCAGGTTCGCGACCAACAGAGATCGAGGCCGCTCGTATGGCCGCTGGCCTGTCTGCCGGGGGCCTGTTCCGAGCAGATGCGACCGACCTAAAACACAGCATATTGCCGTGGATGGACATGGGCCGGACTGACGAGCGGACAAGGCACGTTGTCCGGAGATATACGTTGAAATACAGTGTACAAACAGCAGATACTCGTCCGGCTTGCTGCATCTGGCCATGATTATCAACATCGGTGGCAGCACATGCATGAATGGTTTGGAGGCGGGCGCGTAAGTCGTCGGCTAACTCTGCCTACTGGTTGCACGCCCATAGTGGCCGTTTGTGTTTCCGTTAGAGTTAGCAGACCAGCGAGCGTCTGCCCCTACCCCCGCGCCTCTTCATCATGCAGAGACATACGACGCACTCGCCCTCACATCCTCACCAACCCCCCGCCTGTCCCTGTGATTGCTGCTGTCACCTTTTGGGCTGGGCGGCAAGCTCAACTGTGCTGGACCAATCAGAGGCCTGCGACTGCTGTTCTCCCCGCTCCTTCTTCGACACCACTAGATAGAAGAGACGGTTGTGGTCTTGGACGGACGGAAGTGTGGAAGTCTTATTTTTAGCACACAGAACTGTCTCCCCTCAAGGCACTACGGATTACTCTCTCCTCTTTTCTCTCCTCTTTCTCAAGATCACAGCATGCATGCAGCTGCAGCCGCTGACCTGGGGCTCAGGACCCATGCGAGCCGTACTATGCTACGACGCCCATGCGGCGGACATGGAACCAGGTAAAGTGAGAAGAACAAAAGAAAAGACGCAACGAAGCACCTTGCGGGAGTGACAACGATCAGCAAAGGAGAGGCTCGGGCACTTTGTAGCCGTTGTAGACGCCGATGGGCTCGTGCCTCTTTCCACACCGGTGCAGTAGAGCGCAGTAGGAACATTTATGCGCTCGTCGAAGCACAATTGAAGCGCCCGGCACTGAAGCGCGCACTCGTAGCCACGCGCCCGAGACTTGAACGGGTTAAGATATCTTACGAGTGCATCGCTCTTGCCCTCTTTGGCTGGTGCTGGCGGGAGGGCGGGCTGGCCACTCCGCGTGCGTGGCAGGCGTTTGCAGGGGACCAGAAGACGTTTGCCTACCGCCTGAGCAGCGCTAAAACTTTCCTGCGCATTCACTGTTCTGACGCCCCATGCGTATGCTTTTGCTCTCCCACTCACAAGAAAGCCCGCCCACAAGTGAACGATCTCGCCGAGGCGCTGTCGCGAATCACCGCGCTATCAAATGCGCACTCTGCTTTCGAGCTTGCACGTTCACAGCCAGCGAAGTTCTCTCGACGGGCGGCACGCGGGAGCATGGGGGCGTCTGCAAAAGGCGCACAGCACACTCGACAGGTCCCTGGCTCGTCCTTTGGTGCCCGTCCACAGAGACCCCGCTTCGCGAGCAAGGGCGCAGCGCCATTGGCCGGCGGTACACGGCCGCTATTTATAAGACCCGCTTTTTAAAATGCGTTGTTATGAGGTACCTTTTGGATAAACGAAAATGTAGGGCGACGCAGGTACCGCGCTAATGGTGTGGGGAGCTTTTTGCACAAGGTTGCAGGGATCCGGACCTCTCTTCCCCATGCCAGCTCGAAGCAAGCGCTGTGTGATTTGGCCGCGTACTGGCAAGCACACTGGGCTCGGTGCTAGCTGGATACAGTGTACTGCTGGATGCACGCTGTAGAATGGCGCACACAGCGCACAGCACGCACGAACAGCGGCCACGGTGCCACTAAGATTGTCCGAGATCCACCCGCCGTACTGTGCCCTTCCGTGCTCTTTCCTCTTTCCCGCTCTTGGTCTCTTTCGCTCGCTCTTTCCTCTTTCCTGCACGCCCCACCCCAGCAAATCAAAAGGGGAAACCGGGGACCGCCAGCATCACCGCCCATCCCACAGGCCCCAATCGCAGCTGCCATCATCTCGCTTCCCCTGCCACCCCGAGGCAAGGCCCAGGCCTTTCCCTCTGAAGACTTGGACAGTCGCTCTTGCCCAAGTTGCCTCTTGCCCAATTTCTTAATTTCATTTCCCTCGACCATTTTCCCATTTTGACCTCTCCGTTTGGCTTCCTCTTTTCTCTCGATTTCGTTCATATCACCCCCTTTTTTCTTAACTTCGGTCGCCCATTGTTGTTAACAACGCTCTAGCGGCTGGGCCTATTGTTTTCTTATTCGGCCTTCGCTGGCACCGTTGCTTCTATCTTACTCCCACTTTACCCACAACTCGCCATACGCTGTATCGTCCACTATCCAGTCCACAGGCCATCCCACAGGCTATCAATCACACCCGAGCGCCAGCCCGCCTCTTCTCTTCTCTTCGCTCTGGGCTTTGCACTGTTATTTCCCTTTTACGGTGTAATTTCTGGACCCCCCCTGGTCCAGTCCCCCCGTCGCGCGCTCGTTCTCCTCGCCATCCTTTTCCGCTCAAGCAGCAAAAAGGAAAGAAGAAAATCCACCCAACCCCCAAACGACATTACCTTTTTACTTTTTCGCCAGATCCGCGTTGTCGCGTTCCTTTTTCTTCACCATACATCCTCCGTACATTTCTGCACTGCTTCTACATCTACATCTGCAGACCTTAGACCTCAGACCTACGCCGCATACATACACAGCATCTTTCGCCTCGCGCCTCACGCCTCGCCTTGCCACATCTACCGCCTCGTCTTCGATCTACGATCTTCGACCCTCGTTCACCTCGATCGACACTCCTCGCCGCGTGCTGGTGGTGCTGACTCGCCCCGATTTGGCCTTGCTTCGGGCCGCTTAAACTGCGCATTAGGGGCTCTCTCCAAAGCGAACGACACGACAAAGGGATACAGCAAGCCAAAAAAAGAGACACGGGTGAGTGAAAACGCGTGCGCCGCGGACGTCGAGCCTTCTCGGCCCAGCCCAGCCTCGAACGCTTTTCCCCTTTCCCTTTAACCTTTTCCCCTTTTCGCCGCGTGCTTTTGCTCGCTCTCTGCCGCATCCTGCCCTTCCTCCTTCTCGCCGCCTTTCCTTGCCTCATCCAGATCTCCACCGTCCACCAGCCGCCATTTATCCTCTCCCGCGCTCCCTTTCCTCACCTGCTCCCTGCCCATCCATCTATTTTCAGCCTCCGCCACTTGTGTCTATCATCTGTCTCGCCCTCCCCGTCGTCCCCGGCTGCCTTGGCCGCCGTCTTCTTTGGCGGCTTTTGTGTATGCTTATTCTTCCCCTTCCCTCTCCTTGCGGGCTCGCCCAACCAGCTGCGCAGCTGCCGCTCGTGTTACACCTCGTGTATTTCGTTAGCACGTTAGCACGCACCAGAGAGAGACAGCTGTCGCATGCGACCATCCCCCATCCATGTTCCCCTTTGCGTCTTCCCGCCTGCCGCCTACCGCCCACCGCTTTCGCGTGCTCCAAACCACGCTTGCTACCTCACCCGCACTACTATTGTCCCCCTAATCCTCTTCGCTCCTCTCCTCTCCTTTGCGGTTAGCCCCCAAATCCCAGCAGCAGAGACAGAACTAGAGACAGACGTGCTTTTGCCTTCAATTCAACCCAACCTCCGCGACCCCGAATCACAGGCCTCCCGTCTGGCCTTATTTCTCTTCCACTACCCGTTTGCCTCTTTTGCCTCATGCTTTATTGCTATTGCTATAGCACAAACACCTCTAACGTCGCTGCTCTTGCACCCTCTTCCCGAACAAGGCTGGCGCACCTTATCATCCCCCACCCCCTTTTCCCCATTTCGATGCCGCTTTTGTCGCCTGCGAATGAAATCAAGCCGTTAGAATTCAAATAAGCAGCGAAACCAGCCACTGACGCCTGAAAAGGAACCCCCCGCAGACCTCTTCTCTCCTCCAATCCCACCTGGCCGACTCATCCGGCTTTGTTGGGCTCTCTTTCCTTCCCCTAGAAGACCATGTCTCGCGATACACCGTCGCAGACGCCGCAGCAATCCGTGGCCGAAGGCTCCAAAGAAAAGGCATCGTACCTCCCGGAAGAAGGCAGCAGCAGCAGCGCTGCGAACGCAACCACGACTGCGACCACGAAAAAGGGCCGCGCACTCCTCCACGTCCCATCTCGCTCGTCCTCCCAGAAAATCCAACCTTCCCCGACATCCACAGGCCTCAGCGGCGCCACCGCCAGCGACTCGCGCGACAGCATCGGTCGCCAATCGCGAGAATCCAAGAACAGCTTCTTGGGCCGCCACCGCAACGGTAGCGTGTCGAGCAAACACTCGGGCGTCGTCACCGGCCCCACGAACACACCCGGCAACTCACAACCTAGCTCGCCCGCCGTGGCAACAAACGCCCACCAGAAGCGGAAGAAGGGGGGCGGTGGCTTCCTGGCTATCTTCGGCTGCTGCACAGTCCCCGAAGATGCCAACGCCCTCGACGTCGATGACCAGCCTCTTCCCGCAAACAAACTAAAGGACATCCCCCCACGCCCTGCTACTGCCAGCCGTAGGACGGCCACACCCAACGACGAGATCAGCGCCGCCGGTCGCGTCCCTCTCAACGAAAAAGACGAGCACCGCCAGGAGACGATCGCAGACGAGCCACTTCTCCAGACGCGGCAGCCTGAGCCGCAGTACATGCCCTCGGGCGGCCAACAAGGCTCAACTGCGGCTGTCGCATCTTCGTCCAAAGAGAAGCGGAGTTCAGGGGCAACGTCGGTGCAGGACCGGTCATCATCCACCGCAGCATCAACTGCTGTTGCGGGGACATCAACACTCGGTGATTCCGACTCAAAGCGCGCGTCGTTTACCGGTGCCGCCAGCGCGCCCATTGTCACCGTCGACCCACCCAGCCAGCGGAAGGCTACGGCAGACGAGACGCACAACGCAGAAGAGAGCGCTGCAGCAGGGAGCTCTTCCCAGCAAGACGACGAACGGGCTGGCGAGAACGGTGGTGACGACGATGTCGAGATGCAAGACGCAGGTGTTGCCACAGCGTCTGCCCACCAGCGGAGCGCACAGATCCTGACACAGGTGCCAGAAGTGCTCCCCAACGTACCACCACCACCGCCTGGCCCAGCACCGACGGGCGCCCTGCCTCAGGTCGAGAACCACAATGGTAACAACATTGCCGAGTTGATCGAGGCACACCGCCAGAAGGCCCTTCTGCCACCCATCGAGCCGCACCTCAAGGGGCGGAAATGCTTGGTTCTGGATCTCGACGAAACACTGGTGCACAGCTCATTCAAGGTACGCATTTTCTTTTCTACGGCTGGCAAAGTAAAGAAAGACCGGTAACTAACCCTCTTCTCCAGATTTTGCACCAGGCAGATTTCACAATACCCGTGGAGATCGAGGGTAACTATCACAATATTTACGTGATCAAGCGACCGGGCGTCGACCAGTTTATGAAGCGCGTCGGCGAGCTGTACGAGGTGGTTGTGTTCACGGCTTCTGTCTCTAAGTACGGCAACCCCCTGCTCGACCAGCTGGACATCCACAACGTCGTGCACCACCGCCTGTTCCGCGAGAGCTGCTTCAACCACCAGGGCAACTACGTCAAGGATCTGTCCATGATCGGCCGTGACCTCAAGGACACCATCATCATTGATAACTCGCCCACGTCCTACATCTTCCACCCGCAACACGCCGTCCCGATTAGCAGCTGGTTCTCGGATGCCCACGACAACGAGCTGCTCGACCTCATCCCCGTTCTCGAAGACCTGGCTGGCCCGACCGTCCAGGACGTTAGCCTTGTTCTCGATGTCACTCTTTGAATAGAACACGAATCACTACCTCGAATTTGACATTTCTTTTTCCTTTGTCTTTACGCCATCATCCTCCTTCCCCCCCACACTCGCTTTTTTTCTCTTCCGGATACCATTGCGCGCGCTCTCTCTCTTCCTTTTTTCCACCACCTCCATTTTGGTTTTGCTTTTGCGAGAGCGTCGTTGAGCGACCGGCGGTTGAAGATTCATAGAAACAACAAAACCACTTTTGACACGAAAAAGAAACAAAGAAACAAGGTACCAAACAAAATCTAAACATCCAAAACCACACGCGAACATACGAACAAGAAACCCTAGTCAACCAACCATACATACCTCCGTGCTTCCCTCTTTCTCTCATCTTGCCATCTCTTGAAGAGACAAGACAGCAAGGGACAAAGAAGAGGAAGTCGAAGTAAAGAAAAATCGACCCTCCTCCGAAAGCGTGTTTACCTGATGCCAGCTTTTTCTTGTCTTTTTTCATTACTATTATTGGCCTTTGTCGACAAAGTTCTTAATACTATAGCGGACGGCGTTCAAACTACTTCCCTTTCCCCGTTTCACTTTTTGTCTATTTTTCTTTTGTCTCCCTTGTTCGTTCTGGGTACTGGGTTTTGCATGCTGCGACTTTTATCTCTGTGTGCGCTGTTTCTGCTTTGTTGCTTCTCTCTCTATCGATCAGCTTTTGATTTCCACCATCGTTATTTACTCATCTTATTATTTTTTTACTATAAACAACAAAGCCTATTCTTTTTTTTTGCTCTTTTTTTCAACATTGCAACTGCTGCGCCCTGCATGTCCTCTATTTTGACTTACCTTGGACACAGCCATTGAATATTGCTGTGTCGTATGTAAAGTAGACCTGCGTCCAGCGTCGAAGCGTGAGCGTCGAGATTTACTGGAGAAGGTGTGATGAGGGAGCTGGTCTCAAAGCATCGCCCTATCCTACTTTGAATTATGACTTTGCTGTCCAAAGGTGACAAGTAATAGACAGGCATCGCGAACTTGGAATACATTTGTGTCTCCTACGGGACTTGAATGCCATCTCGTAAATTTGTTGTCGTGTCGTCTCGAGCTCGGTCAATAAGAGCTGTGGCCGAGACCTGCCGTTTTGGGGTCGAGGGATCCCGTCCCCAAAAAGGCCCCTAGAGCTCCTCTTAATGCACCTAATTCAACATAGCTCCAGGGGCTCCTTCCCTTCCTTCTGGCCCCTTCTCTGTGGTTCCCGCCTCCTATTTCCCAATCCGGGACCCGGACAAACTTTCATGCGCTAATTAATGCAGCACGACTGATTGCCCCCAGAACAATTGGGGGCCCGCTTTTGCGCTACTAGCGTTCTGGAAACACCCCCCCAAGTAACGGACACGCTCTGGGGCGGGAGCCCACTGCAACTTGTGAGAGGACGGGCTGGGAAAGAAGCTCTTTTTCGGTCTTTCTCCCTGGCAGGTGTGGTAGTCGTGGCCTCAATTCCAGCACGCAAACCGCATGCACGCGAACTCTCGACTCTCGACTCTCTTTCTCTCTCCTCCCCCTTTTACCTTTTTTGCGATTTCGAGATCAGCAACTCAACCACAACCCAATTCCAACCATCCTCTCTTTGTTTTTGTGTCTTTTCTGTTTTTCGGATTCTTTTCTTCGACTCTCCTTTCAATTAATTCTCGACCTTTTCCAAATCTTCTTCCGACTCGCTCCTTTTCCCCTTTTCTTTCGTCACTTTTTTTTCGCATCCATCACCATGGTACGTTGAGCTTCGTCGCGCTGCAGCCATCCAAGCGTCTATATTTAACACTCTCTCTGTAGTCTTCCCCTCGTGCTTCGTCTCCCACCCCGGCGGGTGCCGCCTCCGGTGCCAGCATCAACCGCGCCTCCTCGGCCTCGCCGCCGCCGCCGCCCGGTGGCGCGCGCACGCAGATCCGCCGCCGCGCCGCGGCCGACCAGAAGGAGAAGGTTGCCAACACCCGGCCCACCAGCACGCGGGCGGCCGGTGCCGGCGGCAGCAGCAGCACGATGCTGCGGCTGTACACGGACGAGTCGCCCGGCCTCAAGGTCGACCCCGTCGTTGTGCTGGTGCTGTCGCTCGTCTTCATCTTCTCCGTGGTGGCACTACACAGTAAGCCTTATCTCTCCTCCCTCAACGATCCGTTTGTGTGTCTCTCTAACATCGTTCCCAGTCATTGCCAAGATCACACGGCGGTTCTCCAGCTAAGCGCTCTGTCGATACGCAACAACGATATGCGATGGCAGCACGCGATGCCAGCGAGCCGAAGAAACGAGACAAACCCCGAAAAAAAAAACACCCACTCTATACACCCTATACACACACACGAATACTATTAAATTACTACCACAACACACGCTCTTCGTTGATTGCATTCTATCGATGCAGTCTTCTGCCAACGACACCACTTGATGGGGGAGATAACAAATGCAGGACGGCGACCTCGAGGATGGGAGAAAGAAGACTGGAAACTAGTTGAAGCAACAATATCCCTGCAGCGGAATGCTCTGACCTGTTTCTATCCTTCTGTCGCTTTGATTGCTGCTGCCTCCTGCACTCCTCTGGTCATGATGCTGTGGCACGAAGGGGAGAAAAGAAAGATGGAGATGGCCCTATGAGAGGGATGAGCGAGTGGAGGAGAGCGTTGGAGGATGTTCCTTTTTGAAAACCTATTTTATTATTGCACTTGTCGTTATATTGTCTTTATGCTACCTTTTCTTTTTTTCTCTCTGTACGTTGATAATGGAAACGGGACCTGTCCTTTTTTGCTTTTCTTTTTCTTGGGTGGCTCATAAAAGTAAAAAAAGATGGCATGTACACAAAAACACTCTTGGTTGGATCATCAAAAGGAAATGAAAATAGAACTGCATTGAAGGGGTTCTTATTCACATAGCTACGTACTGCTCACAGAGTTATGCCTTTGCCATGTGGCCGTCAGATCTTTATCCTGACCTGCGCTTGCCTGCCGAGCCTGCGCGATGCATCAACAGCACGTGCACCTTCCTCGCGTGTAGTTTAACGGCGGCGCTCCTTCTCTTTTCGCGTCACGCAGGCCTCCTGCCACAATCCCTCGTACAAAAGATCAGGCTTTTCCCTCCTCGTTGATGGTGGCGACTAAATCGTGTTGAGAGACGCAATCAGTCCATTTCCTTAAAGTCGATTGCAAGCTCGATCTGCACCAAAGGACCACGCGCGCCGACCGGTTTTTGGGCCAGGCTCGCCAGCTCGCCAGGCTAAGCCCGTACCCCCTGCTTGCGCCGATCTTGTCCACCTCCCACACCATGCGTCATCAGTTTCCGCGCACATCGCCGCCCAAGTGCTTGTCTTCCTCGTCTCCTTGTCAAAAGGTGCCTCCCATTCGTGCCATTTGTTTGCCTCTCTGTTGTCTGCCAAGAAAATAACGCCGACGACGAAATATGACGACCCAAAGACTGGCAGGCAGCCAGGTAACCTTTTCTCTTCATAGGAGCATGCCAACACAGAGCGAGCGTCGGTATAAGTCAAACGCCAACGTCGCTCACCACCCTGCAACGGGTTGGTCAAGTACATCGTTGCATCGCATATCACGACTTGCTATTTATTAACATTGCCTACTCTGATTGCATTTGAGCTACATCGAGCTATGGGCTTTGAATAGACAGCAGGACAAGATACACCCAAAACCTGAAAATACAGACTGCACATACCGCAAATTGCCATGTCTGTCCAGCACCTGAAGCTGTCGTCGCACTCGGGCTTCGAGGCCGATGCCACCGTCACAGGTAGGACCTCCTGTCTTATGCATGTTTTGTATTCTCTATGTATTAACACGTGAATAGAGGACGGCCGTGTCGACATTGCCGTCGACGAGACCGACCCGGGCAAGCTGGCCGCCTTGTTGGCATCTAAGCCCCTACCACCGTCATCATCGGCACACGACACAAGCGGTGCAGATGATCCGAAACCACCCCGACTCAACATTGTCATCCAAGTCGTCGGCTCGCGCGGTGACGTCCAGCCGTTTATCGCTCTCGGCCATGTCCTGCGCCGCGCCTATGGCCACCGTGTCCGCCTAGTGACGCACTCGGTCTTCAAAGAGTTTGTGGAGACACCCGAGACCGACGGAGACGGCGATGGAGGCCGCCTCGAGTTCTTTGATATTGGCGGTGGTGACCCGGCTGAGCTCATGTCGTTTATGGTCCAAAACGGAAAGACGGAGGGCAAAGGTGAAGGAGGAAGTGGTGACGGCGAGGACGGCGGCGGAGACAACGGTGGCGGCGGCCTCATCCCGCCCATGGAATCATACACCAACGGTGAGATTGCCGGGCGCCGCCGATTTATCGAGGCCGTGCTGCACGGCTGTTGGCGGTCGATGGCCGATGATTGGGGTGACAACAGCAGCGAGCACGGTACAAAGGACGCTCCCTTTGTGGCCGACGCCATCATCGCCAACCCGCCGAGCTTCGCACACATCCACATTGCTGAGAGCCTCGGTGTGCCGCTGCACGTCATGTTTACGATGCCGTGGACGCCGACGCGGTCGTTCCCGCACCCGTTGGCCAACCTCAAGTGCATGTCTTCCGCATCCTCCTTCCCATCCAGCTCACCTTCGTCCTCGGTCTACGGCTTCGCGTCGTTTCTCTCTTACACCATTGTCGAATGCCTTACGTGGCAGGGACTTGGCGACATCATCAATCGCTTCCGCTCTAGCAACCTAGGCCTCGAGCCGCTGTCGCCACTGTTGGCCGTTGCACCGTTCCACCAGGGCGGTCTTATGGGCCAGCTGCGCGTGCCGACGACATACTGCTGGTCACCAGCTCTCCTGCCGAAACCAGCGGACTGGGGCGCCGAAATTACAGTGGCCGGCTACTTCTTCTCCGCCCTCACCTCTCGCAAGAACAAGGTTAGGACCAAGCTTTTGGAGGGACAAGGAGGGTACACCCCTCAACCAGAGCTGGCGGCATTCCTGAAAGCAGGCCCGCCGCCCATTTACATTGGCTTCGGCTCCATCGTGGTGGATGACCCGGCCGGCCTAACAAAGACCATTGTCGACGCCGTTGGCCGGCTGAAAGGCGTGCGGGCCATCGTGTCAAAGGGCTGGGGTGGCCTGGGCGGGGACGATGCTGGAAAGGGCAAGTCCAAGAGCATATTCTTTTTGGACAGCGACTGCCCGCACGAGTGGCTCTTCCCGCGCATGGCCTGTGTGGTACACCATGGCGGCGCCGGCACGACCGCTGCTGGCCTGCGGTTCGGTGTGCCCACAGTCGTTGTCCCCTTCTTCGGCGACCAGCCCTTCTGGGGCTCGCTGGTGGCACAAGCCGGAGCAGGGCCTGATCCGGTGCCTTTCTCGCGGCTCACGGCTGAACGACTGGCAGTCGCCATCAAGCAGGCGCTGAAGCCGACAACCAAGACAAAGGCAGCGGAATTGGGCGACAAGATCCGGGACGACACGGACGGGGGCGGTGCCATGGTCGGTGCCCAGTCGTTCCACCAGCACTTGGGCGGGCCGCGAATTCATTGTGCACTCCTCTCCGACCGCTTGGCCGTCTGGCAGTACCGAAACAAGGAGACAAAGACGACCACCCGGCTGAGCGCCTTGGCCGCAGCTGTCCTTGTCCACGAAGACAAGCTGGCCTACTCTGACCTGACGCTGTTCCGCGCACAAGAGTACCACATCCATACCGGCGACCAACCGTGGGAGCCCATCACGGGTGCTGGCGCGGCCCTCCTTGGCGATCTCAGCAGCATCGCCATGGCTGTGGCCGACTTCCCCCAGGAGTTGTTCCGCAAAGCGGCACAAAAGTCCGAGGCCGAGAAGAAAGAAAACAGCAAGAAGGAAGACAAGGATGTTTCCGACAAAGACGCGGCGGCGCCCACCTCAATCAAGGTCGATACGCCGTCGGCCACGGTCACGCTTGACACGGCTGTGCAGGCGGGCCAGAGTGTCGGTCGCATCGTGTCGACGGGCCTGCAGACCCCGCTGCACTTTTGCCTCGGCCTGGCCCGCGGGTTCCACAACGCGCCGCGCCTGTACAACGACGACACTGTGCGGGCCCTGCCGGGCGTGGGTACTGCTCATGGCGACGGTGGTGACGACAGTGACGGCGAACCGGCCGTGGCCGGTCTCGGCGGCGGCATCCGCGCGGCCAGCAAAGCCTTTGGTCTTGGCCTCTACGACGGCGTCACGGGCCTCGTGACGCAGCCGATGCGGGGCGCTGAGCAGCACGGCGGCAAGGGGCTTGTCAAAGGCTTCGCCAAGGGGATTGGCGGCGTCGTCTTCAAGCCGGCGGCGGGCGCCTGGTCGGTGCCGGCGTACACGATGCAGGGCGTGCAGGCGGAGGTGCAGCGCCTGACGGGGGGGTTGGGCGTGAGCCACGGCGCGAACAAGAAGGAGATGCAGGCGCGGCGAGTGGCGGCGCGGATGCGGCAGAGCGAGGGGGAGTGGAAGCAAGCCAGTGAGACCGACAAGAACAGTGCGGAACGGCGGGCGGTGCTCAAGCGGTGGACCGAGACCGTCGCCGGGGGCAGGCGGGAATGAGCAAAGGGCTAGCTCTTTGTTGGGCCCTTCTATTTACCAGAGCTCATTTCTATGCATGTGCACTGGTTTGGCCATCATGAGTGACGACGCGGACGAACAAGCCCCATACGGAAGCCGCGATTTCGGTGTCCGACTGGGACTGCTACGAGCCGCATCCGGCCGGCCTTTTCTTCGTCGGTTGGCTTCCAAAAGTCGCTACTTGTCAACGCTCGTTATTGTGGCCTATCCGCCTGACATCCACCTTTTCATACTTGTCCTGTATTTTCTATTTTCACATCCGCCTTTTCATACACGAGTGCGTCATAGCTTCTTACTTTGTTGATGCAGAAACAGCGTCTTTGCCATTTGGTCAAAGTTCCCATTTTTTCTTGATTTTTCAAAATCTGTCACTGGTCTTGTGAGAGCTTTTGTATCGGCATCAAGCCCAAGTTGGGGAAAACGTCGCGCTCGTTCGAAGCACTGCCTCGACGCGTAATAAACTCCGAGTCTGGTACTGGTGATCGACGGCTGTCCTTTCTGCTTTCTTCGTTTGGAATCCCCAGTCTGACATGGTGCGTCCGTCGAAGGTGGGATTGGGAGGTCGTATTCTGGGGAGACGATCGTTTTACCGTGTCCCGTTCTGTGACAACAGGGTTTGGGTGTCTGCACCCCAGCTGCCCAGCTCGCCCAGCTCGCCAGTCGGTGACTGTCGCCGCCTTACAAGGAAAAACTCCCCAGTTTACTGTTTCTCACCACATTTTCTTCCCCTAGGGTATGTCGTACAACGGTGCGACAAATAAAAGAGATAAAAAAAACAAGGGGATAAGCTAGTGAGAATCGGACTCGCTTATTTCCTTGTATACATCACCTGATCGGCGTACGGAGTATGGCTGATGAGGCAGCGTCGCTTCTTCGGGTGTAAGTCATGAAACGGTGCCAAATTGCGTTTGTTGCTGCGCTGTATGTTTCTGCGAGGCCAGGATGGCCGACCTACGAGTGGCCGACTTTGGGTACGATCTTGTACGTTTTCCCTTTCTGGCCGTCTTCTTTCGTCTCACGACGGCCCACAAAAGTATCCTATCTAAGCGCTCCTGACGGATGGACATCCAGGCGCATAGATATCGCCAATGCACCCACAATAGTCTTGGCAGTGTCCAATCACCTGGGCAAACGCGCAGTTGAGCCGGCTGCTGAGGCGATATTGCCGTTCAAACAGGACGAAACTGGCTTCCTTTTGACATTGACAGCAATGATGCGCTCCAGCAAACCGTGTTGCCTCCGTTTTCGTCTTGCCCTGTTCTCTCTTGTCTCTAGCTCACGTGTGTTCTCTAGGGCTCTCCAGACTCAAGAAACGGCCCGTTCAAGTGAGAAGAAGTGAGCACTGTGATGTGGGTTGTGCTCTCAGCCTATGTCACGATGCCGCCGATTGTTTTGTCATGCGTGGCCGGGTCTGGCTGTGCACAAACAAATACAGAGTACGGAGTACGACGTCTCCATGTCAGACAAGAGCATTGGCAGCAGCCCGCCAAAATGTCAAACAACACAGCGTCCCGTTGAAGCACGCTCCCCGCCCCTTGATGGCAAATTGTAAGTTTCCGGTATCATCAAGGCTGTATGTCCGTCTGTGATGTAAATGATTGACGATGTGGTCGCTCCCGTCTCCTGTCCACATCACGGTGTCTTTAACGTGTAATCTGTTTGGCTGTCGGGACCGTGAGCTGCTATGATACAATCAGCATGGCTCTCTGTGATTCCGTCTTCCTCATTTTTTGTTTGTCTTGTCCCGTTTCCGTCTGGTATCTTGCCGCAATGTTGAATCCTTGTGTAATTGTCGCGGACCAGCTGCCGTGTGGGACACGCAAACGACGGGGGCCCCATCTCATTCCCGCCCGGTCGGATCGTGTGTCGTCGCATCGCAGCAAGAAATCTTGCGTCGTTCTTGCGTCGTTTTCGCTTTCGTCTTGTGGATGCAGGCAACCAAGAAAAAGAAAGTACGGAGTAAGAAGGAAGAACAGTGGCATGACTTTGGCACGTCTTTGTCAGAAAGTGGGGCCGTCGGAGTGAAGTCCGGGTTTGGAGCGGAGTCGGGCCCAAGTCGGGCCAAACGGTGCAAAAAAAACGCCAAAGGAGCTCGAGGAGGTAAAACCCCAGAAAGACCGTCTTGGAGAGAGCCCTTCGATATACTCCGTACTGAGTAGAGACCACTGACACAGAGTGGCCGTCCACTAATACCCTGAAGAAGCGCGCCAACACGCCAGACATGCCTTGCGTCGGCGCAACATTGGACCGCCAAAAAGGCACAGTCCGCTCCCCAAGCCCACCAAATCCTTTGTCGTCTCTTCGTCTCTGCCTGCCATTTGCAGGCCCACGGTCCCCCTCCTCGCGCAACTCTCGGCCCTCTCCTGTCAAACACCAGTGCGCACCGCTCATAACACGGAATTCTGGTTGCAGTCAAAGAATTCCGGAAATTCCTTGGTGACAAACCATTTCCTCCGTGCCGCACTTCAAGCCTTGCCGGACTGTCATGGTTGTCCCTGAATGCCGGGGACCCTCTCTCCCTCTCAACGAGAACCATCCCTCGATCCAACTTGCCACGAGGCTGTCCTTTTTTCCAACTCGTTTCTCTCGATAACCACCACTGACCAGTTTTCCTAATCCGTTATGCTGTGTCTTTCCGTTCTGTAAAAGTCTCCGCGGAGTGTAGTTCTGTCCGAGCCTCGTCTGTCTCCGTATCATTTCTTATGTTTTGTCCATCGACTGTCTCTGGAATCTTCCTATTTCCCGTCGTTTTCCGTGTGACCATGTCTTTGCATCTTATTCTTGACCAACAAGGGCAGCACTGTCCACGTAATACTTGGCCGTGATGCCACCCCGTTTTGACGTTTTGACAAGGCAGCAACTATTTCTGGCTCGACAAGCCCCAACAGGCAACTTGCCGTTTGGCCGTTGGCGTTGAAGTTGACGTTGACGTCAACATCCACCGTTTTCAAGTTGGAAAACGGAGCGCACTTGCCATGCAGCCACCCTTCCCTGTCGTCACCGCATTTTACTGTGCTAGTTTGCGTACTCCGTAAGATATATTTTCTCTCATACTCCGTAGATCGTCGAAGGATTCGTTACGTCGCCTGTTGCTTTTCCTGGCTAACCCCTCCAGTCGGAGCAGAGCTGACATCCTCTGGCAGGGGTCTGTGTGTCTGCTAAGCTGCTGTGTCTGTGCCTCCTCTGAGCCTGCGTTCGTCTGGAGTATCATCATCTGGGGTTTGGGCGTTGTTGTGTTGCGCAGAACCTCACCCGCGCATCTGACATCCTGACTCTCTTTCCTGCATGCTTCGATTCTTATTTTCATCCTCATAGTTCGAATTGTCTCGATTTACATATCCTATATCCTCTTTCTTCCCACTTGGGGCTGGCCTTATGGGCAATAGTCAGACTGTCAGACGCCTCTAGGCCCGCTGAGCTGCCCAAAACGGGGCATAAGTGTCTCCTGCTGAACGACGATGGAATCCGCGCGCAGACGCAAGGCGCCGCGAGGAGATCTAAGATTCTTGCTGTCCAGAGCTGCACACATCGTCGACAACCGCCGCGTCTCGGCTACCCCGTCTGACGTGCCAATATGCCAGCTGAGGGCTCTTTTCTGTCGTTCTCTCCCCCTCATTTCTCACTCCAATCGTCTCCCAATGCATCTCAATTGGTTATCGTGGTTTCCAGCGCAATGGTCCAAAGAAGATCGGACCGCTCGCTTGGGGCCCTCGTAAAGCACATCGTAAACCTGCCTTACGAGGTACGACGTATGGACCATCTCCCTCTCAACTGGTTTCCGTTCAGGGTGCCATCGAGGGCTTACCTGCCTCGCCTGCCAGCTGGCGTTTTGATTCTTGATTCCCTTTCTGGTTCCTCTGCGTCGTCTGTGGTAGCTTACGTCGTTCCAGGCCCAATCGTTGGCCCGCACTTTTGTATTGGCCCAACGGAGGTCCCTGGAAAGCAGGCGCTAACTAACCGGAAACATGCTCGTAGGGCGTAGCGCGAAAGGTGCAGGCGGCAGCGTGGCAGCGTGGGTGACAGCGCACCAATATTAAGTAATAGGGCAGGAACCAAAACGGTGGAGCAAACGACAAAACGGTCGGCGCGTTTGCTGGTTTGGGATTCCAAAAAACGGCCACCCTTCTTCTTTCAGACGGCCGCGTTTTGTTGGAACCTCTTCGTCCTCGCTTGTTTCTCGCCTGTTTTGCCCCAGGTTGCTTTTTGTTTTATTTTAGTTCTTACCCTTTTTTTACGGCTTACCCACCTCGACAGGCGCGCCCAGTGATCCTTTTGGCTTCTGCCCCTTCATCCACTGTTGGATACCCTTTGGAATTGCGTATTTCGCGGCCTTTTGCTGGGCCCCATTCTTAATCATAATGGTCCCAGATGCACTCGTTGTCTGGGGTGTGTCGTCTGGCGTGTGTCGTCTGTCCCCTGCTTAGAAGTCCGTCGTCAAAGTGTTGGCCCGTCTCGCTTTCGCCAACGCTTGGATGCACCTCTGCTTAGTCGCGCCTCTGCTCGGTATTTTCTCGTTCTTGCAGTCGGCGTATTGTCCATCCTTTTTCCACGCCTCTTTTCTTCTCTCTCCAAGAACTCAAAGAACGCGTAAACCTTAAACGGTGGACACGGATGCCTTGATGCTTTCCTTCTGTGGTTCCTTCGTAACTCCTGTCTTCTATCCGTGTTGGCTCCGTTTTGATTTTTTTTTTTGGGTCTCTCTCTGCCTCGTTCTTTCCTTCTCTCGTCATCTCTTCGCTCCCTCCTTCTTTCCCTCCTTCTTTCTGTCGGTTTCTTTGGTTGTTTGCTCCTTCCCATCCTTGGTCTCATCTTTTCTTATTTTAAATTCCGTTCTTTCCTTTCCTCTCTTCTTTCCTTCCTTGTCCCAAACTATAAAGATATCCAGACCCCCTTCCTTCCCACCGGATGGCACTCTCCAAAGAAGTGAAACAGCATCACAACATCTCAACACTCACCAACATCCTCGACACATCAACAACCACATGACCTCGACACACCTCGACAACTCCACCCCAATTACCTTGTTCACTCCCTAACTCTTCTTCATATGTTTCCTTTTCTTGTGATACTCCTTTTTTATACAGTGCACTGTGCATCGCGTTGATAAGCTCGACCTGTGCTCCGCACCCCTCCGTAACACAACAACACACACACCCACGCCCCTTAAGTACGGTACACCACAACCACCAATTGTCTTACACACGCACATCCAGCACAACCAACACAATGGCGTCTACACCAGACGTCATCAAAGTCGAACAGCCGGCCGACTCCGACGTCAACACGGCTGCCTCGACTATCCAGGGCGATGTCGATGCCATTGAGCCCGTCCGCTCGGCCGGCCATGCTACACCGGCTGCCGCCGCGAACGACGCCACCGAGAGCAGCAGCAACGACGAGCCCGTCGCCACCGGCGGCGGCAAGGTCGAAATGGTCGGTGATAAGGCCGTCTTCAAGGCTACGCGCTCCTTCTACCTCGCCTTTTCTGCGCTGCTCGTCCTCACCATTGCCGTCGCCCTCGACGCCACCACGCTCTCGGTCGCTCTGCCCACGATCAGCGACGCGCTCGGCGGCAGCGCCCTCGAGGCCTTTTGGTCCGGCACCAGTTTCTTGTTGGCCAGCACCGTCCTGCAGCCCACCGTCGCGTCTCTGTCTAGCATCTTTGGCCGCAAGTACATGATTTATCTCATGGTCATCTTCTTTGCCGCTGGCTCGCTCGTCGCCGCCCTCGCCAACAACTTTAGCGTTCTTATTGCTGGCCGCACCATCCAAGGTGTCGGCGGTGGCGGTCTTGTGGCCCTCACCGAAGTCGTCGTCACCGACTTGGTCCCGCTCGCCTTCCGCCCGACCTGGTTCTCGACTCTGAGCGCCATGTGGAGCATCGGCACCGTCACCGGCCCGCTCATCGGCGCCGGCTTCACCGAGAACGTCTCGTGGCGCTGGATCTTCTACATCAACCTGCCCCTCATCGGTTTGGGTTTGGGCTTTGTGATTTTGTTTTTGCACCAGTCCAAGATTCCCGGCGGCATTATTCACAAGCTCGGCCGCTTCGACTGGGTCGGTTCTTTTTTGTTCACCGCTGGCACCACTTCCTTCCTGTACGGTCTGACCACGGGCGGCGTCGCCAACCCCTGGGACTCGTACAAGGTCCTCGTGCCGCTCATCATCGGCCCTGTCGTCGTACTCTTCTTTGGCTACTACGAGTTCTACTGGGCCAAGGAGCCCATTATCAGCCGCCGCATCTTCAACAACCGCGACATGCTGCTGACCTACGTCATGACCGTTCTGCACGGCGCCGTCCTGTGGTCGCTCCTCTACTTCCTCCCCCTCTACTACCAGGGTGTCCAGGGCTACAAGCCCATCGTCTCCGCCGTTGCCGTCCTGCCCGAAACTTTGACCGTCGCGCCCGCCGCCGCCGCTGTCGGTATCATTGCCGGTATCACCGGCCACTACCGCTGGTCTCTATGGATCGGCTGGTTCCTCACTACTTTGGGTAGCGGCCTGCTGCTGGTCCTCGGCCCCGACACTTCCATCGCCGCCTGGATCTGGCTCAATGTCCCCGTCGGCATTGGCAGCGGCATGCTCTTCCCCGCCATGGGCCTGTCCATCCAGGCCGCCTGCGAGCCCGAGCTCAACGCCCAGGCCACCGCCTTCTTCTCGTTCCTGCGCACCCTCGGCCAGTCCATTGGCGTCGCCATCAGCGGCGTCATCTTCCAGAACTCGTTCAAGAAGAAGCTGTCCGCCCTGCCCGCCTTTTCGAGTGTCGCCGAGCAGTACTCGCGCGACGCCACCTCCGTCGTCACCGTCATCAAGGCCATGGACGCCGGCCCCGAGAAGACCGAGCTCATCAAGGCCTACAGCGACTCCCTGCGCGTCATCTACATTTCGCTCGTGGCCTTTTCGGGCTTCTGCTTCCTCCTGACCCTCGTCATCCGCGGCTACTCCCTGAACCAGGAACACGTTACGAACCAGGGCCTCGTCGACAAGGCCAAGGAGAAGACTGACGCCACCGCCGAGAAGCTAGTCGAGCCGTGATCGAAAGACAGTCTCCTTTTCCTCTCTTTTATCTCCCCTTCCCACTCTCTTAATATTTGCATAGATCTCTCCTTTATCTGTTATCAGCAATAGCGATCTCTTTCTTGCTTTAGTTTCCTGGTTTTTTATTCGGCGTTTGATACCTCTCCTAATCTTTGTCGGGTTTCGACGAATGTATGGAATAGAATATGGTGGACCAGGCTCTCCTCTTTGGTTGCTACGTCTTTGGATATATTTGAATATGACGGACCATTTAATAGAAATCTCAAAAATCATTCAAAAAATAAAATAAAGACGGTCGCTGCGTGAAATGGATAAGGCTGTGACAGAACCGATAGTCGATAGATAAGATCCAAGGGTCATCGAAAGAAATCCAGGAACCAGAAAACGAAAGAAAAGAAAGAAAGATAACAAGAACCAGGCTCGCGGGACTCTCTCCTATTTCTATACCATTTATTGTCTTTGATGTTTTCTCTTCTACCTAGGACAATCCTCCTCGCCAATGTTGTTTCTCTCAACTCGTGGTGAGGCAACGTTCCATCACGTTCTCCCCAGCCAAAAAAAAATCGCATTCCCACTCGACAAACAGGGCAAATCCAGCCGACTGGTAGCATCCAGTCTTAAATGGAGATAGGGTGCAAAAGACGTACAGATAAGACACTGAAAAAATGGACGACATAACGGCACACCCTTTACCCCAGACTACGATTGATAGCTGGGTATCTCAAGACCGACGAGAGCGTTATTGTTGCAGCCTCATTATGACTTCTCGTCACAATACTCGACTCTCCTATCATGAATCTCTCAGACGAGCTACAGCAGTGACACGAAGAAGATATTCATTATAAGTGCACCAAGAGGCGGTGTGCAATACACAATCCTTGTAAAAAGAAACAGAGAGTGTTTATTTTATTTTATTTTATTCTTTTTTTTATTAAAAAAGACACCCCCGAAAAGAGACGAGGTGCAAAGAAATGAGCAGATGATGAGAGGGTGCTCATATTCACTATAGTTACCTTCACACATTCTGAGAATAATCACATCAGCAGACGGGCATGTGTTTTTCTTCTCGCGTCATACGTCTAGGTGACCGCACACTCCAGTCATTGGTGTGCTGCTGAAAAATCAAAATCTGCTGCTCTTCCTTACGAGCCGACACACCCCACAAAGATACTATGGCCGTACTATATTGCCTCCTGTTTCTATTATTACCTCTTTGGATCCTGTCGCTTCTTTTGAGTACTCCCGCTCCTTGGGGGCTTGTCGGGGCTTTTCTGGGGCGCAGAATGTCTTTTCCCGGGACCCGTCCCCCCCTTTCATCCGGACATCAACAAGCAAAGTCCGTGTGTCCAACAGCTCGCAGGAATTCAGGAGTGGGAGCACGCAGGAGTCTCAGGATCGTCATAATAAAAAAACAGGGAAAGCACAGCCGCTCGGTCAAATTCAAAATGCGAGGGGGAAGAGGGGCCACGTTTGTCGAGACTTTGCGTTGCGTCCAACGCGTGGCCCTCTGTCTTCCTGCCTCTGACTCCGACTCCTTTGTTTTGGAGAAACCCCGGGAAAGGAGCTTTCTTTGGCTGAGCACAACCAAAACAGAAGTGGGTGTGCCGGTAAATTACCAGGTGATGCCTAGACTCCGGTCTCTTTTCAGGCAGATATCCTCCTCCCCCACCCCGGTTGGAAACAAGCTTCGCAAGCTCCGGCAGTTTAATTCTCTCTGGCTCAAAGTTGAATCTTATTTTTCTCGCCCTCGACTTTCCCCACTCCTCCTTCTTTATATCGGCGCCTCCTTTTTTCTGTAGTCGACTATTGCTTCCTCCTGACACTGCCCTCCCACGGCCACGCCGGGAGAATACTCCGCCATATTGTGACTGTCTGTACACTATGTGAGCGAGAGCGAGGAAAACTCTTCCCGACATCGGATAATAAAACGTGACCAGTTGAGTTTTTTTTTTGTTTGGCTTTCGTTATGAGCTTTAGAGAACATTGTATTTTCAAACCTAAATAAAAATGTCTTTTTTTGGTTTAAGGTAAAATCAACACAAACAATTTTTCTTGCTATTTTATCGTCTTATCGTATGAATTGTTGCTTTGGTTGAAAGAGAACATGCTACAAGCTACCCCGTTCATACAACGGCTAACAGAAATAAAAATGAGTAAACGAATCTCACTGAATACTGTAACAAACACGTGTTTTGTCCCCTTTTCAGTCGCCTTCCGTCATAATTAAGCGGCAGTCAGTTGACAAGAAGATATCAATAAAAGCAAGTCCACACGAGAGAATCCGCCAACCGGAGCCTTGGCATGTCTTTCTCCATCACGCCCAGATCCCATGCATGTACACCTCGTAGCGAGGCTCGGTTTACGAAAGGGAGAAATTGATGATACATTTCACGTGGAGAACATAAAACTGGGGACAGGGGCAGGAGAAAGAGCATCTTTCGAGGGAGGTAAGGTTAGAAGCGGTCTGGATGAGGTATATGAGGTGACCGCGTGGTGCAGAAATATTAGGGTCGAAATCTAAAGCATCCGAGCACGGCAGAGTGTGGAAGTGTGACTACGTACTCGTGGTAGAGAAAGAGGACAGAGCGATCCCAAGACGACAAGGGTAGCCAAAAAAGGATGGGGCTTCTGGAAACGCGGGAAAGGCGTCACAAGCTTAAGCTCTGCTGTGTCTGGTCAAAGTTATGGCACACGAACGACACGCCCCCATCGGCGGAATATCGGCCGACATATGGGCAGGCAACAGGAAGAGTCTGCCGTGTTGTCTCAGCCGGCCACGGCCTGGAGAGGCAAGAATAAGACTTCCCACTGACCCGGCGGGAACAGATACCCTTTTTTTGTAATATTGTGAGAAGATGGCAGAAGCGAGATTTGGGGGTTGCAGACGGCGCATGGAGTTTTTTTTTTAATGTTTACTTCCCACGATCTCTCTTCGCACACCCCTTTTCGGGTCTACCCACAAAGCCAGCTCTAATATACCACGTGTAAGAGAGAGTGCCTTGCATGTGTCCAGAGAAAGGGGGCGTTAGTGAAGGTCATAAAGCAAATGAGATCAAATTAGTAAGGTGGTGATGTGACGAGGATGGCGGGTGAATGAGTGCCTCCAGTGAGCTGTGAGCAGTAATATTGACAGTTTTTGAATAACCTGGTTCAATAGATAACTGTAAGACAAAATGATGAACAGACAACTGCCGATGAGGCCAAGAACTTTCAATAAGCTTCTCTGCAAGCAACCGCTACAAGACTGCAGAGAACAATGCTTTTGTTGTTCGTGCATCGCCAAGAATACGGGGTAAGGGCTTTTACCAGTCTTAGAGCATTGGCCTCTCACCTCTTGTATTTCGCTTAAAGAGCGATGACGACAGCCCATTAGAGACGCGAAAGAATACGCACGGGGAGCTCACCCAGGGAGACAGGGTAAAATTTGCCGGCAGAGAGTAGAAGGGAAGTTGCCGTGTTATATTTTGTGTTGCCAAAAGGCGTAAAAAAAGCTTATGCAGGTCAGGCGTGTGAGGAAGGTGTTCATTTTGTTATTCCCGTAATGTTTTCTGGGTTTTTGTTTCAAAACAAATCAGATGCAAATAAAAATGTAAGATTTTGATGCAAGATCTCAAGAGATTTGTTGATGTGATCACCTACATTCTCCATACAGCTCTTTTCCCTCAATGGTTCTCATCAAATCGTTACATTGCACTTTTATGGACATTTCCCTTATTTGTGTGCGCTCGTCTCGGTTCCGGAGCCGGATCCGGCTTGGCATCTATGAAGTGCCTGGAGGGAAGGCGGTAATACGGCGGAGCATTTTCTCCCATGCCTGCCACTCCTAATATTTTTCTCAAGCACGTGAAAAATACGGTCAAGCAAAATGATGGTAGATTAAGCCGCCCCCCATTCTTCCTCGGATGGACCGTTAAAACGTGCAATATAGGAAACATAAAAGAGAAAGCAGGTACGCGCGTCCCTATGCACGGTGTCTGGATCCCATTATTTCTGCACGTCGCTTTTCTGGTTCGCAGACCTTCTAGACCTTTTTGTACTGTGTGTGGGTTTGGCGGTTGATCGGAACGAAAAAGGGTAATAGATTGAAGTCTAGACTGAAGAAGAACAAAGACATAGAATATGCTAAAGGAGAAAACGAATAAAATCCACAAGAAAATAGCACACAAATGAGAAGAGAGTTACTATGAAGTGTCGGGGGATACGCCACACGCAAAATCCAAGCCACACGATTTGACTTATATCTTTGCAAGCTCCTCGTTGGTCCAGTCCCACAGCTTTGCGGCCAGCTTCGGGTCCTGCGCCACCTTGTCGAGGTCCCCGTTGCTCATCTTGCCGACAGGATAGTACACAGCGCCATTGACCAGCTCGCCTTTCTTGGCTGCCGCGGCCGCCCACACTTGGTTGTAGCAGCCCTGCTCTGGGGGGACAACGGGATCGGCACCGATAAGAGTGTTGGTTATGTACACAAACTTTTTGCGCAGGTAGCCGAGCTCCGTGACGAGAGCCGTCTCGACGACACCCGGGTGAATCGAAACCGCCGTGATGTTGGGATAACGGTGGGCCAGCTCACGGGCGTAGACAATATTGGCGAGCTTGCTTTGACTACGTTGTGTGTTAGAGGAGGGTGTGATAAAGAAAAGAGGGAGGCGGGGGAGAAAAAGAACGTACCCGTAGCGAACCCACGACCCTAACATGCCATCCATTGGCGTGCGCACCTGGTCAAAGGCAACGCCCGTTTTTGGGTGTCCCTTCCAGCCTGTCGATGTCAGGCAGACAACGCGCACGTCTGATCCCGGCTGGGCCGCGGTTCTCTGCAGAACGGGTAGCAGGCCTTGAATGACAGCGCCATGGGCCATATGGTTGACACCAAACTGCAACTCATATCCGTCCTTGGTCAAGGAGGGTGGCTTGGCCATGATGCCAGCGTTGCACATGAGGATATCGAGGCGGTCGTGGGCAAAGCGCGCGACGGCAGCCTTGACGGTGGGAAGAGATGTCATGTCGAGCTCGAGGAACGTCGAGGGCACGCCGGAGGGCGCAAGAGCGGCGGCGAGCGAATCGGCGGCTTTGGCATCGCGGCCGGTAAAGTAGATGTGGGCGGGCGAGTGCTTGGCAAACGCGAGGACAGACTCGCGGCCCAAGCCATTGGTGCCTATCGAGAGAGATATGTTAATACTGTCTTGGAGTAGACTGCACGTCGAGAGCTTCTGTACCAGTTCTTACCTCCTGTCACAAAAATGACTTTGCCGGCTAATGACGGAATGTCCTTTTCGGGGTTGAAGTTGGTGACGCCGGCCATTGTGAAGCTTAATGTGTGGAGATGGCGGGGAAGAGAAGATCTTAAAAAAACCGTGGAAAATGTACAAAAAATGACAGTGTCAAAAGGGATGTAAAAATCTCTTTCCGACAGAGCTGAGAGAAAAGGAGAGCTCTTTCCTCTTTTTTATAACCTTTATGGCCACAGAGAGCTCTTGCCTTTCTCATCGATCATGGCCGTCTGGATGTCCCGAGGGCAGGCACAACCCAGAGTTTACAGCATCTCTTGCACGCCATTGGCCGCATATGTCTCCGATATCCACGCTAATCCTAAAAGGTCACTAGCGCGTAAGCACATCTGTGTCGTTGATCGCCGTCAGGAAAGAAGGCGGAAGGCTTGCGGGCCTTGTGCTAGCAGGGATCATAGGGCAGGTGCGGGCCCAGGGCGACGATTGCCCTTTTGGGGCATAGCCCATAAGCAGAGGCCAGGCGCGACAAAGGGACGTACATCGACGTCGGCGAACCGCGGCCTTGCGACCTGTCAACCTGCACCGGACCGACTGGGATTTCCAATCCATCTCTCCTTCCAACGCAAACATACACGCAAGTGGACAGACTGAAACCCGACGTGCGCATACGAACTGACAACGACCATGGCGGCATCGGTAGCACAGATGCCAGACGTGAGTTTTACCGACGGAGAGACCGATGGCGGCTGGGAGAGACGGAGATATAGACTGACGCGGACAGACACAAGGCTTGGGGAATAGAGAGCCGCACGAAGACGAAGAGGTCGACAACTGGACGGGCCTATCTGACAAGGCCGAGCGGAGGAAGCGACAAAACCGGCTGCACCAGCGAGCTTGGCGACGGCGCAAGGCTCTGGAGGCGTCCGAGGCAGCGCTGGCAGCGTCGAGTGAGGTATGGAGGCCGGTAACCAGTCGCATTAAGTCCAGACCGCCCACATTGTCCCCAATGCTAATTTATCCTGTAGGGAAAGGCGTCGTCCGGCTTCTGGGTCCTCAAGCCTATGGCCCAAGACCTACCACAGGAGAAGCAACAAGTGCAGCTCTACAGCCAGGGCATGCGACAGCCGGTATACTTTGTATTGACGCCCAGGCCTTTATTGTCTTCATCGTCGCCCTCCAGTTCATCTTCGCCGCCCAGCTATTTAGCTGCTCGTGTGAAGCTGATTCCTCCCCTATTGCACTATGTCCCAGGCGGCGGCTCAACGGCCGCGTTGAACCCCTCTATGTCCTCTGCCTCTTTCCACCGCTATGCGAACCCGAACCTCCCCATGTTCATACTCCCTGCCGCGTTTGTCCGCTTCCCGCTCTCCCTCGACCACCGCCTCATCACCCTCATCCAGTACAATGTCCTCCGCGCTACCCTCACCAACATGGCCATCCTAGCGATCCTCCACTCCGCCATGGACGCGGAATGTGGCCTCGACCAGATCCTCGACCAGATTCAGCCCCCGTTGCCGTCTCCTGCACCCTCCTCAGACGACCTCCCGCTCGCCCTGCAGCCCACGCCGCTCCAGCGCCGCCTGTTCCACGATCGAGAACCGCTGCGGCCCGACATGCTGTGGATTGGCAGCGTGCCCTCCCCCGCCATGCGCGACAACCTGTTACGCACCTACGGCCAATGGGACCCGGACGATTTGTGCTGCGACCTGCTGGGTGGGCTCTACGAGGGGTTCGACGACGTTGAGCGCCGCGGCATGATAGTGTGGTCGGATCCCTGGCGGCCCGACAGCTGGGAGGTGACAGCTGGATTTGCGCGCAAGTGGACGTTCTTGCTGCGCGGGTGCGACGAGCTGCTGGCGGCGACGGACCGATGGCGTGCAGGGCGCGGCGAGGAGCCGCTGGTGATTGACTGGGGCAACGGGTGAAGCGCGAAGTCACGGAATGATTTACGTAAGGCTTTTACTTTTTCTCTTTTCTTCCTCTTCTTTCAGGTTTCTCTTCTTGGATACCGGTTTGACTGAATACGGGTTCTTTGGGTCGGGGTGGGTTCCTGGGTAAAGGTACAAGTACATTATGAAATCTGACGAAATTGCGTGACACGGCAGTCTTTCCCCCCCTAAACTTTCTATTTCCCTCCAGTCGCCTTCGTACCTTTTCGTTTCCTGGGCCAGTGCCAGGGGAATACGGGTGCACAAGGTAGAGGGCATATGCATGGCTACGAAAATAGGGCACCGCTACCGTTGCACAAGCACCTGAGAGCACCTGCATGAGCTGTCTGGCGTATTACGAGAGCAGTCTGCGCACTTTGTCTTCGCACTTTGCTTCGTATGGTGTCTCTTCTCGTATGCTGTTGTGGAGCAGGGCGGGTGTTTCGTGTCGGCGGGCCTTTTATCTTTCTTTCTTTTTATTACCCTCTTACGTCTTGGTCGTTCCTGGTCAGCTAGTTCTAGCTCGGCCCCTGACCTTGACAGCGGGCAGAATGCAGGCAGGCAGCAAGCAGCATGCTTGCAGCCTTCTTCTTCCTACGGCTTTCCTCCCAATACGAATGTGTCACAGCCGCCTCGTCGGCCAACGCGTGCCTCTTTCGGGCAGTCTTTGGCGGATCTCTTACAAATTTCTAATAACAGAAAGGGCTGTGCCTCTTCTTTTTCGTTGACGACATACAGCTCTGCATCTTTCTCTTCACCAGCCTGAATTACACCAGTCAGCATCTTACCACCACTGGGTGATGTGCTTCCTGCTCCGACCGCCGATAGTTGCATAGAGAAAAAGGGCAAAGACAGACGGAACAAAAGTTGTTAGTATTTCCGGGAGACGGAGCAATAGCCAGACACTCGTTTTACGCAAAACAAAGTGTGGGAAACACCATTCAAAATATCAGATACAAGGCCCAGGGCCTGATGGAAGATGAACCGCGGAGCACGCCTTCTCTTTCCAAGCATTTCGGTCTCTTGTCTGTTCTTCCTCTTTCGTCTGCATCCTGTCTGCTTCCAGGTTGGCCATTTGTGGCCCTTGCTCCGTGCCAAGGAGGGTTGTGTATGAATGTGTTTGTAAATTTTGGCATTTGTGTTGGGGAATTTCCGGTGGGTTGCCTGAAACGGGGAATCTGGGCTTGGCCAGACGTTTGTCTGTATTTGCATTGTGGCTGTTTAGCCTCTCCTGACACGGAGCTTTTCACAGTTCAACACGCGCTCTTAATGCGGGCTGCATGAAGCGGCGTAACCGTAGAAAGGGCGAAAGAAATAATAGAAACAAAGACGAATAAGAAATAGGAACATCGTAAGCTCTCTTTCTCAGGGTTCAGCATGTGGGCCGATTTCTTCTCGTCTCTGGTACCTTTTCGGTTGATCGTCCCGCCACCTCTCTTCAACCATTCCTTCATCCGCCTTTCTCTGTTCCCTTCAAGAACTTCATCTCTGTGATTGGCTCGGCGGTACGGCGAGGTCAAAGAACAAAAACCACGGTGGGGCGTGACGCACAGCTTTGCACCGTAGGAGCGCAGCTTGCACAATTCAGCTACTTGTCCTCCATGCTGGTGAGATGGAGGGTCGCATTTACGGGAACGGAGCATCAAACAAGCTGTCCCATGGCATGGAATGGCCATAATTATTGAGCTTAATTAGACGTCGGGTGGTGACTGTGCGTCGTGTTTGCTTGTGACGAAGCTTGCTCGGAAGCTTGTCCGAGAGGCTCTTTTTCGATTCGGCGATCGATCCAAGGGTCTTTTCTAGCATCTCTTTTCTTCTTGCCTTTCACTCATGCCCTGCTCACCTTTTCTAAGCGGAGAGTGCATCGATGCAAGATACATTGCATGGTGACGACAAAGGCGCAAAGCGAGGCTCCAAATTGGGCACATACACAATGCCTCTCAACTCATCACCTGATCATGCCGTCCTATGAATGCGTATTTACCATGTGGTGCACGATGCAGGCGCCGGACGATTGATGGAAACCGAAAGAAGACGGACGGGGGTTCGCGAGCGATGTTTGGGAGTTGCACAAAGTGTATTATGAGAGGAGAAAAAGAAAATAGACCTTGAGGACTGGTCTTCGAGTTTCCGTAGACTTCGTGGCTTGGTGACCACAGCAGGAGGCAAGTAGCAGGCAAGGAAGGAGAGCCAGCGCTCCTTCCGTCGCGGCCCAGAAAAGCCCCCAGGCACCTTCCCTCTCCAAACACGAAATAAACTCACGATGATGCACATCGCCGTTCCCGGCCCCGTCGTATACAACCCTGTCCATGTGCACAGTCATTGGCCCTGGGCCGGTGTGAGCTGTCGGGGCCGATAATTGCATGCTTTTCGAGCTTCTGCCTTCTTGATCTGTTTGTTAGTTGTATCCTTGTGTTCTTATTTTGTTTTTGCCCTTTTTGGCAGTTCTCGGTGCGCGGGGGAGTTTGCGCCCTTTGCCGTTTGCTCCTTCCTTCCGTCATGCCCGCGTTCTTGCCCTTTCCGTTGTCCTTCGTGCCCTCTCTGTTCCTCCGCTGTCCTTGCCTCCCCCCTCTCTTTCCCCATTCTCGCGTCATTCTCATCACGCTGCATCGTGGTCCTGTTTTGGGCTTCAATTTGTATTTTTTTCGACCTCTCATCCACGCCCCTTTTTTTGTCCTCCTGCAACCTCCACACCCACGCGAATGCAGCCAGCCACCTTTCTCTCGACAAGGGGCCGGCCATACCTATTTTCATTTTCCATCTCGTCATATGCAGTACATTGCGTTACCTCTGCAGGTCGTACACGCACACAACACGCATGTCTGCTCCTTTTTAATTGATTGATTTCTTATTTTATTTTTTGCAAATTTGCCTTCCTCTCACGTTTTCTTCCCACCCCTTCCTTCGTCCGCTCTTTTGCGCCCTTCTCTTCTACCGGATCCAGGTACGCGCGGCGCCCAGTCTCGTTCACTTTACACGTCCACTCTATTTTTTTTTTTGCTTTCTTTCTTCTTCTCTTTCCTACACACTTGCCCTCTTCGCCTCTCGGCTGGCCCCCTTTTCGATCACTTCTTTCTCCACCATCGTCTTTCTTCCCGCTTGCTGAACCGCTCGACCGCGCAACCTTCTTTCTATTTTGATTCCCTCGTTTCTGCCCGACAGCTCGACAACCGCCACTTCTCGACCTCAGTCCCTCGGTTTCGGTCTCGTCTCTCGCTCACGACCTTTTCCCTTCCTCTCGTTGTTTATTGCTCACGCCTTTCTTACGTTATTCTCTCCTCGTCTCCTCGTCTTCCTCCTCTACGCCTCGCCATCGCCACACTCGCTTCGATTCCGCCTTTTCTGACTGGCCTGCTTCTGGCGCCTTCGTTTTATTAATTCTCGCCCGCCGTTTGTCCAGCCTCGTTTCTTCGACTCTTCCCCGGGTCCACCTCATTCAACAGACCGGCCGATCCTCCACATTCGCTGATACCTTTCTCTCTCTTATCCCTTCTCTTTCCTACAACCTGCCTCGGTCTCCGGCCTCGTCTCCGTCTTCATATCGTCCCGGAATCCCACGATGCACTGAGAGCCAGGCTTCCGGCGTCTGTCACTCACCCTTCCTCTCGCTTCAATACCTCGCCCCCTTTTCTTTTATATTTCACAACTCGCTGCCGGCGTCGACTGCTCGTTAATATTTAATAACTCAAAACTCACCCCCGGGCGTCACCTCTCGTCCCACATCCACCCCCGACCGACGAAGCCATATTAGCTACCGCCTACGTGCTTTTCCTCACGCTTTACGACAGCGAGTCTTCTCCGAGACGAACTGGAGAAAAAAAGAGCCAAACAACAAACAAGACAAGTCCAATACAAGCACCACAGAATCACAAAATCGCACTTCTTCAGCTTGCGTCTTTTGGCTGTTTGTCCCTTTGCCGGTCTCTCGTTTCCCCTCCGGGCAATACGCATTTTCTCGCCCCCATCAGTTCCTGCTTTGAGCTTTCGTCATTCTTTGGTTGTCGATTTCCCAGCTTGTTGATAGATCATTCTACTGGCAAGAAGGAATACCGCTCGCCAACAGAACGTCCAGCCAGCTTCTTCAACCCGGCAATAGTTTACCCACACATTCTTACGCCCCTCCATCGTTCTCACTCGGGTGACGACCAACACCAGCCAGCAGTACCGAGCTGCTGCCTTTCTTCTCACATCCGCCTTTCTGTCTCGTTCTATTTTCCCCCTACCCGTCGACACCCATTTTGTTTCCACACTCTCGCTTTTGGCACTTTACGTGTTGCTTTTTTTATTCTCATCCTCCTTGGCCATCCAATCCTATGGCATCGTCCGCTGCCTCGAACCCTGTTTGAGTTTTTCTCGCGCCTAAATTCAAACTCAATACTAATTTTCTTCTTTTTTTCTTCTTTCCCACGCACACACCCCCCTCTACCCCTTCTATTTCTTAATATCTGCCCGCTGTTTCCACCTTCTACCGCGTCTCGCCAAGGGAGCCAAAAAAGCAGCCCACTCCTCCTCTCTCGAAACCGTACCCCATACTGCCACCCGTCACGACCGGACGCACAATACACCCGCTCTCTTTTTCGTCATTTTGTTTATTTCTTTTCATACACGATACTCGCGGACACTCGTTCAAACTCACACATACCGTCTATGCCACACCTGTACACGTAACTGACTCCCGTGTCTGGGGCCCCATCCTCTCCGCCTCTATTTCTCTTTACTTTTTTTCTCTCTGCCCTTGTTGCCCCGCCTACGTTTTTGGCTCTCGTTCTCCCTTCTTATTCACTCCCGAGTTCTTATTTATTCTATTTCGTCCATTCCTCCTTTACGCACCTGAAAAAGAACTGTTAACTGGGCTGATCTCACCATCTTTTGCTCCTTCTCGCCATCATGGCGGCCACACGCATCGAAGGCCATAGGCCTCTCCCAAGATCGGAGAGCTTACAAAAGATGCTGGACCTGGAAAGACAATACAAGGTAAAACACCCGTCTCCTATTAAGCTTTGGCCCTCGTTTTGCTTTCTCGGTTTTTTAATTCTTCACGTTTCTTTGCGTTTTGCCTTTTGTCATTTCCCCCCTTTCCCGTTTTCTGTCTCTTGTTTCCCCCTTCTTTGCGTCTTCTTTTCCCCGGACGTCTCATGTCTTCCGCCGATCTGACACATCTTCTTCTTTTCCATTTATAGCTTGCCCGGCTCCAACATATCCAGACATCGCCAACAACCGACTCCTCGGCCATGTCGTTCCCACCTCAAATACGGCCGCCGGTTCCTATCCAAACCCGACGCCGAGATTCCAGAGAGTCCCTGTACCAGCAACATCAGCAGCACAAGCAGCAGTTCGACCAAATATCAACTGCTGTGCGTCGTTCTGGGCCCGCATCTCCACTCTCCATCACGATTCCGTCACCGACAGACGCTGGCGAGAAGGGACAGCCGAGCCAAAACTCCCAGAGACCCTCAACCCGCATCATGGCTGCCGACAGTGACGAGAAGCCGACTGGGGTAAAAGATCATGGTGATGCTACACCACGAGAAAAGTCAGTGGAGTTTTCGACGCAAGGAAAGAACGGCGGACACTTCGAAGACGATGATGAAGGGGCGGAGTCCGACCAGTCTTCAATATGCCAGTCGCCGAGCTGGGAGGGCTACGGCCAAAAGAAGAAGGACAAGAAGAAGAAGCAGGAAGCCGAGCTACGGAAGAAGGAAAAGGAGAGGATCGATCAAGAACTTCGAGCCGCCTCCAAGAAGAGAGTCTCCAACCGACTCTACAAGTCTCCACCTCCAGACAGCCCTGACCTAAACGGCCTTCGGGATCGCCCATCCAGCTCGGCATCATCGCGGCTCGACAGCACCAACGGTCTCAGCACAAAGTCCGGCCGGTATACGCCATCTTCCCACCAAAATCTCATTCCAGAAGTTTGGGGGGTGGCCGTGGGTGTTGGGCTGAACATCCCGAAGCCACGTCCTGGCTATTCGAGGGCGACGTCGGCAGCTGGGTCGACCGCCGACCAGGATGCTTCTCGTGGACCGGCCCTCACCATGGCGCAAATACAGCAACAAAATGCGTCCGGGAACAAGAAGCCCAGCACGGCAGACGAAAGACCTACCTCAGCCAACGAAAAAGTCTCGTACCCTCCAACCTCTTCGAGGTCGCACGCGCTCCGAAACATCCTTCCTACGAGCCACAGCCGGCAAAACTCGGCCTCGACCATCACTCCGGTTCCCTCCAAGCCAGAAGACTTGACCAGTAACTCAAAGAGCAGCAGCCGACTGTACTCGACAAACAACATGTCCGATCAGTCCCTCAACCATTCAACGGAGCAAGTGGAAAGAGGTCGACAGCTTGTCGATCCTACAGGGTCCGGGAGCTACGTGCGCAAGGCAAGGGCACAGAGCATCGAGCGTTCCATCAAAGGATTCATGCAGGAGGCGGCCCTTTCCGACCCGAACCTACTGAATGGACCCAACCGGACACAGTTTGCATATTTAGAGGCACCCCAACCACATCCGCAGTCCAACGGTCATCGGCCAAGCTCGTCGCAATCCAGAATAACGCAGCCATTTGGTGAAACGAACGGCGTCAACGGAGCGAACGGAACCGCTGTCGCGGCTCGGCTTGACAAACAAAAGCAACTACAGCAGCCACAACAGACATCACGGCATCAGCAACAACACCCGCTCCAACAGCACCAGCCGCCTAAACATTCAGGCCAGCAAAAACAACACAATGCTATTCCTTCCGTATCCGAAAAGAACCAGTCCCAGTTCCCGGAAAAGGACGGCGACTCAAATACCGAATATATTAGTTTTGTCACGAAGCCGTACTCGCCGCCCAGCCTTGACCTGGCGACCCCTACTAGTGGTATCTTCTCGTCGATCAAGTCTCGCATCGGCCGCCGGAGCAGCACATCGAGCGGGTCGACATCGAACACGAACACGGGTCGAAGCTTTAAGGAGCGGGCTATGGGTGCGATGCATCTTCAGTCACACAACAATACTCTGGGCGCGGCATCGAATACTGCCCCTGCTTCACAGCCTCCTTCGCGCATGCACTCTCAAAACTCATCGCAGACGGCGACTTCTTCGATTGTGTCTAGCTCTAAGAACGATTCGTCTTCCGTCAGCTACAACCTTCCGATCCCGCATAGGGATACAAGACGCCTTCCCAAGCCGGCTCGCGTACTAGGAGAAATCAACCAGGAGACAATGTCACAAGGTGCCCCGGCCAGAAGCCGTCCTTCTGAGGGCTCATCGACTTCGTCTTATCATGACGATTCCTCTATCCCTCCGTCGCCTGCGAGCACCCCCGACACGTCGCGGCCGCAGTCCGCAAAGGGCCTGTCTGCTACCATCGAAGAGATCCAAATTGGCAGTCCCGACATGTTCAAGGCTAGCCAGGAGGACCTAACGATGACGAAGCCTCAGCACTACGACCAAAGCCAAACAGCAACGAAAGAAGCAACCGCGCCGCTTGCCGACTCGAAAACCGACGCATCTTCGATTCACACAGATCAGGAAACCTTGCCAAAAAGACCGGCTAGCAGAACAGAAAGTGTGCGGGATATAACTGTGGACCGGCCCAGAAGCAAGGGACGACTGCTTGATGATCTCGAGAGACCGATCAGTCGCGGTAGGCTTCTTGAGAATGTCGAGCGCCCCGGAAGCCGGGCACAGGTTCCCGATGAGGTCAAACAGACTCAACAGAATGGCCACAGCGGCCAAGTGGCAGTAGAGATGCCCGACGAAGACATCATGCTGGACTCGACTCCCAACCTCTCGGAGGGTCTCGGCATTCTGGACGAAGCTTGGAGCCATTCCACGGTGACACCCGACAACGATGCACAGTCTTTCGTGACGACTCTAACAAATCAAAAGTCGGGCGCCTCGCTCAAATCTCAGTTCGGAAACCTCAAGGAAGCCGCTCTTTTTGCAGAGGCACAAAATGCCCTTGGTGTCCATCCGGCATTGATCAACCAAGAGCATGAGGCCATCGCGCCCCCAGCCTACAACCACATCCTGCAAGAGGTTGATGAGACGGAGTTCATGGAGGGTAACAATGTGGTCGAAGAGCAGCTGCAGCCATCGCCTGAAAAGACGCTGCAGAGAAGCTCGTTCCGGAAAACCGAGAAGCGGACCAGCAGACAAGCCAAGCACATGTCTGTGGTCAGCGAAGAGCCTCGCCTGGTAGATGACAGCGCGCACGGAGCACAGGTCCAAAGGCAGGCTCACCATGACCAGCGTGCCTCGTCTCCTACCCCTGTTGGTAGCGACCCGCGAAAAACCTCTATGGACGTCAGTTTCCTACCCCCTCTCCGCCACGAGGCCTTTATCCCGCCCAAGTCCAAGGCCAGGAACTCGGCTCCTCTGCCCAAGACTGGAGATTATGATGGCCAAACGCTATCCCAGAACGATACGACTGCCTTTGTGAACCCCATTCCTCCTGCTGCTGTACCTGAACAAGCACCTCCGTCTGGGCGTAGCTCGTCCAGTGCCATGTATTTGCAGGAAGCACGGCGGTCAGCACCGCTGGTGTCCTCGCCGCTGTCGAACGTCATCCGTTCGGCCAAGGCCAATATGTCCACACCGTCTTTGGCCCGGCCGGGTCTCAAGACGTCTGCTTCATTCTCAAGCGGGCAGCACCTGCCACCTACAGGCACGACGTTTTTGCCACTGCCACCACCGCCAGCGAACTCTTCGGGTGCACCAATATCGGGAAAGCCTCCGACTTCGCCGCGGTTCCGTATCCCGGCCCACGAGCCCGAACAGCTCGCTAAGCAAACGGCGCAATCCAAGCCCATGGCCAAGATGCTCGTCGAGTGCTGCAACTGCAAGTTCTTCCACGACATGCCGTCGCGGGTGTACGAGTGCATGGCGCAGCCCGATGCGGTGGTCACCGACCGCGATCTGGGTGTTTCGGGCGCCATTACGACCATGGTCAAGTGCCCCTGGTGCTCGCACAACATGAGCACGCAGTGTTGTGCAGGCTACGCCGCCGTGGTGTACCTCAAGGAGCGGCTCCACTAAGTTGGATGCACTGGCTCAGAACTTCTATTTCCTTTGTATTTTTCCTTCTTTTCTCGCTGGCCCTATGTTGTGTGAAATAATTTGATTAAAAACCGTTCGCTTCATTTGTTTTGGATCTAACCCCTTTTCATTTGTTTTGACTCTCACTTCCATTTTATTTTTGGCATTTTATTCTTTTCACGTTTTGTCTTTCGTTTATTATCATTTGCGTCCAACCAAATTTCTTTACCAGCCATATTTATCGTGCTACACAAAGCCATTCGTTTATTTTTGCTAACTATTTGCTATCTTTTCCATTCATAAACATCTTCTTGATACATTCATTACTACCACTTGGGCGTGTCTCATTTCACGGTGCTAGTTTTTTTGTCCTCTTCTCATTTCTTTCTCTGGCAACATTTTTGTTTGACAATTTTTTGGCACTTGCCTGGCACGTACACATCCATCTTCCTTCATAGTTTTGAAGCTTTTCTCTTCTTCTTCCTCCTTTAGCCGAGACATCGCCCATCATTCTCATCTAGACATAAAAGCAAAGAAAATATTACTTTAACAGCCCCCGTGTAGCTTGTGAAAAGCAAAAAAAAAAAAGCAGAAAAGGAAAATGAAACACCCACTAGGATCGCAAGACGACAACAAAAAGAAGAAAGAAAAAAGGGGCAAAGTAGCAGCAGAAAGGGAAACATAAAAAGAGCCCACAGCAAAGGAGAAGAGCCCACAGTAACGACAAAAAGACCTCTTGTATTCTAGCTAGCCTCAGATTAGATGGCTGACATTCCTGTAGTCTGTATGGTCGAAACCATAAAACAAAGGAAAAGCATCCGTAAACCCCTGAAGAAGTAACGAGCAGAAGCATCCGGTATCGAATGTCTACAGTCGTTCAAACAAGGGCGTCATCACTGGCAAAAGCGCAGAAAAGATCCGAGACTCACCCACCCGCCCTACCTAGTGAGTCTTCGAAGGATCAAACAGTTCTTTCGGATGCAAAAGAAAAAGAGAGACGGAAATAAAAAGAGAGAGAGAGGGGTGCAAGGAAAAGGAAAAACGCAGGCAGAAAAAAAGACAAAGGGACAAACCGGTACACCTCCCGACCTCCTGGCAGCGTGATAGAACAGAGGGGGTCGGATGAAAACTAACCTGCAAACGACTAAACCCAGCTCACGCATTTTCCCACAAGGGTCTCCCCTTCGGGCATCCTTTCCTCTGCCGCGACTGCCAAAAGGTCAGAAAAAAAAAAGAAGAATCCGACATTTTAGAGGTGTTGTGCTGTCTGTATTCAGCAAGGGAACCAACTCTCAGGCTTCTGCCCCTCTGTGAAGAAACCCGTGAACAATCCGATGCTATTGGTCTGCAATTCTCGAGGAGGAAGATGGGTATGAAGTCAGAGTTGTGGGGTGAGTGATCGGGCGTGAGCTACCATCGTTGACCAAAAGAGGTCGGATTTCTTGTTTTGGCTTTGGGCCATTTCTTCTGTTGGAACCAGAATGGGAAAAGGGACAGACAAAAAAAGAAGAAAAGAAAGAGCGAACGAAGAGAAGAAGAGTTCACTGAGGGTATCACCCCCCCATTTCCTCCGAGGCTATCACCCCCGTTTTCTTGCACTTTTTCTGATGCTCTCTTCTTCTTCTTTTCTTTTGTGGCCCTCCACCCGTTAGACTTCAAGCCCTTCTTCCCAATTGTTCAGGCGGCGCAAGTGACCAATACGACTCACATGGACTTGGCTGCTCAGACAAGGTTCCCCCAGTCTGCCTGTATCGATGCTGTTCGTTTTGTTTCCGCCCGTGTCTCTTTCTTGGCCCTCTCGTCTTTTTGTTTCCGATCTCCCCAACAATCTCCCCCTGCCCCGCCACTCCTTCCCTCTCTCCTCTTTCCATATATTTCTTCCCCTTGGTCTCTCGACATCTGCTATCCTTTGATGCTCCCTTTCTTTCTTCGAGCTCCTTTGTCTCTCCATCCCTTTGAAGAAGGTGATCACCCTTGAGGGGCAGAGAGTAAGAAACTCGAAGAAAAAGAAAAGAAAAAGGTAGCGAGAAATGAAGAGAAGTGACAGGCCAAAAAGGAGAGTAAAGGAAGACGAGAGAAAGGGAAAGAGCGGCTCACACCGGCTAGCGACTTGTGCGATTGCTCTTTTGTTCCCAAAGCGTGACGGTCAAGAACACGAAATGGGTCCCCTGCAGAACATTTGGCCCTCCCCTGCGATGCACGAAGGATGGTTAGCGATAACGAGGACGAGGACAGAAGAACGAGCGCGACGCGGGAAACATACCTCAGACGTTTGTTACGACTTTTAGGGCGGTGTGAGCCATTACTTGCGTGAAGAAGAGAAAGAGAAAAGAGAGAAAAAAGACAAGAAAGTGAGGGGTGGGGGGATATTTATGGCCTGGCCACCAAAAATTAAGGTTTAAGTTCAAGCTCGGTGGGCCCCAACAGTGCTCTGCACGAGGCATCTTGTCATGTCGTATTACAAACTCTTCTCTCGAGAGGTGTTGGTCCAACATGGTTGAGTAATGGCTTTCGCTGCTGGAAGCAAGTTGGGCGTTCGTTTTATTGCCATTAATAATTTTTGGAGCTTTAGTAGGAGCTTTAGCGTTGGTTTTTCTTCCTTTTTTATTGTAGATGTGTCGTTTATGTCAATATGACAATGGCACCATGCCCAAAGACAGAATTTCTTAGATAGTTTTGTAATATGGTACATTTATGTTTTGTGATATTTGATTTCTTCGTGTGCGATTTTGTTGCATGCAGACCCTTCTTTCTTCACCGAGTACCGAGATTTTTCGCCACCAACGACGTAAAGGTCGGGTTGGCTGCTGAGCCAAAATCGTGGTTCCAGAACCCAATCACGCTGTGTTCGCCAAAATCGGATGTATTCGACGACGGGTTGGATGGCTTCGTCGCCGAGTAGGCGAACGCGAGTCGGTTGCTGCCAGTGGGGTTCAACCGGTTTATCAGCGACGACGACCCGTAGGCGTAGGAGGTGCATCCCGAACACGTGGCCGTGACCTGCCAGTGCGTGCCGTTATTTTTGGTGCCCGTTTTGAAGATTTGGTACGTCGACCCTGCGTAGGTCCGTGGAAGGTAGTGGCCGCTGCGATGGAAACAAGGTTAGCATATGTCAAGGCAACGTAATCGTAAACTCAAACGAACTTACTCAGCCCATCGCGACGAGATGATGCCTCCAGATGATGTTCCCCACGCTGCGGCCAGCGGATTCTGTGTCATTCCTCCACCCCATGCAAGTCCGGCCCAGCCGACCGCGTTGGGTGCTACGATTTGGATGACAACATCAAAGTCCGTGTTGGCCACAACACCGCTGGGGACGGCAACGCGGTAGGTGATGCCGCCGTTGTTTAGTGAGTACTTGCCAAAGTACTGCGTAAACGTGAAGCCCGTTTCTGAGTCGTGGTAAACGGAAGTGTCTGCGTTGGGCGCGGCCAAGGATGGAGATGCTGCAAAGCTTGCCAGCGCCGTGCCCCAAGGCACGAGCTGAGCCAGCCGCATTCTTGTTGTGTTGTTCGGACTGAATGCGGTAGGACTGGTCGCCGTGATATTGATCTGCCGCCGAGGGAATAGGGATAGGGACAGGAGTTTTGGTGACGCACAGGAGTTGTAGGGGGAAATAGAATCAAAGCATACTCTATGCCTTCGCTTGTTTCTTTCTGTCCACACTGCTTCTATTTATGTGACGTGTTCGATCTCACAGCCTATGATTTTCTGCCAAGAGAAACCGGCCAGCTGGAGATGGAAAGGAGATTTTGTAGTCTACCTCATTCTGACCCGTCAACTGGAAAGGGGTGAAGGAGTAGAGGTATTTGGGGACGAGAAATATGAAAAAATCACAGCCTTCGTAATTCGTACGCTTCGAGGCGAAAGCGGACAAATTAGAACGTGAAAGAGCAAACAACGTGCTCGAATGTCAGTGATGAGGAAAAGACAGAAAGGGACGCGCGTGAGGGCCACATGAGAAAAGGGCCAGGTTTATTAAACCAGGAGACTGTCGGACATATCGCCCCCCGTTTCCGTAGTTGCGGCTCTGGATATATTATTTCGCGAGTTCGACCGCACAAGCAATAAGGTGCGCACCTCAAGTGTGTGTGGGAGGATACCGAATTTCCGAACTTTCGTTGCTTTCGACACAGTTCCGCTGTGGATTTCGTAGGACCGATTAGGAGAAAGCAGAGCATACACGTTTGTGGCGCCAACCGCTTGAGTTGCAATATAATACCAATGGTAAGACTAGGTCGAAGGGAAGAGCAAAAGGAATGCAGGGGCGCACGGAGGGCCAAGGGAGGTGGAAGTAACAGACAAAGACAAAGTGAGATGGAGCACAGAAGGATAAGAGAATAAGTAGTAGGGCACCATTGAAATCACTGGATTGATGGTAGCATGATGGAATGGACAAAACGTCTTCCAGATGAATTAAAATGGACAAGACCATCGGTCTCACCTGTGCCTTTGATTCCGGAAGAGGGAAGCCAGAAGGAGGCATGTGCATGTGTGGAAGAAGGCAAGTGACAATAAGCCCGGAAGAGGTCAATATAGCGATACGGCAGAGCACCAAACACCCAGTTCCCTTGGCATAAGTGTAAGGTGACCCGCTGCGTCTTTGTCCGGCTGGGAGCCAATATATCGCGGAGAACGGAAATTGTAGGCCGGCCTTGCCTGACATCATATGTGTGCTGTTTGTGTCTGCAATGTTCTTTATGCTGCATTCAAAATTCTGATTTGGTGTTGAGGACCCATCCTGTGTGCAATGTTCAAAACATTGCCTTGCCGCTTGGGTGCAATGCTGTCGGGACGAGATCCGATGCGAACAAAAATTCCTTTTTACGATCGCAAAAGGCGACTTGTGCAGCCAATTTTGCCATCTCATCTTGCTGACTTCCGTCATCGTGGTTTTGTCAGGTCTCACATGATGCCATGGCGCCTCTCGGCCGTCGGGAAGGGTATTTATTGCTGGGAGATGTGCGCAACGTCGGATTCAAAAAGCAACAGTGGTAGATGGTCCGAGACACGGTTGCATATTGGTAACATAATAGAGGGCTTGCCTGAGAAAGAGGTTAGTTTTGTTCGACTAAATCTCGCTCTAGGATCAGAGAGCAAGTCCTCTTTAGGTGGTGGGATGTTAGGCAGAATGGGAAGAGAGAAAAGAGCAGTCTCAAACGGTAGTTGGTTGGTGTTGCAAAGAAACGTTGAAATGGTCACCAAGCTTTGCTGCGAAGACCATTGCTGGTTTCTGTTCCGTGGTAGAAAGACGATCGGTTTTTAGCCGTCTAGATTGCGTGTCTTTCTTTGAAGAAGGGACCCGCGCTGCTTTTGGCCAGTTCCTCGTATGCCTGCATGGAGAAACAGGTCGGAAGGAGAAAATGGGTAAAAGAAGAAAGGCACAATCAGGAGCCACTTAGAATCCTCTCACTGTCTATGCAACCCCTGGGCGCGTTGATCCACCCTTGTAGGAAATGCGCCGACTGGACTCGGAACAAAACACAAGGTCTCTCGAACCGTTTTGATCTCTTGGGATTTCTTGGCAGAATGGAAAGGCAAATCTTTGAGGCATGAGGCTGGTGAGGCCGCGATCGTCCGCTGGATTGGGAGTTGGTTTGTTGACCATGGCCTCGGGGAATTAATTGTTTGGGCGAGACGGCGGCGGTTGTTCCGTTTCGATTGGTATGTATGCCGATTTTCCGGAATCTGCCCGTCTTTTTCGCCACGGAGTCCAATACGATATAAGGTGCGTCAACTGAGGAGTGGGGGTTAGTAGAGACGAGAGTAAGAGTTTGACGACGATGTGTCGAGGAGAAGGAATTGGTTTTTAAGAGAGGGAAAAGGGGGAGAAGATATGGTGGCGTAAGACGACGTTCATAAAGAATGCACTTAGGAAGGAAAGAGCGTTCTTGACCAGAAAAGCGGACAAAAGGAGAAGGAGCAACCAAATAATAATAATCTGGGAAGTCGCGACGCAAACGCTATTAATGCATATGTACAACAAAAGAAACTACATATCTAATCTCTAAAACGTCAAGTGCTTATCTAGGACGTCTACATCATCAGCATCAACGACAAACATCCTCCCTCCGATCTTTCCTTCCCCTTTATCCCCTCACGAAAGTCTACTCCTCACGAGAGGCGGCCGCGTTCCGCTTCTGCAGCCACCGCCGCCAGTAGTAGTACCCCACGCCCAGCAGCCACAGCGCCAGCAGCACCAGCGCCTGGATTGGTGCAAACGCCGCACCGCGCGCGACGACAAAGCCGCTGACGAGCAAGAAGGCGACCGGCGCGGCGAGGAGCGGCTTGTAGGGCCGGGGTAGGTCGGGCTCACGGATGCGCAGCACGATGGCGCCGAGCACCGTCAGGAAGAAAAAGGTAAACTCGCCGAGGCCGTTGAAGGTGAGAAGGGCACGGAAGTTGCCCAACAAAATGTAGATGGAGGCGAGGGTGGCCGAGAGGATGAGGGCGTTGATGGGGGCGTCGGCATCGCCCGATGCGGGGGCAGTGTCGGACGGCGTGAGACCCAGGCGCCCCAGAACGGAAAAGGGGCGCGGGATCCAGTTTTTGTTGGACGCGGCGACGGCCATGCGGCCCGCGACAAACGAGTTGCCGAGCAGAGAACCGGCGACAACGAGGCACACAAGAATGGCGGCGGCGAAGCCCGCGGCGGGGCCGAGCAGCCGGGCAAACGCCGTCACGGCGACGCTGTCTGTGGTGGACACGACGTTCCAGGGCAGCAGCACATAGTAGGCGGCGTTGGCGGCGAGGAAGCACAGCACGATGGTGGGCAGCGCGGCGTGGATGGCGAGGGGCAGCTGGCGCGCCGGGTCGCGCAGCTCGGCCGACACGTAGACGGCCTTGTCCCAGCCCGAGTAGGCCCAGAGGGCGCCGTAGAGCGCTGCCGAGACGTGACCCAGCAGCGCCCAGCTTGAGAGCTGCGCCCAGTCGGTGGTGGACCCGTCCGGGTTGAGCGTCGACCGGTAGGCGAACCAGTTGCTCGTCCAGTCGTGGCCGCCGGGTAGCGAGTCGCGGGGCTCGGAGGATGTCGCCTGCACAACGATGACTGTGAGAGCCGCGACGACCACGGCGGCGATGGCGACAAACTTGGTGCCTACGAAGAAGTTGTTGAGGCGCGCACTGACGCGCGTGCTGATCGAGTTGGCGAGGCTGACGGCCACCAGCACGCCAATCGACAGCAGCTTGTGGACAAGGGACTGGCCGTCGACGCCGCTGCCGCTCGCACCCGTGGTCGCGGTCGACAGGCTCTCGACAAACACAATGGACAGGATGGCAAGCGTCGCCGGCATCACGGCCACGAGCCACGTCCAGGCCGCCAGGAAGCCGACAATGTCGCCGTAGATGTACTGTAGGTACGGCTGCACGCCGCCTTCGCCGGGGATGGCCGTGCCAAGCTCCGCAAGCGTGGCGGCACCCGTCCACGCCAGGATGCCGCCTACGAGCCAGACGCCCAGCGCGGCACCGGGTGATGGGACATTGGTATCAACGGCACCGGGTGACGTAAAGATGCCGCTGCCGATAACGATGCTAATCACAATGGCAAACGCCTCAAGGGCGCCCAAATTGCGGCGGAAAGCGGGGGCGACAGGAGCCGAAGCAGACGCGCTGTTGTTGTCACCATTCGGCGTTGCGCTCAGGAGAGGTTGCTGCTCGGCGGCAGCCGCGTCGGACGAGACTCTCACGTCGGAAGTCATGGTGGCTGTGAAGGCAGCAACACTGTCGCAAAATCTATGGCGATGGCTGTGAATAATGACCAAGTCGACAACAGCACAGATTGATGCCCGGAAGAAGCGGAAAAGAAAGAAGGAGGCGTCAAGGTCAAGACGTGTCACCAACCGTTGTCGATCTCGCGTAAGCGAGGATGAGCAATACGCTTGAGGGGGGCGCCGGTGTGTACTTATACACGGAAGCGCTATGGCTTGCCGCATTCCCGCTGCTCTCCCCGCTCGCAAGGCAGGCGCGGGCCGCTAAGATAAAATCGCACCACGATAGCACGCAATCTCAATGCTGCACCACCAGCGGCATTCTTTGCACGACCGGTGACGGAGCTTCACACAGAGCCAGTGCGACGTACAAACTGTGAAGTTATTCACTGTGCTGTATTTTACTTGGTTATTTTCACATTCAAAGTTGGCATCATACATTTGTCAATGAATTTGGGTTTTGGTGTCCCTCGATTCGTATCCTACCCACTGTTCCCGCGTAATATTACTTTGTAAAAAGTACATCTCACCTGCGCCGACACGCCCCGATAAAAGAAAAAGCAAGTGAAGAAAGCCATGAAGCTATCAATAAAATGCAAAAAACTCCGCCAGAGTGCAAATGATACTTCCTTGCCCGTTCTTGTCTTAATCATAAGGATTATGAAATACCTGTTTGTAGCCTGCGAAAAGAGGCGTCATAAAAGCATGCTCTAGTACCTTTGGCGATGACCTTAAAACGAAGAGCAGCACGATAACTCATAAGAACTGAAGACGGTAATGAAATCGAAAAAAGTCATGGAAAACAAAAAGAGAGCATCGTAGCGCCCATATAGCTGTTATGCCCTAATTCCTTCCCTTATCCGTGATGGTTTCCCCTTATGCTATGGAACGTATGGGACATGCCCCCCTTGCAAACAATGGTTTGTAAAACAATAAAAAGATAAAGATGAATAAGACGCCGCTAAGATGCTACATGAGGTAGAGTACCGTGACCCATCTGGATGGACAAGAAAAGCATATAAAAAAGTGAACAGGATAGAATATAATACAAGGCACCGGGGGGTGTGCGTTCGAAATATGGGTAGAGGGGATTTGGTGGAGGAGTATCGTGGGTTCCGAACATCGCACAGGCCCGGCTATTCAATGGGCTACACACAGTCGTGCGTCTTGCCATCTCGCCTAGTTGTTGTACTGAGACTGCTGATTGGCGTATGCCTGAGCCTGCGCCTGAGCCTGTGCATGAAGTTGTTGCTGCTGCATCTGCTGGACCTGCTGCTGCGCCTGCTGGACCTGCTTGACCCGTGCATCACGTAGCGGCATCTGCATCGCCTGCATTGATTGAATGGCCTGCTGCTGTTGTTGCTGCTGTTGCTGCTGAAGCGCATGGATCGGGGTCAGCGATGCACCGTGGCGCATCGGTCCGCCGGCATACTGCTGCAGGCCCTGGAACTCGGGGACGATACCCGACCGAAGGTCGTTGGGACGGCCCAGCGGCTGGTAGTACATTTGCGTGGGCGGGATCAGGATCGGGCCCAGTGTCTGGTAGTCTTGCAGGCTCGACGTAGGTGGCGGGTTGAGCAACATATGCACATTGCGGATCGGCCGGTACGGACTCGCACGCTGCTGCAGGTAGACGGACGGGGACTGGGTGAGCGGCGTGTGCACACCGCTCGCGAGGTGGGGGAAGTTCTCGGCCAGCGGTGACGAGTTTGCTGCAGCCGCGTACACGGACGCGGCGTTGGGCGTCAGAGCATTCATGGGGCTCATCCGCTTCGTCGGCGTGCTGAAAGTCTGCGGAGGGGGGTACGACGGTAGCGTCGAGCCATCTGCCACGGGGCCGCTTGTTGTCAGAATGGAAGGCTGGGGCGCGAAGCCCGTGGTGGATGCCAAGGTTGTCGAGAGCGTCGGGATCGAGGGAGCGGCCGAGGGAAGTGTTGATCCGTTGGAGCCGGGGTTAGACGAGTAGACGGTCGCCATGGCACGCACGCCGTGCGCCAAAAGTGGCGGCAATGCTACGGGGACCTGTGACTGGGACACTGGCGCAACCTGATGCTGCTGCTGCTGCGAAATTTGCATGCCCATGGCGGGTTGATAGTTGGCAAGCGCGTTGTTCTGAACGCGGTGCTGGGCGGGATGCTGCATCTGCGCTGCGGCCGTGTTGAGCGTGAGCTGCGGGGCGGGCAACCGCCGAGTCTCGACGGCTGGCGCCACCAAGTTTGCGGGCACGCTCTCGACCGAGGAGCTGCCGTACGCACTTGTAATACCGGTCGAAATAGACCCCCCCATAGAGCCCACAGAAGACAGGCCAGAGCTTGGCTGGGACCGTCCCTGTGATGATATTGGCGGTGGCAGTGTCGACCCCGGAGAGACATAACGAGAAGACCGCTTCGGTGGCGGCTCTGTGATGTCCTCAAAGGACATGGACCTCTTTGAGTTTCCGTTCCTAGCGTTCATCGTTGGATCAACCTGCGGCGTAGGAAGCTGTCCGGGCCAGGCTGGCAGTTGAACCACTGCGGGAACAGGAGCAAAATTCGGGCGAGACGTGGGCGAGTAGGACGGCATTTGGAAGGCACCCGCTACAGCAGTGGGTGACAAGTTGATGCTGTTCGCCGCAGGCTGGTGGTGGTATGTCGTAGGCGACGACATGGGTGACGCGACTGGCCGCGGCGTTGCAAGGTTCGGAGTCGACATGGTCGACATGGATGCGCGCTCGTAGTACATGCGGAACTTGGCCAGTTTGCCCAGCCAGGCCTCCCACTCCTCTTTAGAGACAAGAAGACTGTACCGCATATTGCTCAGGAATTCGACCTCCATGACGTGAATCTCCTTCACATGAAGTCCCGATACATCGGACCAGGTCTTATTTGTATAGGTGTTGTCGTCTAGAACTGTTATAGGCATATGAGATTAGTCATCGGTACATATGCGTATAAGCGAACATGGGCTGACTTACATTTGTTTCCCAGCATAAGGGCCACAGTCAGAAGGCGAAATTCGCTACCTGGCTTTCCCCGGACAACAACATTGAGGGACTTGAGGCGGTAGATGAAGAGAAGTGCCAACAGAATCACATTCTGCGTCACCTGTGTTGTGTTGATTATGCGGTTCACCCAGGTCCGAAAAGCCTCGGTGGGAAAGCCATTGGCAGTCAGTCGGGGCACCCAGGCGTCAGCGGGCATGTTGTCGATGCTGTTTGCTTGTATGTAGACGCCAGGCGCTTCAAACCAAAACAAGCACGTAATCTATAAAACATAACATGTCGGTTAGCGATGCAAGTTTAGCAGTAGAATCGGAGCAGGGTGGGTAAGGGAAGCAGGCGAGAAATCGTCGAGGTATTCCAAGTGCACGCACCTCTGCAGTGAAGTCTGATATGCTCCCGCCTTTAGGGCTGATGCACCTAGGGATCTCCGAGCTGTGCATAACCATTGCTAACGAGTCCTTCTCCGTGATGGATAAAACTTTCCGGTGTGTCGGCGCGTTGGCGGCGCTTGTATTTGCGCCTGCATTGGTGCTCGTGGGCATTGTGCTCATCGAGGCCGTTGACTGGTCGGGTAGGAGGCCGCCATTTGAAAGAATCTGATGTTCTGACGTAGCCTGTCGCGCGCCAAGCGGAGCGGCGTCCGGTGGTGTTAAGAAAGTCGACGACATGCGAGCAACGGAAGGCTGCTGCAGCTGGTACGCTTGTTGTGCGTGCAGCTGCTGGGCCTGCTGGGCCTGCAGCGCCCCGACGCCGTAGTTCACGGCGTGGGCGACGTTGTTGTGGTCGCTCATCGTGGGCGGCGAGGGTCCAAGGGTCAGGGCGGAATGCGCTTCGCTGAGAATCGCTCGTCTGCGGTCGGCGTCGGAGGCGTGTGACGATGAGCCGACATGGTGGCGGCCCTCGTAGTCGGCCAGAGCTGCTGGGTGGTGGAGGAGGTGGTGGTGTGTGAGGCTGCCCATTGCGCCGTAGTGGTCGTCGCCCGGTGGTGTGCGAAGACCGCTAGGAGCGCTGGACGACGCCTGTCTTTTGGATGCCGCAGACGTCGTGCTGGGGGAAAAGTCAGGCGGCTGGAGCGGGTGTAATAGTCTTGAACGATCGTGGGGTGGAGGGAGACGTCGTGCCACAACCCAGTTCGTGGATCGTGATGATGGGTGCAATGGAGACGTCGGCGGTGGTGGTAGACTGAAAGATGTGGTGGTCGAATACATTTGCGGCCGATGGAGACGGAGGAAGAGAGGAAGGAGGCAGCTGGCCTCTCGACTTGAGGTCAGTTGAGGTAGGAGGACTGTACGAATGGTGACACGATCGAGAAGGCTCGATGTATCTTCTTCAGGGGCGAAAGATCGACAGGTCCCGCGGGGATGGTTGGATGTACGGAGTAGAGTACACCGTATATAGGTGAAGATGTTCCGAAAGCTCGCGGTGGACGTGTTGGCGGCGAGATTTGATAGGGCTTCGACCGATCTGCTAAGTGCAGGCTTGTTCTCGTTTGGCGGATTGCGGTGACGAACAGCCAAACAGCTCTTATTCAGAACGGATCAGCCTTAATCAGTCGGTGCGCAAGGAATCCCCATTCACTTTGCCTCGACCGATGGCAAAGCACAATAGTGCAACAATACGCAAGCGTGCGGAAAGCGGGATGGATGCAGAGGCGACGTTTCCTCGTCAATGGGAACTTAGGTATATTCAGCGCCCATTGTCGTTGCTTTCATGCCTAGGTCGCAGGCGGCCCCTCAGTCTTCCAACGAAGCTCGAGGCGGGGAAGAAAGAATCGTAATAGAGGTTGATATTCTTGTCGCGGTGTGGTGATTGGAAAGAAGACGTGCCGTTCGCGCGGGTAGAAGCAATGGCAAAAGGTGGTAGAGCTTGCCGTTGTGTGTCTGTCGTCCAAAGAAAGGTGAAAACCAGAGACGGGCAACGGGCTTGGTTATACACACACGGCTGGAAGGGTGTTTGGAAACGGGTGGGCGCCGGTCTGCAAAGTTGCAGAGGTGAGGTCGAGGTGGTGCGGGAGTAGAGAGGAGAGGTTGAGAAAGAGGTGGGAGAGAGCAGAAGAGCAGATGCGCGGGAAGGGCAGGTCGATGCAAAGCTGCCAGGCCAAAACGGGAAGGAACGAATCGGTATGTCGAGATTGAGATTGAAAAGGAAAGAACGGGGTAAGTATGGCGAGCGAAGAAAGAACGAAAGAGCGAAATAAAAGGAATGAAGATAAAAGTGAAAAAGGAAGGAAGACAATAATGTTCAAGGAGTGATGCTCGCCTGGCGACGTAGTCGTACTGCCCCCCCGTCGCATGGAAGTCTCTCCCTCGTTTCTGTAATTAGTTTGCGTGGTGGTGGAGGTGGTGGATGATGTGGAGGTTTGTGGAGGTCAAAACGACGACAAAGACAAAGGTGGGCAAGCGTGTAAGTAAGGCAGCCAATATACGAGAGGGGCGTGTGAAAGAGGAGGACGAGAGAAAAAGGGACGAAAGAGTCCAAAATACATCGAGGATGGCGGGAAACAGGGCTCTTTGGAGGTACTTACTTCGTAGACCGTAGTAGTGCGTGAATGGTACTCTGTAGTGTGCTGTAGCCTGTGTAGCGCCACTTTGGTGGGCGGCGAGAAGGCCACTGGTTCAGTTGGTAGCGGCTGGCGAGAAGGCAGGGCGCGGCGACTGGCTCGCACACACGCGGAGAGGAAGGAAGGAAGGAGGGAGGTGGGGAGCTTTCCCGAAGTCGTTTCGAGGGCTGGCGGGCGAATCAGAAGGAAGGTGCGGCCTGTGGCCCAAACAGGGAGACGAGCAAAAAGCAAATGGAGAGACAGGGACCCAGAACCCAGACCGTGAGAAAACCTGCCAGGGTTTTGGATGGACGGACAAGCAGACGCCCGAACAACAGGAACAAACAGGAAAGCCCATACACAAATGAACACACAAATGAAGAGGAGAAGAGGGCGTCTACAAAGTTACGTGGGCATGGCGGCACAAGGCAGGAATGCAATGGAATGGAACACCTGCGGATGGGAGGGAAGGTACGTACGACAAGACCAAACAAAGGAGGGCATTTTGTGGGTGTGTCCCGGTGATGTGTGTCGCAGAGAAAGAGCGACCCCGGGACCAGGCAGGCCCTGCGCCTGTTAAAGTGGTTGCCCCATTGTGAAAGTGCATTTTGGGGAAAGGACGGACAGGGCCAGGGAAGGCACTCCGTGCCGAGCAACGAATGCATTTGAAATGCACAACAATCTGGACAAGTACGAAGACGTTGCACACACAGCATGTGGCCTGGTCGTCCCTGCCCCCTTTACTGATCTTGGACGGAGGCGGCACGCGCTGTCTCTCCGTGCCCTTCACACTTGCCCTTTGCACTTTACACCCTCTTTCTCTTTTTCGCAGTCACCGACGATTCATCCATGACGAGATTCAAAGACACAAATGGCAGTCCGCGCAAGTATCGTATTCCGTCGCAGAGCCCAGCCAAGACCCGTCGAGAAAAGAAAAATAACTGGGGCCATACCATGCCAGGCCATTCCAGTCCTGGGGCCGGCTGGGCCAAGCAGGCGAAAGGCGCAGGGCCATCATCGCCTATTACGACGCCGCTGGAAGCTGGGGCGGGGCGCGGTGACGGCGGGCGGCGCAGACTCTCCTTGTGGTATCCCCTGTCCCATCTAAAATAAGCAAAACGCAGAACCACAACAGCAGTGTCATCCATCGTATTACGGGTACGAGAGCTTTGCTCAGTCGTCAGAAGCAAAAGGCGCATCCAAGGACGAGTCCGTCGTCAAATCGGTTTCCTCTTCTTCTTCGGACGTCGTTTGCTGGTCTTGCGTGCACCAGTCGCACTTTCCCGTCTTGTTCCAAGGAACGGGAGAGAGTGAGCGTCCCCCCCGTCGATGGCCCGAAAACCCACGTCGAACACCATTTGTATCTTTGGTCTCCGCATCATTTTTATGGGAGGGGAGGGGGATGCGCAAGGATGCAACCAGGCGACACACAGATCAGGGAAGACAGGGAAGAGGCAGAAAAAACGCTACCACTTTCTGGGAAAGACAAGAGGCCGCGCGAGCAGAAAAACGCGGCGTTGTGGTATGTGCGCGCCATGGCTGGATGAAGCGGGTGGTACTCCCGGCTGTGCCTTGCCAGCTTGCTTGAAGTTGTCAGAAACAGGGGAGTGTGTGTGGAAAGGGAGAAAGGGAAACCGAAAGGAAACAAGAAGCTGAGAAAAGAAACCGAGCGAAGAAAGGGAAGAAAGGGAGAGATGAAAGTGAGAAAGAGGCTGAGAACGATGGAAATATGGGCGGAGGAGAGAAAAGAGAGCAACAGCGAATAGCGTCGAAAAACAAGTCCAGTAATAAAAGTGGATCGGCGTTGGTTTTCTGCAGCTGCAACTGAACTCGACAGCACAAAGCGTCAGATAATAACCCAGCACGATAATTAGTGCCCATCTGACTCCGGGCCACACAGGGCGTTACAGGCAACAGTATCCGCTCCCCGCTGCACGGTCTTTGGTATTTGTTGGCGGGCGTTGGGGGGGTCTTTGTATCTTAGCTTTCTGGCTTTTTTTTTTTGTATTACTCCGCTGAAATCTGGGCCTCTTTCGTTTTGAGCCTTCGTTGCCTTTTGCCTCTTGGCTCCTTCTCTTTTTCTTGAGGGGGGGTGATCCCGCGCTCCTTTCATCCAAGCGGAACCCACTTTTCGATATGATTTGCCCTTTGGGGCCAAATGGCCCTTTGGGACAGAGACAGAAGGCCGAGGGACAAATGCAAGGGGGCAACAAGCACGACGAACAAAGTATCTTACGTGGTACTCTAAACCAAATGAATAGGAAGGATAACAAAAATGTAAAGGGAAGAAGAGGGCGCGAACGAAGAAAAGAGGAAAGGACACCACCCTCGAAAGAAACGGCATCTGAGGCAGCCGCATCAAAGGGTGTTGTGAACAAAAGGCAAAAGAGTGTGTCGAGCGTGTGAATGTGAAAAGGCGTGGAAAGAACGACACCGATCTCCACAAAAGAGGAGGAAAGAGCAAACAGTGCCCTCCCGTATTAGCCCCAGACACTGGGCTAACAAAACATGCAAATATCTTTCTCCTTCCATCCCGTCAATACCCACCTCTGAAAACGTCGCCTGTCAGTGGTCGAAGTGGACTGCATGCCAGGATAGACAATTTTGGAACCTTGCCGGTTTCCTCTTGGATTATTGTCGTATTGCTCGCCCTTTCTCTCGTTTTCTTTCTCTCGTTTCTCCGTCTTTCACAACCGCTCTTTCCATTTAGACTTGCTCGGCTGGGGAGGGAAGGGGCGACATAGGAGAACAGGGAGGAAATAGAGGAAGGTATCTTACGATCCGTATCCGTTCAACCTCTCAAGCATTTGTGTTTCGACAGTCAGTCGGAGTACCGGCTGCAACATTCCACTGTAATGAAGCCCGCATTGGCTGAGGCACCTTTGTGACGGTCATCAAAAACTGATGCACTTTGCTTTTCATCAGCCTGGCGTTCTTTTCTGGGACAAGAGACAGGAGCGTGGCACCCACCCACACCAACCTTTTCCCTGCAGCCCCTTCCCCCTGCTTTCGCGCCTGCCTTGTCCGGTGCGGACGCTCGTTGGCTGGACCCGTAACTGAACCCGTAACAGGAAGGCATGATATTCTTCAGGCCATACCACTTCATTCCCCACGGTAATATGTCCCTTGTGGCGCTCTGTATTACTTCGTATCTTACAACTAAATGGCAAAGAAGACGATACAGCCCAAACCACAAAGTAAAGATACTGTAGTTCGTACTCCGTACTCTGTCCTCTTTGAAATACGCCCTGCCCGCCAACACGAACAAAAGGTGAGAAAGCCAAGACAATCAAAAGAGGACAAGATGCCGAAGTGATGAGCGAGCAGCCCTCTTTCAAAAACAACTAATGAACGGCCGGAACGACAGGATGGACAGGATAGGAATAGGAATGGGAATATCCCAACATCACAGCTATCGACGAAGAAAGAGGGCGCCAATCATCATTAATCCCCGTGAGGATAGAGGATAATTGGGAGGCGACCTTGCGACCTAAAACGCAACTGGAGAAGAGGGAGAGGCAAGCGCTGAAAGAGACCCCAAAGAGACCGAGCCAAACCTATCCGACAGCCACATCCCGCCTTCCGATTTTCCCACCCCCTCTGCCTCTCTCTCTGTCTCTTTCACCTAATAACAACCCCTCGCTCTGCTCGTCCACTTACGGGAGCAGAAGACAGGGCTATCCCCGTTTAGGCTAGTGACACCTTCATCATTTCAAGACTGCGAGAGAAGAGAAACGTCGTCGAAATTGACGACACTCGGACACCTGAAAATATATATTCAACTGTTTCGCTCACTACGTGCCGTATCTCAAAAGAAAGATATGGCCACGGTGGAAAGCGGGAAGTGTATGTCCTCTGTGTCCGGACTGGGAAAGACCTCTTCGTCTGCACTTTCCTCGCTCTTTTGCCAGGCTCCTTCCATTTCGTTTCTTCTTACTTCTGTTTCGTTGTGCCGGGGGGTTTCGGCCGGCCCACTTTTTCTTCTTTTTGGGAAAGCACGACGAGACGCTCCTGCTTTCCAGCTTTGCGCCGCTCTGGAACACCAGTGAATCACAGAAAGACAAAGTAAGATATATAAAGTGGGTCTGGACGGTCCGCCTAAAGCAAGCCGCCCAACCTAGGCCACTTTACGCAGCAGCAAGACACCGAGACTTTTCTTGACCCAGTTTCTGTCCCAGAAATTCAGAGAATGAGCCTTTTCACAAAACCATGTCAACCTTTGGACCAGCGTTGAGAAAAGGGATGCCGGCCGGTCAGTCGGACTTGTGTCGCCCTCGCTCGTTCAAGGCCCCATAATTTCTACACAGTCCCGCTGGTCACTGGTCGGTATCCCACAACGCAGGTCTCTTTGCCGGGGGAAGGGGGCCATTTTAGTGGCAAAGTACTCCGTACGGAGCACTTCCTCGTAAATCAGAGGCCGAAGTTGGTTTTTGTTTCTTTTTGTTTCTTCCGTAAATGTTTTGCGTTTGCCGTCAAGTGTTGTGTCTAACCGGCTTCTCACTGCTCTAGACAGATCGACGAGGCATCGGAAACAAAAGACAAAAAAGACAAAAAAGACAAAAGAAGGACCGCGAAAGAATGAAGAGTGAGACAGGCAGATAAAACTATCCCAAGTCAGGGCTCAGTTGGCGATATGCCGCCTGCCACATTATGGGAGTTCCGCAACTTAATACTTCGTAGGATACGAAGTACTTCATGTGCATTTCTGGTAATACGATTGCATTACTCCATCAATGGTCAGCCCCTTTTTGTGCATCTCGTGGCAACGCTCCAGGGGTGGGCGAGATTAACAAATCGGGAGATGGAAGTGGTGAAGAGAAAAGCTGAAAGGCACAAGAAGGGACAGGACAAAAAACAGAGACACACAGCGTAAGAAAACTGCCGTGCTTTCGTCGCATTCCTACTGTGATATTGTATCTCTTTTCATTCTGGTTTGTAGGTCAAATGGCGCATCATTATGTGGTCGCCAAGGGCGCTGATATGGTTTAGATTAAGAAAATGATCTTCTTGTGCTTATTTGCTGAGAATATCGCTTTTTATAGACGCTGTGCCAGCTTACTTTGATCCTCTGTTGGTATTGCCGATTGTTTTCTATCGGTGGTGTTTCCTTTTCTTCTGTTTCTGCCGTGCCGAAAACAATACAGAAAAAAAGAAAGCATGATGGAAAAAAGAAAACACATGCAAAAAAACATACCAACCAGAAGATAAACAGAGAATCCCGTGTAAGCGTTGGTTAAAGGCGCCAATAATATAATAGAACCTACGGAGTACGGCCTGTACCTACAGCCCGCGGCCCTCGAAAAATACAAGTTACAAGTAGCTCGACCGAGCCACCGCTATTTCTCAGACCCGAAATGTGAACAAACGGCAAACTGATATTCTCTTTTCTTAGGTTACTCATTCGTATATGTAGAAGTTGGCCTTTTTCATACTCTCGTATTTCTTATTTAGTTTTAGGCATCAAAATAGAAATGCGAGATGTCATTTGACAAAAGTGTGCAAAACTGTGGTGATTACTACGAGCAGATGATTCTAGAGGGCAAAAAGGCGTGGAAGTACCGCCTCAAGCCATCGTCAAAAGACGGAGAGAGGCGAGAGGGATTTAAAGCATAAAAAAGGACAAACGGACAGGTGTGTCACTGGTGTGACTTGCAACCCACCGGCAGCTTCCGAGCGTATCATGTCAAGAAGAGAGGGAAACTGGCGTCGATAGAAAGCTGCCTTGACCGCAACACAAATCGTGCACTCTCAGGCTCCCATCTGCCACCCCTCCGCTGATCCTGCCAATCCTCGGATGAGGATGATCGTTTTCTTCTTTTTCGGCATTCCAATTAAAACCAAGGCAATTCGGGTGCTAATCTGGGGAACGGACAGTGAATCCCAAGAGCTGAACTTGTTTTACGTGAAGTCCTATGGGAAAGTTTATGGACTCTGGTGCCTGTGCGAAAAATAATGATACGGCAAGGCTGTCATTCCCGGCGCATTCCAGTCAGCTCGGTTGCCGTGTTCTACCAGCTGCCTATTTCCTGTAATTATTCTGCGTAGCTTGCGAGATACTTCTCGACCTGGAATTGTGAGTACCGCTTTCGTTTCTCTATCTGTATCTTACTCCCCAGCACGAAAAGGAGATAAAGAACAAATGAGGGGAAGGCAATAGTGAAGGCGAAAACGGAGAACGCGAAAGTCGGGCGTGGCGGCCGCGCCGAGTTTGAGGTCATCTTATTACTGGGGGGGAAAGAGTGGTGTTAGTGCAAATACTGTATGTATCTTACAAAGTAAGGGCTTCGTCGTAAGCTTTTTTGCCTTTGTCACGCAAGCGAGCTTAAAAACAAAAACGGCACAAATGCCAGAAGCAACATTCCGTAGGTGGTGTATCCCTCTTCTTCAGCTCCTTCCTCTTTGATGCCGTAGAAGAGCAGAAGAGGGCTAGAGATGAAGCTGCCGGGCGATGGGCCGCGGCTTTCAAGCTGCCCTCGTCTGTTATTTTGAGAGGGCGCGTGCGGCACAGAATAATACGCGTAGGGCACCCAAGGTGTCAGAATATCAAAATGCAGGCTATCAGTCGACATGCTCTGCACGCCGTTGTAATCTTCTACCATGACGTCTCTGTATTTGTAAAAGACGTCTACTTGCAGACTTGCACAAGATTTGTATCCCATCCAGGCCAAGCCCGCCAAGTAGGGGGAAGCGAGCGGAACTTGACGACGGCGGTCATGTTAGGATGGAGCGTGGCCCGGTGGCTTTCCACGACTGACACCGTGCCGCGGACTGGAACAGCCCGCTCTTTTGACCCTGCTGTGCATGTTTTGCCTGTTCCCTCTGCACCCTTCTCTCTTGTGTTGCATTCGCCATATTCCCTCGCCTCAACGAAAAGACGGCCCCCAAGAGGTCCCAACGCCGACTGACAATGCGGGACAGAGGGAAAGAGGAAGGGCTGGATGATTGCGTCCGGGTGAGACAAAGACAAAGATAGATCCAACATAACACACTCTCCCGTATCCCGTGCCCATCTTTGCTGTATCTCTCCCAAATCTTGCTACTGTCAAACAGAGTGTGTCCACCGTTCGCCGTCCAAACAGCACACCGGAAGGGAAGAAGGCAGGAGAAACATACAGGGGCAAGTCGTCGTTGGTTGGTTGGACCGGGTGTTGCAAGGGTGGGTTGCCCGTGATTGTTTTTAGCGGCCTGACGACCCCCCCAAAAGTTGCGTGGTTTTTATTCTGTTTTCTGCAGCTTTTGACACTGGAGATGGTTGGTGGGCCCGGCCTTCCCTGTGTTGGCCTGTCCGCATGCTCCTTCCCTGCAACACGCCCAAAAAACCGCGATGTGTCTTCGCCCATCGCTCTTTCCCAAAACCCGAGAGGAGACACGACAGCAGAGAGGAAAGAACTCGGTGGCTCTTGCCAAGTGGTTGTTTGTTTGTTTGTTTGCCATAGTGCCTCGTATGAAGGGAGCGCCCGAAGCAAAAGACTGGCCGCCTCATCAGATCGATATGTCGACAACAAATATTGGACGGGAGCACAGGGACAAAGTAGCGAAGTCCCCATTGTCTCTTTGCCTCCCTACCATTTCCTAGAAGTCTGTCCCACCAGTGACCACCATCGCCCACCACCACGACCACTACCGTGCCAGGGCGGAGACGCACGTCCGCGATGTCTTCCCACCTGGCCCCGTCTCTCTCACCATTTTCCATTTCCTATGTGCTTCTCCACTCTTGGACGTTGGCAGTGCAGAAATCTTCGAGGCAACTCGCTGCAACATGGACGACATAGGAAACGGCTTCGATGGCGAGACCAGGGGCCAACCTAGGCCAGGTGTGTTGCGCTCGCAGGCTTCTTGTCCTTGTCAATGTTCGTCCTCTCGGGCTAGTTTTGAATTGGTTACACCACCCTGGGCCCCGTTGGCCCTGGAGCCCTGGTTGGGCCGCGCTCTTCTCGACAGGTTTTAGGGTCGGCGTCCCGCTTTCCTTTCGTCGCCGCTCCCCACTCACATTCACATTCACAACCGCTTTCCCTTCTGATGGTTTTTGTTTGCCACAGGCAGCCCGCAGTTGGCTATTTCGTCCAGCTCCTGCTCCTACTTCGTACGCTTGAGGGGCCAGCACTTCGTTCACTTTGTTAGAATATTGGGGGAGAAAAGAAAAAAAAATAGATAATAAATAAATAAAAATAAATGTAAAAAAAAAAAAAACCTACTCTATCCGCTGTATCTTACTGTACCTTTTTCGTATGCTGGCCCAGCTTGTACCAGCCATTGTAGTATCAGCCATACTAATACCAACCAGCTACGACTAGCTAATATGGGTCACGTGACTTGTTGATCCATCCTAGCCCCTGAATCAGAAGGTCTTTTGGAATCAACAATCAATTTATCTCGACATTATTATGACTTCTGAATAGCTTAGCTATTTAACATTGTGCGTTCAATACTACCCATTATCCAGGTGATCTAGCCGGCCGCTTCCACGCTCCCGTTTCCCCGCCGAATTTGGACTACTAGAAGCCACACTACGACGAGCTGGAGGACAAGGAGGAGAAGGTCACGCGCGAGAGTGGCGAGATTCTCATCACCATTGACGTTTGAAGAAGGAATGCCGAGATCTTTCTCCTTTGTCGTTTGGCGTTGTCTTGTTTTTCTTGTCTTTTTTTTCTTTTCTTTTCGGATTTTGTTGTCGTTTCCAACTATGTTCTAAAAGGCTAAAAACTTTCTAAAATGGTCATCTTGTAAATGAAGTAGAAAACGAAGAAAAGTAAAAAAGGGGAGGTCTCTCTCCAACTCAACAAACAAAAGTTGAAAACCAAACGAGAGGACTTCAAGTGGGAAAGAATAAATTGAAGTAATAAATTCAAAAGGAACCAACAAACACGAGAAAATAGATACAAATCACGTAAAATCAGAGAAGAAAAGCAAACTGGAATAGTTTATAACTCGAATCGACATATATTTACTGTGTATATTTGCCTTAACATCAATACAGACAAATCTCGACCTCTTTTCCCTTTTTCCAACCCCCTTTTCTACCCCCTTTCAGCGCCGCTCACCAGCGATGCGGTCTTTCTCGTACGCAGCAATTTGTCTCATTGTGAGCTCCTCATACGCTTCAATTTCCTTGCCCAGCCCCTCGTGATCGACTTTGGGAGCCACATTTACCTGGTAGTGGTCCTGACCCCAAAAGATGGAGTCGGCCATGTTCAGGTCGTGCATGGCAAAGTGCAGCAGCCATTGCTTGCTCTCCCAGGAGGCGCGCATAAGGGTGGAGAGGGGTGTTTTCTCTACCTCCTGCTGCTGCTCCTCCTCCTGTTACTGCCCCCCCTTCTAAACGCTGCAGAATGTCTAGAAACATGTCCATTGTCGGATCACAATTGGCCTTCCACTGGCCTAGTTTGCCCACGGCAATGACCTTGAAGAGGTTATAGGTGCACAGGTACAGGGGCGGGTCCTGGGCAAACACGGCCGGCAGGGCGTTAGTGCCCTCGAGGTCTAAGAGGGCGGCGAGGCGGCCGGTGTCCGGGTTGACGAGCATGTTGCGGGGCTGCATGTCGTGATTAAAGAGGCGGAAGGGCCCCATGTCGCTGGCGGCAAGGTAGGGCGCGCATTCGGGGTGAGCAAAGCCGTGGCGCGCGACGATGCGGCCGGCGGCCTTGCTGAGGTCTACGCCCATGTCGATTTCGTCGCCGGTCTGGAGGCGGAACACGAGGCCGGATGGGTTGTCGTTCGTGCTTGCCTCCTGTGTCCAGGTGCCGGGGACGTTGATGTTGCGTAGGTTATGTTGGTGCGTGGTGTGCACCTTCAGGAAGAGCGCCTTGTAGTCGGCCGCTGTTGCCAGCGGGCTGCGCGGCCAGGCATCGACGACACTGGCCTCGTCCGGGGCATATAGCGCCACGTCGTGCATCGTCTGCGTGAGGGGCCGCTGTGTCACGGCCCAGCCACCATCGTCGGTCGCGCGCACGGCGCCGATCGCGTCGAACCGGCGGCGGTACATGGCCGGGTACAGGGCGGCCATGTCCTCAAAGGCGGCACGGCGACGGACGGCATCCGCTGGGTCTGGGGAGCTCTCCCAGCGCAGCAGGCACGCGTCGAGGGCCTCGCCTTCGACGTACTCCATCAGAATGTACGGGCAGCCGACCTGGACGTCGTCGCCGTTGGGCACCGAGCTCCACGCGTACACGGCGGGTACCGGGGCAATGGCGTGCGCCGCAAAGTACTGCAGCCAGGCCACCTCGGACTCGAGCATCTCGGCCATCAGGGCGGGCGCGCGGAAGCCGTGCATCGGCAGGCGCAATACTACCTGCAGCGCCTCGGACCCCCGCCGCCTCACCCGGAACTTCAGCACCAGATTAAACGAGCCGCGCATGTTCTTCATGTATCTGGCCTTGCCGTGCATGGCCTCGCTGACAAACGCCTCAAGGGCCGAGAGGCGCGACGGCGCAAGCAGCGCGGCTTCCCAGGCGCTGCAGGCGTCAATGTGGTCTACGTTAGCTACCTCGTCGGCCACGCAGATGTACTGTAGAGGGCCGGCTGGCTGGCGAGGCGACATGGTGGTCTGTGTGGGTGTGGGTGTCTGGTTTGCGCTGGAGCGTGGATTCCGATGCTATGTATGATGAATGATGTGTGATTCGACTTGGAATTTGGGGGTTTGACAGCGCCATGAGCATCTCTTTTTACTTCGAACCCCAATCGGAGAACAGCAGTGAGCGCTTCTTCGTGCGTGTCAGACAGAAGAGGCCGCAGATGTGGTGTTGAATCACTCCATGTTTTGGTCGGATTGATCAAATACACGAAATAGGAGGCAGGGAAGGAGAGGAGGGTGAGGGTCAACGAGGAAGATACGGCTGGCTATCCCTGCGCTGGAATACACTGGGCAGTTGCGAACAATGACACTGGTGGATGTGCACATCCCAAAACCCCCCCTTAGGCATTCGTTTTTGTCGGGATCCCAGGTCCCTCACTTCTCTGGAAGTCAGCCTCAATACCAGCATCAATCGAGATCCTATTCTGACTGTACAGTCATTTCATTAACCAGCCTGAGTGCTGGGTCTGTTGGTTTGTTGTTAGCCCTGAGACCACGCCACGGTCTCACTGCAGCCGGCCACAGTAGGCGGAAGGTTTCACTGCACCGACTGGGGGCGCATATTGGGCTGATATCGACAGAAACCCGACGGCCACTTTAATGGAGGAGAAAAGGATCCCACTCCTATTTTTCTTCCCAAATAAAAAGTTGGACTGGAACCAAGAGCTCGGGTGCGCTCAACCCCAAAGAGGGAAAGAGGGAAAGAGGGAAAGAGGCAAAGTAATGTACGCTCTCTCCTCTCTGCTACTAGATACAGGGATCCTGCAGCATCGCCGTAATAGAGAGGGAAACAAAAGAAAAGAGGAAGCCTGCTCGGCCTGGACCCTTGGATCCAGAAATTGCTGCATGAGACTATGGAACTACAAGCCTCTAACGTTGCTTTGCAATGCGTCAACCCCTTGCCTGTCCGCTTCCTGCGATTCTGCGGCATTCTTCTGCAACGACAGGGTCCACATGAATGCCTATTCTTGCTGCACATCCTGCTGGCCATCACTTGCCGCCACTCGTCTTGTTCCATTGAAAAGATGCATCGTCAGTCAGTCAGTCAATAAAGTCGTTGTACTTGTACAAGTAGGGCCTCTGCCGATCGAGGCAGAGCAGACGAGAAATGAGACCCTGATTTGGAGCGTTGGATGAAAAAGGTACAAGCCGTCACAAAAGTCACAGCACACTTGGATCTGGCGAATAACAATAGCAATGGCAATCCAGACAGAACACGAGACCCTTATGGACGTTAGATGGTGAAGGGTAGGACAAAGTCAAATCAAAGGAAGAAAGAGAGGAAAGAAGAAAAAAGACTGTGCAACACACAACGAAGCACCTCCCCAACGGAGCAACACATTCCAGAGGTCCAGAGAGAGGACGACGATCCTTTTCAGTTGATCACCGCCCAATAGACGCCTCTGTACTCCGTATTGGCACAGTAAGTGTGTGTGACAGAGAATGGGCCACAAACATGGGCGTTTCACAAAGACCGGGCACCGTCTTTAAGCCCTCTGTTCGCGCGCTCTCTCATCTATTGTCAGTATTTCATTGTTGCAATTTTGTGCCCCCTCGTTGTTCCCTCTGTATCTTGCGTTTGTCCTCGCTTCTGGATGATCCCCTTATCCGGTCATTCGATGGCTGTCACATCCTAACGAGGCGTAGGCTCCGTGGCAGTATCTGCCATCCTGTCTCGGTGAGCAGCACTGGGCGTTGGACAGCCACAAAAGAAGACGCCGAACATGTCGAAGAGTGACATAAGGGAAGTTTCCATCAGAGGAAGGGCCCGAGCATCTGGCAGTGGCGGTGCCAGCTATACCCCGTATCATCAAATGTGTATCCCTTCAACCACAGTTTGCCGATTCGGCGACTCGAAACAGGCCATGGGCAGAGACTTGTCGGCGAGTGCCATATTTGGTCTACCACATCATCCATGCCCCTCCAGCGTGGACTCTTCAAGTGACAGATAGAGACGGTAGGACTTTGTCGTCTACGTCTCGGTCAGTCGTCTGATGAGGTCCTCCATCTCCAATTTGATACCGATGTGTCTACGGTCTGTCACGGTATGATGAACTGTCCATTTCTGTTATCCCGATCATGAAGTTTGATTTATATTCGAATAGTCTTTTTAACGTGTTTTTAGAATGCCCGATCCATATATACAAGAAGTTTGAAGAAGAGAGAAGAAGAAAAAGGAAAGAAGGAAATGAAGACTCGGTTTACACGAAAACTCTGGCACCACCACCTAATAAATCAACTGGTCGTCATAGGCGCGCACGCTCTCGAGGTAGGCCTTGACCTCGCGGTAGTCCTTGCAGACGTGCTTGGAGTCCCAGCCGTCGGAGCCGCCGTTGTCATCCGGAAACGTGGTCTCGTGGCCCTCGAGGGCCATGTCGGCGCTGCACAGGATGGCCTCGCGCATGTAGTCCACGCAGTGGATCATGTGCCAGTGGTGGTCGGGGGGGATGGGGTGGCCGCTCTTGAGGCCCGAGTAGGTCTGGGCGATGGTGAAGAGGCAGTGGATCTGGTGGGTGACGGAGGTCGTAAAGACCGTCTTGTCGGGCCAGTCAATGGGTGTGGGCAGGTCGTGGTAGCGGTGGGTGTCGTTGACCCAGACGAAGCCCATGCCGACGGGCATGAGGTGGTTCCACTTTTGGAGGACGGGCTCGGTGAAGAACTCGGATGTGTTCATGGGCGCATACGATGGGTCCGACGTGAAGCGGGTGATTTGCTGGCTGACGCGGGGGCCGACGCCGGTGAAGTCGCCGCCGAAGTCGAGCAGGCGGGCGGGCGAGGATGGCGACGTCGAGTAAGACGAAGTCATCTTCTGCTGCCGGACGACCAACCCCAGAATGGCCAAGAGGAGTACCGTGTCCAAGCCCCAGCGGGCCCAGGTGCCGATGCAGGCGCGCAGGGAGCGGCGGCGGCGCTGCTGGGCGCGCTGCTGGCGGGCGAGGTGGCGGTCGAGCTCGTCGTGGCCCTCCTTCCACTTGCCGTTGGAAGAGGAGGCATTGTTGTTGCCACCCAGCAGGCTCTCGTCAACCTCGGTGCTGCTGCTGCTGTGGCGGTCGAGGTCGAGGTCGAGATCGAGGTCCTCGTCAAGGTCGTCGTCGTGACTGGCCGGCCGGCCGACGGACTCGTACTTTGAGTTCATTGTGAGGGGTGGGGGAGAAGGGGTGTGATGAAAAGAAGGATGTGAGAGAGTGAGAGAGAAGGTGAGGATGTGAGTGAAAGACTTTAAGTAACTATAAAAGACCGGAGGGCCAGCCTGGTGAGAAAGAAAAGAAGAACGAAAACAACAACAAAAAAAAAAAAAGAGAAGGACGAAGCGAGGCGAATCGAAGAGATGGGATACAAGATAAGAGGAGGAGAGAAAGAAAGAAAAGAAAGAAAAGAAAGAGGAACGAGGAAAGAGAAGGGACAAAAGAGAAAGAGAAAGCGAGCATCAAAAAACAAGCATGGCAATCGACGTGCCTCACATCTGGTTTTGTATCAACCCCTTTCTTTCGTTGCTTTCTTTTTGTCGTCGTTCTTATTCCTCCTAATATTTCTACCGTATTATCCTTCCCATCTCTCTTGTGATCCACCTCCACTCAAACCCATGGTGATCAGAAATAGCATGCCTTCCAGTTCACCCCTTCGAGTCAAAAGGCTTATTTCGTCGTGGACGTTGTCCCATTCTCGATGCTACTGTTTCCTGTTTCCTTGCCATTTTCCTTCTTCTTCTGTCGTCCCCATCGACGCGCCTCCCCAGTTGTCTGTTCTGAAACAGGTCGTGTTGGAGAGAGGCGAGAGAGGGTCCACTACGGTTGTATGGCTTGTATGGCTGTCCACTGGGAAATGGCCTGAACAGCGTGTTTTAGCGCATTCTGGCACAGTTGACTCAGGGCATACCGGACAGGCCCGCGCACTTACATGAAATGCGGGCAGCTGATTGGCCGACGATCAAACGGGCGTCTGCCGCAAGTCGCATTCTCCTCCCAATCTGCCCAGGGGGTCGGCTCGACTTGCTTCACGTCTTGTTTCAGGGCCTGGGTCCAAGTTGAGGGAGGAGAGAGGAAAGGAGAGGAGGCAGAAGGACGAAAAGGAGGCCACGAGGGAAAGAAAAGGCAGAGAATAAACAAGCAGAAGACTGCATGAATATTGAAAAACATCAGACGGTCATTCTCTGCGCGCCAGAAAGAAGAACCAGAAAGAAGAACCAGAAAGAAGAACCAGAAAATCCGAAAATCAGCAAATCAGAAGAGAAAAAAGCAGAGTATCAGAGCATTAGAGCATTAGAGCACCCAAGACAACATCGGCATATCATCGAGCGTGTTCGGCGCATCATCTCGGAGCACGACTCGTGAACCGTCTTTCTCTATTATCGCTTTTATTATCACTCCCCTTTTTACGATTCCCACCCTTCTCCGAATAATGACGATGATGCAGGGCTGAGAGGACGAAGACAAGAAAAGAAAAAGACAGAAAAAGACAGAAAAAATCAGAAAAGAAACAGAAGCAACCCTTCCTCATCTCTCGAGAAACAAGAAACAAACCTCGCATCTCCCTCCTCTCTCCCCCACATCCCTCACGATGCGGCTCACCGACATGGCCTCACCACGCGGCCTCGCCCTCTCTCTCTTCGTCGTTTCGCTCGCCAGTCTTCCCCGACAGGCGTTGGCCTACAAGCCGCTCTCCGACAATTTCCTGCGGCAGGTGCCGGCCGTGTCCGATGCCGAGCTCGATCCGATGACGGGCAACCTGCTGGCACCATTCCTCCAGCCGCGTGCGCCCGGGTCCGCGGGGCACGCCGACGTGCAGGACCACCTCGTGCAGTACTTTGCCCAGAACCTGCCCGACTGGACGGTCGAGTGGCAGAATGCCACCACGTACACACAGGACCCCAAAGACAAGAAAAAGAAGTTTGTGGCCCACCACCGGTCCAACCTGGTGTTCCGTCGGGAACCGCCGTGGACGCGACCGGGGCAGGCCAACCTGCTGACCCTGGCGGCGCACTATGCGACGCCGTCGACGGGTGTGCCCGCCGAGTATCTGGGAGCGACCGACGCCGCCGTGTCGTGCGCGCTGCTGCTGCACGTGGCGCGCAGCCTGGACCGGTTCGCGGCGCAAATGTACCGGGAGATGCAGGAGCTGGGCGAGGGCGGGACGGTGCCGATGGACATGGGGTTGCAGGTTGTGTTCATCGACGGGGCAGGACCGCCGACGGCGGGCGCGGGGCGAGACAGCGCCGACACGTCCGGCAGTGAAGGCCTGGCCGCCGCCTGGGAAAAGGCGACCAACCCGGCCCTGCCCGCCTCGCTCTACGGCTACCCGAACCGCCTCAACCAGATCTCGCTGCTGCTGCTGCTTGACCTGCTGGGCGGCGCCGCGCCGCGCGTGCCCTCGCGGTACCAGACCACGCACTGGGCGTACCAGGCCATGGCAAGAGTGGAGCAGCGGTTGGGGGGCCTCGGTCTTTTGGTGTCCAAGGCCGCCAGCAGCGGCTCCGCCGGTGCTGGCGGGCCCGGCGCCGGCGGCTTCCTCCCCGACCACACCACCCCCGTCCACCAGCTCGACCTCGCCAGCGGCTGGGCCACCGACCGCGACGACCACCTGCCCTTCATGCGCCGCGGTGTCGCCGTCCTGCCCGTCGTGCCAGACGCGCTGCCCGAGCAGGCCGGGACGTTGCGGGACGACGGGCAGCACGTAGACCGCGCGACCGTGCGGGACTGGTCGCGGATTCTCGTGGGGTTTGCGCTGGAGTGGTTGGACATGATGGAGGTGGAGCCGCAAGCAGCGCCCGCTGTCCGTCGTCGAAGACGGCGGGCTGCCGGTGCTGCAACCCCTGCTGGTCAAGAGTGAGCGCACGTACGTCTGCCGGGCCCTACTGCCTGCCGACTGGGTTCACTCACTCCCTCGGCGCCAGCGAAAACAGCTCCCAGGGCACACCCTCACCCACCTCCGTGTCGTTGTACTGCACAACCTTGCGCCACCCGGCGAGCAGCGCCCGCCAGTAGCACACCTCGGCGGCGGGGCTGAGATACCCTCTCCCATGAGGACCACCAGCAAATAGTGTGCGCTGCCGCCGTGCGATCCCCTCCGCCACCTTTGGGTGCCGCTCCAGCCAGCGCACCGTCGCGCCCAGGTTCGACCAGTCGGGTGCGACAAAGACGAGGTTAGCCTCGTCGGGGGTCGCGTGGGGCCATGCCTTTTCTTCGTCCACCGTCGGTTCCCAAGCTGTCACATCGTCCCCCAAGGGGAGATCCGACGCATACAGAGGCCGCACCAGGTGTGTCGTGTGCTGCAGCCACGCCAGCGGCGGCGTCAGCACCACGCTGCCGCACAGCTGGTGGAACTGGAACCGACCGCTGTACGTGATCCCTTCCGTGTGCACCACGTACTTGTACCGGCAAAAGTCCTCAATCATCAGGCTGTTGCTGGCCTCTTGCATGGCCAAAGGATTCACCTCTTCTGTGACATTGTTCACATCGGGCAGCCAGTCCAAAGCCTGCACGTCCGCCCACGGCTGGTTGCGTGTGGCCGCCAACAATTGCTGCCGTAGCTCTGGATGGTGCGCACTCGCAAACCGCGTCGTGCCACGCCAGACGGCCTGCGGCTTTTTGTGTGCAAACGGCACCTCCTCTTCGATTTTGTTAATGGCTGCGGCCGCGCGCGCAAACGAGCCGATCATGGGCGGGCGCCACGCCCAGAACGAAAAGTGCGGCATGAGAAAGGACCGGCCGATGGGTGCGCTGCCGGCGGTTGGGGCAGCGTATGCTGGGAGCGAGTACGTCCAGGCGGAGCCAAAGGGTTGGTCTTGGATGTTGATAGAGAAGACGGTGTCGAGCGACGAGCCCTCGCCCGAGCCGTCGGGCGAGGATGAGGGTGAGGACGACGACAGCAAGCGAAGCGAGGAGGAAGAGGACGAGGACGACTCTCCATTCGAACGCGAGCGAAGCAAGGACTCAAAAGGCGCCGTCAAGAGTGCCCGGTGGATTTGGTGCAGTGTCGCCACCCTTGCGTCCAGCAGTTCCGGCGGCAGCAGACCGCGCTTCTCGGCGGCGACCACCCGCACCTGGCCATCACGGACGCGGGCCTGCAGCGGGCCGAGGTCGGAGGCCGCCTGCAAGGGAAACGGGCCGCGGCGGACCTGCTCGTCGATCGGGTCCATGAGGCCGGGGAAGGTGGTGCGGCATTGGGCCTCGGTCATGCCAAGGTTGTCAAACAGCGCGGAAGACGGTGGAGACGACAAAGATGAAAAAGCATGCCGGGGTGTTGGCGCATGCAGCTGGACAAACAGCAGGACATAGGCGACGCAGCAGGCCGCAACGACGGCCGCGACAATGCGTCGCCAGCGCGGTCGGGAATCGGGCATCGGGCAGGGTGAGGCAGACTGAGGACAGTTGTGCACTAGCAAAGTAAATTAAACCAAAGTCCAAATAAAAATAAAAATAAAAATCAAACTAGAAGCGAGTTGATGTTGAGTAGTCAAACTCATTTCGTGGACGCCTTTTTGATGAAAACAGTCAAAAGAACACGACGCGGTTGTCTGCGTCTTGTTCTTGTCCGCATCTGCGTACCCCACACTGGCTGGTTTCAATCGTTTCGTCTAGATGTCTTCTCCAGTTTTTGTCTTCTGCTCTGGATTCTCTATTCTGTCTTCTCTGCGGAGTATTACATCGTACTGTGGGAAAACAACGGCTGGTGGCGGCTAAAACGTTGCGCCGCCCTTATAGGCAGTGTCCTCTCTCATCTATCCTTTATGTTTGCTTTCTACGGACTACTCACTCCCCTTCGGTTTACGGAGGCAGGTGCCGTTCTTCTTACCTTATGGTCTATCCTTGTCGTATGCTATAAAATATTGTGCAGTTCTTGGAGAGAAGGGCATCGTTTACCGCCTACTCTCGTTATTTAAACGAACCATGTCCAGGAAATCAATATATCGAGCTTGCTTCCTGTGAGCTGGAGGGATAATTTTCATAATTTTCTTATTTTATTCATACTTTTCGTTTTTGACTGCTTCGTTCCCTCCTTTTCGAAAGTCTGCGCATGTCTCATAAACCCAAATATTTCCCTATCCGTAAACCGAACTCCGGTACCTGTTATTCTAAAAGAAAGCTCCGGCGCCAAAAAAAAACACACACACCCCTATTCAGTTGGCCAGTCCAGTCATGCGACCCGAAGCCGTATTCAAAACAAGAAACTAGAAATAAATATGTACATGAAAAGTGTCACCTCCAACAGCCCTAAGCTTTCATATTCGTGTGTCCACGCCCAGGCCCACCTCGTCGGCCACGCGCGCGCCCACCTCGCCCGCCACGGCCGTTCTACCGCCGGGACACGGACGACCGGCCGCGCCGGGCAGCCGTTGCTGCGGCCGTCTGGGCAGCAGCGGGGTTGGCGGGTGCAGAAGATGTGCCAGCGCCGTTGCTACCACCGGGATGCACCCCAAGTGGGTTGGCCGCTGCCAATTGCTGGAACGGCTGCGGCGGCGGCGGCTGCGGCGGCTGAACAATCCCCTGCACGCCCAGCACGTCCCGCAGCGGGTCGTACGGCGCCGCAATGCCTTGGTATTCGGGCGCGGACGGCGCGTTGGCGGCGGCAAGGGCGGCGTTCTCGTGGCCACCCGCGAACGTGTAGACAGCCTGGTTAGACTCGGCCGTCGCAGCAAGCACACTGGCCGAAGCGGGCGCGCCGACGGGGGGGCGGCGGATCTGGTCGGCGTGCAGCTTCTCGAGGCCCTCGCCGACGACGGCGTACTTGTTCCAGTTGATGGGCGGCATGCGGACGACATTTTGCGGCTGAGGCAGTTTGCGGAGGTCGGGCAGGTCATTTGCTGTGGCAGCTGGATTGGATCGGTCGAGACGCCCACGCGCTGTCGCGATGCGGCGCCCCGGGGGCGCGGCGCTCCCTCCTCGGCCGTTGGACGAAAGGGTCGAGTTGGAGGGGGAGGTCGACGAAGATCCCTCGATGGATCCAGGCATCTTGGACGTGGGTAGGAGGCGGGTCGGTGACGCTGGGAAGGAGGCGTTACCGTTAATGTTATTAGCAATCCCAGACGACGTCGACGCCGATCCTGCCTCGTTTTCTGTGACCATATCCACGTCGCCGTCCTTATCGGCGACGTTGCTGGTACCGCCGTTTTTGGGTCCATCGTCGTTATCGTCATTATCGTCATCGCTATCACTGTCGCTCGAAGAGGAGGAGGAGTCGGCTGCGGCACCGCCTTCACGTATGCCCTGCAGCTGCCGCATGAAAGCCTCTGGCTGGGCCAGGGCGGCTTCTTTGGCCCGTTGCAGCGCCTGGATGTCGGCCGTGGCCTTTTTCTTTTGCAGCTGCAGGATGGCAATCGTGCTCTGTAGGGCGAGCACGTCGGTGTTGCTGGCAAAGTCGATGGGGACGGGTGCTGGAGGGAGCGGTGCGTTGGCGTTTGCGTTGGTATCGGGAATAGCGGTGGTGGCGGCACCACCAACCGGTTCTACCGCAGCCGCTGCGGCTGCTGCGGCGGCAGCAGCACGGTGTGCGGCAGCCTCACGAGCCGTCTCTGTGTGCGTAAAGATGGCTCGCCCTGACGTGAAGTTGGGTGTGTAAAAGGTGCCCGAGCCTGTAGTCGTCGGTGCCAGATGCGGCGGCAGTTCGGCTGCGGGGAGTACGGGTGATATGGGCGGCCGTGGCGGTGACCATGCTCTCTGCTGCTGCTGCTGTTTTTGCTGTTGTTGTTGCTGTTGCTGTGGGGGTGCAGCTGAGGACGCTGCCTGCGGTTGTGGTTGCTGCTGCTTTGCCGCTTTCGGTGCTGCTGCCTTGGGCGACACTTTGTTGGCTGCCTTGGCCGACGCTGCTCCGGCGGCGGCAGCTGCCTGCGCTGCCGCTTTGGACGATGTCGATACCGAGGCTCCGCCGGCTTTGGGTGACGTCTTGGGTGTTCCACCCGCAGCTGTCGTCGTGCCGTTGCTGCCGCTGCCGCTACCGGCGCTCGGGGGCGACATGGACGAAAAGGCAAAGGCCGGTATGGACGGCGCAGGCACCGGTGTTTCCTGGATCAGTGGTACGGATGGCGGGGGTACGGGCGTCTTTTGCTGCTGTATGGGCCGGACCGGTGGTGGCACCGGCGTTTGCTGCACGGCCGGTGGGCTGATGCTGGTCTGAGGTGTTGACGTGCCTCCAGGTGCTGCTGTTGTTGATGCCGCGGTCGCTGATGCTGCTGCTCCGGTTGTCGCCGATGATGCACCACCACTGGGCGATGCTGATAAAGATGCTGGTCCTGCGCCGTTTCCAGTTGTGGAGGTGACTGTGGACGCAGCTCCGGCCGATGCGCCTCCTGCGGCCGACGACGACGTTGACGATATCGGCTGTGGCGGGCGCATGGCCTGTGGCGGAATGGATGGCGGCTTAATCTGTGTCTCGACAACGGGCGGCCGGGCTGCCTGAGCACCGGCGTTTCCACCTGTGGGGCCACTGCCACCAGCCATGGTCGACAAGAGTGTGTCCTTGGTGGTTGTGTGTCTTGCGCCGGTTGCGAAAGACGCAAGGTGTGTTGTCTTTGGCAGGTGCTGTGAGCTGGCACAAGTTGAAGATGCGCTGAGAGTCCTAGCTATGTATTATTGGCAATTCTTACCCCACCAAACGGTTACATGCGGGGAGCACGTGACAGTGTGCGATGGCCGATAAGATCTAGCCAAAGGGCATTGCGTGGTGTCGGAGGAATGTTCTTCTTTCCGAAAGGGTTTTAGGCAGGAGTCTTAGTGTCTCACGGCAAAGTGGGCGGCAGGATAAGGCTACAAACTCCAACAACACCAACAGCACAACAGCACCAACAGCAGCTTCTTCGAATACACAAAGGTCCTTCGTCTCGATTTACGCACCACGAGTTGTAGCCAATATACACAGACCAATCTAGTCAGAGAATACGGATAGGGAGGGTACTGGAGATTGCAGGGGAGTCATAATATAACTCGAGATACGCCCGTGCATGGCTTTTTGCAGGCCCTCGCACATTTCTTCGGGTTCTCCGTGCTTGTCCATCCAACTACGGAGTATCAAGGTATTGACAAATATCATTTTCCCTATCTTCTTATCCAGCAGTGCTCGTGTTGTTGTCGGTACCGCCCTTGGCGGCCGGCTACCCACGCGGCGGCCGTGTCGACGGAGACGGCGCCGCCACTCTACATTGCAAATCGAGGCTGCAGTTCTATTTCGCCGCGACACCGACCCGACCAGCTTCTCATGCATCACAAAGTGGGCGGCCATTGGCGATAGCTTCACCGCTGGCATCGGATCTAGCTTTCAGCTCGGGACCCCCCAACCGTCGACTGGTATTGCTCACGATACAGCTACTCGTATGTCAAGGTCCTCAACTACGCCTTGGCCCGTCATAATTTGACACCCAACGGTAGTCGCTACATTGGATAATGCGTCCTCTGTTCCTGCATGGGCATGCCTTGGACACAATGCGTTGCTCTCTCCCGTCTGCGTTGGAGGCACCACACATTACGCTTATGTAGTTCTTTGGCCTCACACGCGTCCATGCATGCGGCGTCCATGCGGCATCCGTGAACGCAACATACATTGTAATATACAGTGTCAGCAGTAGAATTGGTGCGGCAATGGTCGGCGACGAAAGAATAGGCGGCCAATGCGCTATGGTCTTTGATCACAGGCCGCGACCAACTGCACGTATTACCAGCCACGGCCTGCATGTGGGCCCATCCAAGCAAGGCGATACAGTGTCTCCTCTTGCCGTATGCCTTTTCGCTGCGTATTGTTGCTTGCTGGTGATCGTGACAGCCACCTCGTCTGCCACCTCTCTTAAATGCACGTCAACACTGCCCATTCTCAATTTTCATTCTGTCCTCCATGGCGTCTGAAGACAGCACCGGGCCGCTGCCCATCCGGCTTCTCAACGATTCGTATAGCGTGCAGGCACAGCACAGCCAGTGCTTTTCTCTCTTTCCCACGCTCCCAGCCGAGATTCGCGTGTGCATCTGGCTCGGCTATCTACGGCGGCATCGCATTGTGGGCATTAACCTATGCACGGAGTCCAATGCAGGTCCAGACGATGGCAATAGCGATGGCGATGGCGCTTCACAGTCATCGGAAGCCCCTCCGCTGCCGCTGTACTCGGAGACAAACGAGCTCGGCAATCTGGTGAGCGGGCAAGACTACCGCGTGGTGCTCAGCCCTCAGCACAAACTCAGCCCGTTACTGCGTGTCAACGCAGAGGCGAGGGCCGTCGCACTCGGCTTCTACCGCCTTCGGCTTCCCTGTAGTAGTCACCGTCAGCCCTCAAACAACGGCCACGGCCACGGCCACGACCACGACCGTCGCGTGTATATCAGTCCCGAGTTCGACTTTGTACACGTGCAACTCGGCCCCGGGGCGGTACGCCGAGGACAAGCGCAATGGCTGCCACGCCCCCCGCCCGAGCGGCTGGCCGATTTCCTGTACGACTGCAAGGCATACGATCCCCGGGGCCGCGGTGTGCTGCACTTAGTGGTGGGCAACGGTGACGCTTCCCAGTTCCAGCTGCCGCATAGTGCGTAAAAGTGTCCCGTAAAAGCGTCCGACTCGATCGATGTGGCACACTATTTTTCTAACGCTTTTATAACGGCAAGCAGAGCCCTGTCTCGTCGCGCCACAAGCGCTCGACGCATTCACGTCCACCCTTGTCAACCTCCAGACGCTCTATTTTTACATCCGGGCGGGTACAGCACGTATCATGGCGACCGAACTGATTGCGGACCGCATCCGCTACAACCGAGGCGTGCCCATTGAGGCACGCTGTTCCGAAGACCTCGTGTTTGTCGGCAACGACCCCCGCCGCATCGAGCACGATCTCCGTCTCGTCTGTGTCGGCAACGATCCGCGCGCCAGCCTCTGGGTGTGGCAAGAGATGCTCCGAGCCTTTGGTATTAGCGAAACCGCCACCGCCGACGTGTGTTTCCTACTCACAAGCACGATCACCATACCGTCAACCGACAACGATCGCCCGATCCGATCCCGCGAGGATGTAAAAAAATACGCCCAGGCCGAGGAGCGCCGCTGGCAGGCGTTGTTTGACAAGACAACCGGCCCGTTCCGGGGCATGGCCAACCCGGACACGCCAGCGCAGGTGGCCGACGCCGTGTATGCCGCTGGCTTCTGGCTGGTAGATGCGGATGCGTTCGGCGCGATGCCCGAACGAGCTGGTTTCTTTGGCCAGGGACCCCACAGCACGACGTATCGCTGGGACATGAAACACGACGCGACGTTGACAGCGCATCGGCCACAGCTGGGCTTGTTTGGCTTAGATCTGTAGGACGATAGAAGCTGAAAATGTTACTGGACCGGTAGTTTTTGTTTTTACGGAATTTACGTTATTTCTCTCCTAAGCATAACAGGATGAATGTCACGACCACGACAACAAAATGGATTGCACCATTAAATGCAGAACACTTCCAGAATTCTGACAGTATAATGCGTTTTATTATCGTGTGCAGCGTTGTTGCGTAAAAACGAAAAGAAAAGTTGAACACTTGCGTTCGATAAAACCGATGGGATGAAAAATCCAAATGTCACGGTTCCCTCAATGATTACCTTAAATAGGTCGCTCTTGTCATCCAAGTGTACACTTGAACCCAACCTGACCAGTTTTGAGCTGTTCCTGTCTGTTCGGACGTCGTTTTCTTTAAAAATAGAATAACTACGGAGTACAGATCATAGTACTGAAATTTGACTTTCACAACGATAAACTTACCAGATATGTGAGGGAGTTACCGCAGCATCAGTAAAAATAAATAAAAAAGGCAACAACGTCCAGTAACCAGGGACTTCCAAGAACCGGTTCGTTACTACGTCGGACAAACTCTACAAGGATTAGGACTCTACGAATACGCAACAACACGCATATGTGAGGCTTCTCTGTGCACATTTCGACGCCTCAGAGCCATGCAGGTTTGTGTACGTCAAAATACTTACAATAAAAGGCGATAATAGGAAAGGAGCTGAGTGAATGCTCCGCCCGATGTTGCAGAATGTGCTTTTCAGTTTTGGATATTTATCTTCCAAATAGACGGAGTTTGGTGCAATACGCGGCAACACGGGAGGGATGCAACGTGAGGCGGGAGGAAGGAGGGATTGAAGGAGTCGAGAAAAGAACGGAAAACAGAATGGAGAAAGAAGACGGAGAAATGGAAGAGCAAGAGAACAAATAAATAGAAGATAGACGAACAACGTTGTCGACGGCTAAAAGTGATGGTTGTCGAAATTGGATTAAAGATTGGAGATTGGAGAAAGAGCTAAATGGCAGAAATCGGTGCCGATGGGTTGAGGGTGTGTTGGCTTTTTTCTTCTTTTTACCAGTCTTGGCGTGCCATGTGAGGCCCTGTTGATCGTTTGCTCTTTACGACGTAATTACATGTATGACCCTTTTGACCCTGGTGTTCTCTTCTATTATATATCAAACAACCCAATCTAGAGAAAATCAACAGAAGAGGAGAGACCAACAGCGGCATAACCTTTGGATGGCCAGACGAAGAGCGATGTGAAGGCGACTTGATTCTTCGCCCATCGAATTGGCACGCACAGACTGACCCGACCGCACCAAAGAGGGAAGCACTGTCCGCCCGAGACGTGTTCATGTAGGTGAACGGCAGAGCTGCACTGAAGCTGCACTAGTAACCACGTCGCATAGGTGCCGCGCAGGATGATCTGGGCGGACTGCTCACACCGTTGGCTGGGATAAGAAGAAAACACACAACGGCCAATATTAAATCTGGCTGGTCATCAGATATATTCTTCCTTTGCTTTCCTTCGCCAGTCCCTTTGTAGTTGTCAGCCAAGAAGCTCAAGACTAGAGGCCACGCTCAATCGGGTCTCGCCGCTTTTGGTCTCGATATTTCTAATTCGGGACGATGCCGCCGACTACCCACGCCACCCGGCTCTCCTCCCCTCTTTTTCTTCCCCAAACAGCGGAACCCATGCCGGGGATGCATCATGGGTTAGTAGTTTGCACTTGTTTCCTGGGTTTCCTTTTCTTTTTCTTTACCTTAAAGAGCCTAGACGAAGCCCAGCTGAACCCCTCTTGAGTTGGCAATCGGGTTGGTCGCAGCTGCGTAATTCGTGTGCGTAATGTTGATGGCGCCGTTGGCGCCGTTTTGCATTTTGTCGATTCTCCACATAGACCCGGGGAAGCTTCCCAGGTCCAACTACCCCAGATCAATCCCTCTTTTCTTACAAGCTTTGCCTCTCGGCGAAGGAGGCATGAATGTTCCCGGCCGAGACGAGTGGAGGATCAAGACAACTGCAGCGTATCATTTATTGATGCTTGGAAAGCAGAAGAAGAAAAGTAATCACTCGGTGAGGTGTGGATAGAATACAGTCGTATTGGCCCAGGAAGGAGCAGATCAAGCTGCCCACAACCACCGCAACGTCCATCTTGTTTATCCTGCCTGTCCCTCTTCTCTCTTCTCTTGTTCCTTGAGTTCCCCGCCTGCCAAGAACGTCTGTATTGATTGGGTCAAAAAAAAAAAAAAGGTTGGAAACCCGCTTGAAAAGCCGCTGTAGACGCAGACTCCACCTGCCCAGCGGCCCAAAAGCACGACCCGACTTGCCTGCCTCTGCAAATAATACAGGCCCAAACTGCCTTTCATTTGGTTGATATTGCAATTTGGCCTTCCCAAATGCGCAGCCCATGCAACGCCCGTTCGCGTGGCAAACCGTGTCTGTCTAGCCTGTTCTAGAGAGGACACAAACGAGGGGGGAATAAATAAGCGAGAGTTAAAAGTGAGGGGGGGAAGAATAGACGGCAGAACAGGATGAAGGTTGGTAGGTGGTGATGAACTTGGTCCACAGGGGTAATAAATGTTAGTGCGAGTACGTGACAGGGGAGGGCCAAGGGTACTGAAGGCAACGCCATTTTCAGAAGTATCTTTGCTAGTAAATGAAGTGGAGATATACTTACTTGAAATGGACGCGATTTCAGGCCTTTCAGGGAGTTTCTTTTCAAAAAACTAAGCAAACACGACAAGAAGCAGGTATCTTTTTAACATTTATTACCCCTGTCGTTGAACGCCGGTCGATGCTGTTGACTCTACAAAGAGCACCCCCGTGTCGGACGCATCCTTGGATAGGTCCAAGAAATTTGTCTTTGCTCACTGGTCGAGCACGACTGCCGAAGTGTGGTGGAAGAGGAGAAGGGGGGCACATGGGGTAAAGAACATGGGGACAAACACACCGCCGGACACGACTAGTTAGCGGGAAGCCAAGCCAGGGAAAAGAAAATGCGGAGAGATGGGGTCTTGCGGGCAGGCATTCTACGTGTAAGCCTGGACATCTGGGGAGGGGAGAAAAAGAAAATGGATGAACCAAAAGAAGGAAAAATACTTGTACAAGACACAAAAACAGCATCCCTGCGTCTGAACTGTCTCGGGCGTCTTGTGCATGCAGCATGCAGCTGCTACGCAGTTCTCTTCCCTCCTTACCCTTCCTTCTTCCTTCTTCCTCTCCCGCCCGTTGGAGATTCGCTCAAACTACTAAAACCATCCCGTGCCTCGGGGTTCGGGAAGGTAAACAGAGGAACTAAATAGAGTGAATGGACAGGAAGGATTTAATAAAAGAGATAAAACAATGAAGGAAAGAATTAAAAGAAGAACCAATACGACATACAACCCTATCCCCATTCTGTCTCTCTTGCCTCATGCAACAGTCGCCCCTGTCACCCCCCCTCTGCCTCCTCTTTATATAGCGATACCGCTCCCGTGTTTACCAGGTTCTCCTCTTTTGTTTTCTCTACTGTCCCTTCTTCTGATATTGTCTCTGTTCTTTTTTCTTCTTCCCTTTCTCTTCTCTTTCCCTTTCCTTTTCTTTTATCTCTTTCTCCCCCATCCCACCATCCTCCTCCATCTTGTTCCACATCGTCTAGCAACCCGCCACCATGGCTGAACCAGGGAGACACCTCGTGCACAGGTATGTTTTCGTCCTCCCACTGCCGTTGATCGTCCTCCCCTAACCTTTTAGTCACGCCAAAGAAGGCGAAATTCCCGGCACCGTGGACCTCCGCGCGGCCGAGGGCGACGACACCGCCTACGGCCAGGCGCTCTACCCCGTGCCTGCCGAAGACCCCAACGACCCGCTGCAGTGGACCAACTTCAAAAAGACCTCGATCCTCGCCGTCTGCGCCCTCTACTCGTTTTTGGGCAACTCGGCCCTGCTCGGGCCGTCCGTTTACATCGGTATCTACGCCGAAGACTTTGGCATTGAAGCCGGCATCGCGTCCAACCTGATTAGTTACGCCAACTTGGCGTTCGGCTTTGGGTCGCTCATCCTGGTTCCCCTTTACCACAAGATCGGCCGCCGGCCCGTCATGCTTGGGTCGATGGTTGTCTACTGTGCCGGTCTTATCGGGTGCTCGCAGTGCCACTCGTACGGCTCGCTCATGGCCTGCCGCGTGCTCCACGGCTTTGGGTCCGGCGTCTGCGAGGCCCTGCCAGTGCAGCTGGTCAACGACATTTTCTTCCTGCACGAGCGCGGCAAGCGTTTGGGATACTACACGGTCTGCCTCTGCCTCGGCTCGACGGGTCCCATGTTTGCCGGCTTCATGCTGGCCGGCGGCTACTCGTGGCGCCTCTTCTTCTGGGTCGAGTTTGCCTTCGCCGCCGTTCTCCTGATTATCGCTTTTTTCGTCGTCGAGGAGACCACCTACCACCGCGCCCCGCCTGCCGTGTCGCCGACTGCGACGTCGACCAACGTGGCGGTGGACGGCGGTGAGGGTGGTGTCGTCGAGGGCGAAAAGGCGGTGGCACAGCACGACGACAGCAGCAGTATCGCGGGTGCAGCGGCCCGGCCCATTCCGCCCCGCAAGACGTTCCTGGAGCAGCTCAAGTTCTGGGGCGTCTGGGAGCACGACTCGGAGTTTTTCACGATGATGATCCGCTCCTTTACGTACTTTTTGGTGCCGCCGGTGTTTTGGGTGGTGGCGACGTACGGCATCTACATTGGTCTAGGCGCCCTGACGTTCAACTTCATCTTCCCGTTGAAGATTGTGGCCAAGCCCTACTTGTGGTCGGATACCAGTTCCGGTCTCATTGCGCTGGCGTCGCTGGTGGCGTATCTTCTAGCGGTGCCGTTCACACCGTCGTCCGACATTATCGCGGCCAAGCTGACACGGCGCAACGGTGGCATCCGCGAGGCGGAGATGCGTCTGGGCGCGATGCTGCCGTCGATGTTGTTGGCGCCGGCTGGCCTCCTCATTTTCGGGTTCGCGGCGGCGCGCGACCTGCACTGGTTTGCGTATTTTGCGGGCGTGGGCATCACGCAGTTCGCGGGCTACTTTTACTTTACGTACACGCTGGCGTACGCCATCGACAGCTACACGTCCAACATTAGCGAGATGCTGATTGCGATGAACCTGGGCAAGCAGTCGATCAGCTTCGGCATGGGCTTCGGTCTCCTAGGTTGGATTAAGCAGCACGGCTATCTGACAATGATTGCAGGCGCGTTCACGGGTGTGCTGCTGGCCAACAATCTGTTCTTGATTGTGTTTATGCTGTACGGCAAGCGCATCCGCACGTTCATGGCGCACACGTGGCTGGCGCGGCTGCACCGGAGCACGGTGCGTGAGATTGCCACTCATTAAGGGTTTCCTGGGGAAATGCGAGAGCAAGGTGGTGATGAGCAGGTGATGACTGGTAATGACTGGTAATGATAGTGACGCTAGATGACGATAATTGATACTATATACTGCCACGAACCGAATATACTAAATCCACTGAATATTCTAATATACCGACAGACTAACATGCTGGAAACACTTCACTCTGGGACTCTAACATTAGCTGTACTCAATCACCTGGATGAATCCAAAGAACTCTGGGTCGTTGGTCGCCCGCGCTGTTACGTTTGGGTCTTGTGGCAGCCCTTGCAGCCGCGCATTGTACACGTAAGGCTCGCCGCAGGGACCCGACCGGTCAAAGTCGAAACCCCAGGTGGTCGAGTTGAGCACACCCAGAAACACGCCGGGCAGCCGCTGACCCGTCGCCGGGTCGTAGTGCGCATACGCCTCGATCGGGTAGCCCCGCCAGGACGCGGCGGCCGTCGCATTGGTGGCCTCCAGTTTGGGGTTCGACTCGATAATGAAGCCGTTGCGCTTGTCCTTGTACACGCCCAGGGCCGGCAGCTGGGAGCTGTTGTGGAGGGGCGGCAGGTCGTTGCTAAAGTCGGAGCCCAGGCGGAGCACGCCGTCAAAGCACCGGAAGTACACGCGGGCAAAGCTGCGCGACTTGAGTAGGCTAAATGCGAGCTTGACAAAGTTGAAGTCCCCGAGGGGCTCGCCGTGACCACTGCCATCATAGTGTTCAGGGATCTCGGTGGCGTAGAGGCCGTCGACGGCCGGGTCGTCGCTCTGGTCGATGACGAGTTGGAGGTAGCGCGAGGCGTCGACGCGGTCGCCGCCCGTGAGCGGAAACGCGGCTGGGTACTTTTGGCAGCTGTCGTCGTTGATGCGCACGGCAGTCACGTTGGGCACGGCCAGGGCCGGGCGAAGAAGCAGGAGAGCGAGGGCGCCCACAAGGGTAGAGAGGCGAGCCATTATGAGGGAAGAGGTGGAGGATGGGGACTGTTTGTTAAAAGACTGGGTAGAGAGAGATAAAGAGGGATGGATGAGCCTGGCACAGAAGAAGAGAGCCAATACGCTTTATATATTCGTTGGCGACGCCTGGCCCATCATCATGGCCTTTTCATATTCCATGTTGGCTTCGCTTCATCCTTCATCGAATCACTATATCGCTACGTCGCATTGCATGCCTTTCTCATGAGAAACAGTCCATCTCGTCAACGACAGAAACACGCGTAATATGGAATCTCGATTTTTACCACTAGGCAGGGACATACAAACAGTCGCGGCAGGTGCACCCGGCTTGTTGGTACTGTGGCACTTATCCAAATAACTTTGTGGCTGGGTTGCGGTACGTCTATAAAGGAAGGAAGACGGAAACGACAGCGCAAATTTGCCTGTTTATCGGCCTCAACGGGCCAGATGCAAGGAAAGAGTGCAAATGGCAAGCGAGATGGGAGAGAGGCGGAGCGCATCGTAGGAGTCGACAACACGGCTGTTCACTTGGCAAACAGGCACTGCTAGGGACCGAAAGAAAGGCCGTGATGTTTGCTAGGAGAGAATGAGAGAGAAGAGAAAGTAAAGACATTAGCCCTCTATTTTCTTTTCTTTTCTTAGTAATAAAATTCATTTTCGGATAAATTTTGTTAGAGCTCTTTCACTGTCGATGTCTCGCCATTCTAGCTGTCGTAAATTGCGCAGTTTGTCCTTGAAATAGGAAAAGGGTTTGGTATGTTAAAATCAAATAGAGATTCGAACAGACAGGACGCAATAGGAGAAAATATAAAGTAAAGACTGCTGTCCTAAAGAAAGCATTTGCCAGCTACCAAACTGAAAAGGAACGAAGCAAAATTCACAAAACACTGTATTTAGAAACCCGCAGTTCTCCATCGCTGGCTAGAAACGTAGAGCAGCTATAACTCCTGTAAAACAAGGGAATAAAAGAAGAGGCAATATAGAGAAAGGGCGCGAAAATCAAATAGGAACATAATATGGGCCGATGCCCAAGGCCGCTATGGCCACGATAATGGGAGAAGAGATTGGTTATGGCACCCAGATGCTCTCTTATGTTTGTTTCAGAGTCTGACTCCGTCGGCGAGTCAACTTCAGGATGTTTTTCGTCCTAAAAATCCCTGCACAGAGTTAGATTTGAACATAGGAGAATATGATGTGGGGGGAAGGTGAGAGAGAATACGCACCCTTCTAACGATTGCTGGACCGTCCGCCGCAGCTTGCGGTTGTACAGTTTGCGATCCTCGGGCGAGCCCCAAAACAGCTTGTGTGCCTCCGGGTTCACGAGCGTGCGCGGATCGTACGGCGGATTTTCTTCTTCCAGCGCGTCGATGATGGCTTCAATGTGCGACCGCACGTCCTCGCGCTTATTCGGCATCACCACGTAGCACGGGGTGCCATCCCCTGCAATGCGGTGGTGGAAGATGTCCACCTCGAACCTGGCTCGCGGCTGCTCCTGTGGGAACCGCGGGCTCAGCAGAAGCCGGACGCGGAAGAGACCGCCGTCCAAGTTCGTCATGGGCTTGCCAAAGTAGGTGATGATCCAGACGAACGGGTTGTTGTCCTCGAGCTCGATGTTGTGGGGTGTGCCGTCACGCTTAAACGCCTCGACGGCCTGCTCAAACTGCCGCCTGAGGTTGACCGACACCGTCGCTCCCTGCTCGACGGCCTCTTCGCCCTCGACGGCCCACTGCTTCGTTTCGTCGTCCAGTGCCTTTTTGACGCCGATCAGCCGCTTCTCCAACTCGCCGTAGCAGAATCGGCCCTCCATGGAGTTGCTAGCTCCTTCAAACGGCATACGCGCAAATAACTGTCCCTCGGGCACCTCGGTCTGGGCTTTCCGCACCGACGCCAGGTATGTGTCATAGTACCAGAGGAAGCGGCGCTTGCAAAGATCCTTGAATGGCTCAAATGGCACGCTGAGCTCTTCCATGCCATCCAGGTCTATGTCCTCGACCATGTTGCAACGTTCTGCCTGGTTCAGTCGGCCTAAGCGGTCGTGGGTCATTCCCAGGAATTCTTCGAGGCGCATGATGACGGTGACGCGAAGTGTCTCATGGTGGATTTTCTGCACGTAGTCCCTTTGATTCTTTTTGTCTGTCGGATCGTTCGCTTCTTCGAATCCGGGTTCGTTTTCGTAGGGGTTGCTCGACATCAGGCTCTGGATAGACAGTAAAATCGACTCGAGGCCTTGTGCTGCCGACCACTCTTCACCGCGTTCGCCGCGCCATGTTCCGAGAATAGACCTAGAGGAAGAGGTGGGGTCAGCGGTAGTTCTAGGGTTGGGCGTTTGAAACATTGTAGCCGAAATCCACCAAACCCGATATCACGTACAGGCAGACTCGTCCATTGGAGTAGATGTTGGGGTTGAAGCGGCTGCGCCCAGAATTTGTCGTCAAGGCTGTGACTGTCGGCGATTTACGAGGGTAGTCTATTTCGAAGAGGTAAAACAGTCAGCGGTTAGCTATGCGAGAGACATCTTGATCGGATGTCCAGGACAGGATATAATCACCTCTGCTGAATTTAACAGTAAACTATCCGCGCACACCAGTTAGCACACAGTCGGTCGTCGTCCAGAGAGGTCCCTCGGGACAGAAAAAGAGGAGGAGATCGGCCACTGTCTCACCTCGAAAAAGCCGAACTCGTAGGGCGTGTCCGGAGGACCGATAATCATGGTCGTGACATTTCGAACGTCGGCATCACGGCACGCAACGGCGAGTGCTGGTCGGAGGTGTTAGAAACAAAGGACGGGGTAAGAAAGGAACAGCGAATCTCGGTAGCCAAGACGATGCTCACATAGATCGGAGTTTCGTTGGATGTCGCTCAGTTCCTAGGAGAGATCCGTTTTAGCCTTGTGTGGCTAGCCACAGCCCTGCCCAACAAGTGTGCTTGAACACAGGTACAAGCGGCATTCCTCTTCTCGAACGGAAGGTCGGTGGAGGACAAACCTTGGAGATGCGGATGATCGACTGATCCGACATGGCAACGGCAGTTCTGCACACGACTGCAGAATGCGCGTGGCAGTCGGAGGTGGCCGGAGCGACAAAGAAGCGAGCGGGCACGAGCTTGCGAGAACCGGGAGGACTGGAAGTGGCGCGATGGGCTCTGCTCTGCGAGTAAGCCCCAGAAAGAAGCACGACGATTCGGATAACAAATGTAAGGTTAACGATCAGGAGGATGCAAAGATTGTCGGTCGAGGAGAATCGGAGGCAGAAAAGTTGGCTGGAAAGCAGGACGTCGTAAAATAGAGGGGTAAAATTTGCCGCGTGCAGTTGTCGCAGCGAGTAAAGACTAATATGAGGATAATAGAGAGAGCGACGAAGAGAATAGAGGAGGGGAAGATGATGCCGGAGAACGCTGGATGTTGCAATCTGTGACGAGTGAGGCGCGAGAAGGCCGGAGTAAGGAATGAAACCGAGCAGGCAGAAAGAGAGGAAGGCGGCAGGAGTGAAGCCTAGTGAGGTGAAGCCTCGAGTGATTGCACGGGATGCGTGCCCGTTTTCAGAAGGCACGACCCTGCGTACTCCGTACAACTGCGGGGTGTCATTTTGCTGAGTCCAACGGCTGCAGTCAATAACGATTCGAACGAGAAAGGTGAGCCAGCGGCCAATAGTGGGGCGGGCGGGGCGCTAAAGCTCCACTGGCGCCTTCCCAAACAGAGGCGTTCTGGCCTTGTAAGTTACAGAGTGTAGCCAGCACAAGGCTGTCTCGCGATCAAACAGAAACAGACATGGAAGGAACGATGTTCAGCATAAACTCGGTAATAGTGAATGGGCAACACACAAACAGTTCAGCGAGCATATGGACCCGCAAGAAAAGAATCAAACCTAATTCCATCTGTGCCCATCGATTGTCAATGTTAGTAGCCTGTACACGTATCTTACTGAGACGTGTCAAAACAGAGTCAGCTGACTGGTTGAGCGCCTCAGACGCAGTGTCACAGGTGAGGAGATGAGTGATGACGATGGGGAAAGACAGTGCCGATCGCGCCTTCCACTTGGCAACTCTTGTGCCAACTCCCGTAGCTGCATAACACCCAGGTATGCACATACAAGTACTCTCGAGTTGTGTCCAATGCTCTGCGGAGAAGCATCCGAAGGGGCCCAAGGCAATGGGCGGAGTGTGGTGCAGGCAACTGGAAACATCGAGAACACCTCCACCGCGTCGGAATTTGTCTGTGAGCTGTTTCGAAAACAAGGGCCGGTGGAGCCGCTGCCAGGAGCTTCGTGAGACAAGGGGTGCTGCAACTGTTGACCCCTCGGCTCCTAAACCCGGTTTGTGCAGATGCTGCCTTCCCTAGCGCATCGCTCCCACAGCACTGTCGCAGCTACGAGTACGGGGCAAGAGCACCCCAGCACCTTCCTCTGTCGCAAAAACAAACCAGGTGGCCCCTTCCCAATTGACACTCCAAAGTATGATCTGACTCGAGGGAAAAAGTCTTGGCTTTGCTCAACCTCCACAAACTTCATCCCATCTTTTATTTTCACCTCCTTTTATTTTCCATCATCATCGTTGTGCTTGATTTCGAGCTTCTCTCGTACGACCGTTCCCCGTCTTGCGGCGACCAAACCAATCGAGAGAGCCATCTGTTTCTCCGCTGCATTAGCGTCGTTCATCGCTAGTGGGAACGCGCTTCTGTGTCTTTTTCTCTGACGTTTGCGCGGACTGGTTTCTGTGTGTTTTTTTTCGTCATTCGCTTTTGCCTTTGCCTTTTGTTTTCTTTTCTTGCATTCCTCTCCGCCTCCCACTACCGTCTTTTCGAACCCCCCTCCTTCAAACAAAAGCGAGAGGAACAAAGACAGCAGCATCTCCGGCCTCTTCAGCCGACCGTCCGACACCAGTCTTTATCTTACTGGGTCGTCTATCGCAACCGCGTTTCTCCCCCCTTTCACACTCCTCAGCGCGCCATCACCACCCACCCAAATCACATCATGGCCGACACCAACGGAGCAGTGAAGTCGGCAAGGGCCTCGGGCTCGCCGCAGGCCACGAAAAGCAGCACGAGCGCGCTTAGCAATAAGAAGGCGAAGCCCGCTTCAAGGAGCTTTATTGGATACATTTTCAACACGGTCGCTAGGTATGTGCTTATTTGCTGTGTTGTTGTTGTCTTTTACGTCCGCCACAATTCTAACTATTTTCGTTTCTCAGAATCCTCACGTGGTACTCCATATTCGTCCTCCTGTTCCGGTGTCCGTCAAGCCTCGAAGAATGCGACGCCTCAACACCACGGCTCTGCAAGCCGTACTTCCAGGTCAAGCAGGCCGTCGCGCCACACGTCCAGAAGCAGTACGATGCCTACGCCGCGCCCTACGTCCAGGTGATCAAGCCGTACTACGACACGGTCGATCGCGCGGCCATCGCCCCCACGTGGGAGTACGCCGTTAAGTACGGCGCGCCCAAGGTCCGGCAGGCGCAGGCGTTTGGCGAGGCGCAATGGAACTCGAACATCCAGCCGCAGCTGGCCAAGGCTCAGGATGCCGCAGCTCAGCAGTACAACCAGGTGCTGGGCCCGCATGTCGACAAGGTCGCCACGGCCGTGGCGCCCTACTACGAGATCGGCCGCAACAGCGCGCTCCAGACGCACCACGAAGTGATCCTCCCCGTGTTCGCGTTCCTTTCGCCGTACGCCCTTCAGGGCTACTCGGCCGCCTCGGCCTTTACGACGGGTACCGTCGTGCCCGCGGCCGTCTGGACCTACGGCCAGACCTCGGAGTTTATTGATTCGACGGTTCTCCCCCGGCTGCGCATCTTCTACGTCGATACGGTCGAGCCGCAGCTGCAGAAGATCGGTCTGAGCCTCGGCCAGTACAGCGACAAGGCCACGTCGCAACGGACGTGAGTTAATTTGTGACTGGTGAATGCAATGCTTAGCTACTTTGAACTAACACTCATCAGCGTGTACAGCACCACCGCATCTTCCTCGTTCACGAAGCCGGCGCAGCCGACCACATCGACCACGTCCATCAAGGCGTCCTCCTACTCGACGACTTCGTCTTCGTCTGCCTCCACCGAGGAGCCCGAAACCACCTCGATTGCTACGGCTGCCGCCGCAAGCTCGGTCGCCTCTGCGGCGGCGGCTGCTCCCGGCATCACGGACGCAGCGAAGCTGAAGGGGCCGGAGCCGATTGTGCAGGACCAGGCGGACCCGTCGGAGGACGAAGTGCGTCGCAACGCGCGCGAGACGGTGGCCGAGGACCTGCGCGCGTGGCAGGAGAAGTACGCCAAGGCGGCGGACGAGGGTGCGACCGAGATTGAGAAGAGCGTCGAGGAGATCTCGAAGCGCATGATCCGGCGCAGCGTGCGCACATCGGGCAAGGCGCTCGTGGACGACCTGCAGAAGACGGTCGTCACCAACCTGGTGCAGCTGCGGCGCGATATCCTCAACATTGTCGGCGCTGTGAAGCAGGAGTCGGCCACGGCGGCCGAGGCCGAGGAGCAGGTGCTCGTTGTGGTGCGGCGGGCCGGCGTCGAGATTAAGGAAAAAGCGCAGGCCGTGCGTTCGTGGCGCGAGGAGTACGGCAAAGAGCTGCAGGACACGGTCAGCCGGGCGGCCGAGAACCACTTCCAGATCCTGGGGTCGATTAGGGACTTGGCGCTGCAGCGGATCGGCATGAAGTGGGCGTGGATGGAAGGCGTGACGTACAAGGACTGGGCCAAGTACCACCTGCTCAAGGGCCGCTTCGAGGAGTGGGAGAACGACCTGGAGCAGCTGATTGTGACGCACCCCGGTCTCGAAGCGGCGGTGGCCGCGGGCCAGGCCGTCGAGGACGAGGCCATGGGCCTGGCGCAGTCGGCGGCCAAGGAGCTGGCGCGGCTGCGGCAGGTGGCCGAGCTGAAGATTACGGAGCGCGACGACAGCGACGAGTTTGACGCGGACACGATCAAGGCCAATGTGGCGGCGGCCAAGGCGGCCAAGGCGGCTAAGGAGGCCGAGGAAGCTGCTGCGGCCGAGGCTGCCGCACAGGCGGCCCTGGAGGCGGAGGCGGCGGCCAAGGCAGAGGCACTGGCGGCCGCGGCCGCGGCCGCCGAGGCAGTCGGTGCCGAGCCGATTTCCGAGGCCGGCAACGAGAGCGAGACTACCGAGGAGGATGATGGGGCTGTGCCGCCCAAGATCAGCAGCGACGACGACACAGCCGGCGAGGCCGTCCTGGCCGACGAGTCCGCCGAGGTCGAGGCGGAAGCCGACACGGAGGCTGCTGATGCAGGCACGATCGCGCCTGACGAGATCCCGATCATCCTGGGTGACGCCACGGGCGTTGTCGACGACACGCCGTCCCCCGAGACGACGGAGCTGGCCGATGCCGAAGACACAGCCGAGACGGTGCACCTACCGGTGGACGAGGTGGTGGCGGCTGACGAGGTGCCGCTGGCCGTCGCGTCCAGCGTCGACGCCGAAGCGACGATTGTCGAGGAGGCCGCCAGCAAAAAGGTGGAGGAGGCCGAGGAGGCGGCCGCAGCGGAGGAGACGACGGATACGCTATAGTGGGCGCGTTTGGTTTGGGCGTTGATTGAATGATTAGGGCCATGGGACCGCGTTATCATGTTTTACTGTACCGTCACGTTTGCCATGCGAGCAAGACTGGTCATGTTGGCGTATTGTTGTTTTTGGAGTCTGTTTTTTCACCCCTTTTTCTTTTTGTCCAAGCCTCTGTCGCCATTGTATCCATGCCTCCTTTGCTGCTATTGCACATTGTATCACTAGCATATACGTTTTGAAGAAAAATAAAGAAAAAATTAAATATCAAATGATGTGTCGAGATGCGTCGAGATGCATGAAGATGCGTCAAGAATGCGTCAAGAATGCGTCAAGAATGCGTCAAGAATGCGTCAAGAATTGAGTTTGTCTATTGTGGTCGTACATGTCGCGTCCGTCGCGACGGCGCCGGCCCTATGAAGCCTTCGCCTTCGCTGCTTGCTGCCTACGGCACCCGCGTCTTCAACTGCACGCCGTGCCACCCCTTGATCAGCTCGCCCAGCGCACCGTTCACCATCCGCTGCTGCTTCAGCATGTTGGCGCCGCGGAAGCGCTCGGAGCTGATCTCGATGCCGTACATGCTGCCGCAGCCGCCCGAGATGTCGCGCACGCTCAACTCATGGGGCTCAAAAGCGGCGACCAACAGATCCCAAATGTGCGACTCGGCCTCGTCGAGAAAGTCTGGTTTGGGGATGGGGGAGGGCGCGGCTGTTGCTGTTGTCGAAGCTGGTTCTGAAGGGGCGGCGGCAGGGCTTGAGTAGGCGCGGGCAGCGGTGGAGACGAGTGTCCGCTTGGCCACCGGGCGCATCGTCTGTGAGGGGGAGGGTCGGACAGCAGAGCGGGCTGTCGCTGCTGCGGTCGAAAGGCTGCGGCGGGCCACAGTAGTCGTCGTCGTCGTCGTCGTCGAGCTGGCCGCGCGGCGTCCGCTGTTCACCAGCTGCTGCCGGGCAAGGCGACAGGCGGAGCAGATCATTGTGGGAGGTAGAGGGGGGGTATCGTCCGCTTGGAGGGTGGGCTCAATTGGCAAGATGTGATCGTGGTGAGGTCGTCGGTGTCGTCGGTGTCGTCGTGGTGAGGTCACTTTTTTTGCTGATTACAATTCCTACTGCGGGCAGCAGGAACAGCTTTTCGGGAATGCGACTACGTAGTGGGTGGGGCTGCATTGAAACCCAGCCAATAATAGCGCAGTAAATGCAACCACGACTAAAATACTCCGAACGGGAGAGTTGCTAGCGATAAGGAAAGTGCAGTTGTCTTATCGTGTAAGACCTCACAACAGCACCTTTGAAGAGATTGAACAGCAGCTTTCCTTCGTGTATGTTGTAACATTTTTTTCTTCTTATTTTAAAATAAGTATTTAAAGAGAAGGCTTTTTTCTTTTCTCTTGCTTTGATGTTATCTTTTTTTTTTCGATATTCTTTGTATTTGGATTATTTGAAGTTTCCAGGTCTGTTTTTATTGTACGTTATATCCAAATGTAAATAGTTTACATTCAAAACCGCTCACAATTCCTAAGTAGTTTGAAAATTCGATAGAATATCTTTTTTACTTTTTTCTCTTTTCCCTTGTCTCTTTCCCTGTCACGGCTTTCCTCCCTGTTTCTTTGACTTGCAGCTTTGACCGCCGGAAGATGAGGCCGGATAATAGGCTGACCTGAACGTGCCTCTTCCCTCAGCTATCCCGCTTCCGTAGTTTTGTTTGCTGTCCTCTGTGTTCGGCGCCTTTGTTCCTTATTTCTGTGTCTGGTTTATCCGGCTTATATTGAGATAGGGGCTTTTCAGTATTCCCACTATGCTACTATGCTACTATGCTCTCTGTCGTTCATCCTCCGCAATGAACAAACGGACATTCGGCCAACAAGATGCCGAGGCAGAGTGAGAAATGGAGGAAGGGAAAGAAAAAAGTAAAATGAAGAATATAGCAGACAAAAATAGAGAGTGGGATACGCCGAAAAGTAAAAAGACAAACAGCCGCAAGCCGCACCAACAGCCAACACACCTCTTTTCCTCACCTCGTGCAACCTGAAGATAGACATTTGCCAAGCCGCGTCCGAGAGCAAGAGGGCAACATAGACGCAATGGAAGTCCTAACTGACGAGCAAGGCGGTTTATAATCTTCTCCTATCTTCACCCACCTCCTCCCACCTTCGCTTCGTTATCACGCGGGCACGGTCCACCGGTGGTTGGGTAGAGCGGTTGGTTGTTTGTTGTAGACGAGCTACAAGAGGAAAAGGAACAGAAAGGCCGCACCGGCACTCGCCTCAATTCCCCGACTTGGCCATTATTCTCCTTTCATCTTTCTTTCCCTTTTCTTTCCATGTTCTTCCCTTCTCCTTCTCTTCCCATAAAAGCCTCATGTTCTCTTCTATCCCAAGATTAGCCGCACCGCCCTTGCAGCAAGCATTAATACCTTTTAATGAGATGGTATTGCATCCTATCGATGCTCAGCCTTTGACCTCTTCCAGAACGGATTAGGAAACTCAATTGTTGTCCCTCGTCCTGCGGATTAAGAGTGCCAAGATGGCGGCAACGGCAAGGTACCACCGATTGCACAATCTGCGTCTGCAAGGCACAGAACATCAGTATCCCCCACCTTTCGTCTTGCTTCCTTTCGTCTTGTTCCCTCAACTGTTTGGGTAAATTCGGCATCCTCACCAGGACCTGGGAACGGCAATCTAGAGATGTCTCCATAGACGGCGAGAATGAGGCTATGGCTGCTTTGAGGGGATAATCACCTCGGATAGAGACGGTGGACAAGTTGGAGACAATCTGTTCCCCAGAAATGCCGTTCGTGTTCTTGTCCTCCCTCATAAGCGGCTCGTCTGCCATTCTGTCCTACCTCTGTCCGTCCTACTTTTGAATTTCGAGACGAGATGCGCTTGCCATTCCACAGGCAAGCCGTTGAATTTTCTGTCGTCGTCTCTGTCACTCGTTTTGGTCTCATTTGATTTTTTTCTTTTTTCTCTTGATTTTGTTTTTCTTCGTCCACCTTTGCCTACCCCCACAATGCATCTCCCGACCATTTTGACGGTGCCTTTCCTGGCCGGCGCCGTCTCGGCGGCCGTCGGCGGGCCCGGCAGCCAGATCATCCAGCAGGCCGCCCGCGCCGCCGCTGCCGACAACATTGTGCCGGGCAACTACATTGTCGAGTTCGAGGACGGCCACGACGGCCAGGACTTTTACAACACCATTGCCGCCAACGCGTCCAAGAAGATGGACCTCAATTTTAAGTTGTTCCGCGGCGCCTCCATCCAGTTCCACGCGCCCAACGAGACGTCCACGGCCGACGCCACCGCACAGCTGGCCGCGCTGCCGGCCGTCAAGCGCCTGTGGCCCGTTCGCCAGTACCGCATCCCGGAGCACACGCGCCACTGGGCGGCCAACGTTTCGGAGGAGGAGGACGGCGATTCCTCCGAGCGTCTTCGCCGCGCCGCCGATGACACGCTGTCGACGCACATCATGACCCAGGTCACGCAGCTGCGCGCCAAGGGCATTACCGGCAAGGGCGTGCGTGTGGCCGTCGTCGACACGGGTGTCGATTATGAGCACCCGGCCCTGGGCGGCTGTTTCGGCCCCGGCTGTCTCGTCAGCTTCGGGTACGATCTTGTGGGCGACGCCTACACGGGCACCAACAAGCCCGTGCCCTCGGGCAACCCGCCCATGGACTGCAACGGCCACGGCACGCACGTGTCGGGCATCGTGGCCGCGCAAGCCGGCAGCAACACCTTTGGCGTGACGGGTGCCGCGCCGGGCGTCGAGCTGGGCATGTTCCGCGTGTTTGGCTGCGAGGGCAACGTCAACGACGACGTGCTGATTGCCGCCTTTAACCGCGCCTACGAGGCCGGCGCCGACGTCATCACGTCGTCGGTGGGCGGGCCCTCGGGCTGGGTCGACGAGGCGTGGGCGGTCGCGACGGCGCGCATTGTCGCCAACGGCGTGCCCTGCACGCTGTCCGCCGGCAACGAGGGCACCAGCGGCCAATTCTATGCGTCGGCGGCCGCCGATGGCCATGGCGTCGTGTCGGTCGCGTCGGTCGACAACTGGCTGTCGCCCACCCTTTTTAGCAAGGCGACATACGTTGTCAAGAACGCCGCCAAGCCCGTGGGCAACACCTCCTTTGGCTACACCGCCGGCAGCCCCGCCAACTGGTCGTCCGTCACGCTGCCGCTGTGGGCCGCCGACTACAACACCAGCACCCTGACCGACCTGTGCGACCCCTTGCCCGCCAAGAACGCCACCAACGACCTGTCCGGCTACATTGTCCTCGTCCGCCGTGGCACCTGCCTCTTCACCATCAAGGCCCAGAACGCCGCACGCCGCGGCGCCAAGTATGTTATCGTGTACAACAACGAGCCCAGCACCCTGCAGGTCGACGTCAGCGTCGTGCCCGGCATCCAGGGAATGGCCATGGTCACCGCCGACCAGGGCGCCGCCTGGATCGCCGCCCTCGCCCGCAACGAGACCGTGGTTGTTGCCATGACTGACCCCCTGACGGCCGCCAGGGGCCTGACCAACGTCAACAACACGGCCACCGGCGGGTTTGTGAGCAGCTACAGCAGCTGGGGCCCCACGTTCGACGTTGACGTCAAGCCGCAATTCTCGGCGCCCGGCGGCCAGATCTTGTCGACGTTCCCGCGCGCCCAAGGTTCCTATGCCGTGTTGTCGGGTACCTCCATGGCCTGCCCCCTCGTCGCCGGCATCTATGCGCTGCTCATCGAGGCCCGCCCCGACCTGCGCTCCAACCCGGCCGCCCTCCAGTCGCTGCTGTCGTCCACCGCCCAGCCGAACCTGTACAACGACGGCACGTCGCGGCCGCGTCTGCCCCTGCTGGCGCCCGTCCCGCAGCAGGGCGCCGGCCTCGTCCAGGCGTACGACGCCGCGTACGCCACCACTCTCCTCAGCGACAGTAGCCTGTCCTTCAACGACTCGGACCACCACGCCGCCTCGCGCAACTTCACCATCACCAACCGTGGCCGCACGTCCGTCGTATACACTCTGTCGCACGTCGGCGCCGCCACCTCCTACACCTTTTTGGCCGGCACCGACATTGTGCCGGCCCACTACCCGCTCACGCTACAGGTCGTCGACAGCCCGGCCTCGCTCAACTTTAGCACGTCCGACAAGCCTAATGCGGGCGGCGACGGCACCACCATTACCATCCCCGCGGGTCAGCGCCGCGTCGTCTCCGTGTCGGCTGCGCCGCCCGTCGGGCTGGATGCCGCGCGCCTGCCCGTCTACTCGGGCTACATCGCCATCAACGGCTCCGACGGCTCCGGTCTGTCGCTGCCTTACCTGGGTGTTGTCGGCAGCATGCGCTCCCTGACCGTCCTGGACGCCGTCCAGACGTACCTGGGCAAGATCCCCATTGGTGGTGGTGCGGCTGCCGTCGGGTCGGGTGCCCGTCGCGTGCCCGCCAACACGCTCTTTGTGCTGCCGCTGCGCCTCACACCCGGCCAACAGAACCTGACCGACGCCCAGCAGGAGGCCTTGTTGCTGGCCAACCGCACCACGTCGCTCGTCCAGGCCAACCTCAACTTTGTCATGGGCTCGCCGCTGATCCGCGCCGACCTGGTACCCATCAAGCTGTGCTCGTCGTCGTCATCGCCGTCGTCGTCGCCGTCGTCGTCGCCGGCACCGCCCCTCCAAGACATTTTGGGGTACAAGACGTTCGGCTCCATCCAGAGCTTCCCCGTGCAGTGGATGTCGCGCGACACCTTCAACGCGACCTGGGACGGTAGCATGGCCGACGGCACGTACGCGCCACCCGGGCTGTACAAGATTGTCTTCCACGCGCTGCACATTTTTGGCGATCCGAACCAGCCGAGCGACTACGACATTGTCGAGACGGATCCCTTCCGGATAACGTATCTGCAGGTGCCGTCGGCCACGTCCACGTCGGCCAAGGGCACGGCCGTGCCCAAGATGATGCTGAGGCGGCAGACGGCCGACTGCCCGTAGAGCAGGGAAAGTCGACTTTGTCCATGGAGTACAGAGGAAGACAGTGCTTTTTTGTATGAATGCTTTAATGGTAGACTCACTCGGTTAGTATGTTGCAAGAGTAGAGAAGATATCAAAAGAAAAGAGCTTGCCTTGTCCGATGGATGTGATAGCGTCATTTTTTCTGTTAGTCTTGGTAACACGTTCTTTGGAAGGCAGTTCTCGGCCATAAATGGTTGTTCAGTCGTAAATAGAAGTCATTTTTGATAATTAAAAGACCTTTTCGTCTTGGCCACCTTCCTTTTCGCTGCGACATTTTCCCAATCCGAGAAAGCAGATTAAAACACCACTGGCCGTCCCTGGCCCAACCCACCCCAACTCCCCGAAGTCGTGGTATCTAGTTATTGCGCTACAAAAGGTACAAGAAATAAGAAGAAAGACGAAGAAGAAGAAGTAGAAAAAACGGCAAATGGCCCAGAATATTCCCACTTTCTGGGTGGAAGATCCAATTTACTTCCAGTCCCCAACGCCATGCAGAAGTCAAAAAACAAAGCAATCAAAAAAATCAAAGAGAAGATCAAACCCAGATCCAAAAACCCACGGTCCTCAGCAGAAGAACTTGTACATCTTCTTCCACCGCGGCCAGTACAGCTTTTCTTCTTGCTCCTGAGCCACCAGCAGCGGCAGATTGAACTCGCGCCGGCCCGTGTCAATGTCCATGTCGGCCAGCCGCACATACGACGTCCGGTACCAGAGCTTGTGCCCGATCCACATCACCAGCACAATCGGTACCGCCAGGTACTCCAAAAAGAAGTTTTGCACGTTGGACGACGTGCTGAACTGGTTGTAGTTGATCGGAAACAGCCCCACCCAGAACTGCGCCGCCAGGATGAGGACATTGAGCGAAAATCCGAGCCACGACCCGATCGTGCCCGACTGCGCGCGGAACGCCAGCTCCGTCAGCGTGCGGCCGCGGCGCTGCCACGCCAAACGAAAACGGATGTGCGCCAAACAAATACTGCCCCACGTGAACACGCTGCTGAGCGCCGAGATGGCCAGCAGCCAGCTCAGCACGTTCGATTGCTGGTCCACGTCGGCGAGGTACGACAAGAACCCGAGACTCGATGCCACGACAATGGCAACGAGAGGGCGGCCGCGGCGGTCAATGTACGAGAGGATGCGGGGGGCCTGGCCCTGGTCGGCCAGGGCGGCGAGCGTACGCGAGGAACCAAAGACGGACGAGTTGCCCACGGATACCACGGCGACCAAAATAACCGAGTTCATGACCGAGGGCAGCACCTGGATGCCGGCGCTCTCAATAGCAATCACAAACGGCGACGCCGTGGCGTCGGCAATGTTCTTGGTACCTGGCAGCCGTGGGTTGTCAAAAGGCACGAGCAAGCCGACGAGCGTCAGGGCGACGACGTAAAAGAGCGTGATGCGCCAAAACACCTGCTTGATGGCTGTTGGCAGGCTCTTGCGCGGGTTCTGCGTCTCGGCCGCTGCGAGGCCGACCAGCTCTGTTCCGGCGAACGCAAACGCGGCCGTGACCAGCACCGAACAGAGGCCCTTGAAACCATTGTTGAACGCGCCGGGGTCGCGCCAGTATTTGCCGCCAATGTAGCCGTCGGTCGGCGTACCACCAATGTTGATGACAATGCCCAGGAGAATGAAGCCGACAATGGCCGTCACTTTGACAATGGCAAAGACAAATTCGGCCTCACCATAGCCCTTGACGCCAAACATGTTGATGCTGATGATGATGGCGAGGAAGATGGTGACGAAGATGGCCTTGTTAATGTGTGGACTCCAGTACGTCACCGTCATCGACGCTGCTATAATCTCCAAAGGTAGAACGACGAGCCACTGTAACGCGTAGCTGGGTGTGTTAGCACGTAGGTCGAGGGTACATGTTCCCCAGCGAAGGGGGCAATACTTACTTCCAGCCCATGGCAAAGCCCCAGGAGGGATCGAGGAAGCGCGTCGAAAAGGCCGAGAACGAACCGGCCACGGGAAAGACGACGGCCAGCTCACCTAGCGCGTGCACCGTGCAGTACAACATCATGCCGATGAACCCATACGCCAACAGCACGGATGCCGGACCGCCCTGGGAGAGCGCTTTGCCGGATGCTACAAAGAGGCCGGTTCCAATAGAGCCGCCAATGGCAATCATTTGCAGGTGGCGGCCCTTGAGCTCGCGCGACAGGCCCGACTGAGCCGTGGCCAGGTTGGCGCTGCGCAGGTCGTAGAAGTGGTTGCTGCGTCCATTTCTGCCTCCGCGTCCCCCACCTCCACCTCCGCCGCCACCGCCGCCACCCTCTTCAAGGTCGTCGTCGTTGTCGTCATCGTGATGTGTGCCGTCGTACCGCATGTGCTGCATGGGGTACCCGCCGCCCGAGGACCGATTGCCGCCAGCACCGTCGCCCACACTGCTGCCATAGCTACTCTCGACCCGGGCATTAGCAACGGATTCGGGTGTGAAATGCATCGTGGGGTCGCGGCGGAAGGTGTCGACCCAGCGCGAAAAGGCGTTCTGGCGGCGCGTACCGCCCGTGCCCAGGCCAAACGACGGCCGTCTCTCGGACCCGACATAGGAGGAGCCGCCGCCGCCGCCGCCGAACCGAGACCCTCGTATGCTCCGTTCTGGGTCGTCAAAGTAGTACCCCGGGTCGTTTGTCGTGATGCCACCAATCGTCCCGCCGCCGCCGCCGCCTGCGCTTGTCGTATTTCGCATGTTGTGGACGTTGCCTGGTTGCAAACTGTCCTCCTTTATTGTCAAAAAATTCAACTCCAGATCTCGGTCCCAAGATGACAGGTTCGATTTCTTCCCCATTGGAGCGAGTTTTTGAGGGGTGGAATATATCTCGTTCGCCGTGTCTGCTCGCCTGCTGGATATTGTGGCGTCTCTCGGGAGACCAAAGGGCGGTCACACACCGCTCGATTGTTGCGTCGTCCGAGGGGTCTGCGGTTCGTTCGACAGCAGACCGTATATCAATTGCGCGTTTGTCGGCGGTTTGCTGTGCGCTGCTCGTCTCGGCTAGAGATGCCGTCGCTATCGTCGCTGACGTTGCTGTCGGCTGCGTCGCTAATCGTAGCAGGAAGAGAAACAAAGGCCAAATAAGTGATCGGTTATGATTCACTGTTCGAGGTGCAGTCCCGAATGTTGTTGCTGGTCGTGGCTGTGCGCCTAGTCGGAGTCGGTGACAGGACAAAGGACAGCCGGCTCATATATCGGAGAACAGGGCGAGAGGTCGAAGGGAGAGATGGGTTGCAAGATAAGAGACAGTACGCCTTCGATGCGCCCTTGATTTGAGCGGCACGGTGCGGTCGCCGTTAGGCGTAAGGAAAGGGAGAGAGAGAATAAAATGCACGGCGCTAGATATCGCGGTGATCTGCGTTTTTTGCGTTCCTGGGGAAAAGCGATGATTCCCAATGCAATCGGCTTGCTGGCTGGTGGTTGTATGCTGACTTTGACTTTGTGGTTCACGTTGTCGCCATGTCGACCCCCGCAGCCACCATGTCCAAGAGGGGAAGAAGAAAGATCGGGGCGAAGACGAAACGCGGGGACGGCGCACTCAATACTGGATGTGTTTGGCGATTTTGTGTTTTTTTTTGTGGTGCAAGACGATTTGCAAGAAAGAAGGAAAAGAGAAAGACGAGAGAGGCCACACGAGAAGCGGGTGGGAAGTAAAGAAAAAGGGTGGAGGAGGTGGTGGTGCTAGTGGCCTCGAAGTGGTCTCCTCTCTCAATCTGGGGGCGGGTTTGCTTTTGCAGAAGCGACGGAGACAAGGAAAGAACGACAGACACGAGAGAGAGAGAGAGACGTGTGCGGGCCTCGTTCGCTCCTTCTTAGTTTCTTAGTGCTGCTGGCCCTGGTTTGTTTTTAGTATCTGCTATTATTTTCTTAGCTCGAACGATATCCTGTAAACAACACCACTGCCAGAGAGGGAAAGAACGAAGGAGAGTTAAATGGGGGGCGGCGTGCGTGGGAGGGAAGGCGCGCGATAAGGAAAAAAAAAGACAGCAAAGGAAAACGAGCCAAGAAAGCGACCAACAAAGGGCCCCAGAGAATTAACGTGGTAGCGAAACAGAGCCGGCACAGGCGACCTATGATAGCGTCACTTTATGCGGAGGCGCGGCAGGGTTGAAGCACGCCTGTTCGACGCTGTTATCTGTCATTCAACAAAGGAGACGAAAGCAGAACAGAGACAACAAATGAATGACAGACAAGAAAAAAAGGCTTCGAGAGGGGCTGGGGTTGTGACCTGCACGACGTTGTCTTTCCTGTCCATTGGGTTGGATATTTGCTGCATTTTGCTCCACTTCTGTCGAGGGTCCCCTGCCTTCCTGGCTTGTGTGTGGTGTCCCCTTCGTGCCTCAGCCCAGCCTGTCCGGGTCCCAGGTAATCGCTCTCTCGCTTCTCTTCTAGAGCCTTTCCTTTCCCGTTGCACCGTTACGTTGGCAGTGGGTTGGCCCCTCTGAAGGCTGCCCTTTTCTTTTTCTCTCTTTTACTCCGTACTTTTCGCTATCGCTCGGGAGGAGGAGAGGAGCTTCGAAGCAACTCTACTTTATCCCGTGTGAATGAATGGATCTGAGAAGGCACTGAAGATTGCCTCGACTGCCTCTCGAGACCCACTCAAGCTCGAGGGAGGAGGAGAGAAGAATGAGGCGACGACGACGAAGAAGACAAAAAGACCTCACCCGGCTCTTCTTTCTGCAGGTTGTTTCGACTTCCCCGTCGTGCGCTCCTTTTCTTTCTTTTCAGGATATCGTTCGAATCCTTTGTGCACGGCCTAGTTTTGTAGCTTGTTATCTATCAGTGGCCGTGGCCCCCTTGATTATGCCTCTCGTGCCTTCTACTTTCAGAAACCGATTACGTGTTGGCACGCTCCCAGGCCTTTTGCCTCTTCAGCCTTGGATCATCATGCATGCATCGAGTTTTTCTGGCCGCCCCTGTTGGCGCTTGAGGGATTGACAGCGGTACGTACCTTAGGAGTTGCAACGGTTTTTTCCCCCCTTTCTCCAACTCTTAATTCCCTCTTGTTGTCAATCTTTCTCGCTCTACGGAGTAGCTGCGCCAAAGTTGGTTTGGGGCCCTGGTCCGAGCTTTTACTGAACGAGGCAGGTGCTTCTGGGACGACAGACTCAACCAGATTGCGCCTTCCCATTCATGGCACATGGGAAAATCATGGCGTAGAGAGTACAAGTATTTAAGTACAGCAGAGTTTTTCAATCAGGCCTTTCCTTGTTCGACACGTTCGATTTCATATTGTTTTTTTCTTTCTTTAAAGCTGTATCAGAGATGCCTCATAAGAACGCTGTAACCAATGATAATAAATATATGAACAAAAAGGAACAAGCCCAACAAAAAAGCACAAACTACCCGCCTAGATATGCTATTTCTCAGCTTTTTTTTTCTCTATGAAAGAAGAATCCACCAGAACATATAACGCCGTACCAGCTACTCAAAATGATAAAATGACGAAAAGCGGCGCTGCCTCAATGTGCGGCGGCGTCGCCGATCCCAGTCACCAGGTAACTATACATCCTGAACAACGGGTGGCGACGCGCTTCCGTCCACGGCAGCGGCGGTAGCGACGTAGCCGGCCGGCTTCCGTTTCCAGCCCGTGGAGAAGAGCGGACCCATGTCGAAGCGCGGGAACGGGTGCGCCTCCGTGTTGATGACGACCTTGTCGAGCGGCAGCACGTCGTTGGGCGAGAACAGGAGGTAAAAGTACTTGAGCGTCTCCGCCAACCAAAAACTCTCCATGTTGTCGCGGCCCACGGGCGGAATGACGTTGGCGTTGGTCAGGCTCGTGAACCCGCCGCCCTCGTCGACGGCCGTGTAGTTCATAAACGACTTGAACATCTCCCAGCCCCACTCGCGGTACATGACGTCGCCCGTGATGCGCCACATGTAGAACAGACTCTCGACCGTCTCGGGCCGCTGCAGATTGTGGCGGTCGAGCGGCTTCACCTCAAAGTCGAGGCGCCAGGGGGCGTCCGGGGCGGTGCTGAAGTCCGGGGGCGGCGTGCGGTGCGACGCGGATGCGGGCAGGGGTGGGTCGTGGATCTTAAAGTGCGTGATCTCGGCCGCGAGCCCCGTGGCCATGTACTTGTACATGCCCCAGCACGTCTGCGTCAGCTCGTGCGCCAGCTTCATGTCGGCGTCGTGCCGGGAGGTCCACCACTTCTGCTTGCGCGCCTCGGCCAGCGGGAGGCCCTCGGTGGCGCCCAGGGCGATGGTGCCCGGCATGAAGCAGACCAGATGATCCATCTTGGGCGAGAGTGGGCGCAGCAGGCCGTCGGGCCGCTCACCAATGATGGTGTATTGCAGCTTCTCCGTGTAGGTGACGAGGTGCTTCCGAACAGCCGCCAGGGCCTCCTGCCACATCTCCTGGTAGACGGGCTCCTTTTTGTTGGTCTGCAGGTACTGCTTGATGAGGTATTCGTAGTAGGAGTCGCCGCGGCTGCCGAGGCGGATGTTCTGGCCCATAAACGAACCCGTCTTGGGGCTGATGAAAATCGGGACCAGGCCCTCAAAGGCGCGGCTGCCCTCGTCCACCACCTCCATCACATGCTCAACCTTGTCCCAGAAGAGCTTCTCGCCGGTCAACTTTGCCAGGTACTTGAATTCGAGCTGCAGCGTCGTGGCCTCGGCAGTCGATGCCGATCCAGAGTTGTCGTGCGCCGGCAGCGCCTCGGACTTGCCAATGTTGACGCTGGACCACGGAAGACCCGTGGGGCTGTCAAAGGCTGACAGCAGCCGGTCAGCCAGGTCCTTGGCCTTTTCGAGGTACAGGTCCTCGCCACCTGTGCTGGTCAGCTGCTTCTCGGTCAAGGGCGCCATGTCCGGATACTCGTTGGAGAGGTAGTGGGCGGACAGCAGGCCACCCATCATGCGGATTGTCGTCTCGAATGTGTTGACGTCCTGATCCTGGTCCCAGGTCAAGGACTTGGACACCCACTCGCGGGCGTGTGTGAGCCGCCCCGTCAGGTTCATGAGCATCATGGTGTCAAGCGAGTCGACAATGATCCACCCCAGACCCTGGGGGGCCATGAACCGGCCGCGCTTCGACTCGGGATAAAACTCGTCCTGGCCTACAAGTCGCGTGTTAGGATGGTTTTTTTTTCTGTGTACAGATCCTCTCTGGTCCGGTGCTTGTACGTACCCCATGCATAGCGCTCGTAGGCGTCCCAACTGAGCTCAAAGGCCTCGACCACGCGCTCGCGCCGGCTAAGCCAGTCCACGCGGCCGCGCGACTTGTCGTCTTTGCTCGACCAGGTCCACCCGCGCAGCGGCACGCGCTCCCGATGCTTCTCGAACCAACCGCGGTAGTACAGGATCGACAGCAGCGCCAGCAGCAGCAGCGCCAGCACACGTTTGCGCCGGTACAGCGGCCGGGCGCGCTGCGACGCCGGGTAGCCGTAGGGCTTGTCCTTGTACATGGGCAACGACTGGCGGTTTCGGCCGCCGGTCGCGGCGTCCAGCAAATCGCCGGCGGCGCCTATTATCCCCTTTGTCCCTCCGTTGTTGTTGATGTTTGCGCCCGTTCGTCGGGGTGCAGTCGCTGCTGCCCAGAAATGGTCCTCCGCTTGCCGTTGGGGATCGGTGAACGAAGGCACATTGCGCGGCACGGCAAAAGCCATGTCGTCGGAAGAACTAGTAGCGGCGGCGGCCGCAGTGGCAGCAGTCTCGAGCGCGTTCTCGACGGCACTCTCCACAACCTGCCGGACTTCTTTTCCTTTCTCGAGCGCCTGGGCGCCCGCCTCGATGGCTCGCTCGCGGAATTCGAGGGCAGCCTGGGTCGCAGTCGCGCGCAGGATGCCAATCGCTGGGTTTCGGTGCAGGCCAAAGGGGTCACGAACGTTCATTGGCGCGTCTGCGCAAGCATTGCCGACCGGCGAGGAGAGGAGGGAGGGAAGGAAGGCCGAAAGGGAGAAGTCGAGAGTCGGACAATGGACGGCGATGAAGATCAGGCGAGACGTGGCCGGAGTCGAAATCAAAGATGCATGCAGAAGAAAACAATGGTAAGAACAAACTCGAAAGAGAAGATGAGAAGAACAACGCCCCCTAGTCCTCAACCAAAAACACAAGACACAAAATAATACGGCGGACTTGGCGAGGCTTGCCGTCCAAACTGAGAGGAGCAAGTATGGAGAAGCAACGTAATGGCCAGAGGCTAAAAAAAGCCAGTACTCCGCAGTGGAAAATAAGACGGCGAATACGCGCGCCCACGAGCTAAGACTGCGATCCAACGGCAGGGAGAGTTGCTGTCCGGAGAAAGAAAAGAAAGACGAGACGATTTAAATAAGGGCCTTCCTAGGAAGAGGGCTAAAAGACAACAGTCTGTTTGGGTCGACTCGGCTCCTTTGCTCCTTCTCTCTTTGCACTTTCCCTCATCTCCTCTGTTCTTAATTGGCAAGAGCATATGAAATAGACAACAGCTTGCCTTTTGCAGACAACCCTCCGTGCCGTCCGAATGTCCCGGCATAAGGTGCGACCCTGGGGAAAGAAGAGGACAGGCAGGCGAAAAGGACAGCAAGAAGATCCTGGCCGCAATAGGGAAAGAGCCGCGTTGTCGTGTCCCCCCTTTTTGCTGCTGGATCTCTCGTTGGCCTTTACTCCGTACGTCGTATTAATACTTTGCGCGGGAAGGCGCCAGCCGTGGTGGGCGACAGGGGGCAGCACAGCACTAACACAGGGCGCCCATACTCCGTACAAGTACAACGGCCGCGTGTACGGAGTATTACAGTGGCTGCACCCTGTGGCTGATCAGGGCACACAGTACGCGTGCGAAGAACTAGGCCCAACACTGTATCGCCGTCATTCCTTCTCCAAAAAAAACGGGATGCTTGCCCCTCCTCTGCCAGCAGGCGCGGCTGAGCCCAACGCATCCCTCGTGCGGAGGCCGGAGTCCTCCGCCTGACAACTGCCAGGACGAACGGACTAGGACTTCGGTAGAAAAGTTCTAGACTTGTTTCATTTCTCCCTCTTTTTAACTTCATAGCCTCGTCCTTTGTACTTTTCGTCAACATCCTTTTACTTCTTTCGTTGGTCCTGTCTTTCTTCTCTCCTTTTCGTTCTCTGTCTTGCAGCCCCACTACATTTTCTACGGAGTAAAACCACCGCTTCTCACTCTCAACCTCCACCGTCACCATGGCCAAGGACCGCATTACGTGCCACATCCTCGACACGGCCCAGGGCCGCCCGGCCACCGGCGTGCGCGTCCGCCTCGAGCTCGTCACCCCGTCGCCGTCTTCCTTCTCGGCGGGCACCGCGCCCACAACCAACGGCACCTCTTCCTCCGCTGCGCCCCTGCTCGAGACGCCCCCGCACAGCCACCACCACGGCCAGGCCACGCAGGTGTTTGAGTCGCAGACCAACGAGGACGGCCGCGTGGCCGTGTGGCTGCCGTACTCGGCGTCCAACGCGTCCGGGGACGTGCCGGTGTATACGCTGGACGACGTGCTGGGCAAGGCCGAAGCCGAGGCGGCGGCCTCTGTGGCGTCCGCGGGTGAGGGGGATGCTGCCGTGACGCCGCCTCCCACGACATGGACGCTGCGGTTCGATACGGACGGGTACTACGGCGCGGGCCAGGCGTTCTTCCCCGAAGTGGCGGTGACGTTCCGGGTGGCGGCGGGGCAGCACTACCACGTGCCGCTGCTGCTGAACCCCTTCTCGTACACGACGTACCGGGGCAGCTGAAGAACGACGGAGAGCATACGAAGGACATGTTCGCAATTGTGAGGGGTTTGGGACAGCGTTGTTTGTAGGGACATTTGTGCAGAGTAGTATACGGCTCGCTTGGTTCTTTCATAGCAACATTGCATATTCATTTGTTTGCACCAATGATTGATTTTATACATAGCATGTTGTGAAGAGTAAATTTGCTGATATTACGCTGCGGAGCGATTGACATCCTATCCAGTAGGAGGAGCTGTTTTGTTTTGTAAATACAAAGGAAAGCGATCGGTAAAGCAGCGAGTGTGGCGTGCGAGATCGAAAAAAAAAAATTAATGACAAAGATAAAAGAACCAGAAAATAGAGAGAGAAAAAAAGCAAGGCGGCCGTAAAAGTCGTGAGAAAGAAAAAGAGAGAGATACAACGCCCATAGCCTCGCTTTCCGGAGTTGTTTTCCAAACAAGGTATGCAATAAAACCCAAATATCCAACATAAAACTCCCGAAGTAATGTAAAAAAAACCGCAAAAAAACCGTTGGTCAGGCCGACGGGGCCGTTTGTATGATGACGGTGCAGCAAATCATGCCGGCCAGATAGCCAGCGAATACACTCTCATTTTGTTGCGTTTGTTGTGCCCGTTGTGCATGCTGCGTTTGTAGGGTCCAGAAACGAACCCGCTTCTAGTCGTGGTTTCTAAATTTGCGGAATACACTGCCGCCGCGGTGGAACCCGCTGTGCGAGGTGGTTGGCCGGTTGCTGCCGCCGTTGATGCTGCTGGAGCGGCCCAGGGTGCCGTTGATGCTGCCGAGACCACCAATGTCGCTGTGGGCCGACGAGGAGGGCCGGTTCAGGCTCTCACCACCGTCCTTGGACAGCCGTGAGTTCGTACGCAGCGAACCGGCTGACGACGAGCCTTCTGTCCGTGATGGGATCTCGACTATGGATCCCAGCTCGTTGTAGGCTTGTAGTTCGGCGGCCGTCAGCTTGCCGTGGCTCAGCGTCGTCCGCTTGTTCTTGTGCAAGAAGGACCGATGTGACCGGATGTAGACGCGGTCAACAGCGATGTCGTCGGAGGAAATGCAGGCGTCGGGGGAGGTGTTGGCATCGGGGTGCCGCAAGGTTGTGTTACCGTTGCCGCAGAATGGCTCGGGGAAGCCCGTGTCGTAGTCGCGGGAGGAGCGGTTCGACAAAGTCGGGCTCTTTGGCGGGACGGAAGTCATGATGGCGTCGATGCTCATGATGGACCAACTTTGTGTTCGTGTCTTGGAAGAGAGTCTGCGCATGGCTGTTTAGTATTTGGGGGCTGTCGATGGGTAAAAGTGAAGGTCCGCTTTTTCAATGCTGTCTCAAGACGTCGGAGTGGTGTGAAATTCGTTGACAGGGGATGGCAAGGGTAAGGTGGAAATTCAAAAATTTGATGGGGTTTCCAATTTCAAGTGAAGCTCTGTGCTTGGAATTGCTGGGGGTTGGGGGATTGGAGCCTTTTTGTGTGATGGATGTGTCGTAGGTGTAGGTAGAGGTGAAGAGGTGAGAAACAGTCAAAACCATAAATAGAGTGCAACAATGAGATTGTGTCAAAAACAAATGCCAAGAAAAGGAAAAAAGATCTGGCCCAGCTTTTCTGGCGAGCCTCCAGCTTTTAAAGGGAGGACAGAAAAGCGCTGCATGAAGCAAGTGAACGGGACAGGGGAAGGGAAGAAAGAGACAAAACAGAGACAAGAGGAGACGGCGTCAAAGAGACCTGTCTAATATCCATGTGGGCACACTTTCCCGCCAATTTTGCCGGTATTCCCACAAGAATCCCACAGAATGTGTTTGCTTGGCTGTGCCTTTTCCCCTTGTCGTCTGCCTGACGGGGTCCAGAATGGCCCAATTCTTCATTGTTTTGAAAAGATTGGACAATCGGTTTCCAACCCGGCAGCTAGCACTTTGTGTGCTGGATTGAACACGACGCATTGTCTTGTTTTTTGTTGTCTCTGTCATTGTTTCCTCCACTTTGTGACAAGATAGGACACAAGAGTATGAAAGAAGCTCAGGGGACACAAGAGTGGAGAAAAAGAAACAAATGGCAGGGTACAAAGGAAGCATGGTCGTTCATCGTGCAGGCGGAAGTAGATGAAGGTAGATGGAGGTAGATGCAACGCAGATGCAAGAGCAAAAAATAGAAACAATGGCGATAGTTGAAACACCGGGGCGAGCGGGTAGCAAGGAAAGAAAACAGAAAAGCAATGGAGGCTTGAAGTGAAGCGGACCAGAAGAAATCGAGTGGATGAGAATGGCTCACCTTGAAAGAAGTTGAAAAGCAAAATCGAAAGGCAGCGCCGTTCGTTCGATTAAGCGCGCGGTAGCAAAATACGGGCGTCGTCGTCAAACTGAATGGGACAGGGGTTGCTGATGACGGATGCCAAGAGCTGGTGAGAGTGCGTGGCCGGGTGGTTCCTACAGGTTGCCGGGGCGGGAAGTTGGGAGAGAGACCCTTGTTCTAGAAGAGACAAAGGCGGTGGAAAGGGTGTTGAAGGTGAAAGACGAGTCGTGAAAGACAAAAAAAGGTATCAGGAGTAGGCTGGCGTTTTACGTTGACGCTCGTGGCAAAGAAGAAGAAAAAACGCGACAAGAAGAGGCGGTTGTTTTCATCCACAGAGGGGGCGGCACCGAGAGTCTTTAATAAAAGAGTATGGGGAGGGCAAAGCGGTCGTTTATGAGAGTCTGTTGCCTGTGGACGCGTACAAGTAGAGGACGGAGTATGGGAGAGTGCCAGGAGTCGAGAGGCGAAGAGCGAGGAGCGGTCTGGAACGACAACGAACAGTGGCACGGTTTTGACCGGGGTTGTCGATGGAAAGGCGAAAACTGGCGAGAAGAAGACGAAAAAAGAAAAGAAGGAAAAGAAGGAAAAGAGGAAGAGGAAGAAAGGATGAAGAGGGGGGGACACGGCAAAGAAAAGGGAAGAAACCTTTTGGAACAGCAAGGACGATCTGGAGGAAATCGGAAGCGGTGTGCCGAGTTTCTTGAACAAAGGCTCATATGAAGAAAGAATGGCAGGATGGAAAAAAGAAGGAATTGAGGAAAAAGAAAGTTGTTGCCGCTTTTGAGTCTGGGCAAACGCAGGAAGGTGCAGAAGGTGCAGAAGGTGCAAAAGGTGCAGAAGGTGCAGCTGGCTGCATCACTGCAAAGCAACGTAATCCCAGCATGCATGGCATGCCGCAGCGAGGCAACAAAGGTGGCTGCTTCCTTCCTTGCGAGCTTGCGAGCCTCCGGGAGTGCTGGCAAGCAAAGTATCTCCGGACTGGGGCAAACATGGCGTAACGCATCTCGGCCGTCCGACGTTCCTTCCTCACCAACAGCCTTTCTCTTTTGGTGGGAGATTCAATAGAAGCCTGGCCCAGATCAATAATAGAAAACCACCAAATCACCAAAAAAGACCAACTAAGATACTTTCGTAAGATACCTCTACGGAGTAGCCTGCATTTTTTCCAGCTGGCGCGAGCCCAGCTGCGCCGGTGCTCCCTGCCTCTTCTGGAAAGGTCTTGGCGAAACCCCACTTGTAGGGCGCGAGTTGTCTCCTTCTCAGCGGAGTTTTACCTTTCTCTACATATCTTCTCTTTTTCTCTTTCCCCCTTCCTTTCCTCCTCGGGATTTCCTTGGCATTCGTTGTTTGTTCTTTCCGGATTTGGTAAACTGATCGACTCTCGATCTCTTGCTTTTCCCTTCTCCTTCCTTTGTTTCCTCTCTCCTGTCTTTCCACTTGTTCGTGTCCTTCGTCAGCTTCCTGTGTCAGTTGCCGGGCTCGCCAGGGTATGCGGCTTTTTAATGCATATTACCTTTTCTTCTCCGCCGTGTGTCCATTCGCAGATGCATGCGACGCAAGGTGCACACCCCATACAACATACGGACTGCGGCGTATCTCACAGGTACGGAGTACAGTGCAGCAACCGCCTGGAGACCCCTTGAGACCCATACGACGGTAGGCGCTGCACGAAAGAGGGACAGGCTGCGCCGGTCGAAGCCGGCTGAACGCCTTTCCCCAACGGGGCGAGCGCGCATGCTAATATTGGTGGAGTGGACTTGGACCGGCGCGCTGGACTGGCTGACTGGGAAGGAAGGCTCTGGACAAGCCAGACGAGACAGACTTGCCACTGGCCAGTGCTCGCACGCCCGCCCTATTCCTCGTTCTTCCTCGTCCTCATTTCGTCGTCCCCATTTCGTCGTCCCCGCCATAGGGGCCACTGGGGCTATTGGGGAGAAATATTGAGTGAACTATGGGACTGGTGGTAGGGGAGCCTTGTTTTGCCAAGTACAAAGTTGCGTAAGTGGCCAAGAAACCAGGAGACGTACGTCGTCACTTGAGTTCAGGTTTGTGTTGTCGGTCACGGGTTCTGCGAGAGCGCACTCCGTTGACCGTAACAGAGTCATGCAAATTGGGGGCAAAAGAATCACAGCCATTTTTATTTCTGTCTCCTTGTCTTCTTGGTTTGCCTCCTGCGTTCGTCATCGGCATTGGTCGTGGCCCTGTTTTTCCGGGCGTGCCTTTCTTCCACGAGGAACAATGGGGGAGTTCCTGCTACTAAAAACCGCCCATCTTGCCCCACCCCCAACGAGCTTAACCCCCCTTTGCGATCCCTGCTCGCTCCCGTTTTTTGGTACTGTTGGGGATTTTAACGCCGGGCCTGGCCATGCCGAGGCCACACGAGGTGAGTCGTCTCCAGTAGCAGAGGTAGCGCAGTTCCATTGAGAGGCAGCCAGTTCTTCTGGCGTGCCTGGCCTCCTGGGCCCTGCACCGCCTCGTCCACCCGTATCGACATCCATTGGACGAGCAGGCACCGATATTTCCATTCCCGCTTTTCCCGTAGTCTATCAGTCCATGTATCTTACGGAGTATTGGCGCCAAAATTGCCCTCCGAAAAACACGCGAAGGTCTCCGCCAGAGGCTTGGGCATCGCGAATCGCCCTGCCAGCCTGTTTTATGGAACGCCATCGAGGCCATCTCGGGTGTCTCAGTTGGACCACCCATCACCAATGCTATCTTGGCTCACCTGACACAACCTCGTACATACACAGTTGCCACATCGCACCGGGCTATTTTGTATCCCGTCCGATTGGAAGAAACAGGGAAGCCCATGTTACGACACTTGTCGAATAAAATCGGACGTCTGTGGCCGTTCTTTCCGACCGACGACGTGTTGGCTAAGCTTTTTGCTTTTGCTTCCATCGTAAATACGAAGCGGGCCTAGGTAATTGCTGAAGTAGAAGAAGGCCTTTGCAGCGTCGTGATGAACAGCAGTACGAAGAACAGAATACAGAATACAGAATACAGAATACAGAATACGAGTACTTTGTACAAGTGCAACGAAAAATCAAGAAAGATGGAAATCAAGAAGAAGGGCAAAACCAGCCCATGCCAATCAAAGAACCGATCGCCGCGTCTCAGACACATGTGCCGCCATTCTGCAACCCACTGGAGACCTGACGACCTGAGACTGGCTTCCGGCTGACTCCCGGGGCATTTTGTCCACATGTCCTTTTTTCTACCCTCCACAACTTGCGAGAATGTATTGGAAATGGGGATGCGGAAGGTCATGTTCGGCGAACCCGGAGCCTGTCCCCTTCTGCCGTTGCGTGCCAAGACTTGTGAGAAGCACTCGCGCCGGCGTGCAGGAGCAAACGGTCCTTGAAAACGTTTGTAGCGCGCTGTCGGAGCACTGGGTCCAATGTTGTACTCCATAAACATATATGTGCTGAATGGTCTGGATGCCACCCAGGTCACACCACCGCTCCAGTTGAGAAGCTGAGATAATATTACTGGTAGTGTTGTTCCCGTTCGGGCGACAAGAGTCGAGGGATGGAACGACCTGCCTTTAACGCGGCGCAGGGGACGAGAAACTATTTACGTTTACGACGGCGCCCTCCCTATTTATATTTCGACCATTTTTTATGCAACAGACTCTTTCTCGTCTTCAAGCTGCCAGCTTGGCATGTGATAGAAGAAGCCGGCATTTCAATTCCTCCATCGTGACGTCTCCGGGCCGGGGCAGCTCAGCTCCCTATCTTATCTTTTGCGACGGGCGGAGCACGGAGCAACACACGAAACCAACCCCTCCCCCGCCATGACGTTTCCACGCGAATTAACTCGGGGCAAGCAAAGAGACCGGCCGGTCTCCAGACGACCAAAATATTGCTACAAAATCGTGGAAATGCATCCAATTGCCACTCCGTCATCTTCTCCTTTGCTCTCGCTTCCTTTCTCTACGACGTAGAGCTGCTGCCTCCGCACGTTGCCCTTTTGTTGACGTCGTGGGCTGCGCCTTCCGTGTGAGGACAGAGAAGGCTTCCGAAACGAGCCCCCTGGTTCTCACTGTCCAAAACGTGCTTTCTATTTTGAACCTTTTGTACCCCGCGCGTGGAGCTTCGCAGCAACCGCAGTAGGCTGCCTTGTTTTATCTTGTCTTTTTTGTATCTGACCTTCGAGGTTGCGAGAATACGGTTCATTGAGCAATTGAACAACTGAACCGTCCGAGCGACGATCTTTCTTCATACATCGTACTATTTGCTACGCAATTCCCACGATATCAATTGGAACATAAAAGGCTGTCTCTATCGCTCCTTCCTCCATGCAAGTACATTCGTCGACAAGACTCCGATCAGCACTCCTTGTAGAAAGAGCACCGTGATAGCTGTCGAAAAGGGAAGGACCGACCCGTCCAGCGACTGTCTCACATCGCGTACGATTTCACCGCTTCTTCGTCGCTCTTTCCTTCTTTCGCGGGAGACCAGACCAGGTGGCTTGCTCTTTCCTTCCCAGCAGTTGCATTCGCTTTCTCCCCCTCCCCCCTTTCTCTCCTCTTTGTCTTCCGACATCTTCCTACCTTCGATCGTCGAGTCTTGCATTTCAGCTCATGTCGGTACGAGACACTGACAACACATCAAGCAGAAAGAACCAGCCAAATCCCACAAGACAGACCACCCAATCGCTCACATTACAAGCACAATGGTCACACCAACTGCTACCGCGGCGGAAGCGCCCGCCGCTACCGGCACACCCTCTGCCGAACCCGCCGAGAACACCGATCTCAGTCGTGAGTATGAAACGCCTATGGGCCTTGCGCACACCACCATGCAGGCCCTCAAGGACCGTATCAAGCAGCACTACGACCTGGCCAGCGACTACTACGTCAGCCTGTGGGGAGAGCACATCCACCACGGCTACTGGCCCACCGACGAGTCCAAGGCCAATGAGAGCAAGGAGACGGCCCAGGCCAACCTCATCCGCCTGCTGCTGTCCATCTCGGGTCTCGACAAGGACACCGCGGGTGAGGGTGAAACCAAACAGCTCACCGTTTTGGACGTGGGCTGCGGCGTCGGCGGCACGTCGCGCTACCTCGCCGCCAACCTGGGCGCGCGCGTGACGGGCATCACCATCTCGACGCGGCAGGTCGAGCTGGCCACGAAGCTGGCCGAGAAGCTGGCCGCTGAGGGCCCCGAGACTTCGGGCGCAGCCGCCGACACTGCAGCAGGCACCGTCGACAGTTTCATCTCCGTCGGCAAGGGCCAGGTCCGGTTTCTGGAGCTCGACGCCGAGAAAATGGGCGAGTTCTTCCGGGCGGACGCCGACAAGTTTGACGTCGTCTGGATCAGCGAGGCCCTGAGCCACTTCCCCGACAAGGCTCTCTTCTTCCGCAACGCCTACCGCGTCCTGCGCCCGGGTGGCAAGCTGGTCCTGGCCGACTGGTTCAAGGCCGAGAACCTCGACACCAACGCCTTTGACAACGACATCAAGCCCATCGAGGACGGCATGCTGCTGCCGCCCATGTGCACCCAGGCCGGCTACGTCCAGCTGGCCACGGACGCCGGGCTGCGCGTCCTCGCCCAGCCCAAGGACATTTCCAACGACGTCAAGCAGACTTGGTAGGCCCCTTCCACGTATATCTCTTTTTTTTTTTATTCTTCGCTAACAACTCAGGGACCTCTCGTGGGCTCTCGTCCAAAAACCGTCGCTGTGGGCGTTTGCGCTAAGCCAGGGCCGTGACGGCATTGCCTTTTTGCAGGCCTTCCGGGCCATGCGGCGCGGGTACGCCAATGGCACCTTCCGGTACGCCGTCATGAGTTTTGAAAAGTGAGCCAGTGAGCCCGGTATCACTCCGTCACCAGGGTGGGTGTTCGAAACAATCACACGAGGAGAGGGGGCGGAGAGAAGACAGGAAGAAGGCGGATAACCTTTTGTACAGAAGGAGAACAACATTAGCGGACTCGAAGAGGAGGAAGGAGTTAGGTGCATCAAATGTAGTTGATTGTTATCGAAAAGAGAACTGCGAAAACCATATGCTATGACTTTACTTTCTCTTTCTGATTGCTGTCCTGCACTTCATGTGACCCAAGAACTGCGTTGCAATATGAAGCGAGATCCTTTGTGGACATCCCAGATCGTTGACCACGACCAATGACCAACAAACACGAATGTTCTTCCAGCCGGTGCCGTCTTCATAGACAACAATATTCCAAACATCGTAGCCAGTATGTCGGTTGCGAGGACACAAGAAACAGCCACAGCGCTCAAAGATAGGGTACTTGGGAGATGAAGAGCAGAAAAATGGTCCCGAGCACATGCAGTTGTGCTGCGAGGCATGGCCATCCAGCCCTGACCTAGCTCGCGCATTGGCTCGGATACAATGCCCGTTGTTCGCAATCACGTCGTATCCTGTGAAGAGGAAGCTTTTGCCTCATCCCACAGACGCAGATGCAGAAGCACAGGCCGCCCTTTGATGACCGTCCCCCGGATTGGCCACCTTGCCGAGGGTCCAAAAATCCCCGTGGCAACCTTTCTTCGCTGCAGGCACAGTTGTTGAGGGAATCGTTCATCGACCTGCACCGCATCGTCATCCTTCCAGGATCAAAGCGTCAAAATGCACCTCTTCAAGAATTTCCCTTCAACCAGGTTCTTTCTTTTGGTGCCATTGAACCGTGCTGGAGAACATGCTCTGAGCGGCAGATTCTGAGGGACTATGCATGCTCGGAAGACATGGCAATTGTATATCTCGTTCGTATGTGCGTTGCTTTTGTTTTTTCTACGTTTGTTTATCTTGTACATCCATAAAATCGACTTACTGCGATATACGCAAAATGTATGGATTTTCGAATACGGACACACATATGTACTCTCTATATCTAATACGCTAACGACAACAACGCAAATTAGAGGCCAGTTGGTTAACCCAGAGAAGAGGAGGCCGTGACCCTATTATCTAATCTCGATATCGAAAAGCAACCAAGATTCGATCAGGAGTCGTTTGATATACCATTGTACGTTCGCATATATACGCCCGTGACAACGCGTGTCTGCACACCCTCTTCGCGTGCTCGCGTGATCAATGCGTGGGGGATGTTCAGATATATTTTCGCTGTGCTTCGCTGCCCTCTGTCTCTTCTGCGTATCAAATAGCCGCTCAAAGGGTCGTGTATCAAACAAAAAGATCTCATGCTAAGGGTACTGGACGCTCTCAAGACAAAGGACCCAAGGATGGCGTCTTCTCTCTTGCGTAGACTCTTTCCCGCGAATGTCCTTTCTTCTTATTGTCGTCTAGTTCTTCTTCTTAGGTAATTTTCAAGAATTTATCCTCTGTGCGTGATAATCTCTACCAAATACATAGGCAAAACGAGGCTGTCAACCCTTTCAATATTGCCACATGGCACAATAAGCTGGGTCATAGCACCGGCAGTTATGATGCATTTATTTTCTCCTGTTGGGTGGATTTTATTCCACGTTGTCCCAGCATTTTCATTATATTAATGTAAAAAAAGATCCGAGATGGCGATGAAGCCTGGTCTGCAACTGAGAGAAGGTTGACGTGACTTCCGCCTCGTGTTTTATTTGTTCATCTTTATTACGGAGTACAGGGGATGGTTTTTTTAATGGCCCGCTATTGTGGAGGAGATGATCGACAAAGTACCGGCTTGACGTGAGCGGGAACCAAAATAAAAATAAAAGGATGCTCCCTTTTCGCGAGACACTAGGCTGTGCTGATCACCGCGTTGCGTTTCACGTTCACAGGGGGCCAGAGACGAAAGAAGAGGCAAGAAAAGGCATTGAAAGACAGACGGTAACGGCTAATATGGAGTAACGTGGAGAAGGAACCCATTGTTTATGACGACGTTCCCTGCGTCTTTGGCAATTGTCCGCTCAACGAAAGGGGCGAGGCTCAACTCGATATTCCTTAATGTCTTTCAACTGCAACTCGAGCCGGCACAACTACTCCGGGGTTTTTTTCTGCCTCTCCATTTTGGTTTCCCTTGTGAGGTTGCATGCACATCGTCCTTCGTAAATTTCATGAGCATGCGTATGCATGTTCTCTCCTGAAAAGGCTTTGTTTTGGGATTTTTTTTGTTCACTTTCTCTTCCAGAGTTTTGTCGATCGACTGGCATATGACATTGGACTTGCACAGGCTGTTTCTCTCGCTCGTCCTTTTTTTCTCCACCCGAGGCCGCAATGCTACGCCGTACACGCACAGTTCTCGCTCTCGCGCCTTCGCTCTCTTCCAGAAGCTGGTTCGTACGGTGTTTATTTACGTTTTGCAGTGTGAATGGACTGTACTTTTTATGTAGGGAGGGCTGTACGAGGGATTCGTCCCGCGTCTTCTTTTTTCTGGTTGACGTCCGTTCGCAAGGCAGGCACGAAAGAGGGGGACAGTGCTCTGCAGTGGGTGTGAGAAAGGCAAAACAATAAAAAATAAAAGACCCTTGGTTCCCTTGTCCTTTCACCTCGATCTTTTCTCTCTGTGTTCTGTCTTTCGGCCTGTCGCTTGTTTCAATTGTCCTTTTTGGTGCAACGGTTATTGTTTCTCCGTCGACGAGGGCCGCCACCACCACCACCATTCTCACTCTCACACCCTCCCTCGGCGACTGTATGTGAATGAACCACGGAATGGCCACGAACGGGACAAGGGACAAGCCACTCGACGGGAGACGCGGCGCGGCCGGACCGGAAAGCTTTTACTGGGAAAGGAAACAATGGGCGCCGAAAAAAGAAAGCAAGAGGTGGACGGAGCACAAGTCGAGAAACAATGTCTTTTTGTGGATCTGTTGTAGCCAAGTTGAAGAGACGGAAAATGGCATCAAATTATATTACCTGGCGGGTTATTCTTCTTCATATTTTTGTTTTGTATACACGTATTTTTATGAGATACAGTCCCTCAGTGTTTCAACATGCTCCAGTCAGCAAGATGGGCCTGCCGGCCGGCCTGTATTAACCCATGCACCCCTTTTTTTCCAGTGCGCGCGACGGGGTGAGGTTGCGTTCGGGTCAACCGTCCGGTGGAGACCAAAAAGGGTGACTTTTCCCTTCCCGCTAACCGTCTGCTCCTCTCTCTTGTCACGGACCACGTCCGCACCTTCATCCTCCGCATGGACAAAGCCTGCAGCACTTTTTGTGAACGAAGTGGATGACATTGGTGATGGGATGGCATGTTCTACGAAATTTTTGATGTAGCTGTAGTGTCGGTTTTCGAGTGGGTTGTTCTGCTTTGTTTTATGCAACTTCTGCGCCAAAGTTCTTCAGCTCAGAACAACGTTTCTTCGCGATACCCACTCTGGTAGGTCTTGGCCTCTGTGCATACGGCGTATGGAGCGCTGCATAGCGTCATGCGGGTTGTGTACGCACCCGGTTTTCCTCTTGTCTCCTTTCCCTTCAAGGGTGTCCTTGGTGCGGGGGATTTTTAGTTTTGTTGTATTTTCTGTATGGGTATTGGGAGTCTAGGTCAGGGCCCCCGAGAGTATTCGCTGTGTCCACCGGCCTGCAACTCGTTGGGGCGTTGCGTAAATTCCACATTTGTTTTATTTTCCTGCAAGTTTGACAGCTCACAGGTGAGAAAGTTGGCCTCTCATCCACTCACTGCTCTACAATTCCATCTTGCGATTGTCCACTGCAAGCCTCCGGCCTGCGATCAGCTACGGATGTTGCTATTTTGGCTGGTGAGACAGGAGGCTGGCTGCCCCTTTCAATATTTGTACTCAATATACGGATTATTGGCGGAGATGAATGAGGTCGACGACGGCCAAGGCTCTTCAAGCGGTGTACTCCATACTCCGTACTTGAAAGTACATTTTGATAGTCAACTTTTTTTTTCTGAAAATCTTTCCCTTTCTTCGGGTTGTCCGCGCAACAGCTGGCGTCGACCCTCGCTTATGCTCATCCTATGCGACGCATTGAAAATTGTTTTGTTGACCCCCTTGACTTTGAGGCGCAGGACCTGTCCAAGCCAGGATAAATTCGTCGACACCCTTACGACATACTTCTTGACAGTGTAAACGGTGACTTGACAAAAAGGTTAATGGCAGAATGCCGATGCCACGAGCACGCTACCGAACCAGTAGCGTACGATGGTCAACTTTGACCTCGTTGCGTACTCCGTCTTTTTCGGATGCATGCTGTTAGGATGCAAGAGTCTCCTGCCTTCTCACATGGCCGCGCCCAGACACTTTAGCTTCGTTTTTGCGAGAACAGAAGAAGCATAGACGCGGACGGATGCTTTTCAAAGGGTTATAATTTCTCCGCATGCTGTGACGTGAGGAGTATCTTCCCATGAACTCTACCTTCTGTCTGTTGCGCATGAGCACAGAAAAAAAATAGAAGAAAGTAAGAAACGGGCGGGTAGAGAGAGGGTTCGTGTGTCTTTGCCGGGATCTAGGGAGATGGGAAAAGAGACTTTGACGTTAAACTGACATGGACGGTCTCTGACACTCCGCATACTCCTCAAAATTTCAACACAACGGGCTCGCCCCTGCCTGTCTTGCTTGACCGGTACGGAGCCAGGCAACGTGGGGCCCCTGGAAGGGTATGGTGGTCTGTGTTGTGTGGTGTGGCGTGCCAACCGTTGAACGTGCACCTTGGAGGTCGTACTTTGCAATGCCACGAGAGACAATACTCCGTAGAAACGAAACGCAACACTGGCAAGGCGAAGTAAAAATTCTTTTCTTGTTGTTGTCTTCCTGTTTTCCCGCCATCCCGATCTGTTCTCTTACTATTGTTCGTTTAATGCCACCCTTTGTGAGCTGGTGGGATTTAACAAAACAGAAGTACGAAAACGCCTTTTGGTTTAACTGCCAGCGGATGTTGACATGTCGCTTCCTCCCCGTCTATCACCATTTCTTTCTCCGTCCTCAGCCTGGCAGCACAAGCATAAATTCATATGGGTATGAAGAGCGAGAAACCAAAAATAGCAAAAACCAGTCTTATCCAGCCCCAAGAGAGCTAGAACCATAACCAGAGCCAGAACCAGAGCCAGAACCAGAGCCAGAACCAGAGCCAGAACCAGAGCCAGAACCAGAACCAGAACCAGAACCAGAACCGCAATACCGTGTCGAGGGAAAGTGCGTCTGGGGTGACTTGAGGTGCACCCAGAACCAGACTTTCGAAAGCTCTGGATTCTATTCAGCCTTTTGTTCGTCGTGTGCTGTGCCTGGTCAAGGCTGAAGTTGATTTTGTCCACTTGTACGTCGTATCTTTCTTATGCTTGTCGAGAATCATGATTTCCTCCATAATAACATATATTTTCATATCTTGTCTTCTCATGTTGGCCTAGGTCCCCCAAGCCCGTGGCCGTGGCCGAAAAGGTCATGATGAAGGAATGGCGAAGGAGGAGAAAGACACAGTCTCGCTGTGTTCGCCAAGAGTGGCTCACTGGATATCTCTATTCGCGCAAATGCGACTGGTCAAAACGTCGGAACTCTGTTCTAAAACCCCCTCATGAAAAGGACGCCAAAGGACCCCAAAGAGACACCAAAACACACAGACTCTTGGAAAGGCGCAGACCACTGAACTTGACAGGCTGACGAGTTCATAACACACAGACAATTCGGGGTAGTCTTTGCTGCTAGTCTTCTCAGAATGCTCCGTGCCCTTTCATTCTCTGTTCTCGGTTGCATTAGCTGTAGTCTTTGCATGACAAGGCGTTGGCATGGAGAGAGGCAAGAAAAGAGACAAAGAGGGAGACTTTACTCCGTAATACGTAGAGAAATCCAATATCCCAAGTACAGAAGTCAGGCATGCCTGCAATAATGCCAACCTCAAGTTGGGGTTTGATATGTCTGAATAAAACCAGCCACAATTCATTGCTCGAGCTCCTTGAAATTTACCATGACGCAGTTGATTTCATATATCTTCGTAATTATTTTATTTACTGTCTGCCTCCTCTTCAACCTCCTTCACTTCCTTCACCTCGTGGCATCCCTGCGCCGACATTTCTCCCGTTCCGCTTCGTCTGATCTCCGCTCTCCGCCGCGCCTCCCGTAAAGCAAGACGGCCGCCCAAACCATGGTCGTCATGAAGTGATGTGCCACTACGCGTAGGGTACTCAGCCGTGTAACGTGTTTGCCCGTGTTTTTGTCGTCTGCGTTTCTCTTATTCCCATTTTACCCATTTCACACTTCCCATCACCAGCCACTCGCATTGTTGTCCCCTGACCCTTTGGCATTGTCTGTTGGCTTTAGCCGTCCACCTCCTAGGCATTTTCGTCTGTCTCCCTGATTTCGTGATTCAACGTGGCAATTTTCATGCCCTAGCTACACGAGCTGACGAGCTACACATACTCGTAAGATGTCGTCGCCCCCAGACATCCCAGACTTTCCCGGCGATGGTCCTCTTATTTGCCCTTGTTCTTACGCATCCTCCAAACGTCTGGTTCTGCGCCCCCGAAACTGGCGTGACCGGGGCTCTCTTACAGCCTCCCCAGGCCCAGATGTTGTCATTTCGCCATGTGTTTCTCGCCTTGCGCCTTGACGGCGGTTTGTCGTGTGTTCTTCGACTGTGGCGGGCAACGGCCTCGCCCTCTTCTTGTATTTCTTTCTTCTTTTCATTTTCTTGGTCGTTTGGGTCTCCTTTTTCCAGCACTCTGTCTCGGTCGCTCCTTCTTCTCCCGTAGACTGCCCACCATTACGGAGCACACCTACACTACTGCAGCGCCTTTCTTCAACAACTCGAGCCCCCCTATTTCGTGCTGTGGAGAGCAACTTACGACGCCTCCTTCCCGTAGCTATCATATCCATATCCCTTACTGTTGCCACTCCATTCGTTATCACCTTTTTGTGCTCGCTTTCTGTTATTCCCATCCTTCAACGTAGGTCGACTGCATGGCAGTTCATAAACATTTGTGCATTGCACTTTTCATACTGTCTTTTCCAGCAGCCATCTCTTTTGTTCTCATTTTGTTCTCATTTTGTTCTCCCTCTTTTCCCACCTCACTGCCGGCCCCCATCTGTCCTCGACTCCTTCCCTGACTGCATACGTTTTCCTATTCTTTGCATCCTTCCTTTGTTCGCTCGCTCCTTCCATCTCTGCAGCCCCCCATATCGCAATCCTTCTTCAACCGCCCCCTTCTCTCCTTCCTCCAATTCTCCGACACGTCCGTTACCCACTCTTTTCACTTTTCCCAGTCCCTATCTCCTTCCCGCTCCCCTTTTCCTCCCCTGCTCTTTCCCTGTCTGTTTCTACCTTTCGTGCTCTTGCTCTCCACCGTGCTCCATGCAAGAGTCCCTCAGTCCCTCTTTCCCTCTCGTTCTCCTACAGTAGCTCCTCTGAGCTAGACAAAGGGGGTCCCACACGCACTCCCTAGCCCTCTTTCCCACTAGCTCCCTGGGCTAGTTTCGAACGTCGCTGCCCTTTCCCTCGCGCCTTCTGCGCCGCTTCCCGCCGCGCAAAACCAAGAAGCAGAGAAACAGAGCCACCGCAGTACGACGTACCCAAGAGCTATTGCGGCGACCCTCCCGCCTAAAACACACGACCCATTCATAAAATCCATCCCGCTACCACGCGCGGGTCACTACCACTTCGATTATCTTGTTTGGGGGTGCTCTTGCCTTGCTCATCGTTTTTATTTTGGAGTGTGCCTTCCCGTTCATTTCTTTCTATTCCCCAATTGTGTTTTGTTTTATTTTCTCCCCCCTCTCTCTCCTTCCCGTGGCATCTCAACCTTCTCTTCTTCTTTTTTCTCCACTGCACAAATCAGACCGGGGAGAGAAACAAGATCGTCGATTGCTTTTTCTTTTTTTTTGCTACCCTCTCCGTTTTCCCCTAATCTCACTCTCTCCCTTTTCTTTCTTTTTTTTCACTTTTCTTCCTTTCTTTTCCCTTTCCTTTTATTCTCCGACCCTTCCCTACCCTTCCCTCTTTTCTCCAGTCGACGACCGCTCACCGGAGACGCACCAAAACACGAGACGAGACGAGAAGAAACCTTTGACGGTCTAGTAACTACTAGCCATACTAGACGGCGAAAACACTTCCTTTCTGCGATAGGCGACGAACCATCCCCGACGATCTGTTTCCCTTCTCGTTGTTCAGCTCCTCCACCCAACTCCTCCTCTAGACGCCGTAGCAGCCCCCGCTGTTGCACGCCACGCCGCCGTTCTTCCTCGTGGTAGATTTCGCTAGTGACGCCTTTTTCTTCCTTCGGCCACCAGCCCTTCCTTCCTCCGGACCTTACTCCGGGGCATTTTTAGGGAATTTTGGATTCGGGGCGCACCTTTGTCTTTTTCTTTGTTCGATCTGCGACTTCCCACCTTTCTTCTCTCACTCACCTTGTCTCGCGCTCACCTCCCGAGCTTTCCGACTTTCGCGATTGGTACTTAGAGAGGAATCGCAAACACTTGCGCTTCACTCCTTAAAGCTCCCCAGCTTTCATCCGAGCTTCGCATCTAAGCTTGAACGGCTTCAGAGCGTCGTCCTCTTCCTTCCCTCTTCCACCTCAACCACACTCCACACCCACACACACATACACACAACCGCCGCAATGTGTTTCGGCAGCCGCAGCAAAGGCGACGAAGATGGCACCGCCCGGTCACGAGAGCTCGACAAGGTCATCCGCGCCGACGAGAAGCGCTTGTCACGCGAGGTCAAGCTCTTGCTGCTCGGTGCCGGCGAGTCCGGCAAGTCCACCGTGCTCAAGCAGATGAAGCTCATTTACGCGCAGGGCTTCAGCAAGAACGAGAAGCTCGAGTGGAAGCCCGTTGTCTTCAACAACATTATCCAGTCCTTCCGCCTCATCTTTGACGCCATGACCGAGTTCGACATTACCTTTAGCAACCCGGACAACGAGAAGAACATGGAGCACATCCTCGTCGAGTTTGAGCTGGGCGCCAACGACACGTTACCCGTCGACTACCTCGAGCCCATCAAGTCGCTGTGGAAGGACGACGGCGTGCGCCGCGCCATTGCAAAAGGCAACGAGTTTGCCCTGCACGACAACCTGGATTAGTGAGTACTCGCGCCCCCTATGGTTCTGCACTGCCTTTACCCGAACCTCATACTAACAACCGCAGCTTCTGTGAGGACCTTGACCGCATCTGGGACCGCTCCTACGTCCCCAACGACCAGGACCTGCTACGCTCGCGCTTGCGCACGACTGGTATTACGGAAACCATCTTCGACCTCGGCCAGCTTACCTACCGCATGTTCGACGTCGGCGGCCAGCGCTCCGAGCGCAAGAAGTGGATTCACTGTTTCGAGAACGTCAACTGCCTGCTGTTCCTTGTCGCCATCTCCGGTTACGACCAGTGCCTTGTTGAGGACAAGGACGGTAACCAGATGAACGAGGCGCTGATGTTGTGGGAGTCCATTGCCAACTCGCACTGGTTCACCAAATCCGCTCTTATTCTCTTCCTCAACAAGATGGATCTGTTCAAGGAGAAGCTGCCCAATAGCCCTATCACGGAGCATGGCTTCACCGACTACACCGGTCCCGCCGCTGACCCAAAACAAGTCAGCAAATACTTCATGGACAAGTTCCGCGCCCTGAACCGCAACCCGGAAAAGGAAATCTACGGCCACTTCACCAATGCCACCGACACGAACCTGCTCAAAATCACCATGGGCTCCGTCCAGGATATGATCATCCAGCGGAATCTCAAGCAGCTCATACTATAATGGATGTGTGAAACCGAATCCCCAAAAAGCCGAATAGCGACCTTTCTCGAACGAGCACGACACGACGAACACCACGTATCCATCTACGATCCGACTCCGCCAGCCACGTTTTTTTTTACCCATCCCCTTTCTATCCAACGCTCATCTCGGCAGCGAATACCCGACCCGCGGATCGCCTTGTCCCCCAATTTACATATTACCAACAGACAGAGAAATCCCCTCACCTTTCTTCGCTGTGCTCGCCTCTACCGCCTCTCCTCTCTCTGCTTTCCCGTTCGAGGTGCCGCTCATCTATCTGCAACAGAAAGGAACGACAGATCTGACCCCCATTCTATTCTCCCTTTGGGGTCTCTCTTTCTTCTTTTATTTTTATCCACGGCCACGTGCCTCCCGAAAAGTCCTCACATTCTTCCATTTTTGTTGTACATTCTTTCTTTTCTTTTGTTGCATATTTCCCGGTTTGTTGAATGAAGGTATCTTTATCTTCTTCAGCCATTTCACCGACTCGCCTTTTTCAACACACAGAGCAGGAGGCAATTCCGTGCCTTTGCGTACTTCCACCTCCACGACTTGCAGAAAACTGCGACTCAACCCCCTTTTCTCAAATGATACCTTGCCTTTGCTTTTGTTTGCGCTTTCCTTTGCTCTTATTTTCGATTGCTTTACAACTCACATAAGCCACCCCTCGTCGACATACCGCACTCTCACATTTACATATATTTGGCTTTACCGACGACATGATTATGATTGTCCTTTTTTTTGCTCCTTTTTTATCGCTTTTTTTTTATCTTTTTTGTCATAAAACCTAGCAGGATATATTTACCCTATATCCTTTTTGTCTATGAAGAAGCCTCTTTTTAGATACACAGCCTTATTTTGAATATAAGACGGGCCAAAAAAAATCAAATAATCAACAATGCGAAACGGCCATGTGAAAGTGCACTTTTCAGCTACAACTAATGTTCCGACCAACACAGATCGATCAACGGGCAGCCACGTTTTCGCGCTGCAGGTTTGTTGGACCCCCAACTCGCGACCATGCAACCAATCCTGGCACAGGCGCAAAAAACCACCCTTGTCTGCCATGCAGATGTGGTGTGACGAGATCTTTTTGTAAATCAACGCTCAGCTCAACGGGTGAACAACGCAAAGTTCCCCAGACATGGGGGGCCTTGTATTGCGAACAAAGCGACCCATCGAAGCCACATTTGCATTCGTTTCTCCAAGACAATAAGCAAGAAATGGCCCAAGCTTTCGTTTTTCTGGGGAGGATTGACAGCCGTTCCTGCGCTTTAGAACTCTTTTTTCTTCCCTTTTTCTTCTTCTTCTCTAGAGGGAGATGCTAAAAAAGACGCAAAAAAAAATTAAGACTGATCGACTGTCGTTCGCAAAGCCCTAAAAGGACCAGGGTTAACAACAAAGTTGGATGATCACTTCTAGATTTCCTCTCGTTATTTTCATTCTCGCCCTCTTTTTGTGGCGTTCTTTTGCGGGAAGGATTGAGGATTTCGTTTGGTGGGCCCCTGAGCGAGAACAGACGGCCATGAACGTTCTCTCTCTAAGAATTAAAGATGAAAAGTAGAATAAATATATATGATAGGAGATGGAGAATGGGACATGGGATGTTGTTCTGTTGTTCGGTTGCACAACAGGTCCGAAGCCACATGGCTAGAGCCTCCTTTGTGGAACAAGCCTAACGGCACGAGAAACATCAGATGGATTCTGAGACTTTTTTTTTTCTTCAGCGGACTGTTTTGTGCGCCGAAGCGCATTGCTTGCAGCTTCGGCAACAGTCGGCAGCCGGCAGCCGGCAGCCAACAGTTTGTCTTTTTTTCGGTGCTGACTCCGTACACGAGGACGGGCCAAACTGACCAGACCAGCTTAGAGTGCCAACCCCTGAACAGTGGACCACCGCTTGCCCGGGAATACCCTCGACGTTGTTTCCCATGTTGGCGAGAAAACAAAATTGGAGATATAACGGGATCTAGAAAGGAGCCAAAGGGGACTTCCAAAATGGAGTTCATAATGTTGTCAAAAGGAGTCCACAATGGAGTCGAAAAGAGCCCCAAAAAGGACGCGCAATGCCATGTTATTTCCCACGTTAGGTCTCCATATCTCCATCCTTGCATCATTTTTAGCAGTCCAATAGACACATGCATGGCAGCGGAGATGGTTACGGAATACCCAAAAATATGGATACAGGACCATGCAAGCAATTATGCTCACCAGTGTACCGGAGCATGTAAGTAAGATACGGACTAGATGCTGTTGTTGCCTCGGTTGATAGCGCTTGTTGTTCCTCCTTCTGTCCCAGTGAAAAGGGGCATCGTACGAGAACAGTAAATGACAGGATTCATGGGCAAAGATAGGGAAGCATGCCGACATTATGGGGTTAAATGGATACGGCTTTTTGTGTCCAGAAAGACAGGCAACATTTCATTTTCCTTGCCACGTGGTCCATAAACACAATGAGCCTTTTTGTTTTACTGCAACATGCTGGCCAAGTCGCATGGTAATTCAGTCGGGCCTTGAACACATGAACCTTACTCATCGCCAGGAAATCATGTGCGCACTCAGGCGATGCGATCGATATTGAACATAAAATGTAAAATAATGCAGAGAGAGTGCCCCTTTTGCGGAGCATAAAACCAATTCGGTGTGGCCATGTTGCCGACAAAGACCTCAACACGGGCGAACCCTTGCTACGGGGACTGACATACAAGTACTTCGTAGCGTAAACAGCTCTTGTGGCTTGAGTCGCAAACCCCTTGAACAGATACAGTATCTACTCTCGTAAGACTGAAAAGACGAAAAGTCGAAACGGCATGAAAAAAACATGCGCACTCCCGTACCATGGCCCTTTGCAGCCGCTGCGAAAGATGACCTGTGAGGGCCGGTTGGACGTCGGAGACTTATGTTGTCGTCGCGTTTTTGGACACACGGTGGTCACAGTGTATTTGTACAGACGACCCGTTACCCACCTCCGTCGGCTCCGGAGTTGGTCCCAGGCAGCCCGTATTGTCGCCGACCGGCCGGAATTGGGCTGCCAAGACAGTCGGGCCAGCTGGCTGGGCTGCCGAATGGATTCGCGCATGTGGCCTGAGAAGACAGAGGAAACATGAAATAAGGCCTTGGGTTGTAGAGGCCGTAACTCGTACCGTGGTCTTTTGTACAAAACGCACGACGTGTAATATGCTGGACGCATGTAGAGGCATTCCGATCTTTGCCCCCAGCGTTTCTGTAAAACGGACTGGAACACAGTTTCTAGAGAGCTAGGAGCAGTGCGGCTAGTTTCTGATTTAATGACACGGCGTGTTGAAATTGGCTGCGCATCGGGACAAGGTCTGTTTCGGTGGCACATAATAGATTACCTGCCGTTTCCCTACAGACCTCTTCAACGGTCAAGTATCACGAGATTACGAGCTTACGAGATTACGAGATTATGACATCACACCTGGGTGAAATTCAAAGAGAAAAGTGTGCACCGTGTCGTGTGCTAGGTGAATCAAATGGACAAACGCCCTTGTTGTTCTTGCCGACCCGTGCCTAGTGTCCGGCACTTTTTTTATGTTTTGCGTGTTCCCTCTGTGGCATGCAGACGGCTTTTGGTGAGTTTTGCAGCTGCTGGGGGGAGAGAACATACACGTAGTGGCTGGAAGCTTTGGCACGCCATAGAGGAGACTGAAGTCATAAAATTGCGTCAGATACGGCTGCCAGTTGTAAAGACAGCCCGTCCCGGAGACATGTTGGGCACTCCTTTCCGGCCTTTTTGGCCGTGAACCGCCCGTAATCCGACCCGCAGCGATCGTGCCAGCGAGGAGACGAGCATGGATTGACGAAACCCGAGTCAAAAAAAAATAGGATTTGGAAGTGGCAAATCACAGAAAAGGGGGAATCCCCAAAAAATCCCATAAAACCAGCCTTCCCCTGAAGCAAGTAACCGTTATGGCAATGCTCTGCCGTTTGTGAGGCCGGAGTCTTTTTTGTCACGATGTGGGCTTACAAATGACCAACCGCCAGTGCAAGGCTGAAAAAAGTGTCCGCCAAACAAGTAGCCGTCAAACGACCCGCTAGGGAGGACCTCAGCCTTTTGCGCCGCGTCTGCCCCAAGACGGTTTAGATCTTGATGACTGGATGGCCGCCAAGTGGAGGCACATCGTCGGTTCGGTGAAAGCCAATTGGCTGGAGATGCCCTTCCTCTTCCATTTGAGTCGCCGACCGCTCAATTGCTTCATGTCGCGCCATTCGTAAAACGAACGGGTAGCATGAGCAGCCCGTAAAACCGTAGGAATTGGCGAATGAGGGGGGAGGAGAGAGCACCCGACGCCCGACTGAAAATGCAGGAGCCTACAGTAGGCCACAACGAAGCCAAGGATACAAGGCTAGCAAGGCTGTGGATAGGGCCATATTGCTCTTCTGACAAATGGTCCGGAGACTTTTTGTTTACGTACACAAGTGTCCGGCGTGTAATTTGTGAGGTTTTGTGTGTATAGCGACAACGACGCAGGAGTATGGAGGATAGAGGATAGAGGATACGGTTATGTCAACGTGTTCGTCGACGAGGAGGAGAGTTAAGGGGTCGAGGAAAGAAAACTTTAAATAGCGTGGACGAGGACGTACTTTTTGAATGTCGTCTTGTCCAGAACAAGCAGAATCACTTCACCATCCCATCATTCCAACGATACACATCACCCTCACCTCACTCAACCCACCTCTCTTCACTCCTCCAGCCCGCAACCATGGTCAAAGTCGTTGTCACCGGCGCGAACTCGGGCCTGGCCCTCGAGGTCATCGACGCTCTTGTCGAGGGCAAGCACGAGGTCCTCGCTCTGGCAAGACGGGTGTGTACCTACCCCCCGGCGACGCTATTGTCTTAATACTGACACCGTGTAGGACACCTCATCGTTCCCCCAGCAGGCCGGCGTGACGTGGGCGCAGACATCCTACAAGGACAAGGCCGAGCTCGTCACACTGTTCAAGGGCGCCGATGTGGTTCTCAACTTCATCGTGCTCAACGGCGACCCGGGCAACGAAGTGTCGATCCGCATCATTGATGCCGTTGTCGAGGCAGGCGTGCCGCGCTACGCTCCGAGCGAGTGGGCAATGTAAGTCCCATTTACGTTGCAGGAAGATGTTACTCCGAGACGATGCCATCTACTAATACCGCGTGTGTACGCAGGGGCACCAAACTCAAGGACGCCATTGACGTCGTGCCGTGGTACCAGGGCAAGCTGGACGTCCAGAAGTATTTGAGTGACCTCAACAAGGACAAGAAGGTCGTCGAGTACACCCTCTTCCAGGTCGGCATGTTCCTCGAGTACGCGGCCTACCCGCGGGCCCTCTCCAAGCACGTCCCGCCCCTGCCCACCATCTGGCAGCTCAACGACGCGCGCCTCGTCGGTGTGCGGGGCCACGAGAACGACAAGGTTACCGTCACCAGCGTCCGCGACATTGCCCGCGTCGTGCGCGGCGCCGTCGAGTACCAGGGCGCGTGGCCCATCGTGGGCGGCGTCCAGGGCCAGCAGGTGTCGCTGTTGGAGTTCAAGGCGGCTGTGGAGAAGGCGATTGCCGCCGGAAAGGGGCCGGGCATCCTGCCCAAGGGGACCAAGACGCTCAAGGTTGACCTGGCCGACGAGGCCGTCTTGGCCCAAGGCACGCTCGACGTCGAGATGCCGCTGATCATGCACCCGTCGATCCCCGAGGAGATGCGCACCGAGTGGCACACGCCCGGCTGGACGGGATCGCTGCTGGCGACGGCCCGGGGTGCGTGGAACGCCTCGGACGAGTGGAACAAACTGCTGCCGGACATCAAGTTTACGACCGTCGAGGAGTTTATCGATGCGGTTCTGAAGAACGAGTAAAATGACGGGAATGGTCAGACAAACGGGGGGAGGGGAGCATTCGACCCAAAGAGCACATAGCATCGCCGTGTAAGGCGCCATCATAGAGAAATCATTACTTACTGTGCTGCATTTCTGTACATGATTGTGTGCACATAATTGTTTCCCCCCCTCCCAACGTGAACCACCCACTCTGTTTTCTTATCAAAGACGGGAAGACGGGCGAATCTAGACCAGAGGCGTAGTCGACTGGACTGTGCCCAAAGATATGCCGGCCTTCCTTTTGCGTTTATTTATTTTCTCTTGCTTTTATTCCTCCCTTCCAGTTTATTTTTACAGAACCTTCCCGCTTACAACATTCTCTCTCCCATGCACCTCATGCACCTCAATGCACGATAAACTCCCAACAGCCAGACCGGAAAAAGGTGGCGCTTGGTACAATTCGGGTAAAACACTGGTAAACAACGCTCGTCGGATGTCCTTCCAATCAGACAACACTGCAAAGAGGAGAAGACGGTAAAGACAAGGATGAAGTGCATCGTGCGAGGCAAGGAACAACGAAAAGACAACCTCGACAGCACCTCGACAGCACCTTGACAGCAAGGGACGGCGGCTATTTTAATGGTTCACAGGCTGTTGGGGGCGGAAAGGGACGCTGGGCCGTGGAAGGTCCCTTATTCTCGTGATCTTGGTTGCCTCTGCCACTCCATCAATCAATTGCGTGCACACCTTCACTTCTCTCACTCGATTGCTCGCCCATCCCATCCCCCTATCATGAGGAGCAACCCGTAGATATATAAAAGTCGATCGAAAGAACGTGTCTTGGCATCCGGGCCCGTTTCTCTCGTTTTGTGTTTTTTATTCTCCGTCAGGATCGTAGACTTTGACGCCCAACTCTGCGCTTAACAGCTCACACCTCAGCCGTCTGCATCGCACCGCGACTTCGTCTCATCACAATGTACCAGTACCAGGACCCCACCATGTTTGTTCAGGAGCCGCCCAAGAAAAAGGCCTTTTCTTGGAGCACACTCCTCTACACCGTCTTCTGTCTCCTGGCCCTGGCCACCAACGTGCCCCTTGTCGTCGTCGCCGCCCAACTCGTGCACCGCTGGCCCACCTATTTTCCCAAAGCCGGTGTTCCCCTGGCGGCCGGCCTCATCGCCATTGTGGCCGACGCCCTCGCCATTGTGTTCTTTGCCAAGCGCCACCGCGCGTTCTTGCTCGTCGTCCCTCTCGACCTGCTCGTCGCCATCATGGCCGCCGTCGGCGTGTTTTCGCTTCTGGCGGCCGGCTTCAATGCGAGCGACCTGCCGTTGACCGACGCACAGACGCAGCTGGCCACCAGCTGGTCGCTCGACCAAGACCTCGGCGTCATCTTCTCGGGGCTGGTGTGGTACGTTGAAAGAGAGAGGGAAAAAAACAAAACAAAATGGCGCTCTTGATAATTGGTGCTAACTACCGACTACCAACGACCACAGTGGCGTCTGCGTGCTGTCCCTCTTTGTCAACAGCATCCTGTCGTGCCTCATCTTTGGCCATCGCCGCCGTGAACGCACTGTCCAGGCGATCCAGACGACGGAGCTGTACTAGAGGGAGAGGGAGAGCTTTTTCGCGTCTTGCGTCTTTTTTTTTTTTTTTTTTTTTGGCATTTATTCTCGCCGGATTGTGCTTCTGGAATTTGTTTCTCGTCGTGCATGTTTGTGTCGTGTCTCCTCTTCTTTTCTCTTCCTTCCCCTCACGGTCCTTACGATATTCGGTCCTTTTCGTGCATCGGAGAATTGTTCTGGTCCTGATTTTCTCTCTATTTCTACGAATACGTCTGCTTTATGATACTAGGGTCGTGGACCTCGGCTTGGGAAATCACGACGCGCAAGACAACGCCTTGAAGGGTTTTGAGTTACACTCTTTTGTTCACTTTCGGCGCATTTAAATTTATAGCTATTTACTTACGGATTTATCATGGCCGTCCCCTCTAGGTGACTATTCCCAGTCTCCGTTTGACCGCCAGTCGTTACCAATCTGTTCGTCATACTCTGCTTCCCTCGGCACTCGTCGTCTCTTGCATCGATCTTCGTTCGCGTCCGTGACATCGTCTGCCGGTCTGTCTACCGATCGCATCTCAAGAGCATCTCGGAGGACATCTCGGCGGCATTTGAGGTTGCAGTGCGTGTGTGCGTGGATGTTAGGTCTTAGCGTCCGGACCTGTCAAGTACTCCGTAGATACTTCGTATGTCATGTCAAGTTCAAGAAGCTGCCATCTCCACGTGTAGCTGATACGTCCTGGAAAATGACGGCAGCACCCACTCCAGCCCACTTCAACTCGAAGTGAGGTGGTGCCAAAGTTTAATCCGCTGGCCGTTCCGGCTACGCGTCTTTGGCCGGATTTGGCCTCTGGCAAGACATCCCCGCTTATGTCTCTGGCACTCTTGCCCAAATGGGTCCGAGACTGCCTGCAGCCAACCACAAGCTCCCAATCCCCCTCTTTCCTCCTCTTTTCCCCCGCAAATGAAAAGGCAGGGGTGCGTCACTACTTGTTAGTCGCTATTAGCCCCCGTCGGAAGCATCCCACAGGAAGCTGGAGAAGGGCTCCAAGGAGCTGTTGGCGGCCGGTGGCGTTCAATACATACTGACAGCCAATGAACCGACGGTCCTGTATTACGTCGCAATAATGATCCTATCGACCCAGCAACATCCCATCAAGGCAATCAACAACAGCCCAAAGCGGCCGAGGCTTGCGAGCTGGGTTGGGGTTGGCAGCCGACCGCTCTTGCGTCTTTTGCGCTGTTCTGCGCCTCGTGATTTTGGAAAACAACGGATCTCGGTCGCTCTTTCTTTCTCTTGTCTCTTCTCTTTCCTCGTCACGCCTCCTCTTTTTGCACAAATCGGCGCCTCGACTTCCGCTTCCAGAAAGAACCCCGCCTCTCTTTACGACGTACGGAGTACTACACCTGCAACTGCATCGGGCCTTCCCTGTTCGCTTTGCGATTGTTCAATTGCTTCTTGCCTGAAACCTTTTTGATCGGCCGTTCTTTACTATTTAAAGCCCTCGCATCTCCACCCCCGCAAAATAAGACAGCAAGACCCGAGACAAAGACCAGGTCCGATCCAGAATTTAAGCTTCATTTAGGGAGTCAGGCTACCTTGTTTCTCCATTCCTTGTCTTTCGGCCGTCTTCTTTGCGCGCCAGGTCTCCTTAAAAGCCCCAGCATTCCATCACCCAGCGCCACCACTTACACATCTCGTGGATCGCGACACGCAAACATCCATCGCGACCTCAAGACACTCGAGGCGGTCAAACAGTCAACAAACGTTCTGACAGAACCTCACATCACTCACTCACAATGGCTACACATAGCGAAAAGGTCGCGAGCTTCCCCAGCGAGAACCGCCCCTCGGACGAGGGCTCGCCGGCCACGTACCGCACCGTCGCTGGCCAGAGGGCGTCAACATCACCCCCCGGCAAGACCAGTTGACTAGCCGGCCCGCGTGTGCAATTACCGTTCCTGCGCACGCGACGAGGCATTGCCTTCACGGTGCTCTCCATCCTGCTCGTAATCGGGGGCGGTCTGTCTAGATTCGCGGCTCTGTGCGCCCACCACAGCAACATCAACAATGGCAGCGCCTTAAGCGGCCGCGTCACTCTCAGTGCCAGAGATACCGCCGCCGCCGTCCCGGGCCTCATCACCAACGACTCCTACTTCTTCGGCGACTCTCCGCCCGTCTACCCCTCGCCCGACATGACCGGCGTCGGCACCTGGGCCATTGCCTACAACAAGGCCGTCGCCCTCGTCCAGAGCATGACTTTGGAGGAGAAGGTGAACCTGACTGCCGGCGTCTCGGCCACCAACGGCTGCTCCGGCACCATCCCCGCCGTGCCGCGCCTCAACTTTACGGGCATGTGTCTCAGCGACGCCGGCAACGGCCTGCGCAGCACCGACTTTGTCAGCTCCTGGCCCAGCGGCATCCACGTCGGCGCCAGCTGGAACCGCAGCCTGGCCCTGCAGCGCGCCATCGGCATGGCCGGCGAGTTCAAGAAGAAGGGCGTCAACGTCATCCTGGGCCCCGTGGTTGGGCCCGTGGGCCGCACCGTGCGCAGCGGCCGGTACTGGGAGGGCATCTCGGTGGACCCGTACCTGGCGGGCGCGCTGGTCTACGAGACCGTGACGGGCACCCAGCAGACGGGTGTCATCACAAGCACGAAGCACTACATTGGCAACGAGCAGGAAACCAACCGCCTGCAGTCCGGCGATGTGCAGTCCGTCTCGTCCAACATTGACGACCGCACCATGCACGAGCTCTACCTGTGGCCCTTCCAGGATGCCGTCTTTGCCGGCTCGGGCAACATCATGTGCTCGTACCAACGCGTCAACAACTCGTACGGCTGTGCCAACAGCAAGACGCTCAACGGTCTGCTGAAGACCGAGCTCGGTTTCCAAGGCTTTGTCGTGTCCGATTGGGGTGCCCAACACTCTGGTGTCGCGTCGACCCTCTCCGGCCTCGACGTCGCCATGCCCAACAGCATCTACTGGGGCAACAGCCTGATCCAAGCCGTGCAGAACGGCTCCGTGCCCGAGTCGCGCGTCACCGACATGGCCACGCGCATCCTCGCCTCGTGGTTCCAGATGGGCCAGGACACCGGCATTCCCGTACCCGGCATCGGCATGGCCGCCGACCTGACCAAGCCGCATCCCATTGTCGACGCCCGCGATCCGGCCGCCAAGCAGACACTTCTTGATGGCGCCATTGAGGGCCACGTGCTTCTCAAAAACAACAACTCCCTGCCCCTCAAGACGCCCAAGTTCCTGTCCATCTTTGGCTACTCGGCCCGCGCTGCCGACCAGAACAACTACGGCGGCAGCATCTCGCCCTGGGTGTTTGGCTGCGAGGCGGCCAACGCCACCGACACGCTGGCGGGCTTCATTGGCAATCCGGACCCGAATCCGCTGGGCATCGCGCCCAACGGCACGCTCTTCTCGGGCGGCGGCTCCGGCGCCAACTCCCAGACGACGGTCAGCGCACCCTTTGACGCCCTGACCCAGCAGGCCTGGAAGGACGGCACGCAGCTCTTCTGGGACTTTACCTCCCAGTCCCCGAGCGTCAACGCCGTGTCCGACGCCTGTCTGGTCTTTGGCAACGTCTGGGCCTCCGAGGCCTTTGACCGCCCCGCCGTGACGGACGACTACACCGATCAGCTCATTGCCAACGTGGCCGCGCGCTGCAGCAACACCATTGTCGTGCTTCATAATGCGGGTACTCGCGTCGTCGACGCCTGGATCGACCACCCCAATGTTACCGCCCTCCTGTTTGCGCACCTGCCGGGCCAAGCCTCGGGCGAGGCTTTGGTCTCCCTTCTCTATGGCACGTCCAACCCCTCGGGCAAGCTGCCCTACACCGTGGCCAAGCAGGCGTCTGACTATGGCGCGCTGCTCGACCCGGTGCTGCCCGAGGGCATCTTTGGCAACTTCCCGCAGGCCAACTTCACGGAGGGCGTGTTCATCGACTACCGCCACTTTGACGCCGCCAACATTACGCCGCGCTTCGAGTTTGGCTTTGGCTTGTCGTACACGACCTTTGGCTACGCCAATCTGTCTGTGGCTAAGGCGGTGCCCGTCTCGCCCGCCGAGACCAACCTGTTTGCCGAGTACCCGACGGGCGCCGTGCGCGAGGGCGGGCAGGCGGACCTGTGGGACCAGCTGGTGACGGTGACGGCGGAGGTGCAGAACACGGGAGGCGTGGCAGGTGCCGAGGTGGCGCAGTTGTACATTACGCTCCCGACGCCGGCCAACTCGTCGGTCGACATTCCTGTGAGGCAGCTCCGCGGCTTTGACAAGACGCTGCTGGCCGCCGGCGAGACGGCGACCGTCTCCTTTGCGCTGACGCGGCGCGACCTGAGCTACTGGGACGTCGTTGCGCAAAAGTGGCTGCTCCAGTCCGGCACCTACACCGTGAGCGTCGGCGCGAGCAGCCGCAACCTGCCGCTGGTGGGGACGTTTACCATCTAAGGGGACGACGTTATTGCCTTTTTTTGGATATCCTGTTTTGCTTTTCTCTGATTCCTGGTCTACGTTCTGGCCTTTGGCGTCTTTTGGTACGATGATATGATTGTTTTGTTTCTTCTTTTGGTTACTTTGGCCACAGTGCCTCTTGCAACATTTACATATTCTGAGTATTCTTCTCTGTATATAATAATTTTAAAGTAATGTTATTTTGAACCGTATCAACAGTGTCAAGAATCTGAAAGAGAACTCTGCATGAGTTTCTACTGAGCATCGTCCCGCTGCACGCTACACTGCATGCTGCACGCCAACACGGCCAGTCGTATGCACAATGCCGTGCTTTTGTTGTACTGCACAATCTGGCGAAAGTACGACGTAAAGCTTGTCCCAGCTGAAAGATGGAAGTGGTTCATATGGGGTAGAAAGGCCGCGTGCAGGCAAAAGACAGTGGACGATGTGCCAACGCGATGCAGGTCATGATGGGGTGCAGACGGCAGGAGGAGACGAGACAGAGTTAACGGAAAAGATGCAAGCAGACGACGGTTGAGGATTGAGGACTGCAACAGCATCATGCAAGCACTTTGGGCAATGTTCATGCCGTGTTTTGTGTGGTCGATGAGCGTCTGAGAGTTCTGAGAGTTATGAGAGTGGATGAATGGTCTGCATCACAAGACGTCAAATTCGTTTCTTGAGCGTGTCCAATCTTCGTCTCTTGAATACAAGTATTCTTCAACTCTTGTTTCTATTTCATCTCATGTCTTCGTGCGACTCCCCTCTTCCTCTCGTTTTATTCTGTCTGCAACACTGCCATGTGCTATCTGGGGTGGCCGCTGGATGTGCCTCTGTGCGCAAGGCCTGCATTCTGTAGGGCATCTCTGTGTGTATCTCTGTGTGCACTTCCGCGTGTGTGCTTTGATGTTTCTTGGCTCTTTTTTCCCTCTGCCCTCTCTCCCCTCCATACGTTTCCCCTCACTTCTGCACACATCCTGCTCATCAGAGCGCGCATCATCGACGCAAACGAGGTTAAAGGAGTAAGCGGGACGTCCGTTCACACGAGCGTGTGATTGCTTTCGTCTGCAGTGTATTACGATGTTCTCTGTATCTTACTATTTACTATTTCATTTCTCTCATCTTCTACCATATAGCACGCTTTCCCCACAACAATCAATCTCGTTTACGTCGCACTGCTGACAGATATCAAAAAACAAAACGTCAAAGAGAAAAGGGGGAAAAAAGAAGAAAAAAGCCGACTTCAAAGGCACGACGTTGATGTTGCTCTCAGCCGTTGACCTACACGTACAAGTAGTACACAGGGATCGCCCAGCACGGGGATCGTCCCAGCGCACAAACACACACACGAGCATCTGGAAATTGCAAAGGGGATGTCTTTCATGGCCATCGTTGCTCTTCTTGTCTCTTTGCCGTGTCATCCTGCTGTCGGACCCCTCGGTGATTTTTTTTCTCTCTTTTTTCCCTCCTTTTTGGCTGTTCATGCTGCCTGTTTTGTTACTATCGCCGTCTCTTCTCCGACATACTCTTCTATATTGCCATTTTTTCTGACTCGTCGTCGTCTCCTTTTGGACCTCGTCTTCTGTAGCCGAAATTTGCAAAGGCTCGTCCCTGACGACGATGATACTCAAACGGTGCTTTGTTTTTTCCTATTCTCTTTTTCTGACATTCTTTCTGAGATGTGACACCGGTTGTTGCCTCGACGGAAAGAGACGAAAAGTAAAATGAAATGGGGAAAAATACTACGGCGTTCCCAGCAAAGCTGGTCTTAACAAAAGGCTGTTAAGACTGGAAAAAACGTCGTCAAATGAGGGTCGTTGTGATGTGTCGACAAACTTTCTTTGCTAGGGAGCTGGTCCTAGCTGTTGTTGGTGATCGTTCTAGACCTGTCGCCCACAGTTGCTCGCTAACAACACCGACTGGACTCGAGCGACATACTCCGTAGACGCAACTCTAATTTAGCAGAGCTGTTAAGCCTTTGTTCCCGCTAAGCCCTGTTCGCCCAGTGGAGCGTCCACTGGCCAGGCCCCGCGATGTCCACTAGCCTACAGGGCCCCCGAGCCAGGCCCACCAGGGCCGAAGCCACGTTGTTGAGACATTGCCCACAAACGGGCGACTGGCGCTGGCGCACGGCGCGCCGTTGTCTTTTTAGCTTGTCTCAGCTTGTCTGGCGACTCCTACCCTACCGGAGGATACCCTCGACGCTGGAATAGGGGCAGTGGGGGAAAGGTGCATCATCGTGATCATGACGGCGGCTCCCGGCGAGGGAGTCCAGGCCTTGACGTCCTTTTGGTGGCAGATTGAAATTGGGCCGGTGGGCCTTGCGACCTTGTCTCGACTCGGAACAAAAGATGCACGAACTACTTGTACAAAACCGCCGGCGGTCTCTCTTGCCGGGATGATCGGAGAGGGGGAGAGGGGGACAAGCATGGGATGCAGGAAGACTGACCGCGGAAGATATCCTTCATCCGCCATGGATCTTCTCGAATTTGCCCAAAAAAAGAAAGACGAAAACAGCAAGTGGCCGAGTGGAAACCGAGACTGAGGGAATATCCCGCTTGGTAATGTATGACAAGATTACGACATACAAAGAACAAAAAGTAGACAAAAGGAGGCCAAAGCCAGGAGGGCCAGGTGTTGATTTCGAAATGAATGTCCACCACCGATGGTCAGTGTCTCAGGGAGGACAGCTCGATCGCGATGTCCTTTGTCCCGTCCCTTTTCTCTCTTTTTTTGTCCGGCCACCTTCTCTTTTTTCCATTTTGAATCTTGTCGTTGTGCCCTTCTCGCTTCACCTGACGGCCAAGAGGAGCGCTAGGGGGACAAAAAGTCAACAAACCCCGGCCCGACAAGGACAAGGCTGTCTGCGGTTGAAGAAACTCCCCGACCTAGATAGTCGAGACGATGTTCACGAGCTCGCGTAAAGATCGCTTTTCGTATCTGCAGTAATTACGGAGTAAAGCCCAGACCAGCCCGATCCTCTCGATTCCTCCTCGTTGATCCTTGGAAGAACAAGAACGCCCTGACCAGACAACCCCCCCTCCCTCACCGAAAAAGAGACAGGCATGTTTCGTTCGCTCACGAGACACGCTACCAGTCGCCCCGTTTTGATGTGGAGGAGGAACTTGAGGTGAAGAAGGTCAAGCGGGCAAACGGGCAAGTGGGCAAGCGAGCAAGCGAAGGGACACGCCAACGCCACGAACGCCGGCCGTATTGCTTTTCTTGGAGACGCGCGCATCCTGGAGAGGAGGGGCCCTTGTCGATTTGTCGATGCTAACGAGAAGTTGGCAGAGCTTTGACGAGCATTCCCCATCTACAACGGACACAAAGTCGGAAAAGTCGAACGGTTGCCCACTCTTCAGCCGACCCTCTTGGTCCTTCTAGAATGCAAGAGGAAACGACTAAACGAAGAGAGAGACTAAGAAAATCGATACTCCGTAGTACAACGATAAGAAAAGGGGAAGCATCCCGAGGGCGTGGATGCGCTCGTCTGGAGTGAGTAGTTTGTCGCTTGTCGAGTGCGAGGCCATCCAGTCCATACGAGGTTTTTATCAACTCCCCTTTCTCCTGGGACTCGGACGCTCGACGACTACGCCATGTGCCACCGTCCCGCTGACGGATCTCTTCCGCCGGTTCCTGTCAAAAAAGACAATGCAACAAAGCGGTGGTACTCCGTAGTCGTACGATTTGACAAGACAAGACTGCGCCTTCGAGCGACTGTGCGCAGGCTGACCATTTTGTCAAGTCGGCCATTTTGATCAATGGCATTCACGGAAGAAGCCGATTCTTCCAACCATGCTGACTTTGGACTTGCACCGAGAACCCTCGGTCTCGCTCTTGCTTTTGCGACGGACTTCGTTCTGTCAGTATTGTCTTGTATCTATCTGTCCGTGTCGGGCTTATTTCTCACCTGCATCGTTCTTGTTTCCCCTTTGCGTCAACCTCGAGAGAACCTCTTTCTTTTGTTTTGAGTTGGACTGTCTCTATTTTTGTCGTCTTACCTGCAGATGTTAGAAGAGCCCCAAACGGCACGTTCGAAACATATTTGACGTTCTTCCTTCCCTTTCCTCCTCCTTCCTTTTCGTTCTAGCCTCCTTCTCCGTATCACGTCAAAGGAATACGTCAAGAGGAGGATGGAAGGAAGAGTGAAAGATCGCCAACTGGCGAAAGAAACTTCTGCCAAGCTTTTCTCTCTACGAAGTACGGAGTATTCACTCACTCTTTTCGCTCTTCTTTTCTCCCCCCTTTTCCTTTCTTACCTTGCTATTTTTGGTGATATTCCTCATGTTTCGAGCATCAAGGGCATTGGCCAATAGGAAGAGACGAGGAGGGGGAGCTGAACAAGGGGCAAGGGGGACAAGGGCTGTACCGTTGTATCGGAGACGGGCTCGCCTTCACCCCTGCTGAAACAAGAGGAAGAGAAGCCAAAAGGTGAAAAAGGAAAAAGAAAATATCTCCGTCATCCCTCGTCACAGCAGCGCTTGTTGGCCTTCGTTTTGCTATCACCAACGCCGTTCACAACCCGCCCCCCTATCGGTCAATTAACGGGCTTCACGCCTGGAGAGGGGCAATGGCGAGAGTGCTGCTCTCATGCAAGACATGTCACTGGCGTAGTTTGGTGATTGTGGATGTGATGGCTTCTGACAGCCGTTGGCAGCCAAGAGTGTGCCCCTTGTTTTTTTCAAACTACAAAAATGCTCGTGAACTCGGCCTGGCTCCGGCTGAATCAACCCCCCGCTCCAAAACGTCCGGCCGTTGGAAAAATCTGTATCTGTTCGGATGCCCAGCTTTCTGTGTGCAGATCACGGCAACAAACGAGGAAGAGATGACAGACGAAACGTTTTTGCAGTACACTAATTTTGTAGTGCAGTAGCCTCGGGGGTTGGGGCCAGTCTTGAGTCTGCACGAAGTCGGACGTTGTCCCAACAGGGCTTGGCCTGGCCCTTTTTGGCAAACCTGACATGTGGAAGAATGAGGAGAGACGGAGGAGAGGAGACGACGAGAAGAAGGGGGGGAAAAGGAAAGAATAGACGAGAGCGAAGGCGCACAAACACAAGCAGATTCCCTGTCACGATGGCTTCCCTGCAAGCCACAAAGTCGGTGGCGCCGGCGCAGAGTTGCGGTTTTGGGTTCACCGACCGCGACAGAAGGACACAAGACTGCATAAAACCGCCGAAGAAAATCAACAACCGGGCGTTTCGAAAGCTTCTAAAGAGGGTGGAGGGTGGAGGGTGGAGGGTGTGCCGGACAAGAGACAAGCATGCACAACGACGAGAAAGGTGAAAAGGATCGAGAAAAAGAGGAGAAAACAGGGCCGAGACGGGCGTTTCTCCTGGGCGCTTTTCGGGGTTTTCCCACCGACATTTAACAATGTATTTCTCCAGGATACCTCCTTGTGCCTTGTGATAATGCATTAGTGTCGAGGACGGTAGCCCTGTTGATGAGGGGGTTCGCCAGAAAAGTATGGAAACTCATTAAACACAGACACACATAACACAAGGCACATCGAACACATGTCGATGTCGTCAAGTTGACTTTTAAAGAAAGAGGGGAAAGATGCACACACTTGGACGGTGCTTCCGTCTTTTGCTGCAACCACTTTAACGTAGCTCGCTATATAGCAATTTAAAATGAAGAAGCACTGCAATGCACACACTCTCTCTCTCTTAAAGTTGAGACGAACTCCTCCAAAAGACGGGGAAATAAGGAAGGCATTAAAAGAGAGGGAACAGAGAGTCAAAGCTCGTGCATGCTCGAGCGGGAACGGATTACGTCTCATTCAGAGAGACAGAACGCACTGTCACGGCACGTATGAAGGGGCAAAGGTGCATCTCGAGACACAACATCTTTCCCTTCTGCAACCCGGGGAAGTAGGACCCTGCGGCAAGCATTGTCGATCCCCGAGCCGTTTTCATGAATAACGATGATGAAACTGGGACAGGAAAGGAAGCAATAGAACAGGGAGAGACAAGCTACGACGTATATTGTGAGACCTCTTCGGGGAAAGCAGATATTGCTCTTTCGTGGAGATGTCTAAGATCGCCTCAGCAATCCGGGTGATCGACCGGCATCCAGGCGCATCATAGGAGGGTTGCTTATTCGAGAGCAAGAAAGCGGTGAAGTTGAAACAATGACGCCGAACGAGCAACACAAAAATCGACGAGGTAATGCCGAAGGTTTTCTCGAGGTAAGATCTTGTAATGGGACTGGTCATGGATGTGGGGTTCACTGACCAAAATGCAATCTATCTGGGATCGAGGAGCAAGAGGGGTTGCAAGGAGTTTTCTACAAGCAACGAGTACTTGGATATGGTTAGGAGTCAGATACCTGTTCTGAGAACAGAGTGCAAACCAGACTCACGAATCCATGGTTCTCGACACCACGAGGGTTTCTGCAAGGTTAAAGCAGAGGACGTCTGAGAGAGGGGGAGACAGAAAGGAGAATAGGAGATATGCCATGGGCGAAACAAGGAATACAAGAGGGGATATGCTGGGACGGACGACGGCAAATAGAAGTACTACTTGTACTACGTTCGTAGAACCATCAACATCACAGGTGCTTGCAGTAGTCGATGAAACGAAGTGTGCATGAAACTTTCTTGTCCCGCCGTGCTTCACGTGGGCGGCAACGACAACCACAATGCCTCACGTTTTACACTTTGTGACCATTCACGAAGAGCACAAGTTGCTAGCAATACTGCGTACCATCCTTCATGGAGCACGCTACCATTGTATGTCGTTTGTGTTGAGTGTGTGATTGTGCAAAGAGACAAATTGAGGACAATGGACCTGTGATGGCTGCTGCATTTGCTGCAGCTTCTTAGCTACAGTGCAACACTTGCGCACTGATACTATGAATTATCACAGGAGCAAAAGTAGACAGGGACTCGATGCAGAGCAACTCTGCTCTGCAACCAAAGCCTGGTCACTGAAACTACGAGATGGGCTACTACGGAGTATTGTCAGATACTTGTGAGATACTTTTGCAGTCAGATCTCGGGGTTCATCTCGCTGTTCGGGAGAGGGAATCCTGGCTGCAGAAGAGAGGGTTGCGGGTAAGAGAGGATATCAGTGAGCGGGTAGTAATACGAACTTAAGTGTTACTGTATGCACGATGTTGGGGCCATTTGTTCGCCTGCATGGTACGATCTGCTTGTGGACCACGATGCATTTTTGCGAGAGAGGAGTCAACTGCGAAGTATCGTAAGAATCAGATGAACTGCAGCAGATGAGGGAACAGATAGAATAGTGCACGGCCGCATTTTTCGAACACCATGACCATGATTTTGCCAAATTAGACACAAGGCAGCGTCAAACCAAAACGACGACAAAAAGTGCCGAAGCAACGTCTGGAGTTGATGTCGAGGTAGCCTGCCCATTCCCCGGGCGCCAACGGCTAATCAAACAGAGACAGTACCGTGAAGACAGGTTGCTGTAGCTCGAAAGGACAGTATATCTTGTCTGAAAGAGCGCCGCCAGATATAACCTGGTCAAAGGACCTTTTTAGCACTTTGTCCTCTCCTCCAAGCGATAAGCCTGGATCGCCAATGCAGCCGCAAGATCAATATCAAGCCGGGTACTAAATCGGTGTTCTCAAAGATAGAAAGCGGAAAATAGAGTGAACAGAGGGTCTGTCCGTCGGCTTTCGGGCAGTCTCCCATCGTTGCAATAGGCTATTCGGCAAAGGGGGGCATCCAGGAGGTTTGCAAAAGAGAGAGGTCAACGACGTATCGTACATCAGTTTACACTTTGTGACAGACTGCCGCTCCACTGCCACTAGAAAACGGAAGAAGACAATTAAAGAACAATCCGAGACACTTTGGGTGAGGTGGGTGAGTGGGCGAGTGTCCACTGCTGCACGTTTGAACTGGGATTGTGAGAGACAGCAGGGGGAAGGCACTGCAAGATATCTGTAGGGATCCTGCAGCAGCTGCGATACTGTACAGATAGACCCCGTCGGCAATGGCCTGACGACGCTTTCTTCAAGACTGCTATTGCTCTCTTTTTTTTTCTTTCTCGCTTTGCTGGTTTTTTGTTGGCTCTTTTGAACTCCATTTAACCAGCGCTCTTACTGTCAAGTGATGAGGGGCCGTGGGAGTTTTTTTTTTTTTTTAAAGAGGAGCTGAGAGGACCGCAAGGAGCAGGAGGTCGTAGAAAGAGCAAAAAGAGAGAGGCTGGCGCTGTTTCTTATTTTTCTCTTCTGGTGGGCTCTGGTGGGCTCTGCACCGCCAAGCCTGGAACAATACGACGCTGCGCCAGAATATTTTACTACGCTGCTGTTTCCATTCTCGTGGACCAGAATAAACCATGTGCTCTCAAATACGTCAGATACGCCGTCGCAGAGAAGGAGCACCAAGTCCCGCTCGCTTGCAGCAAATTTTGCTCCGTCGAGGGTCATACGGAAAATAAGAATATCTTACCTGTACGGAGTAAGACAATGCAAGATTCCTGCAAGGCGCGCTCCCGGCGTGCAGGAAGGCAATCGTAGTGGGCTCAGCGGGAGCAGGCTACGAACATGTTTTCTGTGCTCCATCTGCGGAGTCTACGAAGTACTCTGAAGAAAAGCTATTTAGAAACAACGGCTCGAGTAAGGGAGCAGACTCGTTTGGTCAAGCTTCCCAGGCAACACAGACGACGAAAGGAACGCCTAAATAGGAAAGGTGGCCCCCGTTGAAAAGCGTTGCAACTCAACAGACTCCAAAAATTGACACACGGACCTCCTGCTCGTCCGTCTGCTGTATCTCGCCTTGCTCTTTTCCCTAGACTTCCTTTACCTCTTTTTGATTACACATTTTGTCGTCTTGATTGCGAGCACCCCCCGCCGTCGAGAGAATGATTCCCTTTTACGTCGTGGTGACAACATCAAAGACCCGTTGCAATCTACAAGGGCCTATCCTCTATGTCGCCCCTCATGTTGCGCCTTTTATCAAGATCCCCACTCGATCATAATGCCATCCAGAGGTTGTCTTGGTCGTTTTGGGGAGGAAGACATGCCCATACGTCGTAGCGGATGCACCGTCCTTTTTTGGCACGTCCACTGTCCACTCCCACTGTCCACTGTCCAAGGATACGACTCTGGTACGCTGCTCTCTTTTCCTCTCTGCTCACGTCTCCCCCTCCAAGATAACGACCCTGGCTCGTCCCGAAAGAAATTGTGAGACCGGAAAGACCATCCGCTGGCCGAGTGCCGGGCGGCAAACCAAGGCGGAGGGAAGAAAAAGGGACAGAAACAAGAACATCCATACAAGTACATTCATGCAAACCGTTGTCGAAACTGATGGTGACAAGAAATTTGAAAAACAGAACTGCCGAGCATGCTCCGGCAGCCGAAGGAAACACAAGACGCAGAAACATGGAAAGAAGTTATAGACAGAAGAGACGTGACAAGGGACGATCTAAGACCGGTGGATGGGTTGAAGAAGAACAAGAAGCAGGTTCAGAAAAGAACGTGGCGGGTATGGGACGTTGGATGTGCTTTTCCATTCTTTTCGCCTTTTGGTCTGTCCCTTTTTTTGGAAATGTCGCCTGCATCTGTTGAGACGGCAGGGCATCAATCCCGTGAGCTTTGACCTCGCCCGGTGCTCGTACGTACTTTGTTTACATATTGCCGCAACGGGAAGGCGGCGGCGGCGGCGGCGGGACGGTGTGCAGCGTGTGGGTAAATGGGAGTTGGGGAAAGATGGGCGCTGGCTGCACAGGAAAGAAAAAATAAAAGAAAAGGCAGATACTGAAATGGTGAAGACTAAAGCTAGTTATTTTTTGAATTTTCAGATTTTCTACTTCAGTGTTCAAATATTATTACTCGATCTTCTGTCGTTTATTTATCGTCGTTTTTTCTCCGAAGAAGAGAAAATGGGAAAACATTTTTTTCTTTCTTTTTCGTTGGCCATTTTTCATTCCTAAATGGCAACTATTAGAAATAAAATCGCGAAAAAATCAATTCCCAGCGACAGCATGCTCGGCATGGTAAGATATGTTTTGGGCGTTGTGATATGTTTTATGCTTGTTTATCGCTTGCTATTGGCATTGCCACTCCGGGCTGGTTTGCCACATTTATGGCATTGTATTTCTGTCCGAGCTGTCGTCACTGTCTGTTCACTGGCAATCACTGCCCTAATCGTCGCTTACTTTTGTCTGCTCCTCCATAAAAAGCAAAGGATCACCGTCTGGGGGGCACGGGAGCGCCGTTTCTTCTTTATTTTTCATGCGCTGGTGCGCTGCGAGGGAGAAGCGAGTGGCGACTTTTCAACGGGTGCAAATCGGTGTAAATCGGCTCTTGTGTAACTCGCCGTCGATCTTTTCTTACCGCAGGTTAGTGAAGGAGCTTGGCGGCCTGGCCATAAACCTTCACACCGAAAGAGGCAGGAAGAAAAAGACGGCAATAATAGTACGACGTGCACAATAACGACGAGGCAATGGTAATTCTCCGATCGGAAGAGACCATGTCCTTGAAGTCTTGCAACTCCCGGACCTCGAGTTTAAACTCTAACAAGCGCTGGGAAACAAGAGAGAGACTCGGCGAGCTGTGTTGATCATGATCTCTTGCCTGTCCCCAGACCTTCCTGATTGTTTTGTCTCCGCCGCGCTTTGGTCACTTCATGCAAACCGCTGGGCTCATTTTATGCTGCAGCAGACAACCGAACTTTGGCTATGGACGTGCTTTCTATGTACTTGTATGTATTACGTCGTAGAATACTTGTATTTTTTTTGTTTCTTTTTGTATTTCTTGATCGACATGCCCCACTGCCTCAACCAGAGTTTAAAAGACGACAACTGAAAATCTTTGGCGGCTGTTTCGGTTGCCTGAAAGAGGAAAGGTTTTGCGCTGCTTCAGAAATCTGAGAACACACAAAAAAAGCACAGTCATCAAAACTTGACAAGCCCGTTCGTATCTCTTCGCCCAATTCGTACCATGCTCCGGTCTAAGTTCAGCGGGGGGGTCCAGCCTGCAGCGTCTGTGCCCTACGAGGGACCCTTGAATCCTTGGACAGCTTGGGCCAAGTCGACATCCAAGACTACTTTGTTAGCCCAACAGAGGTGAGCAACCGGACGCAACCGGACGCAATCGGAAGGATAATGGAGGTGTCGTTGCAGTTTGTCCTCTCTCTTCTCAAAAAGATCGCCGCTGCAGTCGACCGTCATAATCATCGTCGACCGTTGCAGTCGACGTTCACTTTGTTGTTGCACTCGTCGTTGCTAGTCTTGTGTCTGTTCTCACCCGATGTGGAAATACTGCGGGTATCAAAGGGGGAAAAAACAAGGAATTAAGATGTGGGAATACTTGTGTGATGGCGACAATGACGACGAAATGATGTTGAGAGAGCCTCGCCGTCTTGCCCTCCGAGGCCGGTGACCGGCGAATCTGCCTTTCTCACTCTCTTTTTGCTGTTTGCTCAGCACTGTGCTCACTGCTCAGCACTTGCTTGCTGTTGCAAGCGAAGGCTTGGCAGAGGTCTCGAGCCTCTTTTTTTTTGTGGCCTTTCGATACAACGTGGGCGCAGGCGTTTTCCCAAATCGTATCTCACGGCGGGTAATACTCCTCAGGAATCAATGCCTTGAGAGCACGCACCAACAGCAATCCGCCCATCTGCATTCCAGCTGCACCTCACTGCACCGCACGGCAGCGCACTGCACTCTCGAAGCGCCTTTGCTGCACCCCGTAAAACAGGCGGAAGCACTGTCACGGCGGGCGCAGAACGGGAGGAAGACGCACACGACGCAAAAGGAGGGCGTGTGCTGTGCAGCGTGCATCGAAAGCATGTCTGTTGTTGGGGAGATGGTGGCAGGAGGACAACAGACAACACAACGAAAAAGAAAAGAAAAGAAAAGAAACAAAAGTGTGACGATCGACTGTTGGCCGTTGGATATTGACCTACCATTTCCCGCAAGTGTGTTGATGTTGTTTTTCTGTCGATGTACTTTGTATTTGCCTTGCATCTTTGTCTCTTGTATCTTGTATCTGCACCTGCCCGCAATTCACATGAAGAATGGCAGGCGCATCACGACAGCTCACGACAGGTCAACAAAGCCTTCTTGCTACTGCAGCAGGCCGTTTTGGGCGAGGAGAAAAGGTGCAATTGGTGCAGTACGGAGTATCATCACTTACAACAAGTAGAAGTACGACCTAGGGAGGATCTATCAGGAACACTAGGAAGTAGGAACACAACGCCAGGAACGTCAGGAACGACCGAAACAACCGAACACGACTGTACAATGTACATACATTGTCAAGTCAAACTTCACCTCCTTGCTCTCCCATCGCATCTTCCCTCCTTCCCTCCTTCCCTTCTTCCCTCACCCGCCTCGCCCCGCCCCACCTCAGCACACCCTGGTCGGGTCGATGCTGCAATCGGCGCAAGCGTGGTTTCAACATGGGGGAAAGATGGATGGGCGGGGCGCTCTTGTCGGGGAGGGGTCCAGGAGCTCAAGGTACGGAGTAAGGGTTCCTGACGTCTGTCCTCCGTAACTTGTCAATCCAGCCCCTATTGTCAACAACAGGGAGTATCATACCCAGGAGCTGCTTAACGTCTTGGCTTTGGCTAAGCTTTGCGTCCCTGTTCGACTATCTACTCTATATCCCTGGAGGATGTCAAGGTGTACTGTGAAAGGAGCCCGAAAGGAAGGTATTTTGAGTTCTTCCGAGCTGTATTTTGCTTGGAAGGCTATTCTGAGACGTTCTGTACTACTGGTGAGGCTGGAATTTCCCGCAAACTCCTGAATACCCCCAACTTTTAGGCTTGGACAATCTTGGCCTGCCCACAGGTTCCTTCCGTTCATTTCAATGTCTCTCTTTTCACCTCCCTTTGTCGTCATCTTCTGCTTGTCTCGCCTACTTGGGACCTGCTTCTTGCATTGGCGGCCCCGTTCCCAGCTGGGAAGTTGGAAGTTGGGCAAACGACGGACTGAAGTGTTGATCAGCTGTCTTTCTATTTTTGTGTATTTTTTTCTTTACTTTACGTGGGGTTGCTCGCTTCTCGCCTTTTTTTCTCCTTGTCTCCTTTTCTCCTTTTATCTCTTTATTTTTCTTGTCTTGACTTTTCAACTCGCTTGTCTCGGCTCTTGATCCGAGAATTGGGGCAAAAGCAAGCATCCGGTTGTACAACGGACTTCCACCTTGCCCCTTTGTTACTGGCCTGCTAGATCGTATTTCTCCGTTTCGTTTCCGTCCTGTTTTGTGCTCAACAATTTTCTTGGAAGAAAGGAAAAGAAGAAACAAACAAGAAACAAACCCTCCCAAAAACACCGGTTCGAATCGTCTGTGATCTGAATAGTGGCCTGGGCCCCGTCCACTCGGCTGCGATTGCCCGAGTGCTAGGTCTAACGGTTTACACGATTGCCTACTGTTTTGTACGTAAGATACTTCGTTCGACGCCTGGACGTCCTGTGCGTGAAACAAACAAAGACACGGCAGCCGGAATCCTGCCTGTTTGTTCCCTTGTTTCCACGTTTTCCCATTTTTACCATTATGCCTTCACCTTGGTTGTCTACCGAGCCTCTTCGTATTTTTTCTCTTTTTCTTTTGTTTTATCCTCTCTTCTCTGGTCATCCTTCCGGTCTCTGCTTTCGCTTCCCAGAACACGTCCACGACAGTGGTCTCCGCACTCCGTATTCGCATTCCAAAACCCAGCCCGTCGTTCAAAGAGGACGGAACGTAGGGTCGTACCGCGGACGGGTCCGTTCTGAGAAGGGAAAAGAGAAGAAAAAAAGTCTCTTCTGAGAACAAAAAGGGTGATACGGGACCTCCGTCAAATCCCTTAAAAAAAGATACTTTCCGCCGCTACAACACCTGCCCCAAAACACGATGCAACGTCCTGCTACGACGGCACTTTTTTCGTTTCCACTTGTACTTTTCTGTATTTTCCCTCCTTTTCGTCCTCTCTTTTTACGTCTCTTATTTTCTTCTTTTCCTGCTGCATTGTCCCTTTCATTTTCGTTCTTGCAGATACCTGTCTTTGTAGTTCCTTGTTGTCATTGGCGTTGCCAAGAGGACTTTTTTGCCTCTCGACCTTATTTGCCTTTTTATCGGTGTTGTCAAACCCCAGCAACTGCAGTGGTCCAGGCCCTTCAGCCAGGCAAGACAGACCTCGTCCACTCACCTCCACTTACACCTCTCTCCGTGCTGCATGCTGCACCTCCGAAGCACAGCCCAAGCACGCTTCACAGTCACCCCCATTCACACCTCCCCGTCCAATCCGGTTCACAAAAACCTACCCTCCCCTCCCCCATGTTCTTAATACAGTCTGTTAAGACAGCACAAGCTTACTACAGCTCCACCAAAGGACAGAAAGTGACTGAAAAGCAGAGGACTGCTGTCACCACTCTCCCCTTTTCTCGAGTACGGAGTGCGTTACCTACCCTTTCATCTCTTGATCCCTTTTCGTCTTTTCTTTATTGTGCTATTCTTCATAAGGACAAAACGGGGCATGTAAAGGTCCCTCCTTCATCAAAGGTTTGCTAAGCGAATGAGTGTATTATGCTTTGTCTTTGTCGTTTGTCCCTCTTGCCTCCTCCCTTTTTCTGCTTCGTCCGGCTCTTTGCTCCCCCACAACTCCTGTCAACGAAGGAGGTATCTGCCCTGTCCAAAAAACCACAGTAAAGTAGTAAAAATAATAATATCTGCACGTATGCACTCCGTGACCCCCTTGTCCTCTACACGCCCTTGCCACCCTTCTCTCGCCTCCCCCTTCCCCTTCTCCCCCCCTCCATCCTGACCAAAAAAAGCAGAGGAGGCGGCTCCTTGGGAAGGCCCCGCCACACCTAGAACCTCCAGTATTTGGTCAAGAATAGTAGTGGTCTGGGTCTTTCCATGCAGTCATGGCCATGGGGGGTATGGCAGCCTCTTCTTTATTCACTGCCAGCTGCCTGTATGCTATTGCCTTTTGCTTTTATTCTTATTTATCGTCTTTTATCCTTTATTAATATTTTTTTGGCCATTGTTTCTCTTTGCCTGCCTGCTCGCCAGCCTGCTATCCTTCCCTGGACGCACATATTACCATCCGGCTGCTTCCCAGGACTCCCATGATAACCCAGGACGCCCATACCGTTGTGACCTCCACTGGAGCCCCCCGGCTTATTATTGCTGCTTGCTTTTTGGGATCCCATCCTCCATACACCCATATAATAGCCCCCCGATATATATCCAGAACGTCTCGTCTTTCCCGCTTTGGTCCTCTTTTTTCATATCGCAGCCTCTTGCCTCTATTTTCTCTTTTCTTTTTGCTCGCGGGAACGTCTATTACATTTAATTGCTGGCCGTTATATTTCTTACTTCTCTTCTTTTCTTCCCGCTTATATTTGTTTCCTCTTCCATCTCCCACCTCCTGCGTCCTCCTCTTCTATTCCGGGGAAAACAAAAGCGGCCGGAGCTGCAAGCACTTTATCTCGAGCTCGACCTTTTTTTCTTCTTCCCGTCCTTTTGTGTTCTGTTTATTGTTTGCTTCTTTCTGTCTCTACCTCTTTGTGTTTTTTTTTTTTTTTGGTTGTTGTGCGTTCTGTCTTGTTGTTCGTCCCGCTTCATTTAGACATCCCGTTCCAGCCTCCTCTTTGTCTGCCTTGTCTCCTCTCTCCCGCGCCTACTCTCAAACCCTCAATGGACCACATTGTCCGGTGTATGCTCGATGTCGACCCCAGTGACCTTGACTACGACCTCGACCTCGACCTTGACCACGATCTCGACGCCAGCCGCAGCCACAGCCGCAGCCACAGCAACAGCAACAGCAGAAGCCACGAGCACGGCCGCGGGCCGGCTGCATATATAGAAACGCCAGACGCCCCAACAATGGATCAGGTGTGTTCCTTCCCCCTTCCCTCTCTCTTCATCGTGTACTTCATATACCACACATCATGTCGGCTACAACCGCAATCGCGGCCATGGCTACAACACCTTCTCCACGACGGTCGCCAAGGCGATCGTCCAAACCGTCGCCCATGCGAGCCTCACTCCGAAGATCACCAGCATCACCATCCCCGCGACCGTCACTTACTTACATGTCTCTTCTCCTCCAGCAACAGCAGCAACAGATCCAAAAACAGCAGGCGCCTCTGCCGGCACCGCCCACTGACGAAAAGGAAAAGGAGAAGCAGCCCTACATCTGGCGTATGCACTCCCAGGTCGAGCGGAAGTACCAGCTCTTCCCCAAGGACAAGCAGCAGCAGCCCGCCGCCGCCAAGGGCCTCGATCCGGAGCAGGCCTTTGCTTTGGCCATGGGCGGCAATGGAGCTACGCCGACCACAGCCGCTACCACCACCGCCACCACTGACAAGGCCAACCCGGGCCTCCGTCTCCGCATCAAGGAGCACACCCTCATCCGCCGCCGCAAGGTCAGCGTCCCCGAGCTAGGACCCATGACCACCGTTCAGGAAGTTGCCATGGATTCTCGTAAGTTTGGTTTTGTTTTTCCTCCCTTCGGTCGTACCTTCTGTTCCTGACTAACCAACAGCCACCATCCCCGGCCGCCCGCCGCTCCACGAGCGCTCCATCAGCGCACCCGGCAACAGCTGGAAGCAGCACCACCTCGTCGAGTGCATGATCCCGCAGACCTCGTTTTACGACGACATCCCCGAGCAGAGCGTCTACGTCTCCTACGACAGTGTTTTGAGCAGCAGCCCCCTGGACGTGCCCCGCTGCAACTCGGCCCAGGCCGTGCTCTCGCCGTCGGCCACGGCCGCCGCGGCAAGGGAGGCCAGCCCAGCGCCGACGACCGTTCCTACATTGACCACGTCCACCTCCTCGCCCGCCATCGCCCTCCGCCAGCCGCTGTCGCCCAAGAACCTCGCGCCCCTCGTCATCCCGCCGCCGCACTCGCTTGCCCACGCCCATCGCCACCACTACCAGCACCACCAGGCATCATCCTCGCTCTCCGGGTCGTCTCTTCGTCCTGTCGGATCGGCTACTGGGTCTGCGACAACACCGCACTCCTCGCAGAACAGCCGCTTCCGCTCGGGCAGCACGCCCGTCGAGTCGGCCCAGCGCTCGGCCCGCTCCGACGAGTCGCCACGCACGCGTACGCCGTTTACGCCGTTCACACCGCTGTCGGCCGTGTCCAACGCCTCAACGCTGCCCACGCCCGTCTCGGCCGCATCGACGACCGTTTCCACGGCGACCACGACTACCATCCAGGCACCTGCTGAGTCGTCGCGGGTCTCGCCCAAGCCCTGGACCGAGGGAAACTACACTGTCTCTACGCCCAAGGACAAGGAGTCCACCGAGAGCACAAAGCCCTCGGCGAACGCAGGCAATGTGACACCGGCGCCAGTCGAGACGTCGGAGCCGCGCAGTGCACCATCGCAGACGGTGTCGGCCGCTTCCGCTGCAGCCTCGGCCGCTGCATCGGCCATTTTCAAGTCCATCCCATCGGCGGCCTCCATTCTCGGCCACCGCCGCGGGCAGTCCGAGTCGGGCAGCATCATGGAGCGTGGCCGCCCCCGGAAGCGCAGTGCATCGCGCGAGGGCTCGACCTCGGCGGCCATCAACGCCATGGTGGCCGCGGGTATTTCCGTTACGGCCAATACGGGCACGACCGCGGTTCAGGCTCATGCTCAGGCTCAGTCTGCTGTGTCTACAACTGCTGCCGCCGCAACGCCCTCTGTTGTACCCTCCTCCTCCTCCTCCGCCTCTGCCGCGGTGACGACGGCGACGGCCACCATCAAGCGCTCCACCTCCAAGGCCAGCAAGAGCGCGGAGCGCCGCGCCTTTGAGCTGCTCCCCCGCGGCTACAAGGCTTCGGAAGCTCCGGCCGTCCTCGGGGCCAACGAGGCCGCTGCCCTCGCCACCCAGGCCCTGCAGCAGGCCGCCCGCTTCGAGGTCTTGCGGAAAGAGGACGTCGACAGCCTGTCGCGCGAGCTCCGCAACCTCGACGAGCGCACCGAGTACCTGCGCCGCACCTACACCTCGCTGCGCGCGGGCCGCCGCAACCTGCACGGCCGCATCTGCCAGTACCTGCGCAGCCCGCGCGTCGCCAAGTTTAGTCACGACTCCATGCTCAAGCAGGAAGAGGCACTGGCCGAGCTCGACACGTCCATTGACGACTGGGTCACCAAGCTCGAGCAGGCCGAGAACCGCCGCACGCGCGTGCGCCAAAAGCTGCTGGAGCATGTCGCTGCCGCGGCGACGCTGCCCCTGACGTCGTCCCTGGCCGCTGCCGCCGTGGCCGCCGCGGGTCTGGTGCCGTCCACGCCCTCGCCGCCATCGTCTTCCAGCCCGTCGACCAGCACTGGCGTCGTCGGCTCGAGCGAGAGCTTGCAGATGGCCATGGGCATCAAGCCGCCCTCGCCGCCCTATGCTGCCTCTGGCTCTGCCGGCCACGGCATGCAGTCCATCTCGACGCCGCCGCGCAGCCCGACCAAGTCCTCTTTCCACTCGGGCGCTAACACATCAGCATCTTCTACCTCTGCCGCTACTGCCATTCACGCGTCCATCATCTCGCCTGTCGCCGCGTCTTGTGTCTCGTCCTCACCCCAGCGACCCATTGTCGCCCAGGTGCCGTCCACCATCCTGGAGCAGCCTCTTGTGGAAGAGGCCATGGCCTCCCTGAGCAAGAGCATGGCCGTCCCGAGCACGCCCACAGCGCAGACGGCGCCGGCGTCATCGTCGACCGCCAAGCCGCTCAAGTCGTCCGCCGCCAGCGTCCTCTCGGCCATCACCGCTTCGCCCCTGTCGCCCGCCAGCACCCTGGCCAGCGGCCGCCGTGTTGATGTTGAGAGCATCCGCGTGTATGCTGGTGATGACGTCTACGCCCTGCTGGCCGACGTCGAGAACCAGATCACCCAGATGGGCGTGCCGGCGACGGGTGCCGCTGCCGGTACTTCTGCTGCTCCCACTGATTCAAGCGGCCCGGCGTCGGTCCCTGCCAGCTCAGCCACCGCTGCTGCCCAGGACTACTTCTCCATCCCGCGCGATGCCGTCTTGTCCGCCGACGAGCGCAAGCGGCTGCACCGGGCACACAGCCAGGAGCTGCTGAACGGCGGGTCAAAGCGCAGCACTCCCACGCCGCCGGCCTCGCCCACGCGGGCCGATAACAACCCCATCAGCCGTCCCGAGTCGCCTGCCGACTCGGTCGAGATCTTCTTGACCAGTGCCGTGTTCCGTCCCGAGCGGAGCATCCTGGCCATTTGATTCCCCTCCCCCCTTTACCCCTTTGCTCATCCCTCTTATCGTACCTTCACCTTCACCTTCACTTCGACTTATGACTTCTTACGCTCCTTTCGACACAATGCAAAATGTCCCTTGAATGTCTTTTTTTTTAATACACGATTTTACACCTTTGAAACGGCCGACCCGCATTACAATCATTTCAGCTTTTCTTCTCATGCGCGCGAATACATTGGAAAAGCGTTCTTTTACTTCCTTCCTTCTTCTTCATTTCGTCTCCTTCGCTTCTTCTTCTTCTTTCTTGCATCCAAGCCAGCCGCCTGGCTTTTGATACCCAACCATGCTCGTCTATCATTCACAAGCATTTTCAACTTATTCTCAACCATTTTCAACTATTTGTTTACATTGTACTTTGCCAAACTTTTTTTCTACTTTTTTTTTTTCCAATCCACTTTCAAACATCCACGTTCTACACAACGCAACCCTTCCCGACCAACCCGACCAACCCGATCAACTACAGACTGTGTTACCACTTTCATTGTCACGGCGTTTTACTGGCTTCCTCTACTTTGTTTTTCGCTCTCGAAACTGTCAACTCGCTTTCTTTACATTTCCTTGCGTCTTCACCCTGTCCCCTGTATATTATAGCATCCTTTCCTCCTCGTTTTGTTCTTTTGTTATATTGTCACATTTACATCATACCCTGTTCGCATTGGGGCAACAGGTCATACGGTGATTTGCTTTCCGCGTCGTCTAAGAAACACACACTTATCTTTACTTATTTTTATTTTCATTTTTGTTAACCCAAAATGGAATCAAAAAGACAATTAACATTCAATATTCTTTCCAAATATGATTTGCCTGCCACTCAAATTGTGACTCCTGCGTCTCTCGTAAACACGTCACCGACTGCAGAAAAAATCTTTCCGTACGTTCCCCATTTCCGTCCCATCTGCAACGGACCATTCTCACGAAAGTCGTAAAACTTGTGTAAGACTCTGAAGAGACCCTCTCCATAACACGCCTCTGACTCTCCGTAACGTCGTCTTGCAACTGCTCTTTCCGTTCTAGCGCCGGCGACGAAAGCCGCCGCCAAAGTGGAGTGTCTAGCTGTCGTCTGGAGCCTCCTGCTCCTTCTTGGAGCCTTTTGGAGCCTTTTGGCGCTCTTTGGGGCAACTTTGGAGCATTTTGGGGGGGAGGGGGGGGGGCCCTTGACAGCGTTTTTGCGACCGCACGCGATGGGTGGGGCTCCCTGTCCGATCTTCCCTTTGCTCTTTCCCGAAATGACTCGAGGCCGAGATGGAAAAGCTCCCTTCCGCATTGAGCAAGTGGGGTTTCATCGATCCGACTCGACACAAAGCCCACAAGCGCCCACACCAGCCAGGTTCCTTCCGTGGGGCGGGACAAGAAGCTGATTCCAGCCGCACACTCATCTCTGACTCTCTGGCGGCCAGCGAAAAAGAACACACAGAACAACCTTCCTACTTCGGCACTTGGAACGAGTACGCACGAGTCTTTCTTTCCTTCCCCAATCTTGTTTCCCTTCCTTCCAATTGCGGACTCACTCGTATTAGTACTCATACTCTTACAGAAAAAGAGGTCTCCACAGCGATCTCGCGCCTCTCTCGCTCGCGCCTTCCCTCCATTTGCCGTTCTACCACTCCCCCCAGGTCGTGCCTTCCTCATGAGAAGCACCTTCCTCGTTCAAAGGACCGCACCTGCCGCCTCCTTTGCCTCTTCCTCCTTGTCGCTGTTTGCTGCTCCTCGCATTCCACGACGGTTCCTCTCGACTGTTGCATCGCCGTCGTCCCTGTCGTCCTTCTCGACCCGACCGCGACTCGGAGCACTCGCAGCCTTCTGCCTCCTCTCTCGGCCGTCACAGATCTCGATCCGAAACGTTCAAAAGACCCTCCACGCCTGCACCTTTTCGGCCCAGTCCGCCGTCCAAGCTTCTCTCTCAAATACCGGCACTTCTTCTCCCTCGACATACAACCCCTTTGCTACCAACACCATGGGCAAACGCGACGGCAGCACGGCGTCCAACTACAACGTGTGGCGCAACGATCATACCACCGCCAGCTTCAAGATCGACTTTGACGCCCAGGTTTTGCGCGGCCATGTCGTCCAGGACTTTTCTCGGCAGCCGACGGCGGACGGCGAGGACGCCAGCGAGATCATCCTGGATACCAGCTTTGTAGATGTGAAGGCCGTGTCCATCGACGGCAAGGCCGTGCCCTTTGAGGTCAAGCCGCGCACCGGTCCACTCGGCGAGCCCCTGCACATTACTCTGCCTGCTTCTGCCGCCGCCGCGCCGGCCGGCACCACCATCCGCGTGCGCATCGATGTCTCGACCACGGCCGCCTGCACGGCGCTGCAGTGGCTGACGCCCGTGCAGACGTCCAACAAGACGGCGCCCTTTATGTTCTCGCAGGCCCAGGCCATCCATGCCCGGTCGCTGTTCCCCTGTCAGGACACCCCGGACGTCAAGTCCACCTACTCGTTCCGCATCGCCTCGCCGCACCCCGTCGTGGCCAGCGGTCTCACCGTCACTGACGCCACCGCCCAGCAGGTCGCCGAGGACGACGATATCCTGGCCGCCGTCAGCACCAAGGACACCCTCTACGTCTTTGAGCAAAAGGTGCCCATGCCCTCGTACCTGTTTGCGCTGGCCTCGGGCGACATTGTCACGGCGCCCATTGGCGCGCAGTCGGTCGTCGCCACGAGCCCCGACCAGCTCAAGGCCTGCCAGTGGGAGCTGGAGCACGACATGCCCAAGTACCTGGACGTGATCGAGAAGCTTGTCTTCCCCTACGCCTGGGGCGAGTACAACGTGCTGGTTCTGCCGCCCAGTTTCCCCTATGGCGGCATGGAGAACCCCATTTTCACGTTTGCGACGCCCACCATCATCAGCGGCGACCGCCAAAACGTCGACGTCATTGCGCACGAGCTGAGCCACAGCTGGAGCGGCAACCTGGTGACGAGCGGCAGCTGGGAGCACTACTGGCTCAACGAGGGCTGGACCATGTACCTGGAGCGCCGCATCATTGCCGCCATCCACGGCGACCCGTATTTTGACTTTTCCGCCGTCATCGGCTGGAAGGCCCTCGAGGACGCCATCGAGGGCTTTGGCGCCACGCACGAGTACACCAAGCTGCTGATCAAGCACGACGGCATCGACCCGGACGATGCGTTTAGCACGGTGCCCTACGAGAAGGGCTTCCACATGGTTTATTATCTGGAGCGCGTCGTCGGCCGCGCCAACTTTGACAAGTTCATTCCCTACTACTTCACCAAGTGGAGCCGCAAGTCGCTCGACTCGTACGAGTTCCGCGACACCTTCCTCGAGTTCTTTAAGAAGCCCGAGTTTGCCGACCTCAAGGACGCCGTCGCTGGCATCGACTGGGAGAGCCGCTTCCACACCCCGGGTCTGCCGCCCAAGCCCAAGTTCGACACCACGCTCATTGATGTCTGCTACCGCCTCGCCGAGCAGTGCAAGTCCAAGGACTTTGTGCCGTCCGCCAAGGACGTCGAGGGCTGGGTCGCCAACCAGAAGATTGTGTTCTTGGGCGAGGTCCAGGGCTTCGCCGAGCCCATTACTGTGCAACAGTCCCAGCAGATGGGCGCCGCCTACGGCATGGTCGACACGCAAAACGTCGAGGTCAAATCGGCCTACTACGTCGTTGCCCTGCGCGCCCAGGACACCAGCACCTACCAGGGCACCGCCGACCTGCTCGGCACCGTCGGCCGCATGAAGTTTGTGCGCCCCCTGTACCGCGCCCTCAACAAGGTCGACCGCCCGCTGGCGCTGCGCACCTATGCGAAGAACCGCGACTTTTACCACCCCATCTGCAAGGCCATGGTCGAGAAGGACCTAGGGCCGGAAGCGAACCGGGCATAGTCTGGGGGGGTGGTGGTGAAGATACTCCATTAGAGGACAGTTTCTGGCATGGTTCATTTTGCTGCATTTTAATACACTGGCGTCATTGATGGAGAACGAGAACGAAGGAGGGAGCATACATGTCGGCACAGCTGCATTGCATTTATATTACAGGTCCTGAGATCACATTGAACAGATATAGCCATTGAAAATGAATAAAAAATTTGAATCTTCAAGATATAGCGAACGGGGGTGTGCGTCAGATGCTAGCGACTGTCCGTTGTTTGGGAACAGGAAGGCGCGGACCGTCGGACGGCGCCTGCTCTTTCTTAAACAGACGAGCGCACGTTGGGTCTTTCCCCCAGCCACAACAAAGCTCTAAATGGCAAATCATTACCCCTTTTTTCCCGCCTATTTCTCTTCTCTCCATTATCCCTGCTTCCTTTCATCGCACAGTTTGATACAACACGCCCGGTGAAGGTGAACAGATACACGGTAACATGTATTTAGTATCTTACGACATACATCTGCATACTAAATCTGTTTTAGGACATTATCATGACGAGCATCCGGAAATTATGAGGCTGACAACGTGGAGCCAATTTATTCCCCATTCATGAGAACAAACTCGACTCGACAAGTTGACGAGTCAAAAAAGGCGAACCACGAAACTCGACAATGCCTGATTGTCTCCATTCCCCGCCTAACCTTGGCGCTGAAGGATGCGACCTACAGGACAAGGGTCCTCTTGGGGTGCCTTGGGTGCCTCTCCCTATCACCGCCGTTTGCATGAAGAGGGGATCAGCCTGCAGGATCGCAATGCTCCACACCTGTCGACCTCGCCGGCGTGGCTGTATCGCTTGGGGTCTGCACGGAAACCCGATGAGGCTGAAGATGGATTTGCATAAAGAGGGGAATGTTGTCAACACCGTCCAGTATTATTGAGGCCCATCAACACCCCTCATATTCTCTCTTTCTAACCTTCGTCTGCCCCTTATCCCCAGCTTCATCATGGCCTTCCTTTGTCTCCTGTGCCACCAGGCCGGCCACATAACGGCCAACTGCCCCGATGGCAACAAGCCCCGAGGCACCAACAAGCCGGGCCCCAAGGCCATCCTGTCCTTTACAAAGACTCAAAAACAGCCGGATGCCCTCTGCGGCCGCTGCACCGACCTCCGGCTGCTCGATCTGTTGCTGCGCGAAGATGTCCAGGACGAGCTCACGAGCGACTTTGAGATGGCAATTGACAATCTCCAGCTGTATCGCAGCCTGGGCGCATACCGCAGCATCGAGTTTGTCGACACCTGCCCGCTGTGCCGGCTGCTGTTTAGCATCTTCCCGCCCGAGGACACCAACATTGAGCCCTCGGACGAGTATCTCTTGAAGCCGCTGCGCACGTACAACCGACTTGGAGGATCTCTGAAAGGAGAGGCAAGGGCGAACCAATACGAGCGGTACACCGTGTCGATCTCTGTCATCGCGAAGTCTATGCTTAGCAAGCAGGCCGTCGAGCTGTTGGCGACGGCGGAGTACCGGTTTATGTACGAGACATCGATTGGTATTGTCGGCAAACCGAGTCTACAGTCTTCTGGGCCACGGCCCTCCACATCCAGGGGTGGCCTGCCAATACGCATACGGGAACCGCTTGTCGACTATAAGACGGTCCTGTCGTGGCTGCACCGCTGCGATACCGAGCACCCGGACTGCACGGCGGTGTGGGTGGACGAGCTTCTCACAACAAGCATGATCGACGTGCAGACGATGAACATTGTCCCTTGCCCGCCGAAATGCAAGTACTTGGCACTGAGCTACGTATGGGGGCCCATCATTCCCGAGGAGAACGCGCTGAAGAAGGGCACGCTGCCCCCGTCCATCACCGACGCGATGGAGGCCACGCGGCAGCTGGGCTTTCGCTACCTGTGGGTAGACGCCCTGTGCATCGACCAGGACCCGTCATCGCCTACTAAAATGCAACAGCTGAGTATCATGGACCGCATCTACGCGGGGGCCTACGCGACGCTTGTTGCCTTTTACGGCAACAGCTCCCTCTTTGGGCTGCGCGGTACGACGCCGGCGCGCGCCCGTACAATCCAGCCACGGGAGACGATTGTCGATGTTAAGGGTGGAGGCGCAGCCTACGAATTGTCCGCCATGTACCCGACGATGGCGGCCGAGTGGGAATACCCATCGTGCACGCACCGCACCCGCGCATGGACTCTCCAAGAGGAGTACTTGAGTCAGCGCCTGATTATCTTCGGGCAGGATCAGGTGCACTACCGGTGCCAGAACGTGATTCTGCAGGAGACTGTCGACGAGACCAAGGACCCTGCACGGGTTTTGGACTTGCTGGCGTCGGCCGAGGGCGAGACCGGGGATTACTTCCGCGAGCTTTCGCGAAGCCGGGCCTTGGGCAGTGGAAACAGCAACACCCAGAGCGGCGGGCCGACCGCAGCCCGTCGCCGCCAGATGGCCGCCGCCCAGTTTGTCAGCTGCATCGGCGACTACACGGCGCGTCAGATGGTGCACGACCGGGACTCACTCAACGCCTGTCTGGGGATGCTTAGTTTCTTGCGTCGCATGGCCGGCCTCCAAGACTTTGTTTGGGGCCTGCCGCTGCGCGACTTCCCGTTGTCACTCATGTGGTGCCACAGCGTGAGCTCCGGCGCGGGCAACATCAAGCCGGGTCCGCCGCGCCGCCGCGCAGCCTTCCCCTCGTGGTCGTTTGCCGGCTGGCAGGGCGAGGCCTCGTACCTGCTACCGGACAATCTCATGCCGACAGCCGAGAAGACGGAGCGTGTGCGTGCAGACATGGCCCGCAAGGAGATGGCGGATGACCTGTGCATCCAGTTTGTCGGCATTCAGGACCAGACACTCACCATGGCCGGCTGGACGGTGCGCTTTGAGATCCAGACCGCTCCCTTTAGCACGGCCTTTGTGCCTGGCAGACCTGACGAGCCCATTGGTATGCTGACGCAAAACGACGAGCGGCATCCGACGTCACTGCCGTCAGGCGTGTTCGACTTTGTCGTCGTGCAGCGCGTCACGCGCGACATGGGCAATGGGAGGTTCAGGCATGTGTTGTACCTGGTGATGCTGGAGGACAACAGCCAAGGTGCGGTGCCGTCGCGGCGGACGCTCGTACAGTGGAATGTCGAGAGCAGCTTCATCCCGACGCCGGCGTATGCGGCGATGCTGCAGCGTAATAACAATATCCGGATGGTGTAGGGCGGACAAAGGTAAACGGATCAAAGAGGATTTTGTTTTATCGATTTCTTGACTAGACAATGAAGGGTGTTTTGCGCGACCTTTGAGCCTCGTCTTATTGTTCTTTTATTTCATACACCCTGCGCCTTATTTCCTTGTTTGTATCCCCTTTCAACGAGTTTCGTGCCTCGGTTTTTTGTTTCTTTGCTAATCGTACAAAGAAAAATACGCTTTTCTCTTTATTTGAACTTTGAAAGCCTATCCATTGTTATTTTCATGCACTGCATTTGCATCATTGTCCCTTTGTACTTTGTTGACATTGGCACGTTTATTCTCTGTCAAACGCTCCTCCAAAGTCCATTTCATTGCAGTATAAATAAGTACGACATTCTGCTGTTTTGTTCTCAAAAATAAAAAGCAGAAGTTGCTAATAGCTACTAACATTCATTTTCACCATCTGTTCCTCACTCCGATATCTCCTGGAGAGATATATTTACATTCGTTTCCCTTCCTTTCCGGTCTCGTTTTAGCCATTATTGGGTTTTTATCATCTGCCTATGGTCACGTTTCTCTTTCTACTTTCCCTCTTTTCCACTTTCCTTTGTACATCAATTTTCTATTCACTGCCCCTTGTTTTCTCTCTTCATATTTACCCCCTTCCCTCCCTCGTTATCTTTCCTTTCCCCCACTCTTCTCTTTTTTCCCTCAGTTCAACAAAATGGACACCAGACGGAATATAAAGCGCAAAGACGCAGAGCTTAATAGGTTTCGCTCCTACCAGAAGAGCATCAACGCCGCCTTTGCCAACTACCGCGACGGCAACCTCAATGCCAGAGATTACAGGCCTACAATCCGGCAAGATGTCCTCGACAATATGAAGCACCCTTCCGTCGCCGACCGCAAGCAGGTCGATCACAAAGTCATCCAAAAGAAGCCCGAGTTGGACAAGATCCGGAAAGACATAAAGCTTCGGGACTACCGCGTCAATAAGCGCTACTCCCTTGGCGACCTGGCGCCCAACGAACGTCCCGCGACGCGGAACAAAATCAACCTCGTCGCCCGCCGCTTGTTCCGGGCCGGTATCCGCTTCCGCCGCATCCTCTCGTGCGGCGGCATGGGCATGGCAGCGCTCTTCGAGACACAAAACAGCGTGACGGGCCTCTACAACAAGTGCGTCGCCAAGATCTCCCTGCTTGCGGGCGAGGAGCACAACATGGAGCGCGAGAAGGCGATGACGCGCTTGCTGAGCGGCGCTCCACACATTGTGCAGATGCTCACCGTCGACCAGCTGCGCGCGCTCCCTGGCGGCTACGAGACGCAGCCTGTCGGGGGTGATATGCCCGACGATCCGGCTGCCTGTCACAAATCCGACGATGACGCCACGCTGAAGAACATGGTCCACAGTGCCAAGGACGTCATGATCCTCGAATTTTTGCCCTTTGGCTCGCTCGATCACTGGATCGCCAAATCCGAACAGCTGGGCGTGGGCTTCTCGAATGAAGTTTGCTGGCACCTGCTGCTCTGTCTGGCCAAGGCGTGCCTGGCCATGAAGTACCCCACCGCCTGCCAGCCAAAGGACCTGCCCGTCGAGGCCGACCTCGACCGCTACACTCCACAGTCAAAAAAGAAAGCACAGCCTGTCGCGGGCATTGACCCCGATTCGGACGACGACGACGACGATGACGGACGCGCAGTGCCGGCATCCGTTTCCGAGGTCCACAACATTGTGCATTTCGACCTCGACCCGTCCAATGTTCTCGTGGACGCTTCCAACGAGGGCTGCGGGAAAGTCTGCGGAAACGCACGCATTCCCAAGCTCAAGGTCGCCGACTTTGGTATCGCCGTCGATGGCTCCAAGGTCGACTTTGATGACGCCAAAGTCGCCTGGAACAATCGCTTCTGTGGCAAGCCCGTCTACTACGCGCCCGAGCAGTGGACGGCCGAGTGGATGGCCGTCACGGACAACCCCCGTGCCGATGGCGCCGAGATTGCCGGCCAGTACGGCGAGAAGACCAACGTGTACCAGGTGGGCCTCATCTTGCAGGCCATTATGCTGCGCAAGGCCGTCAACAGCACGCCGCACATTGCGTTTGTCCCCATGCGCAGCTGGCAGCACCCCAACTTCCCCCAGCACCTCAACGATCCAGACGAGTTCGAGCGCGCCGTTCAGGACGCCATCAAGACCAAAAAACCGAACGGCATCCAGATGATCCCGACGGTGGCGTGGATGCTCAACGACAAATTGCTCCGAGCGGAGTGGTGGGCCAAGAAAGTGGGCGGCAAGAAGCAAGCGCCGAAGCCAACCAAGATGTACGAGTGGCGGCTGCGCGAAATGGTCATGCGGTGCGCGGCCTACGAGCCGCACGTTCGGCCGTCGGCGGCCGAGCTGGTCCGCCTGGTGGAGGCCCGTCTAGCCGACGGCGGCTTTGGCGACGGCGCGGCCGAGGCGGAGCTGCTGTTTGCCGAGGCCAACAAGCCAGTGGAGCCACAGCCGAAGCGTGCGTACAAGAACCTGATCGGTGCGGTCGGTGGCGAGCAGCCTCGTGTAGACGGGCAGGCGCGCATCGATCAAATTTTCGGTAGGTAAGAAAGTATGAGGTGAGTTTAAAGGTAGGTGACCTGCACAACAAATATCTGCATTTTTCAAGCGTCATATTTCACCGGCCTGGATGCCTGTTTGTTTAAGTTAATGAGTACATGAATGAATTTTAAACGCACTTACATCATTATTTAAACTTTTTTTAGATTGTTTTTGTTATTTTGTATGGCTTCATATGAAAACAAGCAATGCGAAGAGAGCCATCATCATGAGTGACGGAGTCGACCTCGCCCACGTCACCCTATTTTAATCATCTTTACACCATTCCCTTTTTGTCATTCATTAAATATATACTCCCCCCTAAAGTCTCAAAAAATCAAATAGTATATTCTCTTTTTTCCCTCCTGCCGTCCTATCGTCAACCGCTTTACATCCGGTCAACGGGGTTCAGGCCCAGAATGCGCATGCCGTTGTTGAGGACAATCCGCGCCGACACGTACAGGGCCAGGCGGGCCTTGAGCAGCTCCGGCTCGCTGCCCACCACCTGCAGGTGGTCGTACGATGAGCTCAGCGCGTGCGTCATCTTGAACAGGTAGGTGAGCACGGTCGTCGGCTCCAGCGTCTTGAGCGTGTTCTGCACGACGTCGGGCCACTGCGCCAGCAGGCGCACAATGTTGACGGCGTGCGCCTCAGCCAGCAGCGACGTGTCGGCCGACGCCAGGTCGGCGTCGGACAGGTTGGCGCGACGCTCAATCGAGCACACACGGGCGTGCGCGTACTGCAGGTAGGGGCCAGTGTCGCCCTCGAACGAAGTCATCTTGTCCATGTCGAACGTGTAGTTGTTGATGCGCTTGCCGGTCATGTCCTGGACCATGACGGCCGAAATGCCCAAGATGTCGGCGGTGGCCTCGGGGTTGTCGACCTGCGCGTACTTGACATCGTTGGTGCGCATGACGTCGTGCATCTTGTCGGCGACGTCGCGCAGGATGTCGTCCAAAAACTTGACGGTGCCCTTGCGGGTGCTCATGCCGAGCACGAGGCCAAAGTTGATGTGCGTGCACTTGTCGGCAATGGTCTTCTCGCCCATGAGCTCGACGATCTTGAAGAGCTGCTTGAGGTGCAGGTCCTGCGCGGAGGCAACAACATAAATCATCTTGTCAAAGTGGTAGCGCTCCTCGCGGCTGAGCAGCTCGCTAATGTCGCGCGTCAAATACAGAGCGGTGCCGTCGCGTTTGCGCACGAGCGGGCGCTCGAGGCGCTTGCCCTCCTTGCCGGGCACGTGCTTGGTAAAGTCCACGATCAGAGCGCCTTCGGACTCCTCGGTGATGTTGAGGTCGGCCATGCGCTGGGCGGACGCGGTCATGGCGGCCTCGGGCACCTGGGACTCGCCGCTGTAGCTGTCAAAGACAATGTTGAGGCGCGCGTAGGTGTCCTTGTAGCGGACAATGGACATGTCGCGGAAGCGGCGCCACAGGGCGACGGCCTCGGCGTCGCCGTTGGTCATCTTGCGGAAGTACTGGCGGGCCTGCTCGTCGAGGCCCTCGTTGGCGACCTTGGCGGCCTCGTCGGCCTTGCCGTCCTTCTTGAGTGCGTCGATCTGCTCCTTCTCGGCGGTGAGCTCCTTGTTGATCTTGACGTAGAGCTCGTAGAGGTGGTTGATGGGGTCGCGCTCGAGGGCGGCCTCGTCGCCGTAGCGCTCAAACGCCAGGGCCAGCAGACCGTACTGCTTGCCCCAGTCGCCGAGGTAGTTGATGCGGACAACGTCCCATCCTGCGTTTGCGTAGAGGTTGGCCAGGAAGCCACCAATAATAGTACTCCGCAGATGGCCGGCGTGGAAGGGCTTGGCAATGTTGGGGCTCGAGAATTCAATGACAATGCGCTTCTGGCCCTTGCTCGCGTCCGTCGGGTCCTTGAGGCCCAGCGTCTTGTTGTTGCCAAACTCCTTGCCCTGCGCGCGGATCAGCGGCAGCGTGTACTTGAGCAGCGGCAGCGGCTTGAAGAAGAACTGCACAAAGTAGCCGTTGACCGTCGGCGTCTCGACGAGCGGGTCGTTGGCCGGGAACGCGGCGACCCACTCGGCGGCCAGAACGTCGGGCTTCTTGCCCTTGACGCGGAGGGCGGGCGTCGCCAGAATCAGGTCGCCCTTGTCGAGGCCCGTAGTCCACTGCAGCGCCGGGTACACGAGGCTGGCGTCGACGCCGGTGACTTTTGTGAGGACATTGGTGAGGTGGGCGCGGTAGAGGTCAAAGGGGTTGCTGTCCGGGTGGCAGTTGGGGTACTTGCGCTCGGCCTCGTGCAGGTCGAAACCCTCGACGAGGCTGGCGAGCTGGTCGACAGTGGTGGCGGCCATTGGTGTGAGTGTGCGGACACGGGGGCGGTATGGGGGAGACAAAGGAGGAGAAGGAGGAGTCGAGTAGAAGCGCCGGGCGAGGAGAGTGTTGGAGGAGGAGAGAGGTGTCGTGAGACGAGGTCGAAGTTGGGATGGTCGACCTGATAGTCCAGCTGCTTGAGACAGCAGGCAAGTCGGGCGGCGGAGGGCAGCAGTCAGCACAGAGAGCGGTGCAGACGAGGGTGGCATAAAGAGGGAGAGTCGAGTGTCGTGTGAATTGGCGCAGGGAGGATAAAGCCTTGTTGGCGATCGTTGGGTCGGATCTGGTCTGTTCGTCTCGTCGTTATCGCAAGGAAAAAATAGAGTCAACTTTTTTTAGCCTCTTTAGCTTCTCTGGTTGGGTCGTCACTTCCACGTTTGACTCAATGGCTCTTGCCGTCAGAGTCATACTTTTTGCCAGAGTGGTTGCAGGCCATTGGGCGCCTGAAAGAAATCGATTGCAGCGCCTACACTGCGCTGGGCCGGCTGCCGGACAATATTTCCACCGACCTGAAACAAAGAGGCAGAGAGGCAGAACGCAAAGAAAGAAAGAGCGACCCCGCAGTGCGTTAAGATCGTACTTTTTTTTTTGCGCAGAGGGACAGGCGCAAAATGGCGGGGTGTGTCCAGTGTAAGAGCAATTGCCTAATTGGGTAGAAGCGCTGCACCCCTGATGTTGTGTTGATATTCACGTAGAATGGAAAGAATCCAAAATGCAAATCGAAAATAAACAGATTGAGATAAATATAAAAGAAAATCGCTATTTTAATGCTTCATAGTGAGCATTTAAAGCTCAAAATACCCAGAAATGGGATACCCGGAATACCAAAAGGGGAATCTAACTACACATGGAATTCATATCGTCGTTTTCAAAACGGAAATCAAAATCAAAGAGTCAATGAAGAGGAAATGCCCCCAAAACTAGAAGCCATACTCTTCCACGTGCAAGTGGATACCTTGCGCTTCGGTGCCCTTGTGCACGGCCCGCTCGTCGGACAGTTTTGCCACGCAGTTCCGCGTGCGCGACACCAGCGACTTGCCGCCGCAGACGACGACGGACGTCTCGCCGCCCGTTGTCTCGACGGCATTGCGGATAAAGGCGGCAATGTCGGGGCGGGTTGTCATCTGCTGCACGTGCGAGTCGTTGCTCGCGACACTGCTGGGACGGTGGCGTGCAGTGGCCGTGGCGGCAGATGCGCCCGCTGGTGCAGCCGACGAAGATGTGACGAGCACAGCCGACTTCTCGACGTCGACCTGCTTGGACATGCAGCACGAGGATGCGGCAGCCTCGCCAGCCTCGCCCGACCCGGTAGCAGCAAGCCCAGCAGGAGCCGCAACTGTGGACGTGGCCGCAATGGACGACGACGAGCTGTAGCCCTGCTCCTTCTCTGCTTGCGGAGCAGCATCGTTGGCTGCTGCATTGAGTAAAGCCGGTGTCTCAGATTCGCGGCGGAGGAGTGCCGGCAGCGACTTGGCGTCCTGCGTGACGGCAATGCTGACGGTCAGCTCGATGCCCGAGTTCTTGGCCTTGTCGATGAGCTCGTGCAGGCGCTGCACATAGTATCCAATCTCGTCGCCTTTCTTGGCGGCCAGCAAAAAGTCAATGCGCTTAGTGCAGATGGCGTTCTGGTCGGCCTGCAGCACGCTCTCGAGGATGGGCAGCGTGAAGGAGGCGCCTGTCGACGCCGAGATGAGCACGAGCGTCTCGTAAATGTCCCAGCGCGCCGGCTCGCCAAGGGGGCCCGTGACAAACGCGGTAAACGTGTTGGACCGGCTGCTGCTGCCGCTGCCCGGGCCGGACGCCTGCTGCAGCTTGACGGCACGGTCGTGCAGCCGCTTGGAGAAGCCGCCATGCTTGCGGACGACGAGCTGGATGCTGTTGCAGATGCACGTGTCGGGCAGCTGGTGGGCGCAGGCAATGGTAAAGGGGTGGTGCTCAAGGGGGCCGATCCAGGGCATCCACAGGTACAGGTGCTGGCCGGCGCGCCACTTAAAGTGCACATCCTTAATGGTGACAATGGTAATGTCGTCGCCCACGGCGCGGATCTGGGCCTCGTGGCCGATGCGCTGGCCACCCTTGCAGCGCGAGCGGTCGGGGGCGCGCACCTTGATGTTCTGCCACAGGAGCATCCCAAAGCGCACGACACGGTCAAAGACGAGCGCGGCAATGGCGAACCACACGTTGTACTCGGCGTAGGCAGGCACGTGCTTGTAGATCACCCACAGCAGCACGACACCGGTGACGATGTGCTGGATGACAAAGACCTCGTAGCAGAGGTGGCGCAGCGGCGCCATGCCGACAACAAAGGACCACAGCAGCAGGCCCCAGGCGGCCATGCCGTACTTTCCCATGGGCATCACCTCAAAGAAGATGCTGGTCATGCCGGCCTTGGCGTACTCGCTGTAAAAGTGCCAGCCGTGAACCGAGGCGGTCACAAACATGGTGCGGGCGATCCAGCGGTGGGCCCAGTTGAGACGCTCGTGCGAGGAGCCCGTGAGCATGGCGATGACGGACGACTTGCCGGCCAGCAGGTACAGCAGGGGCAGCTGGGTCACGGTGACCCAGGCGTTGCGGAAACCGATGCGCTCCCAAAAGTTAACATCCTTGATGATGGAACCGGCGCACATGAAGCCGATGATGATGCCCCAGTAGATGAGCAGCATGAGGACGCGGCCGGCCGGTGGCGGGGTCAGCCAGGTGAAGAAGCGGATGGGGACGTAGAGCTGCGGGTAGCTGATCTCGCGGAAGACGGCGGTCAGGGTGGCCCACGTCTGTAAAAAGGCAGACGTGGGTTTTGTTGGGTATTCGCGGGCTGTCGCAGAACGGGCGCGCAGGCGGACCCAGCTGTCGTAGTGGTTGATGATGCGGACGACGACAAAGGCGCCGACGACGGCGGCGACAATGTACCAGTACGTCCGGGCCAGCGCCATGTTGGTCGTCTGGAACATGTTGGTGCCCATCATCATGTCCATGATTGCGGCGGGTGTGGCGTGGCCACGGGGTGATGGTGGGAGGATGGAAGTGGTGCCGATTTGGTGAAGAGGCTTATGGTGTCGGTGATGTCGGTGATGTCGGTGATGATGTCGATATGAACGATGTCGACTGACGTGGGTGTCGATGGCTGGACGCTGGAAGGACAAAATGATCCGATGCAGGTTCGTTGTTGCACAGACGAGGGGGGACCAGTCGGTTCAAAAGACAAAGGACAAGACCAGAAGGCTGTCGTCGATTCCAGGGATGTGGAGGACAGGCGTCGGTTTGTGTAGCATAGTCGGGTGGAATGTAGCAGGACCAAGGGACCAGAAAAGGAAATCGATGAGATTCTTGGCCAGAGACAGAGTTTGATAAGACTTTCTGTAAGACACGCAACGAAGTGCAAGATTCCACAGCCGGAGACAACGGAAGCCGAAACAGTGGCAGACGGAGACCAGGTCAGCGTCTTGGAAGGAAGAGATGAGAGAGGGCGGAAACGAGCGCGCGCAAGTTTACGGGGTCGACTTGGCAATGCGTAATGCGGGGACTGTAAGTCTGAGGTGGGAGGGGAGAGTAGAGGGAGAGAGACAGAGAGACAGAGAGAGACAGAGAGAGAGACAGAGAAGAGGGACGCCTGAACGAAGAGAGAAAGAGAAATGCCGTGGACACCAAGTTCTAGCGTTGCAGTGATCCAGAGAAGGAGGACGAAGACGACGAGGTGGAGATGCCTCTGTTACGGCGGTGCAGCCTCTGGTTGGTGATGTCTCTGGTGTCGTGGACTGTGCAGCACGTTGCCGTTGCAGCCGGGTTCGTGAAGGACTGGCGATAGAGAGGGAAGACAATGGTCAACGCCAAGAGAATGGAGGTGTTGATTTTCTGGTTGGAATTTTAAAAATAAATCAAAGAGAAAAAGAGGACAGGAGCGCGTCAGCGTGCCACGGAAAGAGAAATGAGGAAAGAGCGGCACCGAGATGGAGACCAAGAGGGCAGGAGGAGGCACAATGAGAGCTACGAGGAAAGACCAACCGACGGACGGGCGACGTTTTGGACTTGCCGTCACGAAAAAGACAACAGTGCGAGGCGAACAAAATGGAAGGCGGGACCGAAGCCCACCTAACAAGCCGTCAATCCTCTCCGGCGATCCTCCATATAAGCATGAGGTGTGTAAGTCTATGTTGTGGGAAGAGAAAAGAAGAAAAAAAAACCTTCTCACTGCCGGCCGCTTGGACGGACTAGGACGGATTGGGACGCCACAACTTGCTCAAAGTTGCGCACTACCTGCAGCTCCTGCCTCCTGCCACTCGTTTTTGCTCCTCCACAGCGCGTAATTGCGACGCTGTGCCTTCCCACGGTGCAGTGCCAAGACTGCCAAGACCTCGACGGCGCGGTTTTTACTGGCGAGACTGGCTTAGCGAGCGGTTTGGGGGGGCCTTGAGGGCGTTTTGGAGGGGCTTGAGGGGTTCTTTCTCTGGGTCTCGTTTCTCCAGAACCTGCTCACTTGGAGGGGCGGCAGGAGCGACCGTGCAGCCAACATTCTCAGTGTCCAGCCACTCCGTGTAAGTGCTCACTTTTTTACTGCTTTCGGCCATCTCTCGTAAAGACAGGGAGAACATCGTGATGGTCGGCATCAACAACGCCGCAACACCGCTGGTGCACGCAACTATAGCAGAGGCAATTAAATGACGCTCGTTAAAATGCATGCATCCTTGTACGTATTGTTTTTTCGTCCTGCATCCCCTCCCGTATTGTCTCGGCTGCTCGACCAGGGACATGGAACGGGGACGGGCAACCGAGAGACGCGCTGCCTTGGCTGCAGACGGCGTCAAAGCTGGGAGGAAATATACGAGCAATCAACAAGACCTCTTCTTGCGTTGAGACACTGCTTCCATCACGGTGGTATCGCCAATCCTTTGTCTGGGGTAGAATGCACACATGGTGGCGGCGCCTGGACGAGCTGCAGTCTCGGCAGGGGAAAGGGGAGATGCGCGAGCCGTGAAGAAGGAAAGAGCAGCTCGGATCGCCCTTTCCACGTCCTTTCTAGAAATCTGGGCATTCCTGGCGTCCTGTCGTCCTGTCGTCTAGCTGTCTGTTGCGGTCCTACAGCTCCAGGTCCAGTCTTGGCAGAGCACATTGTTTGATATCTTCCGACACGGTACGACATACGCGATACGGATCAAGGGGAATGTTGGAGTGACTGGTGAACAGCCTCGCTGAACAGTGAACAGCCGCATTTCAAACTTGCAAACACGCTCACGTCGAGCATTTTGGCGTGTCAACTTGTCAACTTGTGGGCAGGCGCCTCACCGAAACGCCCTCACGGGGCCCACCCGCCGCCGGTCCCGCCTTCCTCAGTCCACAGTCCACTCTTTCCACTTGCCAACGGCGCCGTCGCTCACTTATTCACCGCACGGCGCCACCAAGGAAAGTCACCTAATCCTGACCCAACGTGGGAAGCACAAAGACGGGCACCGAGCAGGTCTTTCCTTCCTTGTAGCCACTGTGTTGCGCACAAAGCGCCCGATGACAGCTTTGTACCACTAACCAACATCCCCCCTTACGGAACACCCTGGAACTCCGCACCTTCCCTCTGGTCCCTGCCTTTTCCAGCCGAGCTCCCTTGAGCTCCTTCCCATGTCGTACCTCCGTGCGCTCCATAGCTCAGACCCTGTCTCTTGTCCTTCTCCTCCCCCCTCTCTGTGTACCTCTTTGTCTTTATAAGAAGCCGTGTCTTGGCTCACCAGATCTTCTTGTACCTCCCTTCTCTCTTCTTCTTGTCTCTTCTTCCCGTCTTCATTTATAACCAACTCTTCCCGCTGTCCCACACATATCCTCTTCCACCAACACTCAACACTCTCTCCATCTCCTCCTCTACTCTACCACTACTCTATCTCCACCTCACCGTATTTCTTCTTTTCTCACAACCTTCCCACATCCCTCACAATGGCTCCCCTCGCCTCTGCCGCTCTTCTGCTGGCCGCTTCGGCGGTCGTCAACGCCCACTTCACCCTCGACTACCCGGCCACCATTGGCTTTAACGACGACGAAGAGGGCACCGCCCCGTGCGGCTCCTTCACCCCCGACTTTGCCACGGACAACGTCACCGACTTCCACGTCGGCGGCGACAACGTCGCCATCAACCTGCTGCACCCCCAGGGCACCTGGCTGTACCGCGCCACCCTCGACCAGACCGCGTCGGGCAACAACTGGACCCAGCTGTTCCCCGAGACCATGCAGACCGGCCTCGGCAAGTTCTGCCAGCCGGCCATTGCCGTGCCAGCGAGCTGGGCCGGCCAAAAGGGTGTTATTGGCGTTGTCGTCGACGCGCCCGACGGTCTGCTGTACCAGTGCGCGGCCGTCAACTTTGTGGCCGGCGCCGCCACCGTCAACCAGACGACGTGCACCAACAGCTCGGGCGTGACGGCGTCGTTTGTGACGGACGCGAACCTGGCGCCGCTGGCGGCGGGCAACGACACGACGGGCGACTCGAGCGCCTCGGGCACCGCCGGTAGCGGCTCCACCCCCACGAGCACGGCCACGGGCAGCACGTCCACGTCGACCAAGAACGCAGCGCCGGGCCGCGTGGGCGGTTCTCTGCCGCTGGGCAGCGCTGCGGGCGTTGTGCTGGCCACGATGCTGGGCAGTGCCTACCTGATGCTGTAGGGTGTTTTAAAACACTCGATGAAAGAGAAAAGGAAGAGCGACGAGCGAAAAGCGTCAAAATGATTTAATGTGTATATATATTCCCCCCTGATTTGTTCGCAATAGTCGTGCTGTCTTGGTCGCGTTAGCCGGCCATTTATGAAAAGAGTCGTTTGCTACCAAAAGATCAATCTTGTGTGAACTTGTGTGTAAAAATAAGAGTATTTTAAAACTATATAAAAGAAGTTGCTGTCTAGCCAAGTGTAAACTCCCCGTCCCAGTACCTAGAATTGGTACAAAAATACAATAGCATACGCCGCGCATGTCCAAAATAGCCTGGCCCGTGGTATCAATGCTAAACTGTAAAATATATATCCTGTCACACAACAAGGATCTCGACTCATCTCTGCCCCTAGCATGGCGCCTGCACGTCGTTGCTGCTACCCAGACGCACCTTGCCCATGCTGCCCACCATCTCCATCATCTTGGTCGACTCCTGCCACCGCGGGTTCGCCTTGTCGTCGCCGCCGCCGCCGCCACCGCCTTTGTGGCTGCTGCTGCTCTTGCTGCTCCTACTGATCGCGCTGCCCGCGACCGTCGCCACGTCGCTGTCCTGGAAACCTTCGTCCAAGTCCCCCTGGATCTGCACGTCCGGCGACGGCTCGGTCGTCCACGACTCGTGCAGACTCAGCGACGACGACGTGCTCAGCGATGTGTTGAGCGTGGGGCGGCCAACACTATTGACGTTGCTGCCGTACGCACCGCCTCCACCGCCACCGCTGCGGCCACCACCACCACCACCGCCGCCGCCCCGCATGTTGTTCGCATACGACGACGAGGACGCCGCCTCTTTGGTGCGCCGCTCCTCGGGGTCCATGATCTTGACAATGGCGTCGCCGCCCGGCAGACGCACCTCGCCCGCCTCGAGCGTCTCTGCAATGTCCAGCAACAAGACGTCCATGGGACACAGGTACGCCACCCGCTTGCGCGCGCTCCACGCCAACACGTGGCCGCAAAGGCGGCCGTGCTCGCGCTCGACGATCCACGCGCCGCTGTCGCCGGGGATGCCAATGGGCGAGGGGGTCTTGTTGGCGCCAGCGGGCGAGCCCGTCACCGAGGGAGGAGGAGGCCCGCCGGCGGCCGAGATCTGGTAGGTGTGCGACGGCGAGGTACGCCCGTAAATCTTGACCGACGTAATGGTCGGCAGGATGCGGCCCGTCTGCAGGCCCGACGTGCGCGCGATGCACTGCACCTCGAGGCCCGGCAGCGCCGACGCGGGCGCCACGGTCGTCGGGCGTAAAATGCCAGACGACACGTCCGACAGGGCCGGCGAGACCTCGCCCAGGGGCAGGTGCGGGATCGAGTTGGCCGGCGGCTGGCGCTCCTCCTTGAACTCAAAGAGCGCCCAGTCGATCTCGTGCACGAGGCCGTGCTCGTCGACGCGCCGGCGCACGCCGCTCGATGCGTAGACGTCGCCCAGGCCACACGAATCCAGGTGGTCGTCGTCCTGCGTCGCCTCGTCTGGGTAAAAGTTGCCGTCGACGTCGTCGAGCGCGGGCTGCGTGACAATGTAGCCCTCGCCGTAGCCGGGCTCGACACCGGGCGTGTCGCCAGGTTCGTCAATCTCGTTGTCGTCTTCCTTTGCGTCGTCGTGCTGGCGGCGGCGATACTGCTCGTCGTAGTCTTCGTTGTCGCTGTCCGACCACTCACTCGTAATGTCGGACTCGGACACAGACGAGCTGGTGTCGCTAAACTCGCAGGCGTAGTCGTCTTCATCATCATCGTCGTCGTCGACTTCGCTACCACCGCTCGAGTTGACGCCGGACCCGTCCTGCTGCATGTCGGCGTACCAGTCCAGGACCGACTGGCCGAGCTCTTCGATCTGCTCGTCCTCGCCTTCGCCGGCAGTATTGGCCGTCGCGGCGGCCGCCGCCGCAGCAGCACCACCGCTGCTGCGCAGCGCCTTTTGGCCCTCGCGAGCCGCCGCTTCTTCGCTCGCGTCCGGGTCGTCCAGCATGTGGTGCACCGTCATGCCAAACGGCTTGTCGTCGACAATGACCAGGCCGCCAAAGCTGACGGGCGGCAGGTGCCGGTCGCCGATCCAGGCGCCGATGCTCGCGCCGTTCTCGGGCTTTTGCTGAAACTGGTTGTTGGCTGCCGAGGCGCTGCCGTAGCCGAATTCGGCGCCACTACGCTTGACGGCATCGCTCGCCGCGGCCGCACCGCCGGGGCCGCTTCCACTAGCATCCTTGCGCGAGCGCATCACGCGGCCCGTGCACACCTTCAGGCCGACGCCGTTGGTGCCCTCGAACACGGTGCCCATCTTGCGCTTCAGGATGCTGCGCACTTTGGACACGGACGTGCACACGACGACGACCGTGGGCCGCGTATTGCGCGGCGAGTCGCCGACGGACTCGAGCGAGATCTCGACGGACTCGGGGTGGCTGCGGTAAAAGTGGCGTAGGGCGTAGTTGATCTGCGGCATCAGGTAGGTGTGCCACTTCTCGATCACGTCGGCCGGCAGCGCCACCTGCGGGTACAGCCGCATGCGGACGCGCTCCTTGGTGGGTGCAGCATCGGCAGACGGCTGCGAGGCCGCAGGTGCCGCGTGCGACACAGCACCGGGTGCTGCAGACCCGGTCATGCCGGCGGTCGCAGAGGATGGATGCGGCGGCAGCGCAAAGCCCAGAGAGCCCGTGTTGGAACCGCCGTTGTTGGTCGTCTTGGGCGGAACCGGTGGCGGCTTTGCGTCACTAAAAGACTCCTCGGGGAATCGATCCCGCTGCGGCATGGACAAGAGGCTGCGGCGCGTGCGCATCATCGGCGGCTGCGGCGGCATCGTAAGCGGCGCCGGTGGCGGTGTGGACATCTTAGGTGGCGGCATCGGCGGCGCGGAGTGCGAGTGGACGAGTGTTGGTGGCGTAAACGGTGCCTGCGAGGGTGTAGGCATCGGTGTCGTAGAAGTGCTGGTTGAAGATTTGGCGGCTGCCGAGGTCACAATGTCGTCGTCGCCGCCCAGGTCGTTGCGCAGGCGCTCCTCGAGCTTGGCCACGTCGTCGAGGACGCAGCAGGCCTCGAGGTAGCTGCTGGCGCGGACCTGCAGGCGCGCCAGGTGCGATTCGCCGGCGGCCTTGCCGGCCGAGACGACCAGCTCCATGGCGGTCCAACAGGTCTGCACGGCCTTCATATAAAGCGTGCCGCACTGGGTGGACAGCTGGTCGAGCACGGCCTCGGAGACCATGGCCGAATCCTGGTGTGGCACCAGGTTCTCGAGGCGCGTCCACATGCCAATGGACAGCAGCAGCATGGCCAGCGAGTACAAATCAAAGACGCGCGGGTCGGCGTCGACAATGGGCGGCGCGCCGGGCGCGAAAGAAATGGGGTTGAGCGGGTGCTGGTGCAGGCGCGAGCTACGGCGCTTGATGTCGCTCTTGCTCGCCGGGTTGGGCGTGTCGGGAAACAGGTCAAAGGACGACACCAGCGGCTTGCGGATGTCGACCTGGGACACGTCGGACGAGGGCAGGCCAGCGTCAGGGTTGGTGACGCGGCCAAAGAGAATGCTCGAGTCGACCAGGTTGCCGTGCGCAATGCCCTTAGCGTGCAGCTCAAAGACGGCGTTGGCCAAGTTGGACGCGAGGCGGAACTTAGCCTCCAGCTTGGGCTCGACGCCGGGGCTACCGAGCAGGTCGCCCAGCGAGTAGAGGCATGAGCGCAGCATAGCAGGCGACTGCGAGGCCGTCTCAGGCGAGGCGATGGCGTGGAAGCCGGGCGGGAACTGGTAGACGAGGCCCAGGCGCGAGTGGTCCATGTCCTCAAAATAGCCCAACAAGCGCGGGTTGCCGCTGACGTGGCTGGCCTCGCCCTGCAGGCCGGCGGACAGCTTCTCGAAGCGGGCCATGGAGGGCATGATGCCGGTGGACGAGTAGACGGGGTCGAAGTAGGCGTACTCGAGCAGAACCGGCGAGTAGGACTGGCCGATGGGCCGGCTCACGAGGTCAGCATACGCCTGCTTGTTCATGAACACAACCTCGCGCGCCTTGGGATCCTCGGGCTGGGCGGTGCTGGACTCGATGCTCGTGAGCATGGCCGAGTCGATGTGCTGCGGCACCAGCATGCGCGACGACTCGAACAGCTTAGCCTCCTCGCTGGTCAGCTGCATCGTCGATGAGGGCGACTGGCCGTGCTGCTGCTGCAGGTGGCGCTGCAGGGCCTGCTGCATGGAGAGCTGCTTGGCGGACGAGGGCGACCACGACGCCGACGAGACGAGGGCCAGCTTGTTGCCCGGGCTGCCGAGGATAGGGTTGTTGCCGCCGCCGCCGCTGCCGATCGGGCTGTGGTGGGTGGGGCCGCTGCCGGGGCCGCCGGGGTGCTTGATGTCGCCGCCGGCGCCGCCCGTGGCAGCCGATGACCGTGTGCGCGACAGGTCGTAGAGTGTGTCGATCGACACGGTCAGGTCGCGCACCAGGTCGGCGAAGCGCGCCTTGTCCCAGGTGACAATCGGCAGCTTGCGGTCGCGATCGGCGGAAAGCTCGGCAGCCTTGCTGTCGCCACTGCCCACGTTTCCGCCGCTGCCGGCGCCGCCGCTGCCCACTAAGCGCTTTGAGCTCAGCCACAGCGGCTCGACCTCGGCCAGGGTCTCCTTGATCGTCGACATGATACTGCTGACGACCTCGCTCAGGCCGGCGCGCGACAGCGACGAGTCGATCAGGACCTCGGAGGACTGGCTGGGGTCGGACCATTCGAGGCCCCAGCTGACGAGGCGGTCTTTTTGGATGCGCAGCTTGCGGTGGAGGGCCTTGATCTCGGGGTCTTCGGCATTCTGGACGGGCTCCTTGACGAAGTCGGACGACTTCTTCGTATCATTGTAGAGTCGACTTAACCGCCGCTGGAACGGCAGCTGCAGGCCGGGGAGTGTGAAGTAGGAATCCATGATGGATGGTGGGAGGAAGAAGGAGGGAGATGCCGAGAGAGAGAAGAGAGAGGAGACAGCCAACAAAGGGCCTGGCGGGGATGGAGGGGGCGCCTCTCAGTCGGTGGATGAGGATGTCGTGATTATGCGATGTCGGTGTATTTGGGCAATTGCGTCGGATGGCGCGCTCTTTCGTTCGTTCGCTCGACGTCGCTCGTGTAATCGATGCTCGTCTGTATGTCGTCGAAACGCAAATGATGTGTTGATGTTGAGAGAGGATGCAGGATGCGAATGCCCGACTCTGGCGATGCAAGAGATAATGAGGGTGGTGGGAAGACGCCCGCCTAGCAGATGTGGGTAGGCAGCGAGTTAAGCCCCAGCCAACAGCGAAACCAGCGTGGTAGCGCGGATTTGTAGTGGATGGGGGCCTGGATTGGTGTGATTTGGTGGTGCCTGTGGTCACCTGACCAGGTCCCTGCAGCAGAGACAGGCACTAAATCACTCGGCCAGCAGCACAACAGGCGTCTCGGAGTTTCAGTATCTCGTTGCGGCCCTCGTGCGCGTTCGTCGAGTCTGATTTTTATTCGGCTGCCTGTCTGGCATCGCCCGTCACTCGTCTCTCGGTTCTCTTTGGTGGAACCGTGGTCGTTGACTGCGATGTCTTGGTTGGTGGCCGCCCCTTTGTTCTAAGAAAAGCTGCTGCCTTGCACCAAGAATAGGAAGGCGCTAGTCCAGGGAGGGCCGCGCATCGCCACAACGTCGTGGACACGGTGTTGATACAGTGCATATACTGTTTAGACTGTGCAAAGTGGGTCCTGTCAAAAGACCCCCTATTTACATATTTCCTTGTATCGCTCTAGGCAAACTTCTTATTTGGGCGTGTTATTGCCCCCTCAACGTCCGTCTCCGTGCCCTTTTCTGGCAACACACTTCGTCCATATTGCTTTCTTCTCCTCGGCTAACAAGGCTAGCCAACAGGACGTACGTATAGCCGTGAAAAAGGTCCCCCAATTTGCTGGGTTGTGGTCTCTCGGTTGTCGTTGACACATCCATTCTCTAAATTGATGACGGCTGATGTGACGGGCGGCGACAGGCAAGAAAAGCCGAGCATGCGCCCTGCAGAGGACCCTGAGGAGAAAACTCGTGCGGTCGGTCGTCGTCCGAAGATGGTATTGGGAGTAAATGAGGGACTTATGACAGCATTTGTTGTCTCTGTATTCCGTCTGCTGTCGACAGATCGTTTTCATCGGTGTGGCAGCCAGCCTGTCGGATCAAACGGCCATCCTCGTCTGGTAACGATGATTTATTTTATTTCGTTTCCGCTTCTTACTTGCTTTCTTTGCCTTGACTGATTACCGTGCCCTTACATCAATATAAACAGGACCCTTGACGGTGTAGCCCGTCGCATGGCTCTTTCTCGGCCAACCCGTGCAGCAGGTGACCTGCCCTTCGCTCTTTCCCTCCTCCCGTCCTTCCCCTTTTCCACTTCATGTGCGCCTTCCTCGACTCACTTTCTGGTTGCCAACAGACCACAGGGAAGGGGTAAGGCTATTTGGGACGGATCCAGCAGGCACCACACATTTACCTCTTCTCACTCTCTCCTCTATGCTCCCATTACTCTCACCCGCCAACCTCTACAGATGTACGCCTCGCGGTGCCGGACTTCCATGTGAGAATGTGAGGGAAACACGGCAGACGATGCACCGCTGGGAGAGTGAAATTAATTGTCGTCCCCCATACTTCTCTCACTCTCTTATTCGTCTTAATTAAAATAGTACCCCCTTTTTCGTTTTCCGTCTTCCGCCCTGTGGTCGTCACCTATCCCAGAGGCTGTCTCTTCCTGGGCAAGGGCCCTAAAGTATCATTAGGTGCCATTTTACTATCTACTTTGGTGTCTGTTCATGCCCTCGCGTTCAGTCGTCCCTGCGTTGTATCGTTTCGCTCGTCTGTCAATATTTAGCCTGTTGCTCCATCTCTATCGCCTTGCTTCCCATGTCGCTCTTCCCAGGATGCTTTACATATGTCTTGGCCTTCATCCTTCTTTTTGATTTCGATGTCTCGTTTTAGAAGTCGATTCACTGTCCTCTGTACTTTGTTTGTGTCTTTGAATCCCCTACCCAGACTGAAATAGTACCCCGTCCCCAATAAATCTTCTGCTGGAACCCTAACCCTCGATTAATCGACGCTTCAACACGACACATACGCAGCATCATGGGACTATCCCCTCGGCCATTGGGTTGTAGGGCAACGAGAGACTAAATTTGTCGAATACACCCCGAGTCTTTGACTTTCAAGAGAAAAGAAAACAGAAAACAGCCAAAACAAGGAAGCAGGTCACTCTCTCAGCTCTGCCAAAACATGGCGCAATCACCGCACGAGCGACGGCAGCAGCCGAGCATGGAAGCTATCCTGGAGGCGGCGTCCAATACGGCATCAAATACGGCGCTGGACGCCTCTGCCAACGAAGTAGGGCACGAGCCGAAGTCGACACGACACAACGGGTTCTCCGGCAGCGAGCCACCTTTACTATCACCACAACAACACTATCACTCCACACGCGCATCAGCCATCAACCAGAGAGCCGAACGACGGCTCTTGTGGAAACTTGACCTCCTTATTCTACCCATCCTACTCATCGTCTTTATGGTCTCATTCTTAGACCGCATCAGCATGGGCAATGCAAAGTCCATGGGCCTGATGGACGACCTCTCACTTACAGTGAAGAAATATAACATTGCATACTTTGTGCGTACATATTGATGTCGCCCAAATCTCCAGAAAAAGAAAATGAAGAAGAAAAAAGAACTAACTCTACCCTTCTTCCCAGATCTGCTTCGCGACAATCGTCATTTTTGGCGTCCCCAGTACCCTCCTTCTCTGCAAGAGCCGGCGTCCCTCGTGGTACCTCGGCGGTCTCATGGTCTGCTGGGGCATCACCAACCTATGCGCCGGTTTCGTGAAGTCATTCCACGGCCTCGTCGCGCTGCGATTTGTACTCGGCATCTTCGAAGCCGGCCTTCAACCTGGCGTGATATATGTAACGTCACTATACTACACGCGTCACGAGTACCAGAAGCGATTGAGTCTTCTCTTCTGTGGAAACATGGCCGCATCTGCATTCGGCCCTCTCATCGCATACTCCATCGGTAAGGGCATCGCAGGCGCCCAAACGGTCAACCCCAAGAACAGCACCACCAATGTCGTGAGTAGCATTGCACCCAACGGCTTTAAGGGCTGGCGCTGGGTGTTTATTGTCGAGGGATCTGTGACGGCCGCCATCGGCCTTCTGGCGTGCCTGCTCGTTGTCGACGAGCCCGCTCGCTGCCGCTACCTCTCGGCCGAAGAGAGGCGGCTCGTCCAACAGCGCGTGGCCGAGGCCCGTGGTAGCGGCGGAGCAGGAGCAGGAGCAGGAGTAGTAGAAGGAGACGTCGACCCGTTCGCCATGGACCGACTCGACCGCCGTGCCATCCTGCGCACCCTCGCCGACTACAAGATCTGGCTCGGCGCCCTCGTCGCCATCGGCATGGGCACCACCGCTCACAGCACCGCCATGATCATGTCCAGCATCCTGCACGACTTTGGCTACAAGTCGCGCGACGTCCAGGTCCACACCCTGCCCGTCTATGCCGTCGCCGCCGTCTTCATGCTGGCCGTCGCCTGGCTGTCCGACCGCCTGCGCCTGCGCTACGCCCTCATCATGGCTTCTACGATTGTCGCCACCATTGGCTACTGCATGCTGCTCGACGAGACGTGGATGAACCGCGAGGCCAAGTACGGCGCCTCGTTCTTGATTAGCATCGGCGGCTATGCGGCGCTGCCGCTCGCATTCGGGTGGCTCGTCGAGAACCTGGCCGGCCGCTGGAAGCGCGCGCTTGGCCTCGGCATCCAGAGCGCGCTCGGCAACATGGCGGGCGTCGTGGCGTCCAACATTTACCGACACGAAGAGAGCCCAGCGTACCTAACGGGATACGGCGTAGCACTGGGGTTCCTGTGGATGGGCGCCGTGGCGGCGACGGCCATGGCGTATCTGATGTGGGAGGAGAACCGGCGACGACAACTCGGCGGGCGGGCATATCGGCTAGAACAGCCGCCCGAGGAAGTGGCCAACCTAGGCGACGACCACCCAGCGTTTCGGTACAACATATAAGAGGCGGCAGTGGTGTAGCACATAGCGACTTGTATATATCTGAGATTTTGTATAAAATACCATCCCCCCCCGTCTAAAGAAAGCAAATCGTTGTGTGAGAATCAGAAAAAAAACAGAGCATTACCTCTTTATATCCTTAATTTTTTTTTTCCCTTTAGAAAAGTGGATCTAGAACTGTTCTTGTTCTCTCTACCAGAAAACCTGGTCAGACTCGAGTCTATTGTTATTATTGTTGTTGTTTAAAAAAAAAAGACATAATTGTATAAAATAGAAAAAGAAAACGAACTGAATAAAATAGTCACCTAGAAGAAGGCCGAAGAAAGTGATGAATTTACAACACTCTCCAGCATGTATCCATATTGACAACTCAGGAAAATAATATTGATTCATCTGTTAAATGATGGTTGTATCATATTAGTGAGGTTGAGAAGATGCTGTGCGGCGATGCCCGCCCTGCGTGTAAGACGACTCTCGCTTAGCTCCGGCTACGTGCGGGATCGCCCTCGCTGAGAGAGGAAGCTGAGAAATCTTCAATCTTCACACGCCTGTAGGGCCAGGCACGGCCCAGTCCACGCCTGGAAGGTCGCCTGAAAAGGCCGCTCCAGAAGGCGAGGCCTGGCCAGAACCCCCACCTGGAAACGTAAAAGAGTGGGGCGTCTTGCATATTGCACCTGCATGGCAGTCACTCAGCTTTTGTTTGCCGCCATGGTGGGAAGGCGCAATCGTACGGCAAACTGCTTTTTTTTTGTCATAGACTGACGTCTGTTGGCTCTTTCCTTATTCGTGATTTCTCCCTCTCTCCCTCTCCTTCGCCTCTTTCTCTCTTTCCCTTCTTTCTTTTCCCCCTTCCTTCTTTTTTTTTCTCTCTCCTTTTCTCTCGATTTTTTAAAAAAAGCGGCCTCGCCTCGAATTACCACGACCCTCACAGTCTCGTTCGCCCCCACAAAACACGCCCAGCATGGCTACCCCGCCGTCTACGACACCCACCGCGCCCGCGGACGCCCGCACCACGGCGTCGGTGCTGCAGCTGATTACCGGTACACCCCTCGTCCGCCTCAACAAGGTGCCCCAGTCGCTGGGCATCACCGCTCAGGTCTACGCCAAGGTCGAGTTGTTCAACGCCGGCGGCAGTGTCAAGGACCGCATTGCGCTGCGCATGATCGAGGAGGCCGAGAAGAGCGGGCGCATCAAGCCCGGCGACACGCTGATCGAGCCGACGAGCGGCAACACAGGCATTGGCCTGGCACTTGTCGGCGCCGTCAAGGGCTACAAGACGATCATTACACTGCCCGAGAAGATGTCGGCCGAGAAAGTGTCGGTGCTGCGCGCGCTCGGCGCCACGATCATCCGCACGCCCACGCAAGCCGCGTGGGATAGCCCCGAGTCGCACATTGGCGTGGCACGCCGCCTCCAAAAGGAAATCCCCAACAGCCACATCCTCGACCAGTACACCAACGTGGACAACCCGCGTGCGCACGAGTACGGCACGGCCGAGGAGATCTGGGCGCAGACGGGCGGCAAGATCACGGCCGTCGTGGCGGGCGCGGGTACGGGCGGCACCATTTCGGGCATTGCCAAGGGCCTGCACAAGCACAACCCCAAGATCAAGATCATTGCGGCAGACCCCGTCGGCAGCATCCTGGCCGAACCCGCGAGCCTCAACGAGGAGGGCAACAACACGCCCTACAAGGTGGAGGGTATTGGTTATGACTTTGTGCCCGATGTGCTGGACCGCCAGCTCGTGGACAAGTGGTACAAGACGGAGGACCGCGAGTCGTTCCAGCTGGCGCGGCGCCTGATCGCCGAGGAGGGTCTGCTGGTGGGCGGCAGCTCTGGCTCGGCCATGGCGGCCACGGTGCGCGCGGCCAAGGATTTGCAGCTGGGCCCCGAGGACGTCGTGGTGGTGGTGCTGCCGGACAGCATCCGCAGCTACCTGTCCAAGTTTGCCGACGACGACTGGCTGGCCGCCAACGACCTGCTGCCCGTGACCGACAACGGCGCCGAGGCCGAGCTGGCGCACCAGGAGCAGCAGCAGCAGCAGCAGCAGCAGCCGTCGAAGCGCCGGCCAAGCAACCCCTACGGCGTCGACACCGTGCGCGTGCTGCGGCTCAAGCCCGTTACGTCCGTGCTGGCCGATAGCCCGTGCAAGGACGCCATTGAGACGATGCGCGACAAGGGCTTCGACCAGCTGCCGGTGCTGTCGCCCAAGGGCGACCGCCTGGCGGGTCTCGTGACGCTCGGCAACCTGCTGTCGTACACGTCGCGGGGTCGCATTACGCCGACGAGCCCCGTCAGCGCGGCCATGTTCGACTTTGGCCGGCTGGACGAGGTGGTGACGGACCCCCGCGACATTCTGGTCGACACGTCCGGCACCAAGGCCGACCGGCGGAAGGGCAAACGCGGGTTCGTGGCGATCACCATGGACACGCCACTGTCGGTGCTGAGCCGGTTCCTGGAGTGGAACAGTGCAGCCATTGTGACCGAGCGCAGCGGAGATGCGCGGACGGCCAAGCCGGTGGCCGTGGTGACCAAGGTGGACCTTTTGACATACATGATGAAGGAGCTCAAGAGCGAGTAAGGGCGAGAGTGGCGAGAGTCGGAAAGTGTCGACGCCGAGAGGGTCATACGAGGCACGGAGTAATTACAGGATGTAATAAGATTATCAGACAGACAAGCACGGTAGACAGTGCGGACGTCAAACGTCAAACGGTGCATATTCAACATGGGACAGAGGGCATAGATTCGCCCTCTGGGAAGGGTTCTCAGGCATTTGGCCGGGGTTTGATTAGGGTTTGATTTTTATTTTGAGTTTGAATCTGATTTTGGCTGGGCTAATAATTCTACAATTTGTTGATTTTCTATTATGTATTAAGTATTTTTTGGTAGTCGTAATTCGTGTTGTTACAACAAAGACTGCAAAGACTGCACCGTGCTTCCGTGCGCTCTCCGTTTCTCTCCACTCGACATCGTCCCATTCCCACTTGGCTGCTGGCTGCCACGTCCCGTCTCCCTCCCCTTACACCTTGCCGGCAATCCAGCTCCACCACTTGTCGACGCCCGGACCTGCACCCTCGGCGCCTACAACGTTGCCGGCGATCACTTCCACCTCCGTGTCGAACTCGCGCATCTGCGAAAACTGGAACGCCTTGGACCCGTACTCGCCCAGCCAGTCGTCCGTCTCGGTGGCGCTGTCCACGTCGTCGGCACCCACGCTGCTGCTCAGCAGACCCTTGCTGCGCGTCGCCCGGATGCGGCCCAGCTCCGCCTCGAGCTGCGTCTTGATCAGCGCCGCGGGCAGCGCCGTGAACAGGTCCGCCTTGTTGGCCGCGACCAGCACGGGGATGGCGGGCGGCGCCTTGGACGAGTTGCCGGCGCCCATGCGTTTTTGGAGGGCCAGCAGAATGTCGTACAGGTACGAGGCGGCAGACGCCAACCCGCCGTCTTCGCTGAGGGCCGCGCCGTCGACCATGTAGACAATAGCCTTGATCTTCGTGTCCGCAGCCGTGGACGAGGCGGTCGTCAGGCGCGCGAGGGTGGCGCCGCGCAGCTTGCCGTGGCCGGGCGTGTCAACCACCAGAAACTTCTTGGCGACGGCGCCCGAGGCGTCCAGATCCTCCTTGTAGCTCGAGGTGCCGTCCTCGCTGACGGCGAGCTCGACAATGTTGGTGGTCTGGGAGGTGTAGGTGTCGGCGGGCTTGGGGCTGCGGCGCTCGAGGCGCGTGACGAGGGCGGTCTTGCCGGCGCCGGGCGGTCCTGCGACGAGGACAGAGGGAAGGGTGATATAGGCGGTCGAGCGGGAGAGGAACAGGTGTAGGAAGATGGGGAAGAGCAGGACGGCGGCCAGGCCGACAATAAAGACGGGTAACGAGGGCGTCAGGAGGAACTCCAAGACGCCCTTGGTGGTGGCGTGCAGGTCCATGACGGAGAGGGGGCGGGGGTTGTTGCTAGCGTTGGTTTGCGAGAGAGACGAAGAGAGCGAGAAAGACGACGAGAGTGAGGACAGAGAGACGAGGAAATGGGAGGAGTGGTCGCTGGCTGTTGAAGAAAAAAGAGATGCTGATGAAAGCCAGACGTTGCGACTTTAAAGGTTGGCACCGGGATTTGCGCGTTTGTGAATGGCCTGACGGTGGTAAGTGTGCCCCACTACGGCCTTCTACAGTGGCCTGTCCAGGCCCTGTGGCCTTCCGTCTTCCGGTGCTCCATCGAACTATTCAGGGGCCCTGTGTCCTCTGTCTGAAATAGGCAGGAAGCCACAGCGTGTGCGGGTGGGCTCTTTCCTCCAGTCGTTGACACGCTGTGGCGCTGTCTTTGCCCTGTGGCGTCAGCTCTTTTGGTGAGCAAGGTTCAAGAGAAGTCCCCCTAACCCAATATCACTTTCGCGCCCAGATCCACGCTGTCACTTCCCCAGCCAATCATGCAGGCCCAGCCAGCAGCTGGCGGAGAGACGGCGCAAAGCGATTGATTGGCAGTTGGGCGCAGACCGGCAGACGCGTAAAGACACCTTTCAGCGAGGGTACTTAGGTACTTACGTCCTTGCCTATTATTACCAAGAACCTAGAAAGGGGCCCGCCTGCCCCGTTTCGAAAAAAAGCGGCGCCGCACGGCTGACTGGTAAGGCGCAGCAGGAGCGCCAAAATGCAAGGGAAAGAGCGAAGGAGGGCCACAACGGCACGCTCAACTGACAAAGGAAGCAGGGATCAACGGCTGAACAGGTAAAAGCGTAAAAACTGCCAACAGCCAAGCCACGCGAAAGAAGAGACGGTTCAGAACAAAGTTTAATCAAGGGTCCAGGTATTCCCTTTCCCTTTTCTTTCTGTCTTCTGCCTCGTCCTGTTTTCATTCGTTTCTTTGCATCTTCATCATCGTTGTCCTCAGCGTCTCGACATTTCGACTTTGACGCGCCAGCTCCCCTATTCTCGCGTTTCTCCTGTCGTCCCTTGTCCTCGACATCTGGATGCTGCCTAGGATCTGACGACATACCGACATACCGACACGACCGTCTCACTCCCTCTCCCTCCTCTTCCCTCCAGATGCCGGACACAAAATCGGCGCCCGCGCAGCCGCCGGCCAAGGGCGGTGCGGCCACGCCCAAACTCAACAGCGAGATGGAGCTCGGCGCCCTGAACGGCGCCGGCGGATCTGCGGCCGGCGGTGCTGCGCCCGCGGCGGACGAGCAGAAGGACATTATGCACCTCGCGCGCGTTGGTGACGTCCCGGCAATGGAGGCGCTCTTCGCCGAGGGCGAGTTCGATGCGACCTACACCGACGGCGAGGGCATCACGCCCCTCCACGTAAGTTTGTTCTTCTTTCCTCGCTTCGCTCGATTCTTGTCTCGCTTCGCTCGATTCTTGTCTCGCTTCGCTCGTTTTCTCCTCGCTGCGCTCGTCTCTAACACCTCCAGTGGGCTGCCATCAACAACCAATTCGCCATGTGCACGTTCCTCATCGACAAGGGCGCCCCCATCAACCAAAAGGGCGGCGAGTCCGTCGCCACCCCCTTACAATGGGCCGCCCAGCGCTGTCACTACTACACCGTCCACCTGCTGCTTCAGCGCGGCGCCGATCCCCTGATTACCGACTCGCAGGGCTACAACACGCTGCACATCTCCACGTTCAACGGCAATGTGCTGCTGCTCGTCCTCCTGCTCCACCAGGGCATCCCCGTTGACGTGCTCGATGGCTTCGGGCACACGGGGCTCATGTGGTCGGCGTACAAGGGGTTCCCGGCGTGTGTGGACCTGTTCTTGCGATGGGGCGCCAGCGTCTCGGCGCAGGACGAGCAGGGGTTCACGGCGCTGCACTGGGCACTCGTCAAGGGCTCGCCGGGCTGCATCCAGAAGCTGCTCGAGTATGGGTCTGACCGGTTCGCCAAGACGGCGACGGGCAAGACTCCTGCCATCACGGCGCAGGAGCTCAACACGGCGGCGGCGTGGCACAAGGCACTGCGGGAGTGCGGGTACGACGAGGACGCCAACCCCACGGCGCCGGCGGCCGGCGGTGTGTTGAGCCTGCTGTCGAGCGTGCCGGGTGCGGCATCGCTGGTCGCGGACAAGCGCGGGTTTGTGACCAAGTTCTTGTACCTGTGGCCGTTTGTCATCGTCTGGGCCATGGTGTCGCTGCTGGCGGGCCTGCCCGTATACTTGGGAATCCCCCTGTCGCTGCTCGTGGGCTACGGCATGCAGTCGGTGGCCCAACAGGTGGTGCAGCAGGCGCCGCCGGACATGCGGCAGCTGCAGCGCACGCCTTGGCTGTCGGGCATCTTTGCGGGCAGCTTGTTTCTGGTCGGCATCACGTGGCTTTTCCGCGTGCTTCCGGCGACGACGTGGCGCGTGGCGGCGCACACGACGGCGACGTCGACGATGAAGACGGCCAGCGAGACGATTGTCACGACGCACTGGCTGCTCAACCTGGCATTCGGCACGGCGCTCGCGCTGACGACGTACTACTACGTGGTGTGTATGACGTCGGACCCGGGCTTTGTGCCCAAGCTCAACGGCATTGCTGAGCAAAAGGCGGTCATCGACGACCTCATTGCGCAGTGGAAGTTTGATGAGGCAAACTTTTGCGTGCCTTGCATGATCCGCACGCCGCTGCGCAGCAAGCACTGCCGCCGGTGCCAGCGCTGCGTGGCCAAGCACGACCACCACTGCCCGTGGGTGTACAACTGCATCGGCGTCAACAACCATCGCCACTTTTTCTTGTATCTGATCAACCTGACGGTCGGCGTGGTTGTGTTTGATTTCATTGCCTACTATGCGCTCTCGGGCTCCGTCGCGGCGGCCGAAGCGGCGGCCGTGCCCGGCTACGATCGCTGCAGCCTGCTGTCGGCGTCGCTGTGCACAGTGGTCAATGCGGACGCGTTTACGCTGCTCGTGGCCATCTGGGCGACGCTGCAGCTGTCGTGGGTGTCGATGCTGCTTTTTGTGCAGTTTATCCAAGTGTCGCGCGCCATGACGACGTACGAGAACATGTACGGTGTCAACCCGCACGGCCACGGCCACGGCGGCGTCAGCGCGCTGCAGTCGGCGTTTACCTCGACGGGCGCGCCCCTCAACCCGGGCCAGGCGGCCGTGGCCGACGACGGTCACGGTCATAGCCACGGCCACGGCGGACACGGCCACAGCCACGGCGGCGGCTTCCTCAAGCAGTGGAGCAAGATTCTCGGGGTGGACACGTTCATCGAGACGGCGACGGGCCGCGGTGCGGCGGCCGGTGGGCCCGGCAAGAAGCGGCGCAACAACAACCCCTATTCGCGTGGGTGCATCACCAACTGCAAGGACTTTTGGTGCGACCCGGCGCCGCTGTTTGGGCAGCGCGAGACGGGCAGCGCGCTGTTGGGCGGGCAAGCGATCAACTACACGGACATGTACGAGTCGCCGAGGCTGATGGAGGCGACGCGGCGGAAGCGCAACAACGACGGCGCCGCGTACGAGGCGGTGGCGGCCGAGGAGGTATAAGGTGTAATGAGACATGGGGCGACAAAACGGAGCTGTGGATATAGATGGCAGGTGTTTTTTATTTGTTTGCCTGGCATTTGTGCCTTGGGTGTCTAATTCAGGGGTATCTTTCTGGGTATCTAGGAGTTGTGTTGCTTCCTAATGCTGTTTATAACTCACTTTATGTGTTTGATATAATTTCTTTTCATTTGTTTGCTTTTATTCGTCTTCTTTGCTTCCTTTTTCTTTATTTTCACTCCAGACAGAAGAAATCATGACCTTATGAATAAACAGACAATTAGGAGACGTTGGGTGCAAAGGCCAGTGAGAGAAGATAAGAGACACAACTGTTACAGCGACCAATCGTGAGAATAACTTGCTCGTACTTACCGTGCCTGGCCAATTTGGCCGACCAGGACAGCCGTCGGCTTCGGCTTCATCTTCGGTATCGTATATTCAATCGTAGCCCAACCTTTGATCACTAATTTACGTGTATGCTCCAGCTCCGGGTTTCGTTGATTTGCTCGCTCGAGGCTTCGGCTACGCCGCCCTCTCTCCTTTTCGTCGGCAGCACATGCTTGTGGACGGCCAACACGCCGATGTCAGAAGGCGTGCCAAGTAACCTTGTGCAGGCAAGTACTAATTCGGCTCGTCTGGTTTGCTCCTGCCCTGCCATCATGACAACCACCAGCACATGCGGCCCCGCAACGATTAGTGCGCTCTTGCTTCTTTCTACCGCGGAATGGTATCATTGGACGTGTTCATCCGCGGGGTTTCTTACATCGACGTCTATTATTACGCCCTAGCGGTTCCAGTGATGCGATTCTTGTCAGATGCGCCTTCCCTTCGCAGCAACGGCAAGAAAGCCGATCCACGGCTACTTTCGGAAGGAACCCTTCTCACAGGTTCCTTCCGTCGCAAACTCTCCATGAGCCACCCAGCTTCCTATTTCTATAATTCCAAAGGTCGTCTGCTCAAGTGAACATTTAATCAATACTTCACCACGACGAGCTCTCCAAACCTTCTATTGACATCAATTGACATCGAGACTCCACAAACGCCTCCACCAACACCAACACCCACCCCACATCACCATGACGAAACTCACGCTCTACGGCTACTACAAGTCGTCGTGCACGACGCGGCTGCGGATTGCGCTTGCGCTCAAGAATATTGAGCACACGACGGTGTTTGTCGATTTCTTCAACAAGGAGCACCGTGGCGCGGCGTACGCGGCCATTAACCCGAACCAGTCGCTGCCGACGCTGGTGACCGAGGATGGCTCCGGACGTGGCCCTGTCCATATTACGCAGTCCGTCGCCGCGCTTGAATACCTCGAAGAAGCGTTCCCCGACAACGCCGTGCCGCTGCTGCCCAAGGACCCGGCCGACCGCGCGCGCGTGCGCAGCCTCGTCGAGGTTGTGGTGGCGGACCTGCAGCCGCGGCAGGCAGCGCAGACCCTGGAAAAGCTGGGCAATGACCTAGGCGCGGACGGCGACCAAAAGATCAAGTGGGCGTACGACTGGTGCGTCAAAGAGCTGGGGGCGTACGAGACGCTCGTGACGGCGGGCGGCAGCGGACAGGCTGGAAAATACTCGGTGGGCGACACGGTGACGCTGGCAGACGTGTGCCTGGTGCCGGCGGTGCAGAACGCGGAGGAGCGGTGGGGCGTGGACCTGGAGAAGCAGTTCCCGGCGCTGGCGAAGATCTACGGCAACCTCAAGGCGCTGCCGGAGGTGCAGGGGGCGCACTGGAGCCAGCAACCGGACGCACCGAAGGTGTAGACCAAGGGTGCGGAGCTGGCAGATAGAGGACATACGGAGGGCATCTTGATATTTCACAAGCCTACAAGGCTCACGATGAAGAAACTGCACGTCATATTCAAACTATTTTATTCTGTTCTTAATGCTCCCTCTCACGCTCAGAACTCCCGGCCGTGGAAGAGCTCGCCCTTGCCGTGGCTCTTGGCAAAGTGGTACAGGTCGGCCTGCCAGACCTTGGCAGCGGCCTTGACATCCCCAAAGTCGGCCGTCGAGGCCTGCACGGCCGCCAGGTCGGCTTCGCTCGCGCCGCTGTCGGTCGAGAACTCGTGGATGGCCAGCCACGTCGGCCGCTCGGGTGGCGGCGCACCCGTCGATGACAGGCCCTTGAAGCGCCGCGACTGGTCGTTGGAGCGCGCGTACTTGAGCTCGTAGCGCGTCGTGCGCAGGTAGCCGGGCAGTTTCGCAAGAGCAGGGAGGTAGGCGCCTTTGTACCATGCGTTCAGCCCGGCACCATCGACCGTCTCGATCTGCTCGGCCACCAGCGACCGCGCTTGGCCCTTGCCCTTGGCGGTGGGGTCGGCCACCTGCACAATGTTGTAGTAGCCCACGTCAAAGGCGGCCAGGTCGTAGCACAGCTTGGTGCCCGGCAGCAGGTCGCTGGTGACGCGGATGGCCTTGAACTCGTCGGTCCTGAGGAAGGCAATGTCCTCGAGCGGGTAGACGGACAGGTACGGCAGCGACGCCGTCGCCAGCTGATCGTGCTTCCAGCGGATGGCCGAGTCGACGCCAGACGTCTCGATGACCTCGGCAATGTGGTCGGTGTCGTACCAGTGCATGTATACCTCCTCGCTCATGATGTCGGGCTGCGTGATGCGCGACTGCACGAAGAGAAGGCCGGGGCCTTTGATGTCGCCGGTGTCCATGGTGGAGGGATGTTGGGGGTGAAGAGGGTGTCGGGTGTGTGGTGTAAGTCGCGTAAGTCGTGTCACGTGAATGAAGCTATTCACAGTTGGCGATGTCTGGAGTTGTCAAGTCGAGTTGTGAACTGAAACTCAAAACAACCTCGAGCACGCCAAGGGTACTTATAAAATCTTCACGTTTCCTGTTTACTTGCTCCGATCAAGGGAGCCAGAGAGGGGCATTCCCTCATCACCAGCATCCACTCCATGGAGGAGCTTGAATACGCAGCTCGGTAGGGCTAGCAATGCGGACACGCAACCGGTGGATTGCCGTATTCCAAAAAAAGGTGACCCATGAACCTTTTTTTTGTCCTTGGGGCCTCTTTTTGGGAACCCATGGATTAAATTTGACCCCAAGAACAACAACGAAAGATGGGGAAGCGCGACGCCAGGCAAAGGACGCCCCCAGAACTACGGAAATGCATCTCCATAAAGCCATTCACAACTGCACTTACAGGCAGCTAGCCTCAGACGCCCCAGCCCGATCCCCGCTTTCTCCCCTCTCCGTAACACTCGTGTTTCGTTCACCGCGTAAAGCTATCCCAGAGCTCTTTTTCCTCTGTCTAGTTTGTGGTTTCTCCTGATATTTCTCCTGCCCTCCATTAACGAGTCAGGATGCCCCACCCGGGAACGCCAACGACGTCTAGCCTGCTGCCTTTCCGGAGGACCAAAGGTCGAAAAGGGCGATCAATAGCGAGTCCCTGGGTCCCCAGTTGCCCAGCCCTCCCCGGAGTGTCTTATCCCTCGTTTCCGACCATCCACGGTGCCGGTGTAGACTGTTGGCTTTGTCATGTTCACAGAAGGGGAATGGGGAGGGGATGGGGGGGGATACAAGGATTGCATGACACGATGGACAGCTCTAGAGGCGAGCTATACCAAGCAGGAAGGGGGGAAACAAAGAGGATAAAAGGAAGGAAGGACAAGAGAAAGAAAGAAAACAATGCTGAATAAAAAGGTCCAGCTGTCCCATCCAGAGACACCAGACATAAACACACTTGCAACAAAACTTCACGTCTCCTGTTGATCTGTTGTCGGTTCACCTGTCTTGCATCCGGACTTCGACATCACCATATCACCACATCACCACCACATAATAATTTACACCGTCGACACCCTCCCCCAATATGCCTCTCCCTCTCGCGGGCCCGACGCCCTCTGGCGCCGGCAAGTACGTCAAGATCACCATGTTCATAAAGAAGCTGCCGCACGTTTCCCAAGAGTACTTTAGCGCCTACTGGGCCAACAACCACGTCGCGCCCGCTCTGCGCAACAAGAAGTTCCGCGAGAAGGTCCGCCGCTACAACCAGCAGCACATCACCGCCGAGAACCGCGCGCAGGCCGCCACATTCGGCGTGCCCGTGCTCGACTACGACGGCGTCGCCGAGATCTGGGTCGACTGCCTCGACGACTGGATCAGCGCCGTGACGGACCCGGAGCTGGCGGCGGCCGTCGACGGCGACGACAAGAACTTTATGCTGCAGCCGGTGCACGTCATGGTCAGCTTTGACCATTTGATTCTGGGCGGCGACGACTGGAAGCCCTACAACAAGGTGGATTCCAGGCTGTGAGCCTGTGGGAGGATAGACATGAGCGCCTGTACATAGTAATTGATTTTGATTGTTCGTCGACGCCTACATCTCCCGCATAACCTCCCCCACGACGCGCGCGGCCATGGCCCGCCGCTGTGCCGGCGTGAGCAGCTCCGACTGCAGCCGGGCCGCCTGCAGCCGCCGCACCATGCCCTCCATGACGGCCGCCTCGTCCTTGTCCTCGTCGTCGTCCTTGTCGTCGCCGGGCCGCTCGGCCGTCTGTTGTTGCCAGATCGCCTGCCGTAGACCCGCAAAGTCGTCCCGGTCAAAGCCAAAATCGACGCTCTCCGGGTCGTCAAAATTGATATCGTCGTCGTCCGAGGCACCTCCAGTTCCAGGGAATTTCACGTCCTGGAACGACCCGAACAGGCCGTCCTCGTCGTCGTCGCCGCCCGCACCGACCAGTTCCCAGTCGTTGGCCTCCAGCGCCTCGAGCAGTCGTGGAATGCCAGTTTTTTCTGCAAAATTAGCGAACTGTAAATAAATAAATAAAAAAAGAGAAGGGGGATGGGGGGGGAGGGGGGGAGCGCACCGCCAAACTCGTTGGTCGCGTCCTGGCCGGGCGCCACTGTGACAAACTCCAGCCCAGCCGCATTGCACGCGTCGTCCCACGCCGTCAGCGTGTCCTCATCGAGTGGAGATTGCGAGACACCGACAACGACGCTGATGCCGTCCCACGGCTCGCGGAACTCTTCTGCATCCTCTTCATCGTCGTCCTTCTCTTCCTCGCCCAGATCGTAGACCATCCCGAGGCCCTGCACGAGCCGTCCGACGTGCTCGACCAGGTCGCGCTGTCGTGATGGTGATGATAATGATGATGACACTGAAGAGGGATGCACCTCCACGACCGCCACGACGCCGCCCAGTGCCTCCCGCACCTCGCGCGCTTCGTCTGCCAGGAACGCGTCGGCCCACTGCCGCGGCGTCGTGGGGTCCTCGGTCTCTTCTTTTGCTTCGGCGGAGGTGACCTCGGGTGTTTTCACAGAAGTCTCTGTAGGTGTTTCCGCGGAAGCTTCTGGCGTGGCCTCCTTCGGGGGATCTTCTGCCTCCCCTGGTGCCTGCCCTACGACGTCCAGCCAGATGGGCACCTGTGCGCGGTAGTACGCCGTCTTCAGCGCCAGCTCCTGTGTCGTGCCCGCCAATGCGCCTGTGCCCGGTGAGGCCGCAGGGTAGTCGCCAGTGAGGTCTGGAAGTAAATGTCAGTGAAGTCCTGCTGCCAACATCATCGTGTTGGGCGCATACCTTTGATGACCCGGGCGAGGTGTTCTTGGGACTCGGCCAGCGCAACGGCCAGAATGCGGCGCGGGTTGTGTACCTCAGTCGGGGCCATCGTAAGTATGTGGCGTGTATTGGGGGAAAATAAATCAAGAAACGGGCGTGTTGCACAGATTCGACCGGGAGATCAACACGAGAGGTCGAAGACGATTGTCGGGGGCCGAGATGTGGGAGGCAGCAAAGTGCGGCAGAAAAGCCTAGGCGGTGACGTCGCGCTATCTTGCCTGTATTACAGAGCGGTCACCAATCTTCGGCGGGTATTGGCTCGCCCCAGCTTCCTAAGCTACGTAATGGCGCGGCAAGTATGCCGAATTACCTGCGCGCTCATAGAACCAAGCCTATACTTTTGTGTGACAGACAAGCCCAATCTAGTATCACATAAATCCAAGAAATAATAAAAGCCAGAAATGAGATCACGTTTCTGAACAGAGGAGGCAAATAAGGAAAGCTGGAAACGCGCATTACAGTGCCCTGACGGTTGGTGACGGCTGGTGTTAGTGCCTGTAGTGGGTCTTTGGCCCCCAATCTCCAGCACAAATCCGCCCCTCCTTTTCCAATGCATGCAGTTGCTCTGCGGTTCTAGCCGCTTCGATTGCAGTGGCGACCAAAACCGTCACCAAAACCGCTTCCAGCCAGAAACCGTGTCCTGTCAACATCGAGCTTTCAGACGTCGACTCTCCATCCCAGAGCTCATCACGACAAAAGTAGACTATCTGACATCCTGGACACGTTCACTTCAACACCACCAACTTCAAACTCAGCTCCAACCACCTCACCACTCCCCCCCACCTCATCATGGCCGCCGTGGTCAACCTCGACGATGACGACGTCATGGAGCCCACCCTCCAGTCCATCCTCGACCAGCGCTCCCTCCGCTGGATCTTTGTCGGCGGCAAGGGCGGTGTCGGCAAGACCACCACCTCCTGCTCTCTCGCTATCCAGCTCGCCAAGGTCCGCCGCAGCGTCCTGCTCATCTCCACCGACCCGGCCCACAACCTGTCCGACGCCTTTGCGCAAAAGTTTGGCAAGGACGCCCGCCTCATCGACGGCTTCACCAACCTCAGCGCCATGGAGATCGACCCCAGCGCGGGTCTGCAGGACATGCTGGCCGGCATGAATGAAGACGGCAGCGGCGGTGGCGGTGCGGGCGGCGCAGGTGGTGCGGCCGGCGGCATGAACTCCATGGTCCAGGACCTGGCCCTCTCCATTCCGGGCATTGACGAGGCCATGTCCTTTGCCGAGGTCTTGAAACAAGTCAAGTCGCTGTCGTACGAGACCATTGTCTTTGACACCGCCCCGACCGGCCACACGTTGCGCTTCCTCCAGTTCCCCACCGTCCTCGAAAAGGCGCTGGCCAAGATCAGCCAGCTGTCCGAGCAGTATGGCCCCCTCCTCAACGGCCTCATGGGCTCCGGCGGCGCCGGCGGCACCCTGCCCAACGGCCAGAGCCTCAGTGGTATGATTGCCCAGCTCGAGTCGCTGCGCCAGACCATTTCCGAGGTCAACACCCAGTTCAAGGACGACGCCCTGACCACGTTTGTCTGCGTGTGCATCCCCGAATTCCTATCGCTCTACGAGACGGAGCGCATGATCCAGGAGCTCGCCACCTACCAGATCGACACCCACTGCATTGTGGTCAACCAGCTGCTGTACCCCCGCAAGGGCTCGAACTGTGAGCAGTGCGGCGCGCGCCGGCGCATGCAGAAAAAGTACCTGGACCAGATCGAGGAGCTGTACGACGACTTCAACGTTGTCAAGATGCCGCTGCTGGTTGAGGAGGTGCGCGGCAAGGAGAAGCTGGAAAAGTTTAGCGACATGCTGATCCACCCGTACGCGCCACCAGACGTCGACGACGGCGACGAGAAGAACTGAGGGGGTGTGAAGAAAGCAGAGCAGAAGGGCGTTCAGCGGTGATGGATAAGGAGCATGAGATATGAGCGTTGCAGGTACAAAAGTTTAGATATACCAATAAAGATGGGAACATCACATCCCAGTTTACAAAGATACAATATGATGTTCGCAGATCTTGTTCGATTTTCGAATGTTCTTATTCGGAATCATATGCTTCTATAGTGCTCGAAAAGGTGAGAGCCGGTAAAACATGATAGCGTAAAGTAAAGGCCATCTCCCGCGTCTCGGCTCTCAAATGCGAAGAGTTAAAACAGCAAAGCAAATGACTACATGACAGAAATAAAAAGAGTAGCCCGCCCAATGTAGATATACACGGTGGTGTCCATCCCACGTGAAGAGGACATGGAGAAAATGAAGAAGACAACGCAAATGCAAACATGAAGACGGTAAAAAAGCTGGCAAAGAGCAAAAGACGAAACTTTTGCAACAATCATGTCTATATTTTGTCATGCCAGCCCATCTTCCATCACGGCAACCCCTCAGTAGCCCTCTAGTAAATGTCGTGCGTCGTGCCGTGTCTGCTTCAGCGACCGCATCACGAACTCGTACGTGAGCATCGTCACCGTCGCTGCAGGCACAGCTCTCATCATATTGGTGCCCATGCCGGCATAGAACGCCCGCCATCCTTCGTCCCGCAGGATCGTCCGGAATGTCATCACAACACCCCGGTAGCGCGGCGTTTCAACTGGTGGTGCCGCCTGCGCTCCGGCCTGGGCGCCGCCGCCGTTTCGTCTCCCGTTGAGGGACAGCGACTTATTGGCGGACCTCCGCTGCGTCTGCAGCCGCGTCCGGATGACCTCGTGCGGGTACGTCAGGCTGCTGGCAAGGACCTTGGAGAGTATGGTTGCCGACAGCACGCCCAGCCAGTGCGCGGGCGCCTCGCCGTCACCCGGCGACTCGCCCATGCCGCGCCCCGTGAACTTGGTCTTCAAGTACTCGTAGGCAGGGAACTGCACCGCGACGTGTGTCAGACCCAGTAGGGCGGGGGTCAGGCCCGAGTAAAAGGACAGCACACCCTCGGTCGTGTACATCTTGCGCGCGGCGTCGAGCGTCGACCGGTAGTGCCAGGGCGTCGAGAGCGTCGGGCGGGACGTCGGCGTACCGCCGGTGGCAGTGGCGACTGCACCATTACCGCCGCCGTTGGTGGCAGCGGCCGGGCCCTGGGGCATCTGCGACATGAGCCGCGTCTTGATCACCCAGATGGGGTTGGTCACAATCGTGCTGCTCGCGCCGGCGATCACAGACGACCAAAAGTTGATCACAAAGGTGTTTTGAATGTTGTGCCGCTCGCTGAGCCAGATCTTGCTCTTGTTGTAGACGGTAAACCACACGGCCCACGTCGGCAGGTAGCCCATGATAATGGGACCCAGGCCGCGGTACAGGCCCCGGACGCCCTCGTCGCGCCAGATGACCCGTGCCGTGCCGATAAGGCCATTGTATACTCTGTGGTGGTTCTGGCCAGCCGCTGCTGCTGCTGCCGCTGCCGCTGCCTTCCCCGACGCGCCCGCTTGTTGCCGTAGGGCTATAAATCCACCCTGCGCCTGCAGCTTGGTCTTAATCACGTCGAGCGGGCACGTAAAAACGCCCGACGAAAACCCACTCACGGCTCCGGAAAGGGCATTGAACTGGGATTCGGACGCGCGAACTGTCCACCGCTGGAATGGGGTGAGCAGCCGTAGATTGGCCGCATTTGCCGATATCGGATAGTCCGAATAGGGGGACGAAGGAGCCGTTGTGGTGGTAGACGAGGACAGAGCATCTGAGGTGGAGGAAGAGGTGGAGGATGTCGGAACGTTCTCGGCGCGGATGGCGGGAAGATCAATCGGTAATGAAGTCGGGGCGGCTGAGGAGATAACGTGGGAGGCGTCGACATGCGGAGGTAGGAAGCGCTCGGCAAACGGGTGGGACGATAGGTGTGTAGACGACGGATCAGCGGAAGAAGAGGCTGAAGAAGAAGAGGATGCAGCGGTAATCGGTTCTACGACGGGAGAAACGGTGTCGGAGGGTTTCGGAGACGGGGAGGAGGTCGCGGTCGGTGCGGTGCTCGCTATCGCAGCGGCAAGGGTAACGGCTCCATCGCTGCTGGCACTTTTGCTGGCACTTTTGCTGGCACTGGTAGACGGCTCGGCTGGGGGCATAGCGCTCGCCGACAAGGGTGGTGAGGCCGGCGGTATTGGCGGCGGCGATTCGTTACAGCTCGCTGCGAGGCGTTATTGCTATTGTTGCAGTTGCTGTGTCTCGGACTATTACACGTTGGAAGGGTATGCACCATAGACTTCGTGATATCTGGAAGTGCGATGCTGGTGCCAATACGGCGAACGGGGTCGTAATATTCATAGAAGTATAATAGTCCTATAATACACCGGATACGGTAATATATAAACAAGGGTATCAATCGATTGTTTAAGAAGAGGAGGCAAGAGAAGAGAGAGAGAGAGAGAGAGAGCGAGCGACCGAGAGGTTCCTTGAATAGGCGCCTGGGCGTGAGAGGGGCGCCCGTGACCCCACGTGCTTAGGTACGTGCCATTGGAACCTGGCAGGGCACGGGGCCAGGCGACGTAGGGTAACGTATGTAACACGTGACCAGTGCGCAACAATAATTTTATGTATTTACATCGGCCTAAAGGGAGCTTAAAATGACGTGACTTATCGCTTTCCACTAAGGTCTTTTTATTGTATTATTTATCTTCAACAAATGCTTAAAAAAACCTATGAAAAGAGGATTTACGGTACAAGATGAATAAAACCCAAATACAGCACAGAGACATGAGTCAGGGTGGTGTCCTTCTGTGTGAGGCCCAAAAAGCATGGCCTGCATCCTCCAAGTCCGGTTACGTCATATGATGCCACAACTGCAGAGATAATAGTGAACATTGTTATTGACTTCATTCTACCAAGTAAAGAATAGTCTGATTAATAGAATTGTGCTGCACGAGGCTAAAAAAATCACAAGTAAAAGAAAAGGAAGACCAAATATTTACATGGCCTTGTTCTCCGTGTTCTGCCGAGGTAGGTTCCGAGGTAGCTTGAAGCTGTAGCCGATACGGCAATTACAGGTACAGCGCTCATGTGCTTCCTCTAAACATGAACAAACTGCTCTACCGACTAGACATGGCTTACAAGGGTCGGTTGCGCGTAACTGAAAGTATATATAAGACTACGCGGTCTGCATGCTCGGAAGCGTGTTTTAGCTGTGACGAGCAGAATTTTGCAACTCCAGCACAGCAGTTCGTCGTGCTGTTCATTCGCTGAGCATGATGTCACAAAAGTACGAGCGTCGTGCCGAAGCGTTTTGTCCGCAGCACTAAGCCTTGCACGGAGTGCAACATGCAAGATGCAGCTCAGTACGCGCTGCACAGATATGGTAGAAAAATGGCAGTCAACACCATTTCGTAAAGAGCGAAGCCTCCGCGCTGGCTCTGAATCGTCTGTCCTGTCGGAAGAAGCACATTGAGGACGCTGAGGGCAGGACTTGAGTTGGCTGGTGCCCACGCCATTCCTTTTACTAGTAGGAGAACGGGTACGGAGTACTTCCAATAGCATTTCTGTTCAATGTGTCCCCGACCGAGGACATCTTGAAGAAGCTCTGCCGTTGCTGCATCTCAGAGCACGGTGCATGCACCTTTCAGCCCACGCGGGCCAGGCTGTGAAAAGGTCGCAGTTCAGCCCAACAACCATGCTGCGCCGGGCCTGAGAGGGCAGGCATTTTAAAGCCACTTTCGGACAAAATATATTCGTGGCGTATGCATGGAAGACCTGTGGTGATACCTCCACGCACTCCGTGCGACAAGCCCGGTATTGGATAGTCTTGTACCTGGCCTGATGCGGAGATCGAAAGCTGATCGTATCGGATGGAGTTCGAAGCTAGATGCTCGATGCGCCGAAGATAGGGCAGGGGAGCTGGCGACTTTTTGTGAGCTCCCAATACTTTCAAGAAGTTTTGGGGAAACAGAATACTTATGAGCTAGAAACATTCATGGACTTTTCAAGCAATGAGGTGAATGGACGACTGAACTGACTCTGGACCGCGACTACGGCACCTACTCCGTACGCAGTAGCGAGACCAAGGCTGGAGTGGGTCGGCTTTTTGAAACGCTCTCTTTTCCCCTTTTCAGCAGGGACGTGCACGCCGCGCTCCGCCGCACAAAAACTGAAACGCAGGCCTTTGCCTGTTCTGGCCGGTTTTCCTTCTCTTCAACAGGGGGCCAGGAAAAGCCACGCTCAAAAGAGGGGGACGTGGTATCCGAGGAGGGGCAGTTCCGCCATCCTGACCGCTGAGAAGAGCCGTTTCCTTTTTTTCCTCTGTGCTCTTTTCGAAGAAAAGGAGCAGTCAGAGCCAGCATCCCCCAGTTTAGGGCCGTCACCCTGGGCAATAACACAGCCACGTAAGACCTTTTCAGACTTCGCCGCTCGAATGTTGTTGTTTTCGATCCTGGAAGTCGATCGGCCAGGAAGGGAGAATCTAGAAGGCAGAAAGAAAGGACGAGGAGATCAAGACATGGGATGGGTCGAGAGTCGCTGGCAAAAGAAGCCGGAGGGCAGCTTGTCAGAGAGCCAAAGAAAACAGTTGCACGTATTGCCTCCCTCTTTTGCCAATATTGGCCGAGGCCGTGCCAATCGCGCAGTCCGATACGTAGCTGCCTGGCCGATGGATCTCGCATGCGGAAATCCGTCTGGTTGTCCTTGCTCGAGTCGCGATGCGTCTTTTGCCGGCGCCGAGCATTTAGCAGAGGATGATCGTGTTTGCTTTCGTGGTGTCTGCGTGCAGCCGGCTCTCGCTGAGGAATGGCAGGTTGTCATGTAAACAAGCCGCCCTAGCCAGTGCAGTAGTCTCCATGGATGGCCAAGCTCATGCAGGCACCACATGCATGCATATGCTTGCTCTTATTGCGCTGAATCCACATCCGTGCATTTCCTGCCGACTAAAAAGAAAGGGAGAGATGGGGGAAAAGAGAAAAGGTGGGATAAAAACGCGAGTCAGCCAGCAAAAAACACGTCAAGAAGGAGGACACGTCCCAATGATACGATGGCTTGGGAAGGCAAGTGCGAGGCGCCGTTTTTAAGGGGCAGGGGCTCTTTCCTTCGACACGACCCCCCTCCTTCCGTCCACCACATTGGCCTGGCCCGTAATAACAAACAGCGAGCAAAACAAACACGCCTACCTCCGCACCTTCCTCCTCCGTATTTTTATCACGGATGCTCACCAGACACAGACGGCGAGACTTCATGCCCCCTGCCTAGCGCACACCGTAGCTGTTGCCAGTCCTGGTCCTTGGCCCCGTTCCTTACTTTCTCTTGTTTTCCTTTTTTGTTCCCTTCGCTCTTTCCGTTTCATTCCTCTTTCCTTCTATCTTCCTTCTATCTTCCTTCCTTTTCCCACTCCTCCCTGCCTTTTGTGTTTTCTCTATTTCTTCCTACCTTGCTCCTTCTTTGTCTGCCGTCCACCCTTCGCGCCTTCCGCGTCAAATAAAGATCAAACGAGCTCTGCTTCCTCCCCCCCTTTTACAACCTCCTCTTCACAACGTACTACGAGAATAATCTTCTCTCACGTCGCAATCCTCGACTCGATATCTACAACCTCCACAGTAGCTTCGCTTCCCCAGTCGCCTTATTTTCGCATACCACTCTCTCACTCGCTCGCCCACGCGCGCCTCATTCACCATGGCTCTTCAAGCTGCTTACCACCAGTTCCTGAGCGCCCCGAACTCGGCCAACCTGACTGCCGACGCGTCTCTGTACTACATTACCACCTCCACGATTATTCACGGCAGCACAGAGATCATCAAGCACTTTGCCACTCTGCGCAATCAGCTCAAGAAGAACAAGGAGGCCGTCCTAAGCTTCGTGGAGTCGACAAACGGTCTAGCCCTCGAGATCGACACGGCTCTGGAGTTCCTTACCAGCGGCGGCCCTTACCTGCCACGGCTGGACGACAACTTTTTGTCTGACCGCAAAGTGTATCTGCCAGTTGTACGTGACAAAAAGACAAAAAACCCCGCGGTTACACGCCTGTCGCCATTCCCCTCCACTAGGACCTATTAATGGCTTCGTCCATTTGCGCGACGCGTCTGAGAAGCTAACCGGAGATTTTCCTGTCTCTCTCTTTAGACCCACTTTGTTTCGTTCGATGCTCAGGGCAAGATTACACAAATCCGGCAGTCTTGGGACCAGGGCGCACTGCTCAAGCAGATTGACGTGATTGGCAAGTCGGGACGCAACTGGCCCATCAGTGATGGCACTGAGCAGGTCAAGCTGATCACCACGGCCATTGCCGCGAATGGCGGCAACCAAGCAAATGATGCTGCGGGAGGTGCCAATGAAGCTCTGCCCGTCCGGCCGCGCGGCAACTCTGCTCTGCGCGACCCTCACGCCTCTCTCGAGCTCTTTGTGTCCCGGGAACAAATGGAGACGCTGCCCGCCGCCGTCGTATCGCCCTATGCAGGCGTGCGTCCGCCCCAGCGCGACGTGACCGACATTCTCAACGACAACCCGCCCGACGATGAAGCCGCCGCTAATGCCGTTGTGTCTCCCTACGCCGGTCGTCGCCCGCAGCAGCGGTCTTTCGCAGATATTCTGGGTGACGAGGACGACGAAGAGGAGGAGGGCGATCCTACGGGCGACTCGCCAACTGGCAGAGGGCGTAGTGTCGCAAGCCGCGCGCGGTCGCGGTCACCGACAAAGTCGATCGCGCCCAAGGCTGGCTCCAGCAAGAACTATCAGCCCGTGCGCCTTTTCGAGAACGACGAGGCCGCCGCAGCTGCCATCGATGCCAACTCCCCCGACGGCCAGCGGTTCTACCGGCCCAACCCTAAGCGGTACAACCACTTTGATTTCGCCGATGGTTCCGACCCGCAGGATGCTCCCAAGGCCGGCACGGCTTTCGACGCGCTGCCTAGAACGAAGCACAACAGCCAGTGGTCTTTTGAGGATTTCGCGACGCCGCAAAAGGCTCCTCCTCGGGCGACACGTGGCCAGGAGGTGCGCCACTTTGGTATCGAGAACGACGAATTCCCCGAAACGCCCTCCGCCGCGTCCCGGAAACCTGTGCAGCTGCGCCCCCGCCGCGACGCCGAGACACACTTCGAGTTCCAAGACGACGGTGAGCCCTCTGGCGAGCCCCGGGCAGCTGGTAAGCCGCGTGGTACTGGTCACAACGACGGCCTGGGTCTGTACAAGAACAACCTCTACAAGGAAGACGGTGCGGCGCCGACGCCTGGACCGGCTCGTGCTCTTGGCAACATCACCAACCTCAAGGACCGCTCCAAGATCTTCGAGGCCCACTTCGTCATGGCCGACAAACAGCCCGCGGCCGGTGACGCTGTTTCTGAGCCGGCCGGCATCAGTGACGACCGCAAGAAGGCTGTCCAGATGATGGAGTCGCACTGGGGGGCGGAATTTGACGACGCGGAGGATGCACAGAAGGAGAACAACCCAGTCCCTGGCACCAACGTGTCCGGCAAGGGCGACGACCAGCGCGGCATCCAGGTCGGCGGCGACGGTATGGGCGGTAAGAAGTCGGGCCGCAGCTGGAGCTTTGGTGGCGAGGACGACGAGACAGCCACGCCAGCAGTACCGGGCAAGAAGCCGGGCAAGGCCACGCAGGCAAGCGGCGACTTTTGGGACTTTTAAAGAATGATGGCCATCTTTGGTAAAGACGGGAACTGCTTTGGTTTTGCTTTTACAATATCTCCTTTGTCGCTCTATTTTGATGACGAATTTACATGTCTACAAACGGTTTTTATGACCCAGAGGTTTGTGCAGCCTTTCACTTGATTCACTTGATTGTTATTTTTTCTTTCGCTGTTTCATCCTGTATTTTCTTCTCTGTTTTCTTCACGACGCACCAGTCTTTTGAGCCCTTTTTCTTTGCTTTGTACTGCGAGCTGCTGTATTTCTAAATTGAGTAACAATATTCTGGCTCTTAAACATATTATAATGAGAAAGTGAATGCTGCGTTTGTATCCTTTACTGTATGTCGTATCTTACATTGAACTGGCCTCTAAGGCTTGTAAGTCTTAGTTGGTGGACTTGCCGAGATAGGAAAGTAGGCCTAGCTGGAGAAACCCCGGCCAAAGGAAACGAGGCAATCAAAGTGGTTTATGCTTGCTGTCCCGTGCGCCTGTGTGCACTGAAAGACTGGTTAGGCAGAAACTTACGAGTATTTAACAGGTAAAAACAGGAACGCGAAGTATTACATGGATTAGAAGGGGGAATAGTACTGAATAATACGATGCACTTGTACCTGACCGGCGTTGGAACGAAGATGCCACGTGAAAAATAGTAAAAAAAATAAAAAAGGTGCCAAAGCAGGAACCGACTACTTGTACACGGCAGACTTGAGTTTGAGTGTACTCGGACTCGTAGGGAAGACTCAGCCAGGAGGGGGAAGTGTCTTTTCTGTGCCTTTTCACCCCTGGCAGGTAATTTCCCTTCGCCGTTATGACGAAGCCTGTTCTAGGCCCAGCCAATGGGAATACAGCCAAGTCGGGTCTCGTCCCCTCTTCCCCTTGCTCCACTCATTCTTTTTGCCCTTCGTTCCTTCTATTTCCCACCCACACCCACCAACACGCGCACCCAACGTTTGAACCGGAAGGCGCGCACCGCGTCGAGCAGCCAAAGAAATAAATCGATTTTATTTTTGTTGACGCGGGAAGGCACGGGGCACCTCGTCATTTTGGGGCCGCACCTGCCTGTCAACCCAATTTTGGTGCTAAATTGCAGCCACACTGTCTGCCTTCCTTCCTCACTTTGCGAATACCTGTTGCACATTTTGTTACCTGCGACATATCTTTTTGGTTTCCCTTTTGCTCCCCTCCTTTTATTTTCTCTTTTCGGTTTGCGTCCTCACTTTCGCAAGCGGAACGCGACCAAAACAGACGACGACCAACGACGATTCACGACCGGATAACGACCTAAAGGGGGCACGCACTCACAGGGGGGCCTGTATTCCGCCTGCGTGTCCTTTCTTTTTCCCTTTTCGGATTTCTTTTCTCAACATTTTCCTCAACGACAAACCTCCAGACTTTTGCGCCGGCGCCGACAAACACCAAAGTCACGAGAAGCCGGCCCGAGCGACCGTTTGCGACGCGACTAGGACGGGTTGGCACCTCGGTAACACGGCGGCGGCAACGGACTTGTCACCCGCATATCGCAGCTGCGCGTTCATGCGCCCGGTCGCCTTAGCCGTGGACGTGCGAATACCCGGCTGAACAGACGGCTGCGCACATCGCGACTCCGAACGACGACGACGGCTAAGCGCACCTGAGATCTCCGCATATACCGACATCGCCTCTTTTGTTGCGTCCCGGCCGCAACCTGCGCGCCGACGTTCCCCACGCGGAGCTAGCCACCGGATCAAAGAGACATGTGCTGCAGCAACCGGCCGCTCCCTGCTCTTCTACCGTGCCGGGACTGTCAACTGCACGCTCTTTTTCTTGACGTGTAGCGGCAACACCCGTTTCTTTTCATTTTTGAAGAAGGAGATCCGTGGCAACGTGAAGCCAGGCTCGAGGGCGCTGTCAGATTACTAGTGGGGTTTCTACTCGCACCACACCGCCAACCACGAAATCGCGACTGGCCGACGACACGCTCCCTTTTCGTCTGATTTACACAACATTCTACTACACTCATTTTATATTCCGAAAACCATCCACCACTCGCCCATCATGGCTCCAGCCGCTCCCGCCGGTGGCGGCGGGAACATCAAAGTCGTGGTCCGTGTGCGTCCGTTCAATGGACGAGGTAGGTTGCCCCCGTTTGCCTTTTTGATGTGCTATGCAGTGCCGTCGCGAATCCGTACTCACCATTGCTTTCTCATACAGAAATGGATCGCAATGCCGCGTGCATTGTGGAAATGCGCGACAACCAGACCGTCCTCACACCGCCACCAGACCACGCCGGGCCAGCCAAGGGAAACAAAGATACGTCACAGAAAGTCTTCGCCTTCGATCGATCGTACTGGAGTTTCAACAAGGACGACCCGAGCTACGCCGGCCAGTCGAATCTGCATGAAGATCTCGGCCTGCCACTGCTCGACAATGCCTTCCAGGGCTACAACAACTGTATCTTCGCCTACGGCCAGACTGGTTCTGGCAAGTCCTATTCAATGATGGGCTACGGCAAGGAGATCGGTATCATTCCCCAGATTTGCCAAGACATGTTCAAGCGGATCGAGCAGATGCAGTCGGACCCGACCCTGAAGTGCACCGTCGAAGTTTCCTACCTCGAAATCTACAACGAGCGCGTCCGAGATCTGCTGAACCCCGCAACCAAGGGCAACCTCAAGGTCCGCGAGCATCCGTCTACGGGCCCTTACGTCGAAGACTTAGCCAAACTGGTTGTTGGTAGCTTCCAGGAGATCGAGCACCTGATGGACGAGGGCAACAAGGCACGAACGGTGGCCGCGACAAACATGAACGAAACCTCGAGTCGAAGTCATGCCGTGTTCACCCTGATGCTCACGCAGAAGAAGTTTGACGTCGAGACCAAGATGGAAATGGAGAAGGTCGCGAAGATCAGTCTGGTCGATTTGGCTGGTTCCGAGAGAGCAACATCCACAGGTGCGACCGGCGCACGGTTAAAAGAAGGTGCTGAGATCAACCGCTCTCTGTCGACGCTCGGTCGTGTTATTGCGGCCCTTGCCGACCTCTCGACGGGCAAGAAGAAGAAGGGTGGGGCAGCAACACAAGTACCCTACCGAGACAGTGTCCTGACGTGGTTGCTCAAGGACTCGCTGGGTGGTAACAGTATGACAGCTATGATTGCTGCCATCAGTCCTGCCGACATCAACTACGACGAGACACTCAGTACACTCCGATATGCCGACTCAGCCAAGCGCATCAAGAACCACGCCGTGGTCAACGAGGACGCCAACGCACGGATGATCCGCGAACTGAAGGAGGAACTGGCTCTGCTGCGAAGCAAACTAGGTGGTGGCGGCTCCGGGGGCGCTGGCGGTGTGAATGTGCCGCCCGACGAGGTGTATGCAGAGGGAACTCCTTTGGAGAAACAGATCGTCAGCATCACCCAAGCAGACGGTTCCGTCAAACGGGTATCCAAAGCTGAAATCGCTGAGCAGCTCAGTCAGAGCGAGAAGCTGCTGACGGACCTGAACCAAACATGGGAGCAGAAGCTTGCCAAGACCGAGGAAATTCACAAAGAGCGCGAGGCAGCTCTCGAGGAGCTCGGCATCAGCATCGAGAAGGGTTTTATCGGTCTCAGTACTCCCAAGAAGATGCCCCATCTTGTCAACTTGTCAGACGACCCGCTGCTCGCCGAGTGTTTGGTGTACAACCTGAAGCCGGGTACAACTACGGTCGGCAACGTGGACTCGACTACCGAAAACCAAGCCAACATCCAGTTGAACGGTTCACGCATCCTGCAAGAGCACTGTACCTTTGAGAATGCACCAGACGGCACGGTCACTGTAGTACCGATGCCAGACGCTGCCGTTATGGTCAACGGAAAACGCATCACCGAACCAAAACAACTGCACTCGGGCTACCGCGTTATCCTTGGCGACTTTCATATCTTCCGGTTCAACCATCCCATGGAGGCGCGTGCCGAGCGGGCTGAAATACGAGCGGAACAGAGCCTGCTGCGCCAATCAATCACAGCGAGCCAACTTCAGAGTCTAGACCGTACTTCGCCATCGCCCAGCCCGCGAGGTTTGGGCCATGGCCATGAACGATCTATCAGTAAGGCGGGTTCCGACTTTGGAGGGTTCAGTGACAGCCGTCCAGAATCGCCCGCACCATTTTCTCGCAGCGGCCGCGACTCGGACTGGTCGTTTGCTCGACGCGAGGCTGCTGGTGCTATTCTCGGCACCGACCGCAACGTCGCCAGCTTGACGGACGATGAACTCAACACCCTATTCGAGGAGGTTCAGCGGGCACGCGCGGAGCGTGTGACAACAGGCCGCGAAGGGGACGAAGACATGGAATCGACGTCGTCGTATCCCATCCGGGAGAAGTACCTGTCCACAGGAACGATCGACAACTTCTCTCTCGACACCGCACTCACCATGCCATCGACCCCCAAACAGGGCGAGGTGGAAGACAAGTTACGCGAAGTGCGCGAAGAGCTCCAGCTGCAGCTTGAAAAGCAAAAGGAGGAGTACCAAGACCAGCTGAAGACTGCCGAGGCCGCCAACGTCGAGGTTGAAGAGATCAAGAAAGAAAAGGAGCGGATGGTGGACGCCCTACAAACGCTGAAAGTCGAAATGCAAAAGAAACTCGATGTCCAGCGGCAGCAGTTCGAGGAGAAAATGGAGAAGATGGATCCCTTGAAGCGCCCCAAGGCCAAGCCGAAGCTGTCACCGGAGGAAATCGAGCTGGCGAAGAAGGTGTCCAAACACTGGCGCAGCCGCCATTATGTGCAGATGGCTGAAGAGGTGCTTCAACACGCGGCCACGCTTAAGGAGGCCCAGATCATGAGCCTCGAGCTGGGCGAAAACGTCTTCTTCCAGTTCGCCGTGGTCGATGTCGGCCATTCCATCTTCTCGTCATACGACATGGTTTTGAACGACCTGGAGGAGGGAGAAGATCCGGCTCTCGAGCAGGCCCAGAAGCCTTGCGTCGGCGTGCGCGTGATCGACTACAAGTACAATGTGGTGCGGCTGTGGAGCTTGGAGAAACTGTATGAGCGTATACGACAGATGCGCCTCCTCCACCAGTGTCTCGACCAACCCGAGTACAGCGAACACGTTGACATGGACAGCCCTTTTGTTGAAGCCAACATGCCCGCATACACACTCATTGGCGACGCTGACATACCCCTCAAGGCTGTTTTCGAGTCTCGGGTCCAAGACTTCTCCCTCGACGTCATCTCGCCCTATACCAACCACGCCATCGGCATCATCAAGCTAGCACTGGAGCCGTCTAGTGCACGGGCACCTCCAAGCATGCTCAAGTTTAATGTTGTGATGCACGAGATGCTTGGCTTCCCCGAACGCGAGGGGACCGAGGTCCACGCGCAGCTGTTCATCCCGGGAATCTCTGAAGAAGATGGTATCACGACGACGCAGATGATCGACGACTTCGACGAAAACCCCATCCGCTTCGAGAGCGTGCACAGCATGAGTGTGCCGCTTGCTGGGCCACAGGACGCCACGCTTCGTGTTGCCGTCTTTGCCAAGGTATCTTCGATGCACCTAGACAAGCTCCTCAGCTGGGACGATATGCGGGACGCAGTTCTGCCGACACGCGAAAGTGGCCCTCAAGCTGCGCGGATCGCCGAATCTCACTTTTTCACCGAAGAGCGTCACGACGTCCTCTCCCGACTCCAGATTCTCGAAATGAACGAGGAGGGTGCCTATGTGCCGGTGGAGGTGGCACAGCTCAACGAGCTCGACACTGGCACGTTCCAGCTGCACCAGGGCATTCAACGGCGCATTGCCATCAACGTGTCCCACAGCTCGGGCGACATGCTGCCGTGGGACGGCGTGAGCTCGTTGCGCGTCGGCAAGATCCAGCTTCTGGACGCATCTGGCAAGCAGCCGGACCCCAACAGCGTGCCCCCTCCGGATGTGACGCTCAAGCTGTCCTCTCCACCCTCTTTCCGCAACAACGCCAACGGCACGCGCAGCATCACCCTAACCGGCCAATGGGACTCGAGCCAGCACAACTCGATTCTGTTGGACCGCGTCACCGCCGATAAGTTCCGCGTGCAGATGACGGTGTGGTGGGAGATCAGCTCGGAGAAGCTGGCTGAGCCTATGAAGTTCTCGACAACCTTTTGCTGCCAGATCCTGTCGCGGTCCTTTGTGCGGCAACCGTCGATGCTCTCGGCGCTTTGGCAGTCGGTGCGTTTCGTGCGCTCCTCAACAGCCATGTTCACCATTGCGATGCGGCCCGCGCCTATCAAGCGTGTCGGCGACCTTTGGCGGATGAACAGCCAACACGACTACGTCAAGGGCGAAGAGAACCTAGGTGCGTGGGCACCTCGTGGTGTCACGCTCGTGAGCGACTACATTGGTGGGCGCAAGAAGCGGCAGCGGATCCTCGAGATTGGCGCCGCGCAGAACGCGTTGAAGCGCATCGGCCATCCTGAACCGAAGTTCACACCGGAGCACGAGGCCCGTCTGCTAGCTGAAAGCGGCCTCAACAGCACCGAGGCCAACGACGATACTGTAGTTGATGAAGAAACCCGGGAACGGAATGGCGAGATGGAGTCCATCGAGGAGCTGCTCCGGGATACGCCGGACGCGTCGCAAATCCTGGCTGCTCCGGCTGAGTCTGCGCCGGAAGCCGTTCCAAAGGCTGTCCCAGAAGCAGAAGTCGACGCCGACACTGAGCCTGTCAATACCCCCGACACCGATCCCAGCACCGAACCTGCCGCCGAATCAGATGAAGCGCAGCCTAGTGAAACGGCCGCCACGGACGCAGAAGCTGAGACTAGCGAAGCAGAAGAGAAGGCGCCGGAAGAGGAACCAACACAGACCGATGCTGAGCCAGAGGCTCCAGCACCTCCTGCATCTGGTTACACAGATGTGGAAGAACGGGTTCTTCAAAAGAGTCTCAAGCTCTGGAAGAAGTATCCGGACCCTCTGACGCAGCTCTTGGGTCCTGAAAATACCGCGCCACCAGTCAACGGTGTGACATCTGACTCGGCCGAGCCACCCAGCCTCATTACAACTGTGATCCGCGTGCCCAAGAACCCCAAGGTCATGAAGGGCGGTTATCTCCTAGTGCCTAGCAACGATGCCACGCGGTGGATCAAGCGCTTTGTGGAACTGCGGCGGCCATACCTGCACATTCACAACGTTACGGACGGGGACGAGGTTGGCCTGGTCAGCTTGCGCAATGCCCGGGTCGAGAACGAACCAGGTATTCTGGGCTTGCTGGAGAGCCGCCACCCCGACTACCGTCACAATGGCTTCGACATCCACGACCATCACGATGTTTCGCAGGACGACAACCAGTCGGAGCAGAACGGTGGATATATCAATGGCGGCAGCCATAACGGCGATGAAAGCGCTAGCGAGGCTGAGAGCCACCGCACGAACGGCACGAACGGCATGTCCTCGCCCCCGTCCTCACTGCCGCCGACACCGGCCTCGAAGAGCACGACCTCGTACCAGGCAGGTCACCGCAGGACATCCTCGGGCCGGATGATTTCAACCATCTGGACGGGCAGCGGCGGTAGTGTCGGCCACGTGGGCCCTAAGCCTCGCCCCGGTCTCCAGCGGCTCAGCGACCGACTGCAGGCAGGCGTGTTTGCCATCTACGGGACGGACAACACGTGGCTGTTTGCGGCGCGGAGCGAGCGGGACAAGATGGAGTGGATTGCACGGATCGACCAGAGCTTTTTGATGCCTGCGTCGTCGGTGTCGTCATCCATTGCCAACACCCGGTCGGCGAGCCCCAACATTGCTAGTGTTGTCGGCGCTGTTGGCGCCTATATTGGGTCCAAGATGGGGCCCAATGCGGACGAGTGAAGATGGAGATCGAGGAGGAATAGATGGAAGACTGCCTGACGAAGTCATGATGCAATTTGCCTTTCTTTTTTCTGGATTTTCCTTTGTCAAAGTTTCAAGCAACACCCACGAGCAACAATCATACTCAACAACCCAGAAAAACAAAAACAAAAACAAAGCCAAACACCCCAAGATTCAACAGCAAACAGAGAGGCGGATATACCCAATGGTTTTTTTCTTTTTTTCTTTCCCTTTTCTTCTTTCCCTTCTCTTTAGTTATTTTCCTGGACGTCCAGATTTTCAAACCGGTGTACCATGTTTTTCCTTTGTCCTAGAATGTATATTTTTACCAGACGATGAGCTTCGACTCCGTCTCTTTCTATCTCCCTACAACCTGACACTCTCTTCTCTTTCCCTTTCTGTCATATATTTCCTTAAATTTCTCCACGGATAGAGATGTATACTATCGATTATACCCCCCTTTTCGTCGTTTCTCGGTTTCCTATTTCTCGTTCTCTCCTAGATTGTCTTTATTCTTCCGAGTCTTAATGCCCGGCATATATGGCTTGGCTTTTTGCCCTGATTCAATGTCGAAAAGGGCACGTTGCTGTGGGATAGGCAGAATGAACTGAGATGTATTCCTAGTGAATGCAAACTATTCAAAATGAAAATGAATATCACCTCTTCAATGTTACGAGATTGCCTTCGTATGTAAATACTGAAAATGGAAATTATCTTCGCGTCCCCTCTTTTCTGTCTTCATCGTGTTGCGATTACGACGGTGAAGAAATGGCAGAGAGGCACGATGGAGGGTCGTGTGTACTTGCCCGATTCGGCCACTTGCTTCAAAACAACAGGAGGCAGAGGCAAAAACTGGTAACGGAAAGACCCATTAAAAGGGTCAGAGAAGAAACCCATCTTCGACCGCGGCATGTGCAATTTTTTCTTGTCTTTGCCAACTGCCTTAGCGCCTAAATGAAGAAGGAGCGACTTCGTTTCTGCGTGAGAGAGAAAGAAAGAGCTCTCTGTGAGCTAGATAGGGGCCGCCCGCGTGGGAGCCGCATTTGGGCGAATGGAGAAGGAGCGAACAGGACAAGAGAAAAAACAGCGCGAAAAAAATCTTTTTTCGTCACTCTCTCCTTCCTCACTTTGCCTTGTCAGTGTCCTTACACCCCCCATCTTTCGTAACTCACCCCACTTTTTAAAGCAAAAAAAGTAGGTAACAAAAAAGAAAGTGTTACTGAGAGGAATGAGTAGAGGCAAACAACGGTCGCTACTGCAACTGCTACTCCAGCGCGTTCTGTGTCCGGCCGCTCCTGCTTTAAATAGTCAGGTTCGTCCACTTCCCCCGGGCTTTGTTACTACTGCTTTTTCTCGTCATCGTCATTGTCAACTTTTACCTCGAGTCTCTCCAACACCGAACACGCTTCTTTTTCGACGACACTTCTCTTCATCCCACCCATCCACCGTCAAAATGTCCGACATCGTCCACGAGACCATCAAGGGTAAGATCCAGACTCACTCCTACCTGTCCTCCTGTAGCACTTTCCCCTCGACCGTTTAGCTGCCCAACCTCGCGATGCCACGCTTGCTCCCTTTTGGCGATACCTTTTGACGAGAGACGTTGCTTCGGCCTCATAATTGTCTTTCCATTGCCCTAACCTCGACCTCGCGTCGCCTCTCGCGTCTCCTTACCACACTATCACCCTTCCCGCCCCTGGTTTTCCTCTCCAATTGTTGTCTTCCTAAAGAAGCCTCCATTGGGTGATGGGCTATTTTGGAGTCTCCTTTGCCTTCCCATCACATCCCTATCTCCCGTTCCCAATGTTTCCTTTCGCATTGGCAATATGCCGTGCACACACATCGCATCCCACATTGCGCGTCGCAAAGCTTTTCCCCAGCTTGCCCCTCCACCAAATTTTTTAAATCTTATCGCTTATCGTACACGATCTGCCCCTCTTTTTTTTGCTCCCGCTACGTAGTGCGCCGAAAGCACTCTGAGTAACATCTGAATGCGCCTCTGGATATTGTCGCCGGAATTATTGATGCTAACAAACATTGGGCAGATGGCTGGTTCCGCGAGATCTCCGAGATGTGGCCCGGCCAGGCCATGACCCTCCGCGTCAAGAAGGTCCTCCACCACGAGAAGAGCAAGTACCAGGATGTGCTGATCTTCGAGTCCACCAACCACGGCACCGTGCTGGTGCTCGACAACGTCATCCAGTGCACCGAGCGCGACGAGTTCTCGTACCAGGAGATGATCACCCACCTGGCCCTGAACTCGCACCCCAACCCCAAGAAGGTGCTTGTCATCGGTGGCGGCGACGGCGGTGTCCTGCGCGAGGTCGTCAAGCACGACTGCGTCGAGGAGGCCATCCTCTGCGACATTGACGAGGCCGTCATCCGCCTGTCCAAGCAGTACCTGCCGGGCATGGCCGCTGGCTTCAACCACCCCAAGGTCAAGGTCCACGTCGGCGACGGCTTCAAGTTCCTCGACGACTACAAGAACGAGTTCGACGTCATCATCACCGACTCGTCGGACCCCGACGGTCCGGCCGAGAGCCTGTTTAAGAAGTCGTACTTTGAGTTGCTGCACAGCGCCCTGCGCGAGGGCGGCGTTATCACAACCCAAGGTTGTACGTTCCTCCCCAAATTCTATGACCCACGCATATCCGCTAACCTGTGCCCTCTTGTTGGTGATGTACAGCCGAGAACCAGTGGCTGCACCTGCCGCTCATCACCAAGCTCAAGCAGGACTGCAAGGAGGTCTTTGCCGTCGCCGAGTACGCCTACACCACGATCCCCACCTACCCGTCGGGCCAGATCGGCTTCATGGTCTGCAGCAAGGACCCCAACGCCAACGTTAAGGTGCCCCTGCGCAAGTGGACCCCCGAGGAGGAGGACAAGCTGTGCAAGTACTACAACGCCGAGATCCACAAGGCCAGCTTCATCCTGCCGGGCTTTGCCGCCAAGGCTCTGCAGTAAACGCATCCAGTGGCAGAGAGGGAGGTTGTGGTGTAAGATTGCCCTTGGTGCTTTTCCACGAACGGGCATATTTCATGAGGTCTTTTGATACGGTTGTTTTAATGCGTTTAAGCAAGTCATGTTTGGTAATTCTGGCTTGCTTTTTTTTGTTTACTTGCGCTGCATTTTGCACATCTCCCAAAAGCGGAATGCATACATTCTCGATAGGGAATATCTAAAGGTGAAATCTAAAACGGGAATGAGGGTTAAAAAAATTTCCCAGGAAAAGGAGAAAGGAGGAGAACATGCAAAAAAGATGAGTAAGACGGTTGGCTGGCAGATTGCAAGCCGACCTCTTTTGGTAGACAAAAGAGACATCCAGATTTCATGTTATCTTCAACAAACAAGTGCTATGGTTTTCGTATCGCCATCTCCCATGAACCGCTTACTCCTCGTACCGCACCTTGCCGGCACTGACGTCTGGGTACACGTCGAACCGCCGCTGGTCCCGCAGCGGGATGCCCTTGCGCGTCGACTCGATAGCTTCGGCGTTCAGGTCCGCCGTCACAATTGTCTCCGTCTCCTCGGCCTCCACCAGCACCTTTGCCATCGGGTCTACCACCAGACTGTGGCCCCAGGCGTGGTAGGATGCCGCCAGGTCCCGCGCAGGGCTGCACAGCACCACGTACACCTGGTTGTCCATGGCCCGCGCCTGGCCCTGCAGCCGCCAGTGCAGCGGGCCCGTCGTCGTGTTGAACGCGCCCGGGTAGATGAGCGCAAAGCAGCCCTGGCGCGCCGCCACCGTCGCCAGCTCGGGGAACCGGATGTCGTAACAAATGGCGACGGCAATCTTGCCGTACGGCGGCAGGTCTACAATCGTCACCTTGTTGCCGGGCGACAGCACCTCCGACTCCTTGAACGTGATCTTGCCGGGGATGTCAATGTCAAACAGGTGCACCTTGCGGTGCGTCGCCAGCAGCGCGCCGTCCGGCCCAAACGTCAGCGACGTGTTGTAGTAGGTCGTCTTGCCGTCCTCGGTGGCTTCCGACTCGGGGATGGACCCGCCCAAGAGGTAGACGCCGGCCTCCTTGGCCATGGCTGACAGGGCGTGGAAGCTCGGGCTCGCCTCGGGCGTCGGCGGCGACGGCAGCAGCGGCTCGGCGTACGAGGGGAAATAGTCGCAGCCGTAGGGCGAGTTGAAGCACTCGGGCAGCACGACGAGACCCGCGCCCAACTTGGCGGCCTCGAGCACCTTGTCACGGGCGTGCGCCAGGTTGGCGGCCTTGTCGGCGCCGCTGGCCAGCTGGATGCAGGCGATCTTGAGAGACTTGCGCAGGAGCGCCGAGCCCGGCAGCTGGGACGGTGGGGTCTTGGTCATCGTCATGGCGGCGGGTGTAGCGTGGAAGAGGCGGGGGAAGGGTACGGCGGGCGGTTGTGTTCGGAAGCGAGGCGAGAGGGTCGCGAGGCCGACCGGTCGGCAGGTAGCAAGCGCGGAGCGAGAGAGGCGTGAAGTTAGAGATGTAACGGTGCGGGATGAGGCTCGTAGGGCAGCACCAGCTTGCATTGTTTATGGAGTAGGGGTGGAAAGCGGAAAAGAAGGAGTTGAATGGTGTCGAAGATGAAAGGGCCGCAAATAAGCGTTTTGGACGGGAAGAGAGCTATCGATGCCCCGTACTATTGCATGCTATCTCGCTGGCCAGGTCCGATCCAGGCATTGTCCGCTGCGAGGGAAGGTGGGGTAGGGGCGAAGGCGGACAATTGGTGATGGCACCATTGCACACGCCAGGAACGAACTTCCCTTTTCGGGCCGTGCATTCCCTTTCGGGAAATGCATCCATGTAAGAGCTGTCGACGACAACATCGCAAGGAAGGCATGAAACTCACTCTTGCCTCGACAAAAAAAATGACCAGTGACTATTTTGGTCTCCTTAAACTCCCCTTTCGGTCTCTATTTGCGTAGTTCTCCTGATTACTGTCTGCAATGCCGTCATTTTCGCCGGCCTATCGGACAATAACCCTGACTTACACGGCTTCTTCTAATTAACCTGTTCAGAGCATGAGCTGGGACGACAAGAACACCTTCAGAAACAGTTTTGGAAGCAGCAGCAGTGCAAATGGCGGCGGACACCGAAATACGACGAGGCATCTTTCCGGCGACAACACCATCTTCGACCCATTCCCACCGTCGCAGCGGCAATACGCCTGGGACAGTGTTGGTGTTGACATAAGGCCGGAACCGGAGCCGGAGCTGGGGTCGGGGACGGAGCGCGGCGAAGACGAGTCTGAGCAAACTCTTTCGAGATCACAGGACCTGCAGCCCCTCAGGGGTCACAGCAGATCGACCATAGTCCAACATTCTCCTGCCGCTTTGCTTGGGAAACGAAGAGCGACCAGAGAAAGCCACATTGCAAGTTCGTCGACATCCAAAGCTTCCAATGAGGATGCACTCCGCCAGAAGAGACGCAAATTCTTGGAGATGGACGACTGGACCGGGGTCAAGGCCCTTGCAGCTCTCAAACCGCTCAAAATCCAGTTTCCTCAATATAACAAGGAGGCGCCGGTTTGGGGATGGGGCGAGGCTGAAGCTGGACCCGTATATCGGCCATCGCAGCCGCGACATCCGCACGAAAGTCAAAGACCTCCTTCTTCAGACACCTACAGTGTGAAGAAGTACTCTCTACAACACGCTCCAGTCGAGAGGTATAGCGGGCATTCCAACCATTCACGCACCGGAACATGTGGGCATGAGCATGCATCTTCACGACGACCCAGTGAGCTACAACCTGCCACCCACTTAGATAAGGGGAAAGGCCGCTGTCCACCAGTCTCTCCTGTGGCAGTGAGCATTGAGGGCATAGCTGCGCCGGCGAGAAGCAAACCCTCTGGTAGTGTCCGCAGCGGGCAGTCTCCGTATGGTTCTCCATCATATGGTCTTCTTCCGGCCTCATCGTCTACGTTTGGTTACGAGCGGCTGTCGGCACTGGACCAATTACCTCCGGATTACCACCTTCCACGTTCACCCAACCGACTATCAAGCAGTGTATACTATTCCGTGTCACAACGGCCAGGGTCGCAAACCAGCCCATACTTTGTTGAAGAGCAGCCCAGCACGCCCAGTATGCCCAGCATGCCCAGCAACAGCAACAGAATTACCACTCCATCTTTCACATCTACCGGCAGGCAGTCAGGGATCTCCGGGACATTGTCGGAAGAGGAGCAGCAGCGGTTCGAGAGTGACGGCCTTGCCATTCTGTCGCCCTCAGTCGCAGCTATGTCTGCTCCTGTTCTGAGTAACCCCAATACCTCTGCATCGTTGACGCCTGCCAGACAGAGCACACAGCTCAGCTCTCAGCAGACGACCGAAATCCAGCAAGCACCGGAGAGCCGCCAGCCACGTCCAGATGCACCTGATGAGGCCACCGAAGAAGGTGCTGCCGACCAAAAAACCTTCGACCAAGGAGACCTCGAACGAGAGCCAACCCCGGAAGATTTCCCTCTTCAACCTGATACGGTCCAACTAATTGTCGAAGATGGTGATATTGCTCGAGAGTCACCACAGGAAGAGAGTAACATGGTCGAACCGAAGGAAGATGTGATGAGTCGTGTAGACGACTGCCTAGAAGCTCGCGATCATGAGGATGGTTTGTTCGAGGCAAATCGGGTCAACATCCGGGCCATCCCCGACTGGGACGACGGTGAAGACACCATTGAAGACAGCGAAGAGTCCGAGCGGGAGGTTATACGAAGGATGTCGAAAAGGCCCAGGCTACAAAACATTATGTTCGGAGGAAGCAACAAGGCTAGAAGGGGACGTCCCGTCTGATATAAGTCGAAGAACCTCTCCGTAGCTAGCATCTCATATTATTTTGAAAATCGACTGTACGACGTATGTATTTCTTCATTGCTTGCTCTCTCATTTTCTTGACCGGATGTGTTTCTTCGCCTCTGTCTCCATAAATCGCATCTCCTTTGCGTCATCCTGGTCGCTCGAGCCCAATCAGCGCGAATGTATTCCGTCAATCGGGATCCGGTATTTTCGATTTTGGCGCTCGTATTTAATTACTGCCGAATCTGGTACGCCTGGAAGTGCATGCTGCCACCTGGCTGCCTACCAAATCGCCTTCGGGCACTGTATGACCGCCGAGACCGCCAAGTCAAATCCCTAGGAAACAACGGCGACCAGCAGCCCAGGAAGGTGCGACGCAGATTTGTATAGCAAAAGCCCGCGGCTCCGAAGATTCAGCGTTGCGTTGCAGTTATATCCGAGCGAGGGTTCCCCGCTGTGCCACCCGCTAAAACGTCACTCTCCCTCACTTCGCCCTCGTCGACCCTCTGTAATCTGATTGATACCTCCATGCTATCGCCGCCCCGAACTTTTTTTCCTCGTTGGCTCCTTCCCTTGGAGAGATTGATAGCCGAAAACGGGAAAGCGTGTCTTTTTCTCTCTTTCTGCTGCGTTCCCATTCGCCCACACTCGCCCCGCCCCTCCCAAGAGCCAATCCACTCCTTCCCCCATAGCTGCGACCGGGGACCGCAGTTCGGCCTGGCTTTTTCCTTTTGGCGCTCCTTTGGTCGCTCACACACAACACTTTTTTTTTCGCCTCCCCTTCTTCCTGCTCCCCTCTCTCCGCCGTCATTTTGGTAATTCAACGTTTTGTTCCGCCGACGATTCCTCTTTTCTTTGAACTCGTTTCTCCGAGCTTGTTTTCTCTTTGACTCTTTCCTTTCCTCGATTTTTCTTCCAACTATCACCCATCGCATCTCGATATCCCTTTTTTCGACGACTTCAACGATTTCGACGACAACTCACATTTCGCTGACAATTCGCTTCGATTACAACTCACCAAAACCGCCACGATGTTCACTGCCCGCACCGCTCTGACGCGCTCGCTCGCTGCTGCGTCCTCGGTCGCCGCCTCTGCCTCGACCAGAACTGCTCTGCGCGCTGCCACCCGGCCGTCGCTGGCTGCCGCCCCTGCTGCGACCGTTCCGAGCGCGCGCCGCTTCTACCACGAGAAAGATAAGTGCCTCACAGCGATTTCACGTTCAGGCGTAAAAGCCGCCTCCACCCAATCCGACCGCCTCTAGACGCGATTCTTGATATCGATACCTTTTCGGTCGCGCACCGTCCCAAAACACACTGCATTATGCTCTTCTTCTTCTTCTCTTTCATCTGTGCTAACTTTTTCTTTCCCCCCGCCTCTACTGATCGACCACTACTCTCGCCCCCGTAACGTCGGCTCCCTCGACCGCAAGGACCCCTCGGTCGGCTCGGGCCTCGTCGGCGCCCCGGCCTGCGGCGATGTCATGAAGCTGGATATTCGCGTCGACCCCATCACCAACAAGATCGTCGAGGCCAAGTTCAAGACATTCGGCTGCGGCTCGGCCATTGCCAGCTCCAGCTACCTGACCACCCTCGTGCACGGCAAAACGCGTATGTACTCGGGTCCCCCTCTGCCCTATTTTTCTTCTTTCTACCACATGCTGACAATACAGTGGACGACGCCGTCGCCATCAAGAATTCGGAGATTGCCTCTGAGCTGTGCCTGCCCCCCGTCAAGAGTATGTTTTCTTTTTCGCCCAACTCACCCAACCCAGCCAACCCGCTGTAGGATTTCGGATTCGCTGACCAATTTAGTGCACTGCTCGATGCTTGCCGAGGACGCCATCAAGGCTGCCGTCGCCGACTACCGCAGCAAGCGGCCCGAGACCAGCCTGAGTGGCACCGGCAAGACCCTGTCGCAGGCACATGCGGCACCGCAAGCCCAGGCCGCCGCCGCTGCGTAAAGTGATACCGCCCGACGACGACTATACGGACGACGGTCACGACGACGGCCATGACGACGACGCGAAGAATACCCAACCGAAATCGGAAAATAACTACGATTTCGATGCGACACCGAAAACCCAAAAAAAAAAAATCAATGAAGATAACCCTCAAGAAGACCTACCGGCCCGCAAAGTGATTGGGTGTGTTCGCTGTCGGGCGTCGCATCCCCCCCCACCCCCCGCCTCGACCGCCCTTCAGATTGTTCATCGCACTCGAAGGATCCGGATGAGTCGGGGATAAAATAAAACAACACAACACAAAAGAGGCGTTTTTTGTTACCCTGGGATAGGGAGGGGTGTGTTATGGGGTTGTGCATTTCTCTACTGCATGTGTCTCTCTTCTTGTTTCTGCTTTTACGGCGTTTTGTTGATGCTGCTGTTTTTGGCTTTCTTTACGTCCGTCCCTTCAACACATGGGACGGCAAGCCTTTTCGGGACTCACGTTTCTTGTCTCTTTTCGCCTTTTTGCCCTATTCTCACAATGGAATCTTGAGGCCTTGTTCTTTCGGGCAAACAAAGGAGGGGTTTAGGGAAACCGGTCTACTTTCTTACGGTTTCTCCTTTTTCTCACCACAGTACATATTTCTCTTATCTTTTTTCCCTTTGGATTCCCATATTTCTCCCGTTTCTTTTGTCATCTCTGAACCTGCACAGTTTCTTACGATGCAACGAACACAAACACATCCCACTCTTCCTGTATCAATATCCATTTTTTAAAGACTGAAAGGCAGAATAGAAATAACACTTTTCCTGTTATCTGATTGCAATCATTAGAGTCAGAGTCAAAGATGCACGACGGATCTGATAAAAACGAGACTTGCACAAATCTGGGCGACGTGCCTGCTACCGAGTCGTTCCAGCTGCCGTTTTGCGTGTAGAGCCATTTGCCCATCCCAGCTTGCCGTTGCAACATGCGTGACGCCATCCAATTCTGCGTTTGCCACTGGCATTGTCTCGGTCTTGTCTTCAACGACTGGACCACTACGGCGTAGAATTAGGGGCACTTTGTGCCTGTACCTTCCCTAAAAGTGATCGCTGTGCTAATGACTACGTGCGCTGTCATCACCGTTGAAATTAGGCTGACGAACCAACGTATCGGCCCCTATCAATCAGGAACGGCGGCCAACAGCGCTCGAGGCTAGGGCACTTGACGCTGACGCTGTAATAACAGGAGGAAGCGCAAAATATGGGGCAGGAACCGTAGGATAGACCAGTAGATAGATACAGAGGCTCAGAAAGCATTGCAATTCAGTCCCCCAACAAAGTATGAGTGAATTCGATGCGTCTTAATGGCCCATACCGGCATATCTACAAGCTGTACGGGATCAACCAATATCTGTCCTTTTGTGCCTCATCTGGGTGCCAATCTGTAGCAGCCAGAATTTGAGACTCAGAAAGCCTGACACCAGAATTGACCAAATTTATGCTGAGCTCCGGCAGAAGCGTACTGTAATGCGCTAAACTGTATTGGGAACCAGTGCGCCCACATGGCGGTACGCAAGCCACCCGAGGCCCCCAGTTGGCTGGCGCAGGCGCGCGCGGCGTGGGTGCTGGGCGACACGCACTCACTGCAAGGGCAAGCACGTTCCTTCCTGGTTTGAAACGTAGCTTCCAAGAGGCTGACCTGGCCAGTAGTGGCCGTCGCCAACCCCTCTTTCTTCACCCTTTTCTATCCCCCTTCACCTCTCTCCCTCCCTTCTCCCATTCCCCCTTCTTTTTCCTCCTGCCCCCATCAAATGTTGCAGCTCAAGCCCATTCCTACGTGGTTTCTTACATTGACTACCGTCACCCTCGCCTACAACGCCACCATGTTCAACCCTCGGCGACTCCTCGCCTCCGCGGCCCTGATCCTGGGTCTCGGCCTCGTCCTCTTCGTCCAGACCGCCGAGGCCGCCAAGGGCCCCAAGATCACCCACAAGGTCTACTTTGACATCACCCACGGCGACGAGCACCTCGGCCGCATTGTCATGGGTCTCTACGGCAAGACCGTCCCCGAGACCGTCGAGAACTTCCGCGCCCTCGCCACCGGCGAGAAGGGCTTTGGTTACAGCGGCTCCTCCTTCCACCGCGTCATCAAGGACTTTATGATCCAGGGCGGCGACTTCACCAAGGGCGACGGCACCGGCGGCAAGTCGATTTACGGCGACCGCTTCAAGGACGAGAACTTCAAGCTCAAGCACACCAAGAAGGGCATGCTCTCCATGGCCAACGCCGGCAAGGACACCAACGGCTCGCAGTTCTTCATCACGACGGCCATCACCAGCTGGCTCGACGGCCGCCACGTCGTCTTCGGCGAAGTCCTTGAGGGCTACGACATTGTCGACAAGATCCAGAACGTCAAGAAGGGTGCCCAGGACCGCCCGGTCGACGCGGTCAAGATCACCGAGAGCGGCGAGCTCCCCGTGCCCGAAGAAGGTATTCACGTGGAACTGTAGAGAAGAAGAAGAAGAAGAAAGAAAAGAAGGGCACGTATACAAAAAAAGGTGCAACCCCAAACTGAAAAGACAAAAAAAGTACATATTCCAGGGAGAGCGAAAGAACACTTAGAAAGAACAAAGAAAGAGAACGACTTCCCACAAGCCTTGACAACGTGCCCTTTTTCCTTTTTTTTTTGCTCTTTTCTCCTCCCATTTCCCTCCTTCACCTGGATTACCGTCGTTTCTGTCACAGCCCACTAACATGCGTTTCTCCTATAGCTGCGGAATACGGCTCTGCTGCGTGGGCTGACGGTGTCGAGCACGAGAAGGAGGACCCCCCTGCCGCCGGCAGTGCGACCACCCCGGCCGAGACCGGCGGCAACCCTTTCTCTGGTGTCGGCAGCTCCGAGGGATGGTCGGTTGTGCAGAAGGGCCTCCTGTTCGGTGTGATTCTGACGGCTGTTGCCGTGTGGGTGAAGGTGACCCGGCGCAAGAACTCGAAAAAGGAGGACGTGGGCTACGAGAAGGTGCTGTCGTAGACTCGTAGACGATGGTTGCGAAGTACGAAGAGAGGGTGTTTTTAGTAACAAGTATCTAGAGCAACTTATCTAGAAACAAATAAATTTGAAGAAAAGAAAAAGAAGAATGCAATGCAACGCAACGCAACGCAATGGTTGTATGCTGTGATTCAATCAATTGCCATCTTGGTCAACGTGGAGTTGGCGATTATGGTCGCCCTCCACTATGTAAAATGCACGTGACCCCACCACAGCCTAAAAACTCATTGTAAACTTTTTTTCGCTTTCACGGCGATAGCCTCATGCTTTCAGAAATACGTTTCTGATATTTCACAAAAAAAAGCAAACAAAACTCACACAACTCCACAAAATGAAGGTTCTCAGTCTCAACTTTATGACGTGCGCCGTCAAGGCCTGCAAGGCCACGTCGGCCTCGTTCCCGCTGCACCCTCGCGACGCCGAGCTCGCTCACGACGACCTCGAGCTCAACAAGCCGTTCCTCACCACCATTGTGCGGCGGCTCGACTGGCCCGCTCTGCGGACGAGCCTTGTGGAGGTAAGTCCTACGCCCTCCCTTTTGTTGTTAATTCTATGGCTTCCCCTAACTTTTCAGCTCGGTTTCCCCCCGCTGCCCGAGGAGGCCCCGACGGACGAGGCCCTGGCCTCGGACGACAAGCTGCTGGCGGAGCTGCACAATGTCCTGGTCGAGACGGAGATTGTGGAAGGCAAGCTGGTGTGCGGCAACTGCGGCCACGAGTACGGTGTGCGGGAGGGCATTGCCAACTTTTTGCTGCCGAGCCACCTGGTATGATGAGGGTGAACGTGTCGTGACTTTGTGGTGTTCTTTCTTCTGCTTGCATGCGGCGTTTGGGGGTCTAAAATTGGGTTAGATTTGCTTGTTCATTTACCATTTGCCTCCTTCTTTTCTTCTTCTCTAGACGATATCTCTCACGGCGGGCCAAAGGCCAAAGTATGGCATATATCAAACGATACATTTTCACGTCATGCAACGTCAAGTTCTGGTCGAAATGCGTTTATGAAAAGAAAAACTATATGCAATGATTACATCTGGAGGAGACAATCTCCAGGGCGACATGACGAGATACGAGGTACAGCCCGAAGGCGACAAAAATGAACAAAAGGAAAAGGAAGAATAAAAAACCCAAAACTCCCACCTGACCACATTTATAGAAAATGGATGATGATACACGCAGACAAGTTTGTGTCCCGTCTTCTAACAAGTTTCTTCTACCCCCTTCTTCTTCCCTAAATGACCCTACCACCCTCTACTGCTGCTTCTTCTGCGCCGCCGGACCCATCTCCTTGTCAAAGGCGCCGTACGGCACCTTGAGGCTGGCCACCGCCGATAGACCCGCGTACAGGATCGTCAGCAGAATAAAGAACACAATCAGGCCCATAAAGACGCCCGGCGTGAAGAACTGGTACTTTTCAAACAGGCCGCGGGTGTCGCGCTCGCCCGACGGCGGCGCTGCCTGGCGCAGCACATTGTGGTGCTGCTCTGCAAGCCGCTTCTTGATCGGCACCTGCGCCGGGTCTTCAAAGGTGGCCTCGTACTCGCTGCCGTGGACCTGAGTGCTGGCCGCGCCGTTCGAAAAGTAGACGACGGTCAGGTCGCCCAGCGCCAGGCCGTCGTCGAAGGCGTTGCCGAGGACGTAGTCGTTGTCACCCATGGCCTCGGCGCGCTCCTGGCAAGTCGGCGCCAGCGGCAGGGCAGGGAGGGACAGCTCGCTGACGGTGACGGAGGCGTCGTCGACACCCTTGGCGGCACACGCGGCCTTGATGTGGGAAGAGAACTCGTCGAACGTCAGGTTGTTCTTCTCGCTCGCCGGGGAAACGACCTCGGACACGGTGAAGCGGCCGTGGACGTTGCTGCCGGCCAGCGCGCGGCGCAGCCGGTGGGCCTCGCAGGCCGGGGGTGCGTACAGGTCGCTGGCATGGGCGTTGGGTTGGGAGACGAGCAGGTACTTGGTCGTGGGGCAGTCGGCAAGGACCGCTTTGGCCGAGGCGAGGACGCGCGCGCTGGTCTGGAGCTGGCTGGTGGACGGCTCGACGGGGAGTCTAGGAGGTTAGCACGCGTGGTTCATCAAGAATACAACAATTGCATTCTCAGAACGCATCAGACGCCCGCATCATGAGCTTACTCGGCCGTGGAGAAGAGGAGGAAAGGGGAGGAGTCGGAGAAGGCGTGAGCGGTGCCCGCGGCCAGCAGGCCGGCGAGGATGGAAGCACGCATGGCTGGCCCCTCGCTAGGTGTGTATCGATCGAGATTCGAAAAGAAAGGGATTCGAAGCTGTGGCCGTGATGCGAATCGCGATGGTAACGAGTCCCCGTGGATAGTGGTTGGAGCGAGGGGTTTGATAGTTTGAGGGAAAATTGGCTGGAAGCCTAGCTGAGAGGTGCGATGCTTCCGTTTTGCGATAGTGGATGTCGTGCCCCCAAAGAGAGCTTGCTGGCAGAGCGAGGCAATAACGTGGTTAGCGCGTTTGGGCGGCTGGTTCCAGCGACCAATCTGCTGCCAATTTCAGTGCACAGGCAGCGCAGTGGCACATTCTTATCGGACGGCGGTGGTACACCAGACACCGCACTAATTATGTGCAGACCGAAGTACCTGCCTATCCGCCATGATTTGTTCAGTCCGATAACAGTTTTTTCCTACTGCAAAAGATCACTTTGCAACTTTGACTACGACGTACACGACAAAACATACGAACACGGCATCCCGCCACTTTTTACCCTCCCTCACCCCCGATCTGTGTCCCCGAGTGATACAAGAGAACAACAAACCGGCACAATGTTTATTACCCGGCCCCGTGAAAAGAAAAACCCGCTCGCGGTGCCGCCGCGCAAGAAGCGCAAGGCCGATTTCGCCATTGAGGAGATCAACTTTGACGACAGCGCCCGCTCCGACTACCTCACGGGCTTCCACAAGCGCAAGGTGCAGCGCCAGAAGCAGGCACAAGAGATTGCGACAGAAAAGGCTCGCTTAGAGAAGATTGCCGTTCGCAAAGAGGTAAGCGCCTAGGCTCGTCGTTTTGTAGGTACACAGAAGAAGTTGGCTAACCACCTCTCCCACAGGTGAAAGAGCAGCGGCAAAAGGATGTCGAGGAGCACGTGCGGCAAGTCAACGAGGCGCTGCGGCAAGCACGGCTCGCCGGCGGCGAAGTGGTGACCGACGAGGAGGAAGGGGGCGACGACGACGAATGGGGCGGCATCGACGACGAAGAGAAGCCTGCAGCAGCACCCGAGTTTGTCGACCACGAGGAGGAGTACATTGACGAGGACAAATACACAACCGTGACCGTCGAGGCGGTCGACATTGACCGGGAGGGCATGCACGCGCTGTCCGGCCGGCACACGAGCGACAGTGAAGAGAGCGAGCCGGGCAGCGACGAGGACGGCGAGGGCGAGGGCGGGAAGAAAAAGAAGAAGTTCAGAAAGGGCGATGCTGCCGCAGCAGAGGACACAGACGGCAAGGACCAGAAAAAGAAGAAGGAGTGGCCAAAGAAGAAGAAGAAACAGTTCCGGTACGAAAGCAAAGCGGACCGGGCTCTATCTAGGTCAAAGAACAAGAAAGCGAAGAGGCAGCAGTTCTGAACCCGGGAGGGACGGGACAGCGGGCGCATTGGTTAGGAACGGGCTTCTATATAGAGGATGGATACGAACCGCAACGACAAATGGCATTTTCTTTTATTTTTACGATTTTACTTTGCTGGGCCAGAAAAAGAAACAAAAAATGGAATGCGGTATTGGTGGGATGTATAACAAAGTGATCGCGCAGCAACAAAGCTGGCTGAGCGTACAAAAACACGGCCCCGGAAACCCAAGATATATGCCACCCTTCTCTCTCTTTCTTCTCTGTCGACGCTTCTGCTATAGACAATGTTTTCCTTCTCCTCGCTCTCCACTGGTCGTCGTGCTGCCGCCGCTTTAGATAGCACCGATCTCGATCTGGAAGTCCTCCAGCTCCTTCTGCACCGTCTTGTACTTGACGGCCATGTCCTCGTACTTCTGCTCCCATTGGTCGCGGTCGCTCTCCAGTGCTTGCACTTTCCGCTCGAAGTGGCCGGCCTTGACGTCAGTCTGCCGAAGTCTATAGGTGGGGAGGGACGGAGGGGAGGAAAAGAGAGGCAAGTAGTTAGTACAAGTGGATAAGAAAAGAAAGAAAAAGAAAGTCACCTTTTGTCGACAATGGGTATTTCTCGACAAGCTGGAAGAAGGCAGTAGGGGTACGGGTATGGGATGACGGAGACGTCGGATCCCGGAATCTCCGGCGGGCGGTAACATACTTCTCGTTGGTCTCGCGGAGCGTCTTGTCGGCCTGCTCAGCCTCCTCCTCGAGCAACTGCAGCCGGCGCGTCAGGGTCTCGTTCTGGGTGCCGTGCTGCAGGCCCTCGTCGGCGGCCTTCTTGAAGTCGGCAATGGTGGCCTCGAGCTTGGCGACCTCCTCCTCCAGCAGGCTGTTCTTGTGCGACAGCGATGTGACCTCCTGCTCCTTGGTCAGGTTCTCCTGCTCGAGCTCCTTGACCTTGACCTTGAGCTCCTGCGCCTCGGAGGCAGCAGACTCCGAGGCCAGGCGGAGCTGGTTCATCTTCTATAGGAGGGGAAAGAGATATGTTTAGCGTGCTGTCCGTCTTATGTGGTAGATTTGCATGCGGTCGTCGGTCCGTTGGCCGGTCGGTCTCGTCCGTAATCTTCATGGCTCAATGGGTCGTTACTTGTTCTACCCGGGCGACGAGCTACCCCGTGAACAAGGCAACACAGGCGACGAGACCAAACAGCCAGAGACCAGACCGAACAACCGGACCAAACGACGAGGCCAAGCATCGAGTTCAACGACAGAGCTTGGAAGCGGGGGAAACTGGACTGACCTCCTTAATGCGATCCATGGTGAATGTTTGTAGAGAGGCGGGGGAGGAAGGGTTGTATTCGTGCAAGTTGGCGGGGGATGCGAAAGCTGTGAGGTGTGCGAGATGCGCCGCAGGGTGTAGATGTGGATGTAGAGTTGATTACAGACAACACAAGAGACCAGAAGAAAGAAGGAAAGGGGGGAAGGGAAAGAAATAGAAAGGTAAACGAATCTATTCCTAGGGATTAAAAGGGGAAATGGGAAATGGGGGCGGTTTGGGCAGGTGCGAATAAAAACGGCCCCTCCTTTTCTGGGCCTGGCTGACCGCAAAACAGTGTACGACTACGGAGTATTAGTGCAGGGCCGCCAGTTGGGTGGGTGTTGCTGTGCCCTGTTGCGGAGAAGGGCGAAATGGAGGGGAGGGAAGGCAACAGGCAAGGAAGGAGGGATGGAGGTTGATGCGCGTTGTCTGATCAGCGAAAAGGAGGGGCAATAAGCGAATGACAACTCTTGCCTCTTTCTTACACTACGAACGACGCGTGCATACGAAGGGCTTCGTATCTCTTTCATATGACGGAAGGAGGTGTCCTAGGAAACAACGACGGAAGGTACAGAAGAGGGACAGAGCACAGCGAATGGGAAGGTGGGGTCGTTCGTTTGTGGTGGGAGGGAAAGAGCAAGTGGTTGCATGCACGCAGGTTCGCGGTACAACTGTCCTTTGCATTGGCAGGAGCCTGAAATCGGGCTGGTTTCAGGTCAGCCAGAGCTTGGAAGAGCACAGGTCGCCCCCAGAAGCGCCCTGGCTGTGGGCGACGCGGCAGAATTCCTAGGGGACAGGACAGGGGTCAATTCGCCCGCCGGTGCCGAGCTATTTCGTTGCAGGCACACGCTGTCTTCCCGGTTGCCCTACCAACGCCTAGGTCCACAGACTAACCCGAAATAAACATTCAGCATTCGTGAGAGCTCCCTGAGCTCGTCCATTTCAAGACACAACAACAACAGAACGGCGAGAAATGAACACACGTTGACGGCGACAAAGCATCCATCTCGCCCTCCTATTAATACCATCGAAATCTGTGGAAAACTTTTCTTTTTATCGAGCGACTGCGATTTCACGACCAATTTGCGACGCCCGAATTTGATACATCGATAGAATCGATAGAATCGACAAAAATCGATAAAAATCGACACAGCCATCGTGCAAAACGATGCTTGCCGCACGCGATCAGGAGAACCGCCTGTATGGCCACAGCGTCGGCGGCGCCGCCGGAAAGAACCGTGCGCTGGGCCCCAAGACGCCGGGAGGCAAGAGCTTCAACACGCCGATGAAGGTGCCTCTAAACGATGGCAATGGAACGACGCGGATGGCAGGCAAGAGTGTCCTGGGCGGGCGGCCAACTGGAGGAAACGAGAACATTCGGACGGTTGGAAAAGGCAAAAACAACCTGGTGACGCCGTTAGGTGAGTGAACATCCTCAATCCGCAAAGACGAAGAACAGAGACTGGAAAGAGACTGCACACTGGAAGACAAGACTGACAACGACGCAGAACCCCGGACAGCTCGAGCGCCCCTGGGCAACAAGACAACAAACGCCAAGGCGCACGCCGCGCAGCAGGCGAACCACATGCAGCAGCAGAAGAGCCGGGCCGGCGGCGTCAAGGACATTGTGCGGGAGATCGAACAGTCACAGCAGCAGAAGACAGTCGGCCCACAGACGGGCGGCCGCCGGCCCAAGGCAGCGACACCACGAGTCAACCCATTTAAGCTGTCGGTATTGAGCGATGGCAATGCCCAGGCCAGCGGGAGTAGTAAGGGAGGCCACGAGGAGGATATTGAGTACGCGCCGCCACCCGTGGCCCCTCGGCCGTACGAGTCCGATGTGTTCCCCGAGGGCGTGCTTACGTTCGCCGCCTTCCAGCCCCAGAACCGCCTGCGCGGCGTCTACGACCACTACTATAACCCCGTCGACGAAACGGACGGCGTGCCATTGCGCGAAAAGGCATTTGCCGAGCAGCAGCGGCGTGCCTTTGAGAAGCTCGACATCCTCGTGCAGGAGGACATTGACGCGTTCGACTGGTCAATTGGCGACGTGCCTGCGAGCAAAGAGTACTTTGCCAACAAGCGCAAGCAGCAGCAGCAAACAAAGACACCTGCCCCAGCGCCGCCGCCACCGCCAGCCACCATTGCCTCGCGAAAGGCAGCGTCGGCCTTGGCGCTGTCATCCAAAACAAACAAGCCTCTTGGGACAAACGCGGCTCTGCAGACAAAGGTCGCGCCGGCCAACGTCAATGCCGCGTCTGCGTCGTCGCTTTCGTCCTCACTTCTGTCAGGGCTGCCTCTACGCAAGCCGCGGACAGCCACGTCGGCCCTCCCTCTGCGGCCAAAGAGCACCAACATCCACCACCCCGTCGCCGAGACTGCCTCGCGTACCACGCTCGGCTACAACAAGGGCCGGACTGCCCTGTCGTTGGTGCGCGGGAAAAACGCTGCTCCTGCACCCCGTGCGCCCGCGCCGTCGACCCTCCGCTCCACGGCACAGTCATCAACCGTCCGCCGTGTCGCACCTGCCGCGACAGAAGCGGAAACCGACAACGGCCTTGCTGCCGCTGCGACTACGCCAGCACCTCGCACGCTCCAGAAGCGGATCAGCCTTGGAGACATGCACAATGAGGGCCTGGAGGGTCCGCCGGCGCCAAGGTCGCCGGCTTTCCTGTCCATTTTTGAGGCGGAGGATGACGAGAACGACAATCTGGGTGGCGCCGGGACGTTTGTAAATGACGATCTAGACGATGGCTTCCAGATGGACATTAAGTTCTGAGGAGACCATCGCCTCTAGACTCTTCCTTTCGCTCCCTTTCTTTCTTTTTCAATTTCCATGGCCAGGCGTTCGGTTACACTATATCTCCATTCTTTTCAAGAGACAAACATACACGTACGCACCCTGGGATCTCTGTTCTTTTAGCTCCTGTCCTTTTGTTTACCATTCTTTTCGTTTCGGGTTATTTTCTTGTCTGCTACAACTTTGACGTTTGTTGCTGGTAACCTGTTCGGCTTGGGGCCGTTGTAGAGGAATCATAGGGAAGACGGGGCCCTCATTTCCTTTCATTGATACCATCCTATAATAAGAAATGCAAAGCAACATGTTTGTTTTGTCTCTACCACTACAGCACTCATTAAAGGAATGCCGCCAGTCGCAGCCGTCGTTACGTCGAACAGTATCAAAACTGTGTGTCGCACTGTATTTATGAGCACTTTTTCAATTAAAGCCGGGCGTCGCACACTGTAGAGGACTGACCGCTTTTTTGCGCGCCGGCGGCCATTCACAGCGCTTGCCTGTTATGTCGCGCCTTCCCAGCAAATCTCTTTTGTCTTCCCCTGTCGCGTGTCCCGTGCCACGGAGTACCTTTTAGTGGCCCTGATACGCAAAAGGTACTTTCGTCTTTCCCATTGTTCGCACTTTCCTCCACAAATTGATCCCCTGCCACAAAGGTCAATTCTCCCGCCTCCTCCTGCCTCCAAAACCCAGAACCAGAAAGAAGAAGGTAACAACGAGACACGCACCTTCCCAACGACGTTCGTTGTCTGTTTCCCTCCTTTTCCCCCATCTTCTTCGGTCTTCTCGGCCTGTTTTCTTCACGACAATCAACCTCCCCTTGTCTCCTTTTTTCGCCATTCGACAGACATCGCGCCCTCTCGCCTGATTGTACCCCCTATTACCCACACGCGCGTCTCCGCCAGCGAACCAGGCTCCGGCCCAGCCAAGGCCAGCAAAGAAGACCAACGCCAGACCACCAACAAAACCCAAAAACTGCGACAAAGGGTAAAAAAGGGTAAAAAGGCAAGAAGGGCGAAAACTAGACACGGCCAAAAAAAAGACCAGCGACGCGATTTTCCCTGGCCCAGCTGCCAACTCTCACCCTCTTACTCACTTCTCTTTCTTCTCTCTTTCACACCCCCCTCATCTCCCTTTTCTCTCTCCCTTTGCGCCTCCGCCTCTTCCCCTCCAACCATCGACGTTTCGTGGCGCGCTTCGCCTTGATTCAATCGATCTTCGCCTTACCTCACGCTCACGCGCACGCGCCCGCACCTTGTCCTTTTGAGGCTGCCATCTCCTTCATTCTCTGTCGCGACCTCACTCACAACGAACGGCCACCACCCTCATCGTCGCGCCGTCGCGTGCCATCGCATCATCTAACCCATGCCTCATTTCAACCTCTTCATTCATCGCGACGAGATATGATGAGAAGAACGCGGGGAGATCGCTAAATCGCACGACCTGCCCTCTCCCCTCCCCCCCTCTCATCCGCAGCGCCCAGCCGCGATGCCTCCCGCATCCGGTGCCGGCTTTGCGCAGTTCTTCCCAGCCGCGCCCAGAGCGGCGCGGGACCGCGCGGCCGCCATTGAGCGCGAGCGGGCGTCCAGCAAACAGCGCGCCACTGGGTCGCCCGGCCCACGCGACAGCCAGGGCGCGCCAGCAGCAAAACCATCCGCAGTCGACGAAGAATCCCTGCCAGGTGAGGGCCTGTCCACAGCAACAGCGATATCATCATCATCATCAATGCTCTTGTCATCATCCGCGCGCGCCGGCGCTCCGTCAGGATCAACAGTATCGGCATCGGCATCGAACCCGCCATCCACAAGCAGCAGCAACGGTGCCAGCTACCTCACTCCGCTCACTGCCGACCACTCTCCATCCTACACCACCAGCAGCGCACAGCAGCAGCAGCAGCAGCACTCGGGCGCATTGCATCGCTCTGATCAGGCGAACAATGACTGGCCATCAAACAAGCCGTTTTCCGCCTCATCCACTACCGCCTCACCTAGTCATCAACCACCTCCACCACCTCCACCACCACCTCCTCCTCCGCCCTCTCAACTCATACCTACACCCTCCTACTCCTCCTCGTCCTCCCTGTCCGACCGCGTGATGGCCAACGGCCTCACTCCCCCCAACGGGCTCCATGCCATCGTCGGCGACCGCGTGCGCGCTCGAGACCCACACCGCCGTGTGCAGGGCATCGCCTGTGTCTATGATCCACAACTGCCCGACGACAAGAATGCAGTTTCGAGCCTCGACCTCAAACGACGGGGGAAGCATGTCCTCAAAGAATTTGGTTCGGTACGTATATATCACACACTATATTGTGTGAAGTGAACAGAGCAAGAGGCAGAACGCAGTACGCGCAGTACGCAAGACGCAAGCAATACCTCTACCATATTCTTCCTGTCATCGCTGCTCGAAGACGACACTCCCAACCAACGCCGCCGGTCTCACCCAGATCTGAGAACCCCCCTCTCCCGGGCACATATACACATATACACACATACATATGAGATATACAAGGAGAGCGGACCGCAAGAGGAGGGTTTTTGTAAAAGAACATGGAAAGGGTCTGCGGGTGGGAGTGTCATCTTCAAAGTTGAAAAAGCGCAAAAGAAAAGAAAAAGCAAAGAGTGATGTGCTAATACATGTTTTTCATTCGTATAGGAAGATGACGCTCCCCCCGCGGACCCCCGCCTAGCTAAAGGCGGTCGACTCAACTACATCAACGTCGATTTTCACCTCGCGCGAGCGCGTTTGCGCCACACTCCGTACGATCTTAAGCCGTATGTCTACGATCCCCGGACGTCGCTTGGCCCCGGCCCGCCCACACAAGTAGTCGTGTCCGGCTTCAACCCGCTGGTGCCCTTCTCCAAGGTCATTGCCATGTTCGCGTCGTTTGGTGACATCGCTGAGAGCAGCAATAAGATGCACCCGGAGACTGGCAGTTACCTTGGTTTTGGCACATTCCGCTACCGCGACACAAAGCCCAGCCGCTCACGGCCCGTGCCTGTGTCCGCCATTGACGCTGCGCGCCGTGCTGTGCGGCAGCTGAATGGTTCTCGAGTCGAGGGCAGCCCCGTTCGAGTAGAGTACGACCCAGACGGCCGCAAGAGCAGTCGCCTGCTAGAAACCGCCCTGCGCAAGGACAAGGAGAAGGAAATGAAGGCCAACGCTGTGAGAATACCCGTCGCGCCGCGCGCGCTTGGTGTGCCAGCCAACCTGCGGCCACCACCGACTGCGCCACGTGGTCCGGCTGCGCTTAGAATGCAGCAGGCACCAGGGGCGCTTGCCGCTGTTGCCGGCGTTGGCGCTGGTGCTGGCGCTGGCGTCGGCGCTGCAGTAGTTTCTGGTGTCGGCCCGAAGGGTGGCATGGTCGGCGCAGCTGCAGGTGTCCAGGTGCCCCGAGGCCCTGCGGTCATAGCACCAGCGTCCGCAACGACGATCCCAGACGGCCCGCCCGGACAGTGCATCGAGAAGCAACCGATCGCACCCCGCTTACCGCATACGCCGTTCATCTTCATCAGTTGTGACCACGTCCCTGTCGTCTTCCAGACGATTGCGCATATGAGGCGGAGACTGAAGATGCAGCATTTTGAGGAGATCCGCGCAGATCTTTCGGGCTATTTCCTTGTCTTTCGCGACAGTGCCACTGGCAAATCCGATGCTGAACGCTGCTTCCAGACGGCCAACCACACGGCCTTTTTCACTTACGAGCTCGTAATGAAGCTGTATGCCCGCGGCTACTCTGGGGGCAGCCAAGAAGGGAAAGCCGGCGCACACGCCACCACCGCCGCCTCGCACACCGGTGCCCCCAGCTCCATCTCCGGCTCAAAACACCGGCGCAGCCATAGTCCGGCCGCCGAGAAGACCGAGGAGCAGCTGGCGCGCGACGAAAAGGAACAAATGCGCAAAGATGAAGAGGGTGACATCGAGGAGGAGAAGAAGCAGCGTGCTAAAAACTTCGACCCGGTGACGGCCGCTGTCGAAACCGTCCGCCTCGAGTTGGTCGAGCATCTCATCCGCCATATCCGCGCCGACGTTGCTGCCCCGCTGCTGTTCAACTACCTCGACCCGGCCAACCATGACGCCAAACGGCGCCGCCACAACATCGGTGGTGCGAGACTGTCCGCCATTCTATTCGACGAACAGGACGCCGGGGAGGGCCGTAAGAAGCCGTCGCCCATCAGCACCCCCAACTCGCGCGCCGACCCGATCGAACGGCGCACTGGCCGCCTAGACGTGGCCGCCCTGCCGCGCATCCGCAAGGCCAAGGGCGCCAAGAAGCTGGCCGCAGTTCGTAAACAGGGCCTGTTCGATCCGTTTGCTCGGCAGCGCACCCAGGATTCATCAGCTCGCAGCGCTTTCCGGTCTCTGCACTATCGACTTAAAGACGACAGCGACGACGAATCGGAGGACGAGACCGAGAACCGTTTCTCGATTGGTGGCCGCGATACGGAGGAGCCCGAGTCACGTGCGTCCGAGGTCGAACGTGACATGCAGGACGACGACGATGACGACGAAACCGACGCCGAGGGCCGGGCGCTCAAAAAGACGCTTGCGGGCCCATGGGCCGGTCGCGACGAAGATTCCATGACGGAAGCAAGCTTCTCTGCCACGCCTGCTGAGTCAGAATCCACGGCAACGCCTGCGACAACAGTGAATACGACGACAAAGGCCCCAGCCAAGAAACGCAAGCTGGACCTGAAGATCGAAGCGGCCCTAAAGCGGCAGAAGCTCCACGACGAAGAGCTGTTTGGCATTTCCATCGGTGCTGTCGAGACCAAGTTCCGGGACGACGTTGTCGCTCCTAAAAGCGAGGATATGATCATCGACGACGCAGCGCTGGGTGTGGCCGCGCCCACCGTCTCTGGCGAAGCCGACAAGAAGAAGAAGCTGGTCAGCAAGAAGTCAAAGAAGACCAAGAAGCAGATCTTCGAAGAGCGCAAGGCCCAGCGGCAACAGGACGACGAGGAGGACCAGAAAGTGCCTTCGATCAGCGAGGTCAAGGCCGTCAAGAAGGTCGAAGAGACACCCGAGCCTGTGGCCCTCAAGGAGAAGGTGCCCGTACCTGTTCCGGCGCCCAAAACAAAGGCCAAGGCAGCCAAGGCACCCGTCCCGGTCCCTACCGCCGCTGCTCCTCCCAAGGTCGGCAGGACGCCCCAGGAGATTGCCAACTTTGTCGACAAGAGACGTACCCTGGATCCATCTGTCTATGGCAATACGCTCACGCGGTCTCTCACAACGCCTTCGGACTTCAGACCGTCCCTTGATATTTTGCGCACGCTCAACCTTCACAAAGCCGATCTGCCCGACACCGAGCGGCTCGCAAAGAAGTATGGAAACCTTCTCGGGAGCTTCTCGTCCTCCAAGACGAGCGACAACAAAACCGCCAGCATCAGCGACTACGAGATGTTTCTGTGGAAGCATGAGCGCGTCACACGGCTCAACGCCGACGAGCAGAGTATCATTGATGCTGCCATGGCCGAGAAGGGCAACAGCACGTCCGCCGCGGCTTCTGCTGCCGCTGCTGCTGCCGCTGCCGCGGCCATCAAAGATGCTCTTAGCCGGCCCCGCATTGAGGGTTACTACGTGCCCAACTCGACGGGCAGTGCGCGCACCGAAGGCGTCAAGAAGATTTTGAATTCGGAAAAGTCCAAGTACCTGCCCCACCATCTCAAGGTCAAGAAGGCACGCGAGGAGCGCGAGGCCCGCGCGGGCAAGGCCGGCAAGGCGGCGGCGGTGGCGGCCGCCAAGGTAGCCACGGAGACGTCAGTGTCGCGCGGCAGCTCGCGGGCGAACCGCGTGAACCAGCGGCGCTACATTGCCGACCTCAACGACCAGAAGCGGACGCTGGGCCAGGACTCGGACGTACTGCGATTCAACCAGCTCAAAAAGCGCAAGAAGACGGTCAAGTTTGCGCGGTCGGCGATCCACAACTGGGGCCTGTACGCCATGGAGAGCATCCCCAAGGACGACATGATTATCGAGTATGTGGGCCAAGAGGTGCGGCAGTCGGTGGCGACGATCCGCGAGCGGGCGTACATCCGGGCAGGCATTGGCAGCAGCTACCTGTTCCGGATCGATGACGCGACAGTGATCGATGCGACAAAAAAGGGCGGCATTGCGCGGTTTATCAACCACAGCTGCATGCCCAACTGCACGGCCAAGATCATCAAGGTGGAGGGCAGCAAGCGCATTGTCATCTACGCCCTGCGCGACATTGCACAGAGTGAGTATTGCCCGTCCTGCTGTTTACTGTTGTATAAACAAGACACTAACCCCCCCCCCCCAGACGAAGAGTTGACGTACGACTACAAGTTCGAGCCCGAAGACAACCCGGAGGACCGTGTGCCCTGTCTCTGCGGCACGACGGCCTGCAAGGGCTTCCTTAACTAGTTGCAGCCTCCCTCCTGCACTACCATTTCGATTTTCCCGTTTTCTTCCCAAGAGGCCGCCACTTGGTCTCCTCTATCTCTCTCCTTCTCATGTTATACCCATCCTCAAACCACAAATAATCAATAGAACATAATTCACCTCCCTTTCCTTCCTACAACTCCGTGTACTATTTTACTATTTTACCTCGCTCGCCACAAAACTCAACGAATGACTCTTTCCTTTTCTGTCTCGTTTTCTATCATAATTTTTTGTCTTTTTTTTTTTCAACACAACATTTGCAATGGTCGTTGGGTCGTCAGGTCGTCTCGGTCTCTCACATTTTTTATCGTCTTTATTTTTTATTGGTACCCTGTTCTATTAAAAAGGCATTCTCTCGGTTTAGAAATCGGAAATGGGATTATTTTGCTTTTTGTTGCTTCTGCCCTTTGTTGTTTTCTCGCACTCTCTATTTGTAATCGTCATAATTCGATTCCTTTTTTTGTCTGCTTTGTCTTCTAGGAGTGACGGTGGGCAAAGGGTTGGTGATTTTAAACTTTTAAAATAAAAAGGAGTCCAAGTCAAAAAATGGCTACAGGGTACATTATTTATTTATTTTTGCTGGCTTTTTGTTTTTGTTTTTTTTGCGGCAATGGTTGTAATACGAATAAAAGGGGTCGTTCACTTTCCATCCATAACCACTTCATAGGGTTGCTGTACATACAAAATACTGGAGGTAGAGGTGACCCGAAATTCAAAACAGTCGGAAGACATAATTTGAAATAAAGTAAAACTACGCCGTTCTTCATGACATAACAACAATGCGCTTACACTTCGAATTATATTTGTACAAATACGGAGTGTCTGTATGGTTTTTCTTATAAATTTTAAGGTAGTTTTTTTTTTTTTTTGATAGGCTGTTTATTCAAACAATCGACAGCTTTATTTATTTTTAACAATATGTTAACATTTTGAGTATTCAATAAAACTGACACCGCGAAAATCAATAGGCCTAAGCTCTAGTTTTCACCATATTCGTCTTATTTTTTTCGTAGAAAATAAACTTGATGGATCCTTTTTTTTGTAAATAGAACCTATATGAAGGGATCCCATCCCTCAAAAAAAAAAAACGCCGGATTATATGCAAAAAGTAAACAAAAAAAGAAAACAAGACAAGAACAAGAGGCCTGAAGTATGCCCTTTATATGGACAGTATTAAAAATCCCTTACAAAATTATGACGTCCGCATATGACAAAGAAAAGGAAAAGAAGACGAAAACGAAAACGAAAATGAAAAACAAGGTCGGTCTTGTACAAGAGTGGGGTATCTCAATAAAGAAGAGAGGAGGATGGGAGTGCATGTTAAGGAAATAGTCGAAGGTGTGTGGAGAAGACAAAGGAAAGAGAAGATGCAATGCCGAGGCCGTTCATTCGTAGAGAAGAATCTTGGATGAGACGCTTGCGCCCCCTCCTCTCTATGCCTTCTCTCCCTTGTTGGCTGCCGGCTCAGCGCCAGCCGTGCTCGGTGCAGTAGCGGCAGACGCCGCCACCTCCTTCTCGTCGCTGTCCGTGGCGAGAGGCACCGAGTGGACCGTGGCCTCCTCGACGGACTCGGTGTCCGAAGCGGAGGTGGCAGCCGCCGCAGCAGCAGCGGTGGCGTCACCTTCGGCGACGACGGGGGCGGCACCGCCGGCGGCAGCACCGGCAGCGGCACCACCCTTCTCGGCCTGGCTCTCGGCGGCGGCGCCCTTGGGCGGCAGGTTCTTCTTGACGCTGCGCCACTCAATGGTCAAGGCGCCAAAGATGGTCAGGCACACCATGATGAGGCCGACCTGGAAGACTTTGCGCAGGGCCTCGTTGTAGGCCGAAAGCACGGCGGGCTTGATGCTGTCGGGCAGGTCCGTGAGGCTGGTGGCGCCGCTGTCGAGGATAGAAGCGGCGTCGAGACCGGGGATGCCCGAGAGACGCTTGATGAGCTGGGCGTCCAAGATGTTCTGGCCGACACTGATGAAAATGGCACCACCGAGCAGCTGGCTGAAGAACATGAGGGAGGTACCAATGGGCACATCGCGGCGGGGCAGGACGGTCTGGGCGGCGAGGTTGGGGGTCTGGAAGGTCAGGCCCATGCCCCAGCCAAAAAGGAACTGGTAGCCGATCCACTTGGAGGAGCCGGTGTCGACCTGGAGGGTGGTCAGGAGACCGGCGCCAATGGACATGAAGACGACGCCGGAGATCATAAAGGGGGTGTAGTAGCCGACGCGGGAGATGGCGATACCGGAGCTGATGGAGGCGACGACCATGCCGAGGACGAGGGGCAAGGTGCGGATACCCGACTGCACGGCGGACACGCCCTGGATGGCCTGGAACCAGATGGGCAAGTAATAAATAAAGATCATCATCTGGGCGCCAATGCACAGAGTCGAGTAGGCGCCGGCGAGGATGCTGCGCTGGACAAAGATGCGCGGGGGCACAGTGGCGGTGTCGGACATGAAGACCTGGACGAGGACAAAGGCGATGAGCAGGACGGCGGCGAGGGTGAGCAGGGCAATGATGCGGCCGTTGCTCCAGGCGTAGGTGGCACCGCCCCACTCGAGGGCGAGCAGCAGGCACACGCAGCCCGGAATGAAGAAGAAGGTGCCGAGGCCGTCGAGCTGCTTGAGCTTGTCCTTGGTGGGGATCTTGGTGGTGTCGCGGTCGGGGATCTTGAGCAGGAAAAAGATAAAGACCATGGCGACGCCGCCAAGCGGGAGGTTAATATAAAAGCACCAGCGCCAGGTGACCTTTGTGGTAAAGGCGCCGCCCAGCAGGGGACCGATGACCGAGGCGAGACCGAAGACGGCACCGAACATGCCCTGGTAGAGCGGGCGCTTGTGCAGGGGCACGGCGTAGACAATAATGATAATGACACCCGAAAAGATGCCGCCGGCACCGATGCCGGCAATGGCACGACCGATGATAAAGGCGACGGAGGAAGGGGCGGCACCGCAAACGGCGGAGCCGATCTCAAAGAGGCCCACGGCGGTCAAGAAGACGGTCTTGATGCTGTAGAACATGTAGAATTTTCCAAACATGAGCTGGAAGGCGCAGGTGGCCAGCAGGTAGGCACTGCCGTACCAACCAATGTCCTCGACGGAGTGGAAGTCGTCGGTGATCTGGGGGATGGCGGTGGCGATGATCAGACGGTCGAGGGCGACGAGGAACATGCTGATGAAGACGGAGGCCAGCAGCAGGCCCAGCTTGAGGCCCGAGGGGTACTCGATGTCCTCGGTGGCGGCGGTGTTGACCTGGGCGAGGTCGGCGCCGGTGTCATTCTGGCCGTGCTTCTCGTCCATGTTGTCGGGGTCGTTGTTGGCCGTTTCGTCGTTTGCGTAGTAGCCCTCGTTGGCACCGGTTTTTGTTGTTGCTGTGCCTTCCGGGCCGGACTCTGGGACGGCGGCCGTAGCGTCGGCCGGCTGCTTTGCCTTGCGGAACGGCAAAGGCATGGCGGACTGATTTGGTACGACAATGTGCGATGTACGCCGGGATGTTTGCTTGTTATGTCTGACGTGAGACGTCGGAGGCGTTGTACGACCAAAAGGAACGACAGTTGTAGTTGGTGATAATCCGGTCTACTGGAAAGCAAGTGGCGCGTACTGTCTGTCGTACTGTTGGCGATGTACAACAGCCACGAGCTACTGATAGCTAGAGAAAGAGGGGAACAGGAAAGGGATATAAAGAAAAGGTGGCGAAAGGACGGCGGAATGATGGTGACAATTGGAACCGAAGAATAACAGGAAAAGAGAATGGCAGAGAGATGCAAAAAGGGGGGTGTGACCAGATCGAGAAAGAGGCTACCGCGATTCTTTATATTTTCACTCTTTCCAAAAAGGTTTACGACTTGACCTGTAAAAAAAAAAACACAAAAAAAAAACCAGAACGCGGTCCTTCCTTCCGCCTGTTTGCTTGTTTGCTTGTTTGCTTGTGCCCCCTCCGTCTTTCTTTCCTCTTCCGGAGTAGACAAAAGCCGCTAAAGGCCTTAAAACCCGGCCAGTGTAATTGCTTGCTTGAACGTACTGAGCATGGGCGACGGACGGAGGATAGAGCCCCAAAATCCGTGGAGCCTAGAGGGGACCTGGTAAAGGCCGACCAGATGCGTATTACGGATTACGAAAGCCATTGTTTCTGTCGTGTGTAGAGAATTACGCGGGAAAGGTAAGATAAGATTACGACGTCGGCGGGATACACGACGGGGTCGACTGCTGCTGCCTTGCAAGACCTGAACAGGCTGAACCTGGGCTGTGATCGTCAGAAACGGAGCTGTCCGAAGGAAGGTGCAAGAACGAAAAATACAACGAAAGGGAAGGAGCAAAAATAAGAAAGCGACGGGGGGCTAGGATCGTTCAGAAGGAGGAACCTTGGCATCGGGCCAGTGTTGGCGGGAGGAAAGAACGTTCGGCCTGTGTGTGGGACACACACACACACGGTTTCCTTCGCGAGCGAGTCACACGCCCTCTACACGCCCCCCTCCTGCCTTTCGTCCCCCCTTCGCCCCCAACAAGAGGAAGGAGGGACCAGAGAAGGAGCCTGACCGCCTGTAAAATACTTCGTATGTTCAAGGTGTGAATTCCGTTTTCTGTTTCAACTGCTGGTCAGCTCGGAGAAAAGAACAGTCCGTCGTCCATGGCCAAGAACCAGCACTTATTTCTCGTTGTTTATTACTGACAGGGCTGGCTGGTCGCGCCACTGTGAATGGAGGATTCTAAGATATCTTACATAACATTACTCCGTAGGCAGACACGTTATGAGCTTCACGTCACCGACATTCTGTTTTACGGTCTGTCGGGACACTTGTTGAGTTTTCCTGCTGTGTTCTCCTTTTCTTGACGTTGTCTAATTTTGTCAGCAGAGAGAGAGAGAGAGACCACGAGGCACCAAGAGACGAAAAGACGAGCCTGGCCGTGACAGAAAAGCTTATTTCTTATCTCCTTTTTTGCAGTCGTCTTGGCTTCAGAACGCCGTCGGCCTATATGGGTACAATCCCCGGGGCGCAGAACAGAGAGGGAAAGAGCAAGTGACAAAGTACGACATATCTTTTGTTCTTTCTTCTTTCAGTGGGGAGACGTCTGTTAGTGCAGGAACCGAGAACGAGGGAAAGAGCGAAAAGAGGGGACGAAAAAGCGCAAGATGAACCGGTGGCGGTGGAGCCACGCCGATATTTTGGGGAAAGGCCTGGCTCCTTGGTATGGAGAACGCAATGTTACGGCGCACACGACGAATGTCGTTTGCTGCGTTTTTGCCGCTGGTTTTATTGGGTCGTTCTTTCCCCTTTTTCTCTGGGAAAAGAAAAGAGGGGATGAAGGCGCTTGGGCTAGCGCCAAAAGGGGCATCGCCGTCGCAGCTGTCGTGCGCGCTCCCGAAAAGCCCTCTCCTGCAGCGTGGCAGCCTCATCGACGGCCGACTCGAGACGAAAAAGAAAAGACTAGGAAAGAAACGGACGGAAAACCCTGACTCGACCGAACGACTAACCTCGTTTTGTCGCCGCCTATATTTGCACGTTATGGCCGCGTCAGTATTACTTTTGCTGGAGAGGGAATACAAAGAGACCTGTCCTTTTGTTCTTTCTCCTGCGTTTGCGTTTATTATGTGCAATCTTATGTGAATATACGCGTAATCGGCAGGCTTCCGAATAAAATCGTGGCATGGGATACAGTTGAACAGTGCAAGTAGGATCTTGATCAGAGAGAAGGACTGCGAACAAATAAGAAACGGACATCCTGTCTTACTCAGAGCTCGGTGGCCCTATGGCCTGGTCAACCTGGTCTCCGTATTCTTCTGCTTCTTTGCGATGATTCTTTCGTTTCTATCGTATCTGTCGTATCAAAAATTTCTATCCTTTTAGCCCTTCATTCTCCTCTCGTTTTCCTTCTTTGGTTCGGCGACCGGAGACTTTTTTCTATTTGAGAGGGGCAGGCCGCGCGCGTGCTGGCTTGGGAAAGGCAAAGAGGAACGAAAACAATTTTAGACTTTCCTTCAAGTGGAACAAGCTTCTGACAGGAAAAAGGAGGAAAGACACTGGGGTTCAACAAGCCTGCGGCTGACCCCAACAAGCGTTGCAGGGAGGGGGGCGGTTGTTTGGTGGTGGTGGTTTGTTAGTGGCCTGGGGGCCAGACATTGGTCGGAGTTTGATTGAGTGGCCGACATGCCGTGTCTGTCTGTGGGTTTGGCTGCTGTAAGACCCGAGCGTCGGGACTTGGTCGGTCCCGACTATTGTACGAGCTCCTTGTAAACGCCCGCTGCAACGCTCGTCCCGACTGCAAGTTACCAACTGTCAGTGTTGGCCGCATTGTGGCCCGTCTTTCATCTTTTGTCTTTCATCTTTTGTCTTTTGTTCTGTTCTTTTTTTGTCCCGTCTCGACAAACGCCATCCGTCCTACGAGACGGGTAGGACCTGTCAGTGATATGACACCTTTGCCTCACCCGTCAAGACGTTGTTCCCGTGTCTTGGCTGCATCGTTTCTCGGGAGCAGCAGTGAGAAACCAGAACGGAAGACTACGGCGTGCAAAATTGAGACGGCCGACGTTTATCCTAGAATAGCCTTTCTCAGGCCCGGGAATTATGGAGAACCGAGAACGAGACGCACCAGTAGAAACGTGCGCAACTGTGTCGTCTTGATCGCAGTTTCGTAAAAAAATAAAATAAAAAAATAGTGGAAGTCATCCTTCCATTTTGGGCGCCGTGTTGACTCCGAGAAAGGCTTGGCCAATTCACCGAGTCCGAGGTTTTTTCACGGAGGAAAGGGAGTGCGTCTGCCATGTAAGCCCCGGGGGTTAGCTGACCAGGCCAGGCCTCTGCAAGGTTTCGTTTGTTTGAGGTGAGTCGGCGCGCGGGCAACGGGATTCGCCAATGCCGCACGCCCCCCTTTTCCCTCCAAGAACAGGGGTGCTTCACGAAAACTACGACTACGGAGTATGGTGCTCGTCCGTACCCTGTTTCTCTCGCCCGGAAATCCTCTTTACCGTTTTTGGGGGCTCGCTGCGGTGCGGAGGTGAATCAAAACAGAAAAGAGAGGCTGCCCAAGACAGCAGAACCGAATTGGGTAAGTGGCCGGTGGGATCATTCCATGGGCGTTATGTTTTGTGGCTGTTGGGCCTAATCCTGGTCTGAGTGGCTGTTGGTTGCAACCTGGGGGCGGACCAGGCCTCGTAAGTCCGTAAGTCCGTTTAAACCCCATGGGTTATTCAAACGGTTGTGGTCGCTCTTCATTGAAAGGAAAATGTAGTGAACATGTCTAGGGAAGGTTTTTTATATTATATAAAAGTAATTTGTACAAGTACGAATGAATAGACGCTTGAGAATACGATGATATCTGCGGGCTTATATGTTCTCTGTTGACTGCTAACAACGAAATATCTCAGCCTCATAAATTCGTGTTGTTGGTGTTGCATATTGAGTCTTCATAGAGGGCGAGTAACCTGGAAAACCACACAGAAAATGTTTCAGGCTATATTTAATGTTCTCTAGATATAGGTGCTGCCCGTATTAAATGATTTTGATTTACCGGGATAGATCGCTCATCTAGTAAAGTCAGAATATATCGTGCATTGCATAACGTCACATGTTATTTTAGAGGTGGCATATTCAGAAGATGGCGATGAAATGAACATGCTCGTAAAAAGTCGTCTTTATAATACTGTTACACTCTAATTACCCTCGCACCTCAAAAGGGAAAGAGGGATACCATAGGGAAGGGGAGATGGTGTTCTATCTATTGTGGTGCTGTACCTCGACCCCTTCCCCCTTCCCGCTTTCACCTTCGAGGCATACCCAAAAAACACCTTTCCAAAATCCTCCAGATTAGATTCACCGATGCTCGCATCACACATCTAAATGTGAGATCAGGTCCCTTTGCCCAATTCTAGCAAAACAAAACAAAAAACCAGATCCGTGGGGAGAGAGGAGAAAACGTGGGACTGTCAACCAATAAAACCAAACAAAAACCGGAACGTGAAGCATTAAAAACCAGAAAAAGACAAGCAAAAACCAGAGAGGCGAGATAAAGAAGCAACCAAAAGATTCTAAGAAACCGAAAGACAACGGAAGAAAGACGAGGGTATGGAAAAAACGCCGGGAACCAATGCGAAGAAAACAAGAGACAAGACAAATGCGCGGTCTCACCACGGTGCATTAGGCTGGTTGGTGAAACTGTCAAACGCCGTTACCCCCGAGCCCGTCGGCATAATGCTGCCCCACATGTCCCAGTCGATGCTGTTGGGGTCCATGTAGGGCTGCGCTAGAAACTGATCGAGCACCTGGTCGTTGGACGGCAGCATCGCCTTGTCATCGCCCATCAGCGAAAGCTCGTCAATCGACGGCACCAGCGTGTCTGACGACGACACCGTGTTCACCGAGTTCATCGCATTGTAGTTGTTGCTGTTGTTGATAGCTGTCGAGTCCGGCACGGTCGATGGTCCCGTTGACGGGACCGACGGGACCGACGCGATCCCCAGTCCGGACATCATGGACAGCGACGCCGACGACGACGCCTCGCTCTTGACGGACGATGCCGTCGCCGCCGCCGCCGCCGCCGCCGCTGCCCCCGACGTGGTAGATGCCGTCTCGTCCTGTGCAGGCATGACGGCCCGCAGCTTGGCAATGAACTCGGGCGGCTCGACCGCCATGCCGCTCAGGCTGGCGCGCGCGCGCAGCACACCCACGCGTGTGCGCCACGCCCGCAGGACGTACATGGCGATCTGGTAGTAGGACCGCTGCGTGACATCGTACAGGTCCGGGTAGTTGTCGTACGTGGTCTCGACGGCGATCCAGGCCTTCTCGACCAGCTTGCCCGTCGTGCGGATGCACAGCTGGCCGACAATGAACATGAACATGTTGTCCTGGAAGTACAGGCGCGAGAACCACGCAAACAAATTGTTCTTGGCCTTCATCTTGAGCTCGTTGTCGTGCGTCGTCGCCTCGACGGCCACCTGGAACACATTGTCCGAGGGCGTCTTGACCTCGTCGCTGAACTCGCGCTCCTTGGCGGGCAGCAGCATGTGCTCCAGTTTTTGGAGTACTTCGGCCTTGACCTCGAGTGCCATCTCGTGCAGGGGTCCGGCGGTCGGGTCGCAGAACTTGTCCGTGATCTCCAGCAAGCTGGTTGCGAGGTTGGCGATCAGCATGCGGTACATTTCGATCTGCTGGCTCGACGGCCCGTGGGGGCCCCGGAACGCCTCGTGGTCGCTCAACAGAATCATGGGCTCGACGCCGGGCGTCTCGACGAGGAACCGCGCGAGGCGGTTAAACACCATGACCATGATCATTTCGGTGGGGCCATCGCGGTCCTGCACGGGTTCAGTCGCGGCGGGGAAGAGATCGGCGTCGTTGACATTCTTGGGCTCCTTTGTGTCCCAAACGCGGGGCAGCATCGAATGACTGAGACCCGACATGAGCGCATATTTGGCGTCCACCATCATAATCTGCCACCACACGCGCCGGCGAATCTCGGTCTCAAAGGGGCTGAGACCGAGGACCTCGCCGTCACGGTGCAAGCCCATTTTTTGCGCAATGCGCAGCACGACGCCGTTGAGGATCCATGCGGCGTGCCGGTTGTACCGCCCCTGTAAAGAGATCTAGAGAGTAGTTAGCAACAGCTCACGCACCCAAGGAGAGCCCACACAATTGTCCGGTTGGGAGACTCACCAAGTAAATAACTAGTGCCTGGAGCGTCTCTAGGTCGTAAGTCTTCATAAAGTTGGTCCGGATCAGGGACAGGCGCACACCGTTCGAGAAACGCTGCAGGGCAGTCTCGCGCGAGTAGCCAAGCATGTTGAGGCACTCGTCGGGCGTCATGGACACGGTGGACAGCGTATAGATGGCAAACAGCAGCGTCTTCACGCTTGGCGGAACATTGGGCGAACCGCTCGTGGCCTCGACGAGATACGGCTGCAGCGTGGGCACGTGGACGATCTTGGTGAGCGGATTGACGCGCTCCAAGAAGATCTGCCACAAGCGGAAGATATGCGCGGCCGACGGCTGCAGCTCTTCGAGCGTTGCTGGTGCTGGCGGACCTCCGTCGCCGCCACCCGATCCGTGCATACCGCCCAAAAGGATCAGGTCGGAGTTGTCGTCGGGGGTCGCCGTTGTCTCGGGCGTGGTGTCTTCGTTGTCTTCGCTATCGACGATCTCGCGCATGGCGCGTAGCTCATCGTGGATGGTGCCCAACATAAACGAGTCAACAAAGCGCACGCCGCCGTCGTCCTCGACAATCAGCTTGCCTGGCGGCTTCCACTTGAGCGCGGACTCGTGGCCGAAGATGTTCTGTGCCGTGTCCATCATGGGACTCGACTCGTCGTCGGGTTTCGCACTCGAGTACACCTTGAGCAGCTCTTCGCAGCGGGCGAGACGCTCCTGCAGGTCCTGGTTCGGCCTCCGGCGCTTCCTCGCTGGCGCGGGTGTGCTGGGGGTACATGATACGTTGGCCTTTGAATCCACAAAGTGTCAGTCATTCTGAAATACTAAAAAAGAAACAAAGCGACCGTCTATCGACATCCCGTTCCCTTCTACCCCGCGATGTACGGCTGAGCGGCTGGGCTCCGGATGGCGGGGGAAAGGGAGGCGACAGCGAGCAGCACAGAAAACACGCAACAGAGACAGTATCCCATGAACAGCGGAAGTCCTGAACTCACCTTGGTGCAGTTGGCGCACGGGAACGTTCGGTCACACTTGATCTTGCGGTGTTGGCAGAGGACGCACGCGAGAATGCGCGTCGGCTTCGAGCCGCCATATGATGAATGGCCGCCGGTGGGAGGGCCGGGAGTGGATGAGGACGCCATGGCGGTAATGCCGGTCGACAAGTGCGGGCGAGTTGTCGAGGCGCCGGGCGAGACGGGTGGGTGGTGTTGAGACGTGTTTTGAGAAGTGTTGAGGAGGATCGGACGTGTGAGGGGTGCGTGGGAAAATGAGGATGGTGAGAGGGTTAGGGCTGTGCTCACTCCTCGTTGTCGGTAGCGAGGTGGTGAGACGAGGTGATAGCTTGTCTGATTACTGTCCTTCGTTGTTTTTCGAATTTGCGTTTTGGGGGTTGCCGCAGGCACGTTTTCACCTTGTCCCGCGTGGAGGTCTCGTTGTCGTTGGGTGGGTTTTGGGCTGGATCGTGCCTCCCTGTCCCTTGGTCTAAGTAGGGCGTGTCGGGTTGGACTTGGGGAGTACGTTGCGCAGCAGGGCGAGAGTCTGAGAGTTGACGCGACAATAACAATATGTCTCCGTAGATGTTCATACAAGGAATGCGGTTGGAAATCAAGAGTGTAGAAAATAAAACTGTAAAAAAAATCGAGATGCTAGAATAAAGGACCAACCGTCAGGGTGGGGAAGGCGCGAGGGAGGGGCGTTGGCGGCAAAAGGATCTCAGAATACTAAAAAGTTGGCAATCAAAGGGTAAGAGCGAAGGCGAGAGAGTGACCTGAAAGGAAGGCACGAATGAGGCAGCAATTGGGGAAGCTCGATGTTGTTAATTCTTTGAGAGAGGCAAGAGCAACTCAAGGGCCCTGACCCGGGAAAGACATAAAGAGAAAGGAGAGGGAAGAAAAAAGACACTTTTTAGTTCGTGTCTTGCCCACTTGGCAGACGAAAGAAAGCGCATCAGAGTACGACGTACTCCGTACGAGTACGGGAGTACATACGAATACGCAGCAGCGAGCAGACCAAGCGCAGCGGGATCGATTATGTCACATGTGCTGCCTGGACTGCCTGGGCCGTCTAATTAGGCCTTTTCCCTTCTCCGACCCTTTTCTGTGAGTTTCTTGGGGTCCTTCCTTCTACAACGGGCATATATCCGTCCGAGCCTGGTCCTGCCTGAGTCGTTGCTTCTTGTTTCTGCCGATTCCCTGTTGCCCAAGGCTGGCTCGCATTACTCTCGTCTCCCGCGCGCGATCCCGGAAAGGCTGCCACCCACCCTCAGCTAAAGAAATATCCCGTCCCCCGTAGACCACCTACAATAATAACGGCGCCTCGTAACTTACCAGTGCCTGAAAGTGTCCAGTAGAGATAACTGCGTGAGGCCTCATCAGTGACCCTTTGCGCGCACAGAAAAGCAGTACTGAACCAGTGCCTGTTCACGCATTTCCTTTGGTTTCGGGCAGGTGCAGGCTGACGCTGCCAAATAACAGTCGGGAAGCAGATCCCTCCGTGACCCCGTATGGCGGGGCACTAACAAAAAGGGGCACGTGACCACATACAAAAATCTCCGATCGCGATAGCGTGCCGCGTTCTCCAAGTGGCAAGCAGCAACGATCGCAAGACCCGTTCGTAGCGTAGTTTGGTATTTTGCTTTCCATGTTCTTATTTAAACCAATTTGCTGTAAAAGTCGCCCGAAAGGTAGGAATGGTTCGGATCAAGTTGCTGGTGTCTTCCGGTACGTTTGTGGCATTTGACTATTTTGCTTTTGTTGGTCTTGTTTAGGAAGGAGTACGTATGCGTATGTTTTCCCCCTGCATTGCACTCTCCTTTCCGCGTCCTCTTCTCCTGTCTCGTCTTACACGCAACCTTCTCCCTACTTCTGTCCTCTTCTGCCCCTTTTTGGACCGTCACGTCGCGGTGGCTTGGCTTGCTATCCATACACGCGAAAAGGCTCCGATAGCCTGACGTCTTACAACTGGAAGCCTTACTCGGAGGCATTTCAGGGCAGATCCCCGCTTTCCCTGGCAAGCTTATTGGTGCCGTTTGTTTGTTTCTTACATCTCGTCCCCTTTTCTCATTTTCCCTCAGGCAGCACTCGCTTGCACCAAGTGGCTTGCCTTGGCGGTTGCTTCAGTTCGTCCGCTCGGCAGGCATACGGAGTAGTGGCGTCAGCAGGTAGCAAAGTCCCCATCTCTGCATGTTTTGAACGAATTTCGGAGAGCAACAAAGAGCAGGTGAAGAAACTCTGCTGCCCTCGTGTGACACACTGGCCGGGTCCGCCTCTAGCGGGGCATCTGAAAATCTGGGCGTCTGATTGACCCATTGGGCATGTTATTGCGATGGACAAGAGTCGAGTCCATGCACTGATCATGCCCGTGATCCTAGTCGCTGACGCCAGCGTGTAGCGCCGTCTTTTCGGTCAAATGCGAAATGGCGATCCCGATCACCGACTTTGAACGGCGTGCGAGGCACCGACATCAGAGAAGTAGAGTGTGTATGTCGTACTTGTACTTCTAGACGTTGGGTAACGGTGGATATAGCTCGTGCTTATATCTTTCGGGAGAGTATGGCCAATTGGCTCTATAATGGTGAGGACTATTCTTCTCGCTGGAGAATAAAAAGATACCGACCTTTTTTTTTTTTTTTTCTCAACAGGAAAACACCACAAATAAAAATACACTAAGAATACGGAGTAAGAAATGATAGAAAACAATAATATATATTCTCAGACGCTCTTCATTCTTCCATCTGGTTTATCTGCCCTGGCTATACCGTCTTGATCAATCTATTTCCTATTCGAGAGAAATCCAGAATTGCCAATATTTCTGCCTGCCACAAACATGAAAACACGAAACGCTGAAAACGTTGCAGCCTAGAAGTAATTTAACTTCAGAAATTATCAACAAAGACGTTGAACATATCTACCCCTTTTTTTGATAAAACTCAATTCGAGGTTTCATTGTGCCTGGCCGGCAAACAAGACCTGGGCAAGGCTCCGGGCCTTGCCATCACAACTTGATACTAAAAAAAGAATGGGAGGTCTAGACACACCAGGCATCATCTCCAAATCCAAGACCACTGTTCAACATTTGCCCGGAGTATTGAACTCCGTCCTTGGCCGTTTTATCCCTGTAATTAGGTCGTACGCAAACCGAACATCGAATGCAGCAGTGCAGTTTGGCGTCCTGGTTCCGAGGGGTCGCGCCTGCTCCCTGAAAGTTACTGAATGCCATGCAGTAGTGGGGCGCGGCGACCGACGTTCCAGCCAATGCCAGCGGCCCTTTTTGAATTACTTGCGCCTGGAGTTCTGAATCGGCAGGCACGACCTGGGGGAACCGGGGCCGAAAGCGGAACCCCGCTAAATTTTGCCATACGCCATTGAAAAGACAAAACTAGAGTTCGAAAAAAAGAGGAAGGAGTCACCAGCTTGTTTCTTCACGTCACCAATTCTTGTGTTCACGGCATTGACGATTGCTCACAACCGCCGCAATGCTTCCCGTAAGTCTTGTGCACACATTGACCCTCCTCTCAATTGCGATCCCCCCACCCATTCTAACATGCGCGCAGAGAATACGACTGTCGTCGGCTGCCGCTGGCGCCGTCTGCAGCACATCCCTTCGCACCGCCCGGTTACCTCGATTCTCTGCCGCCGCGACCGCCGCCTCCTCCTCCTTCTCGAACCGCCCTCTGGCATCATCATGCGCTCGTCTTAACACCTTCTCCACCAGCGCACGGGCACGGCAGGCCACTGCTGCGTCCATCGATGCGGTCGCCAGCTCCATCCCGTCCACACCCCAGACCCTCACCGAGAAGATCGTGCAGCGCTACTCAATTGGCCTCCCCGCCGGCAAGAAGGTCAAGTCGGGCGACTATGTTACCCTGCAGCCGCATCACTGCATGACGCACGACAACTCGTGGCCCGTGGCCCTCAAGTTCATGTCCATTGGCGCCTCGGAGATCCACGACAACCGCCAGATCGTCTGCACCATCGACCACGACGTGCAGAACAAGTCCGAGAGCAACCTCAAGAAGTACCGCCAGATTCAGGAGTTTGCCAAGACCCACGGCATCGACTTCTACCCGCCCGGCCGCGGCATTGGCCACCAGGTCATGGTCGAAGAGGGCTATGCCTGGCCCGGCACCATGACCGTCGCCTCGGACAGCCACAGCAACATGTACGGTGGTGTGGGCTGCCTGGGCACGGCCATGGTGCGCACGGATGCCGCCAGCATCTGGGCCACTGGCCGCACCTGGTGGCAGATCCCTCCCATCACCAAGGTTACGCTGACCGGCCTGCTACCCGCCGGCGTCACCGGCAAGGACGTCATCGTGGCGCTTTGTGGTTTGTTCAACAAGGACGACGTGCTGAACCACGCCATTGAGTTCACGGGCACCGAGCAGACCCTGGAGAGCATCCCTGTTGACGACCGCCTGACGATTGCCAACATGACTACCGAGTGGGGTGCTCTCACCGGCCTGTTCCCCATCGACTCGGTCCTCGAGCGTTGGCTGCGCGCCAAGGCCACCACCAACGCCGTGCTCCAGAACACCGACCCGAACCACGCTGGCAACAGCCGCTTCACCCACGAGAACATTGACAACCTCGTCCAGAACCAGCTGCGCGCTGATCCCGGCGCCAAGTACACCAAGTCGCTCTACCTCAACCTGTCCACGCTGTCGCCCTTTGTCGCCGGCCCCAACTCGGTCAAGATCGCCACGCCCGTCAAGGATCTCGAGGCCCAGAACATCAAGGTCAACCGCGCGTACCTCGTCTCCTGCACAAACTCGCGCGCCTCGGATCTGGCGGCCGCCGCTCAGGTCTTCCGCAACGCCACCGTCGAGGGCCAGCCTACGCCGCGCATTGCCGAGGGCGTCAACTTTTACATCGCCGCCGCTTCGATCCCGGAGCAGAAGATTGCCGAGGAGAACGGTGACTGGCAGATCCTGCTGGATGCCGGTGCACAGGCCCTCCCGGCCAGCTGCGGGCCCTGTATTGGTCTGGGCACTGGCCTGCTGGAGCCCGGTGAGGTGGGCATCAGCGCCAGCAACCGCAACTTCAAGGGCCGCATGGGATCGACGGACGCCAAGGCATACCTGGCCAGCCCCGAGGTCGTGGCTGCGAGTGCTTTGAGCGGCTTCATCTCGGGGCCGGGCGTCTACGAGAAGCCGGAGGGTGTTGAGAAGGTCATCATTGGCGAGGGCAACGGCAACTTTGAGCAGGACCGTGCGCTCTCGATTGAGGATGCGCTCGACAAGCTGCTGGCCGAGGCCGAGACCCTGGTGTCGGGTGCTGAGAAGGAGCTGTTCTCGTCCGAGACCGCCTCGGCTGCCGTCACGGAGGGCGCTGCCGCCGACATCGACGCCAACGCCGGTGAGTCCCTGACCGAGATTCTGGAAGGCTTCCCCGAGCGCGTCGAGGGCGAGATCGTCTTCTGCGACGCCGACAACATCAACACCGACGGCATCTACCCGGGCAAGTACACCTACCAGGACAACGTCCCTGTTGAGACCATGGCCGAGGTGTGCATGGAGAACTACGACAAGGAGTTCCGCACCGTTGCCAAGGCCGGCGACATTCTCGTGTCGGGCTTCAACTTTGGCTGCGGCTCGTCGCGCGAGCAGGCCGCCACCGCCATTTTGGCCAAGAAGATCCCCATGGTTGTGTCCGGCAGCTTCGGCAACATCTTTAGCCGCAACAGCATCAACAACGCGCTGATGGGCCTCGAGGTGCCGCGTCTTGTTGAGCGTTTGCGGGAGGCGTTCAAGTCGGGCGATGCCCCCGTGCTGACACGCCGGACCGGCTGGTCGCTGGTGTGGGACGTGCGCCGCAGCAAGGTTACGGTCACGGAGGGCCCCGGCGGCGCGACGTGGAGCCAGCCGGTCGGCGAGCTGCCGCCCAATGTGCAGGAGATTATTGCGCGGGGCGGTCTGGAGAAATGGGTCAAGAGCCAGATTGCAGCGTAAGGGTGGTGATGGGAATGAAAAAGAAAAAAATCGTAAAGCGAAAAAAGACAAGAGCATAGGGCAGGAGGCTTTTGCGGATTGCATCAAAAAGATATCAGTTTGATTTTGTTTGGATATTTGTTTCTTCTATATGGAAAAGAAAAAGGGGGTAACTTGGGGGAGGGGTATATGAGTTCTATGTCGTTTATGTACATTCCAAAACATAGCACAAAAAAAGATCTAAAATTCAAACCATACAACATATATCATACGGTCGATCATGGCTGTTGAGATATTGACGGCTTCTCATCCACTTGAGATGAGGCTTCGTCTGCAGTCGGGGAAGTAGACTCCTGGACAGGCTCTGGTATGTCAATGGGCTCAGCCGTGCTCTCGATCGGCGTCGTTTCATCTAGGACTGCCGGAACTGGCACTTTAGGAGCAGGAATCAGTGCGCGCCGCTTCTGCTTCTGCACGACCCGCCGGTGCCGTGAGCTGCGCAGGTGCTTGTTCCACTGGTCCTCCGTCTGCAGCGTCACGTGGCAGATGGCGCATGTCTGCTGCTGTGCTGCCATTTTCTCGGGCGCATCGTTGAGTGTCCCGCGGCTGGCGGCAATGGTCGCTGTGAGCACCTCACGAGCAGTCTCTGAGACGTCGACGGGGGGCGGCAGAGCTCGAGAGTCGCCTGTTAAGAACGCTTCCGCTAGGCGGATGCCCGTCTCAGCAACGTTCTGTTGCCATTGCGCTTTGTCGGTACTGTCGAGCAGAAAGAGGTGGTCGAGGGCACGCACATCGGCCAGGTAGGGGATCGTCTTGTGCTTGATCCAGCGCAGCTGGTAGCGGGCATAACGGCGGGTGCCGAACTTAATGCCGTCAAGGCCGGTCTCCCGCAGTTTCGTAATGTCGGGCGTGATCGTCTCGCTAGTATCGGCGGGAGTGGCAGTCTCTTGACTGTTAAGTGCCCTCTGGGCCACCACGTAGGGCTCCATCTCCTTGTACCCGATCGACTGCCAGATGCCTCTGGTGCGGTCGACGAGCACGCCACGTGCCGCACTGTCCTGTAGCGAGTCGTACATTTCGCTGGATTCCTGCTCGAGGCCGCGTTCTAGCATAGTATCGATACGGGCGTCGAGGCGGGCGTTGAGAATATCAGGCTTGGCGTACACCCATAGAAGCAGAGTCTGCCAGGGCTTTCCGTCAGCCGCTGCCGCCGTCGCCTCTTTTCTCTCCTTGTCCCTCTCTTCTCGCCGCTTCCGCTGCTCGGCGTAGATGTCTGATGCTCGCCGCCCCGTCGTCAAGAAAATTTCGAGCGACCGTCGGATCTTGCGCCGGTCGTTGGGGTGCCAGCGCCCGGCCATGACGGGGTCGACCCGTGTGAGCTCGGCCAGCAAGTTCTCTGTCGACTCGTTGAGGATCGGGAACTGTTTGCTGTTGTCCTCGAGGGTCTCATCCTTTCCGTCTGTTGTGTCTGCCCCCGTTTTATCATCCTCTCCTGCTACACCATCAACACCTTCAACGTCGGTTGCCCCTTCGACGAGATGGTCTTCAAACAGCAAACCGTCGGTGTAGTACTGTGAGCCGCCGACGACAATGGGCAGCCGTCCCCGACTGCGAATCTCCTGGATAATCTGCGAGGCTTCCCGCTTAAAGCGGTCAACGTGCCATGTTGGCTCGTGCAGACCGATGGTGCCCAGCAAGTGGTGCGGTATCCCTCGCTGCTCCTCGACCGAGATCTTGTTGGTCGTCACGGGCAAGCCGCGGTACATTTGCATGGCATCGGCGTTGATAATTTCCCCGTTGAACCGACAAGCCAACTCGACGGCAAGCTGCCTTAGTTAGTAAATGAAATCAAATAAAAATGAATGAGCAACCATGAAAAGCCCTCCAAGTCGTCTTACATCGGATTTTCCCGTGCCCGTCGAGCCGAGGACAACGACCAGCGGCTCGGTTGGGCGTGTCATCTGGGGTTTGGTCATGGCCAGTGCATGTCGTACAAACTGGCGGAAGCGGTGTGCGAGACGGCCGCTCATGGGCGAAGCAAATAAAATCGGCAAGGCTGCGTCTCGACATGGGTCTGGGTTGTCGTGATGGTGGGTGGGAACCTTGTAAGAGCCTTGCCCGATTTTTAGAGATGCACGTGAGGGAGCTCGCTGAACCCGTGTAACTGAATAAATGTGGGATCGAAAAGGTGGAGAACTTAAACTATTACACTAAACCATATCGGGAAGTCACGTCAAAGCTTGGGGCTCAGGGGCTGTTGGACGGGGCTAGTGACGGGGGGCTTGCATGGCATCACGTGCAGCTCCACACAACGGGAAGGAGGCCACATTGCTGCTTGGGTTTTGGGTTTTTGGGGGGTTGGGACGAGGCCAGGGGGCCCAATTGAAGCCAGATCACTCGCAGCTTGTGCGTTTGTGCGCGCTGTGCCAGGCAAAGCTATCGCGCCGTTTTGGTTTTTTCTCCCATATTCCACCAGCTTCAGCGCACCACCCCTTTTCTGTCGTGTCCTTTCGATCCTCCACTCAATTCGCATCCACACTGTGAACACCTCTCCCTTTTCCCTTTCCCTTCCTCCCCTTCTCTTTTTCCCTTTCCCTTTCCTTTTGTGCATCCATCCCCCTTTTCTCATCTAATTGTTTAATAGGAGAAGGGCGTGCTGCTATCCGGCCGACTCTTCTTTTTCTTTTCTTTTCTTCGTTCCTTTCTTCTTTCTGGTGCCGTTTTCCTTTTCTTCGTCCACTCCTTTACCAACCCGTTTCTTTCTCGACACAGCCATTCCAGGGCCGTTATCGATACAAACCGTCAAGATGAGCAGCTGTAAGTGCTTCGAGATGTCGCGTGGCATCGCTGGCGATGGTGATGGATAGGACGCGCGTGTCGCGATAGTCGACCTCGATCTCGACCTCGACTTCGACTTCGAAAACGATGTTCCGTCGCGAGAAGGGGGCTGCTTGGTCGCGTCGTGCGCCATTATCCGCCGTCGACTTTCCATCTCTTCTTCTCGAGCTCCAGGCTAACCGTGCCCTCCCTACTCTGTAGTACGATTCCTCGACCTCGTCAAGCCGTTCGTGCCGTTCCTCCCCGAGGTCCAGCAGCCGGAGACCAAGATTCCCTTCAACCAGAAGCTCATGTGGACGGGCCTGACGCTCCTCGTCTTCTTGATCATGAGCCAGATGCCCCTGTACGGCATTGTCTCGTCCGACACGTCCGACCCGCTGTACTGGCTGCGCATGATGATGGCGTCCAACCGCGGTACGCTGATGGAGCTGGGTATCACGCCCATCATCTCCTCGGGCATGGTCTTCCAGCTGCTTGCCGGCACCCACATGATCGACGTCAACCTCGACTACAAGTCGGACCGCGAGCTCTACCAGAGCGCCCAGAAGCTCTTTGCCGTCATCCTGTCCATTGGCACTGCCACCGTCTACGTCTTCACCGGTCTCTACGGCCCTCCCTCGGAGCTCGGCGCCGGCATCGTCTGCCTGCTTATCCTGCAGCTCTTCACCGCCGGCATGATCGTCATTCTGCTTGACGAGCTTCTGCAGAAGGGCTACGGTCTGGGCAGCGGTATCTCGCTGTTCATTGCCACCAACATCTGCGAGTCCATCATGTGGAAGGCCTTCTCGCCCACGAGCATCAACACCGGCCGTGGCCCCGAGTACGAGGGTGCCGTCATCGCCCTGTTCCACCTGCTGCTCACCTGGCCTAACAAGCAGCGCGCGCTGCAGGAGGCCTTCTACCGCCAGAACCTCCCCAACGTCATGAACCTGCTGGCCACGCTCGCCATCTTCGCGGCCGTCATCTACCTGCAGGGCTTCCGTGTTGAGATCCCCGTCAAGTCGTCGCGCCAGCGTGGTGCCCGCGGCTCGTACCCGATCCGCCTGTTCTACACCTCCAACATGCCCATCATGCTGCAGTCCGCTCTGTCGTCCAACATCTTCTTGATCTCGCAGATGCTGTACTCGCGCTTCTCCGAGAACCTGCTGGTGCAGCTCTTTGGTGTCTGGGAGGCCAAGGACGGCACCGCGCAGCTGTCGGCTACGTCGGGTCTGGTCTACTACATGTCGCCCCCGCTGAACTTCAAGGACGCGCTCCTGGACCCCATCCACACGGTTGTGTACATTGCGTACATGCTGACCGCCTGCGCCATCTTCTCCAAGACGTGGATTGAGGTGTCGGGCTCGAGCCCGCGCGATGTCGCCAAGCAGCTTAAGGACCAGGGCCTCGTGATGGCTGGCCACCGTGACCAGAGCATGTACAAGGAGCTCAAGCGCATCATCCCGACCGCGGCCGCGTTCGGTGGTGCCTGCATTGGTGCTCTGTCCGTTGCCAGCGACCTGATGGGTGCTCTGGGCTCGGGTACCGGTACCCTTCTTGCCGTCACGTAAGTTTTGCTCGCACACACTATTTTTTTGTCCCCCTCTCAAGCAGCATACTAACTTTCTTCCTAGGATCATCTACGGCTACTTTGAGATTGCGGCCAAGGAGGGCGACCTGTCCGGCATGGGCGCCGTCATGGGTTAAAGCCATGTACGTTGACTCCATCACCAACGATATCGTCGCTGATAGCGACTACTATATCTCGGGAGCATGCTCCAGAAGCAGCACACTACGTGCCTGGATCTTCTCTCCAGAGAATGGGGTACTTCTGAGAGACTTAGAAGTACTAGGAGGGGAGTGATGCGCTTTCCTTGTTTGAAAAGCAGCAACCAGCATCTACGAACAGGCTGGTAGGAGAGGGGCGTGTATCATATATTTCTTTGGAGGCCCCGACAAGTTTTCTCGAAAAGAATAAGAAAAAGAATGGAAGAAAAAAAGTATCGTTTGCCGGGCATATTTTGTCTTGTACTGGTTTAGAAAAACAAAAACAGACTCGGGCGGCGGGGAGTTTTTTCGACTATTTTCTTTGTATTTTGTCTTTTCTGGTCTTTCTTTGTATTGTTAGGAAAGGGCACCCAAAATGGTTTCATAAAAAAGAATCAACTTTAATTTTTTTTGTTTAACCACCTATTGTATATCGTAAGGCGGCAAGATCCGTGATTCCTGACTGCACGGATACAATAATACGTCTTCTGTGTGTGTCGCGGACCTTGGGTCTGCGACCCTTGTTTCGGTGAGGGCATCGGCAAGGGCTGAACCACGAATCTGCGCATCTTCCCTTCTGTCTCCATCTGGCAATATCCTATTTTCTTCAAATCGAATCTCTTCTTCGCGTAGAAAACACGCCCTCGCAAGGGCGATCTGTTCAGCCAACCCACTCATTGTGAGGTGGAAAAGTACCGCTTTCCGTTTGCATCTGAGACACGCCTTTTCCATTCCACTGGCCCGGGCCATCCCATTTATATTTTGGGATTGGACTGACGTCTACGTAAGGGCTGAACAAATCATAGCGTTTTCAAACTGTTCAGACTGGGAGAAATAGACGGGCAGTTGACTATCACAAGCCGGAGCTTCATTTGCTTTGTTGAACATACATTTTGCCTCTCTTTGCGTGCTCGCGTGGCATCAAATCCTGTGCAACATATTTCATCCTTCCGAGTAAATTAAAATGTATATTCTGTATTTATTTCTCACCCGTCATGGATTGTATTCTCGTGTTCTGTGAAAAGCCAAGCCTTACTGTCATACGAAGGTGGTGGGTGACACAAAAAAGAGGTGCAGAGAGACACTGAATGGCAGTGGAGAAAACGGAGGCAAGGAAAAAGCAAGCAAGTAAGATGCACACAAAAGGCGATCTACGATTGCCCGTGGTTAAGAGATCTGCACATACCACAGGGAGTGACATGATAAAGGGACGTCAGGGTTGAAATTAGGGACGACGTAATAGAACAAAAAAAGAAGCAAAGGGAAAGGCCAAAAAATGAACCCCTTTGCCGACAAATGCCCTGTAAATTGAGAAGCAATGGTTAGCAGGGGCGCACCAGTCAATGCCAAGGGACGTTGACAAGATGAATGAGGGATACGTGATGGACGAAAAAAAAGACGCCTATGCTGTATTACGGCGCGTCGGATATTGGTCACTCTATTTCAAAGGATGCTTACCTCGCGTCTAAGGCGGCTGGTTGGCTGGCACGGAACAGAAACCACGAGGCAAGTTGCAGGCAGTATATGGTATACGACATACGACGTAGAGTACAGAACAGAGGGCACAGGACAGACAAGGCACGGGGCAGCGGTGAGAGCCAGAGAACCAGAGGGCCAGAAGGCCGAAGCCGGACAACGGAAGACGGGAGACGGGAGACAAGATGCGGTCGCGGCTCTGATGGTAACCAAACTCTGCCGTCCACTGGTAAGTTGGCGCAGTTCAGTCTCAAGGCTCGCGGGCCAGCAAACCTTTTGAACGTGGAAGGCACTCGGGTAGACATGGCACAGGGGGGGCGCTAAATGACAATAAAGTGCCCGAAAAGGGAAATCTGCTGTCCAAGTGTCGGAGATGGCCTTTCCCACAAGGCCGCAGGGCCCCTTCTCATATCAGATGCTCGGCTGTTGACGATTATCGTTATTGCACTAAGCGCCAATGAAAAGACCTGACAAGCATTGATAACCCGGCACGGAGTGTCAATTCTGTTCTCCATAAGTACGCCTGTCATAAATAACGAAATAGAGTGGCGGCTCATGTATCATTTTTGGCCGATGACTCCCCTTTCCTTGCGTCCCCTCTCGTCTCCGCTCCAGGTTCTGGCACCATGCGAGGTGTGTGCCACGGCAGGGAGCACTGCACCTGTCTGTCTCTCCTCGGCACCTTTTTTTCGTTTTTGCTTGCACACACATTTTTACCTGCACCTTGTTTGCCTTGCACTTGAACATGGAGGCGAGCTGCAGGTGATGCTAAAACCCCATGCTGCATGCATATTGACGCATGCACGACAAAGAGGGGGCGTTTGCTTCTCCATACAGCGTCGGTCCTTATGGTTGATTTTCTTGCCGAGTCCTTCGTAACCGCTGCCATTCGCCTATTTGTCTACGACGTTCGACTATTCGCTGTCGACTGGACACTGGAATGCTGAACGACATACCAGTGAAGTTTGCCTGGAGAGCTTGTCTCCACTGGCGCCTGTTTGCCGGAAGCAAACAAGGGACACGGGAAAGTAAGACATGGCAAGCTGAGCCAACTGGGGACGTCAATTTCAACAACGCCCTTTTTTCAGCCTGATCTGATCTAGTCAAAGACGTGAGTTATCTGGCAGTGAGCTTGTCGTTGTCGTTGTCATCGAAACGACTCAAAACGACAAAAGCTTGTTCTGGACGGAAGCGGCCCACAGCAGCCGTGCAGCGGGCGGCGAGGTTCAACAAGTGAAGTAGAAAAAGAGCCACGCCTCAACCCAAGGCGCGACCCAGCTCTCCGTCCTCCGTTTTGTTCTCCGTTGCTCGTCCTCGGCCGACGTCGTCTCGCCGCCGCTTGCCGTTAGTGTGGTACGGGGTAAAAGGGCGCGTGCGGTCGCATTGCAGGCATTGCAGGGCATATTGCAAGCGTAAGATACTCCGTATTGCAGTCGTATTCGCAGTCGTCATGGCGTCCTCTGCCTTGGAGCGAGAGATTGATTAAAAAAAAGGAGACTCTGGATCGCCATGGCTTGTCGCGGCCTTTGGGAATTGGGAACAACTGATAGCATGGATAGGGTAGAAATTTGGCCCTATCGACGCGGCCATCCGCGCTTCAACAGGCGAGTTATGGAGACCTCTGCTCCTTCCCCCTCCTTCGTTGAAAATGCGAATGCGCCCCTTCTCCTCTTTCCCTCCCCTGTCTGTGCCAGCCTCCTCTTCCTTCTTCATCGGCCTGCCGAAAGCGGGGCGGCGCCATGCAGCATCTCACTTACATACCGTTAGCAGCAGGAGCGGCAGAATTGGTTTTGTAAGATAGGAAAGAGCGATGCACCACTGCACCGTTCGTTCTTTACACACGGCTGGACTCTCCTTCTTTGGGGTCTTTGGGGTCTTTGGGGCTCTCTCCTATCACTCCGTGCATGCCAAACTCCGCGTATTTCACCATGTAGTTTGCAAGGCGTGGCGCCCGGCGTAGAAAACCTCGAAAGAAAAACGAAGAAAGGAAAAGGCGGAAGACGGCTGCGCGCAAGCGGCCCCATCCTGCGAGTTAGTGGTTTAGCAGTCTAGTTTAGCGACAAGGGGCGGCGGGGTGCTTTTGGGACTCTGTCGAAATGGGAAGGAGCTTAGTGCAGCAAATGTGTCAAAAAAATAAAAATAAGTAAAAGAAGAAAACAAACCTAGTGGCTGTTCACAGAGTTATCTGATCCGACGAGACCACCCCCTTTATCGGCGCTCATGCTTGTTTCTCACAGCTGCCTTGTCTTTCTGGCACTGCTGCCTTGCCATTGCGCTGAGCGGCAGCGCGATGAGGTGCTCAGGCAGCAACTTTCAGTGCCTTTCGTGCTTGTTGATTCCTCACGTTTGTTGACTTTTCGGGGCTCTTGTATGGCTTTTTGTCTCTATTGAATGGAAGCCTGCGGCATCATGATCCGAAGAAGAGCAGTAAACACAGTAAACACAGTCAACACAATACATCTCGTAAACAACAACACAACAAAAGAAAAAGCTCCGAGCTTCGCACCGGCGCTTGAGTCAGTGCAAGGGAACTTCCAAGGCCCGTTCATTTCATAATTCCGGGTCCGGGGCGGGGGAAACGAGATGGAAAGAGCAAACGAGGGAAGGAACGAGGAGGTGGTTCGAGGCAGATAGCATCAACCAAGGCCCCCAAGCCGAGAATAACGAGAGAAAACGTAAAAAAATCACCAGCGGTGAGGAACCCCGTCGCTGGCCTTGCCTGCCCGTATTGCCTGGTTTCGCCGCCGGCACGCTGTATCTTTTCTTTCTTTACGACATACAAGTATCGTACTCCGTACTTCTTCGCCGCAAAATGCGTCGGCGCTAGGATGGCTTTGATAGCCTAAAATGCCAGTCTAAAACCGGCCTACCCTGCTAACTCTGCTCACTGGCGTGCCCTGGGGACAACCCCTGGGGCGTTGTCCCCTTGCTCCTTCCCAACTGAGAGATGCGTTTCTTTTGCGCGTACAGACGCGCCCGCACATGATCCGCAGCAGGAGCCACCCTGAGCAAGACACCCACCCCACTTGCCTTGTCCGCTCACTCTCCTCACGTTCTTCTGCGCTCTCTTGCCTATCCCTCTCGAGTTGTTTCTGGTGTCGCTGTGTCGCTGAAGCAGCCTTCCCGCTCTTTCCTGTATTCGGCGATTTTGCTCGTGCTGGTCCGATTCCAGATGCTGGCTCGCTGTCAAGCCTGTGGGCTCGCTGTAACACCGTCGTAGCTGCCCTTTTCTAGCTGCCTTGCTGTCGACATATTTCCTCATATTTCACCTTGCCTCCCTTGGCACCGCTCTTTCCTTATCTACTTTTATCCTTTTCTTCGCTCCTTCTTCTTTTCTCTTTTCTTCCTCTTGGCTCTTTCCCTCTTCTATTTCCTCCTTTTCTTTCCCTTTGCTCTTCTCTCCGTTTCAATCTCAAAATATCATCAAGTATCTTACGTCTTCTCTTTGCAACCATCGAACATGCCTTGTCACCTCTCCATCTCCACGGCCCTGAACTAACGACGCCATCCTAGCGCGCGTTCTTCCACGCACCCCCCTCCTTCGGCGGACACATCGATCTTCTTTTGACCGCAACGACGCTTGTGTTCTTGGCTGGCCAGTCGCGGCTTTACAGTGGTCGCCGCCCCGATCTCAGCACGCAAAAGCGGTGTTATTATTAAGCTTGGCCAACAAGCATTTCTACCAAATCTCTTTCACCTGCTTTTTTTTTTTTTGCCTGTTCTATTTTTTTCTTTTACGTCTTTATCTTTAGGATTGATTGTCACGTTGCTTTCGCTGGCTGTTTTCTTCCCTTTTCCCTTCCTTTCTCCCTTTCCCCTCCTCTTCCTCTCTTTCTCTTCCCCTTCCTTTCCCTTTCCTGTCTTCTCTCCTCTTCCTCCCCTCCTCCCGTTTGCTTGTTCATCTCTCTCTCCTCATTGACGCCAATCGCTTCGAGCTTCTCCAAATCCACCCCCGGCTCAGCTACGCACCTGAGCACTCGAAACAGTGTGGGGGTTATCCAGCATGGCCGCTGCGTCATGCTCCTGGCCGATATGGCGCGTTGACGATTTCACGGTCTGCTTCCAGCGCGAGTAAGTTTTTTGAGCTTTCTTTCACATGCGCGCGCACGATACACCTCTTTGTCCCTCTTTGTCGTGACTGCTAACATTTTTTACCAAGCTACCTCAAAACCTATCTCCCGATTGTTATTCTTTCCCTTTCGTTCCTTGTCGCCGCTTTCCAGACCATCCGCCGCGTCGGCAAATTAAAACAGAAGCAGCACCGGTCCGGTCTCGGCTACCAGGGTCTGCGCGCCAGACTCGACAGCCAGTCTTCTGCCGCAGGCCGCACTGAGCTTCCCCCTCCCAGCCCGCTCGACAGTGACGACGAGAGCAACGGCGCTTCTGCTAACCACAGCAGCACCGCTGTGGCTGACGATGACGACGACAACAACGACAACGAGGAGGCCGATGACGGCCTCGTGATCGGTGGCGGTCCCATTACCCTGGCCCGCACCACCACCAAGGGCTCGATTGTGCAGGCCGACCGGCCGACCGGCCAGGCTTTCTCGATCGTCATCGAGGAGCTTGCCATTGCCGGCCTCATTGCTGTGAACGTGATTGCCCTGGCCAAGGGTGGCTTCTCTGGACACGAACTCGACGGCGATGCGCCTGCATCCAAGGGCCGCGCGGCGGCTATTGTTGGCCTTCTAACCTGGCTCTATGCTGCGCTTTTCGTCAACCTGCGCCTGGTCGCTGGCGTCTCCGGCAAGTCGCGGTGGCAGGTCCCCAACCTGTGGAACCACACCGCCATCATCTACTCGGCGCAGTGGCTCTTTTCGCTCGTTATCTTCCGCTCTGTCTTCGTCAATCCGACTTCGCAACTCGCCAAGATCCTCGTTATTGTCGAGTTCTCCCTGACGTCGCTGCTCTTCATCCTGGCCATCACCACCCGCAAGGGCAACAAGACTGCTCTTCTGGAGTGGGAGGATGGCCTGCCGCCGTCGCGCGAGGGCCTCGCCTCCATTCTCTCGGACTTCACCTTTACCTGGGTCGACCGCATCATGTGGGAGGGCTATAAGGAGCCCCTGGAGATGGAGCGCATCTGGAATCTGGACCCCAAGGACAAGGCCGGCACCGTTCTGGCGCGGTACCGCAAGGTCAAGAAGACCCTGTCGCTCGGTGTCCACCTGCTGCTGTACTTTAAGCGTGAGCTCATTGTCCAGACCGGCTGGGCCATCATGTCTGGTGTCTTCACCTTCGCCCCGACTATGCTGCTCAAGGCCATCCTTGAGTACGTCGAGCACCCCGACCAGGCCCCGCGCAACGTTCTATGGCTCTACGTCATCCTCCTGCCCGTCACCGATTTGATCCGCTCGTTTGGCGACAACCAGGCGCTCTGGGTTGGCCGCAAGATCTGCATCAACATCCGCGCCATTCTCGTTGGTGAGATCTACGCCAAGTCTCTCCGCCGTAAGGCCGCCGCCGGCAACGACACCGTGCTTGGCGACAAGGCCGACAAGGCGGCAGCCAAGGCCGAGGCCAGTGCAAAGGAGGCCGGTTGGTTGGCCTCGATCAAGCGTAAGCTCGGTCTCAAGAAGGCTGACCAGAACAACACTACCGGCGGTGTTGCGAACGGAGCGGCGAACAGTGACGTCGAGGCCGCGACCACTGGTGCCGGTGCGAAGGACAAGGACGACGACAACTCGGACGAGCAGGCGAACATTGGTACCATCATCAACCTCATGTCTGTCGACAGCTTCAAGGTCTCCGAAGTCACGGCCTACCTGCACTTCCTGGTTGCTTCTGCGCCCACGCAGCTCCTCGTCTCCATCTACCTGCTGTACCGCGTCATGGGCCTCAGCGCCGTCCCCGGCTTCATCATCATGGCTCTGCTCCTCCCTGTCAACATTGGTTTTGCCAAGGCCTTCCACTCGACCCAGAAGAAGATCATGGCGGCTACCGACAAGCGCATCCACGCCACCAACGAGATCCTCCAGAACATCCGCATCGTCAAGTACTTCGCCTGGGAGCTTCGCTTCGGCAACATTGTCGACGAGAAGCGCCGCGCCGAGCTGCTCGCCCTGCGTAAGCGTTACATTATCTGGGCGTGCGCCGTCGCCGTCTGGAACACCGTTCCCATTCTGATTACCTTCTGCTGCTTCCTGATCTACACCATTGTCGAGAAGAAGCCCCTGTACCCGTCCGTCGCCTTCACGGCTATCTCCCTGTTTATGCTGCTGCGGTACCCGCTCGACCAGCTCGGCGACATGATTGCCCACGTCCAAGAGTCCCAGGTCTCCATTGATCGTATCGAGGAGTTCCTGACCGAGGAGGAGACCGAGAAGTTCGACCAGCTCGGCCTGGACAACATCGACGAGGCCACCGGCGAGCGCGTCATTGGTTTCCGCAAGAACGCCAGCTTCATCTGGGGCGGCAAGAACGTCGTCGCCGAGGACGGTTCGATGGCGTTCCGCCTGCTCGATCTCGACGTCGACTTCCAGATCGGCAAGCTCAACGTGATCACTGGTCCCACTGGTTCCGGCAAGACGTCCCTGCTCATGGCTCTGCTCGGCGAGATGACCATCATCAACGGCAAGGTGTACTTCCCTGGCGGCCGCAGCCGCGAGGATGTGCGCCCCGACCCGGAGACGAACCTGGCTGAGACGTGCGCCTACGTCGCCCAGCAGGCGTGGCTCGTCAACGCTTCCATCAAGGAGAACATTCTCTTCTCGTCGCCCTTTGACGAGCAGCGGTACCGCGACGTCATTGTGGCCTGCGCCTTGGAGCGTGACCTGCACGAGACCCTGGACAACGGTGACGAGACTTTGGTCGGCGAGAAGGGCATTACCCTGTCTGGTGGCCAGAAGCAGCGCATCTCTCTTGCCCGTGCCCTGTACTCGAACTCCCGTCACCTGCTCCTGGACGACTGCCTGAGCGCCGTCGACTCGCACACTGCTCAGTGGATCTTCAACAACTGCATCCGCGGCCCGCTCATGCGCAACCGCACTTGCATCCTGGTCACGCACAACATCTCGCTCTGTGTCCCCTTCTCCGACTTTGTCGTCGTCATGAACAACGGCCGCATCACCAACCAGGGCCCGTCCCAGGAGGTCATTGCCTCTGGCGTCCTCGGCGAGGAGGTCCTGCACAAATCTGCGTCTGGCGCCGCCGACATCTCGCGCATCCCGTCCCGCGTTCCCTCGAGCGTCGGCGATGAGGCTGAGAACGGCGACGGTGCCACGCTCATTGACAACGGCGGTGCGGCGGATCCCTCTCTGCCCAGCGGTGGCAACGGCGCTGCCGGTTCTGCCGCCGCTACGAAGAAGAACAAGACGAACAAGAAGCAGGATGCCCTCGAAGAGACCAAGGCAACGGGCGCCGTCAAGTGGCCGGTCATGAAGCTGTACCTTGGCTCCATGGGCCCGTGGTGGTTCTGGGTCGTCGCTACCTGCGTCTTCTCATCCCAGCAGCTCTCTCTCGTCGCCTCCAACCTGTGGATCAAGGAGTGGTCGAACCAGTACGCTGAGGAGGCCAGCGCCGTAGCTTCTGTGGCTGCCTCGCGCCTCAACTCGACCCTCGGCTCGCTCGCTGCCAGCAGCGTGGGCCAGACCTCGCTGTTCTCCCGTTCGCTCTCGCACGTCTTCTCGCCCAACACCGTGAGCCACATCACCTCGGTCTCGCAGCAGTGGATCCCCAAGAACTCGACCGTCTTCCAGGCCGATTCGGCCCTTGAGGCCATCATGGCGCCTGAGGTCAACGCGCACTACTACATCACGGTCCTAGCTGCCATCGGCCTGATCGGCGCCGTCTTTGCCTTCATTCGCGACCTGTGGATCTTCTTCGGCTCTCTGACCGCGTCGTGGAAGCTGCACAACCGCCTGATGCACTCGGTATCCTTTGCCCGCTTCAAGTTCTTCGACGTGACCCCGCTCGGCCAGATGATGAACCGCTTCAGCAAGGACCTCGAGGCCGTTGACCAGGAGGTGGCCCCTGTGGCCATTAGCGTCATGACGTGTGCTCTCGCCATCTGCATCACCATCGTCCTGATTGCCTCCATCACCCCTGGCTTCCTGGTTGCCGGTATCTTCATCACGGCTCTCTACGTCCTGCTGGGCAAGTTCTACCTCGGTGCGTCGCGCGACTTGAAGCGTCTCGAGTCTGTGCAGCGCAGCCCCCTGTTCCAGCAGTTCGGTGAGACGCTCTCGGGCGTCACGACCATTCGCGCCTACGGCGACGAGCGCCGCTTTGTCCGTGACAACCTGTCGCGCATCAACTCACAGCTCCGGCCCTTCATCTACCTGTGGGCGGCTAACCGCTGGCTCGCATTCCGGACTGATCTCCTGGGCGACTTTGTGTCCTTCTCTGCCGGTGTCTTTGTCATTCTGAGCCTTGGTACGATCGATGCCGGCTCGGCTGGTATCTCTCTCAGCTACGCTATTGGGTTTGCCGAAAACATCCTCTGGCTCGTGCGCCTGTATGCTATGAACGAGCAGAACATGAACTCGGTGGAGCGCATCAAAGAGTACCTCGACGTCGAGCAGGAGGCGCCGGCCATTCTGGACGAGAACCGTCCGCCCGCCAACTGGCCGAGCCAGGGCTCCGTCGAGTTCATTGACTACACCACCCGGTACCGCGCTGAGCTTGAGCCCGTGCTGCGCAACCTGACGTTCCGCATTGCCCCGCATGAGAAAGTCGGCATTGTTGGCCGCACCGGTGCCGGCAAAAGTTCGCTGGCGTTGGCTCTGTTCCGCGCCCTTGAGGCCGAGACAGGCAAGATCCTGATTGACGGCATGGACATTGGCATGATTGGCCTCCGCGACCTGCGCGAGTCGATCACGATTGTGCCCCAGGAGCCGACCCTGTTCATGGGCACCATCCGCAGCAACCTGGACCCCTTTAGCACTTTTACGGACGAGCAGATCTTTGCCGCCCTCCGCCGCGTGCAGCTGATTGGCCCCGACGAGTCGATCCCGTCGACCCCCCGCGCTGCGACGCCGACTACGGCTGTGGAGACTGTTGCCGCGACTTCTTCAACGGCCCCGCCGACGCCCTCGTCGCCGACCGCCACCAACAAGAACGTCTTCCTCGACCTGTCGTCGCCGGTGACCGAGTCCGGCTCGAACTTGTCGCAAGGCCAGCGCCAGCTGCTGTGTCTCGCGCGCGCGCTGCTCAAAAACTCGTCGATTCTACTGATGGACGAGGCGACGGCGTCGATCGACTACGCGACGGACTCCAAGATCCAGGAGACGCTGCGCGAGCTGACGTCGACGATCGTGACGATCGCGCATCGTCTGCAGACGATTGCCGACTACGACAAGGTCCTGGTGCTGGACCGCGGCACGCTCGTGGAGTACGGCCACCCGTGGGAGCTGATGAAGAGCAAGGACGGTGTGTTCCGGTCCATGTGCGACATGAGCGGTGACTACGAGACGCTGGCCAAGGTGGCCAAGAAGGCGTACCGTGACAAGAACCTGATTGACGTGGACGGCGAGGAGCAGCAGGAGTAATGTTGTGAAGTGGTGAAGTGATGAGAATGATAGAAAGAAGGGGCCGAAAAAAAGTTGTACATATAGAAAAATGTCTGTAATTGGGCGGCTCTTCTGTTTTCCTTTTTGTCTTCTCTGTCTTGTTTTCTTGTCTTATTAGTTTTTACTTTCCTTTTCTTTTTCTATGTTGTCTTTTCTGTTTGTTCATTGCTCCTGTCTTTACACCCAAACCTTGATCACCTCATCGATTTGGATAGACGGAGGGCACGGCGTTTCTTTTTTACGGCGTAGTTTTTTTTTTCTATAAACAATAAAAGCTTGAACATAGACATTTGTGTTTTGAAAACCAGGGCAAATGAGCTTCGCCGATGTAATAGTGGCGATTTGATAGTAGCCTTGTCCCCCCACTATGAACCTCGCTGAAGAGGCAGCGCTAAATTATGGAGCCTAATTCAACACCCTCCATCCTTTCCCCAGACAACATATGTCGTAATACAGCACAAAGACCCTCCCATTATTTACTTTCTCCCTTTGTCTGTACATCGGTTGTGCTGTTCGTAAGCGGCTTTCGCAACCCCTTTCCCTTCCTCTTCCTCCCCTCTACGGCATGCCGTCGTCATAGCCCGTGCAATGACCCCGCCAGCCATGGCAGTACCGGCCACCTCCTCCTCTTCCGCCACCTCTATATCGGCCGTCGGTGACGAGTTCCGCGACTACCCGTTCCTCGCCCACGATGAGTTCACCGAGGTATGCCACGATTTTGACCGCATCTACCGCCAGGCCACGCTCGGGCCGCTGCGACGCCGGTGGCGGGTCTCGGTCTGCACGGCCTTTAACACGTCCTTTTTCTCGGGCAGCGACTCCACGACGTATCTGCAGATCACGCGGCCGCTCGAAAACAGTGCGGCTGCGCACGACGACGAGCTGGCGGACGTGCTGGGCCAGTTCTCGTTTGGCGACGAGAACGCCGACGCTGGCATTGACGAAGATCAGGCCATGGCCATGGCCGAAGACGCCGACGAGGCCGCGCTGACAAAAGCGCCACCTTTGACAAAAGCCAACTACGGATACGTCACGTACGAGGTGCATCTGCACCCGACATACCGGGCACCTTGCCTGTGGTTCTCGCTGCACGGGCTACCCAACGGCGAGCCGCCGCTGAGCATCGACACCGTATTCCGGCATCTTGTGCCGGCGCAGTTCCAGGACCGGCTGCGGGCCATGGGCAGCATCGGGGGCATCTCCGCAGACGTACGTATTGGGTGTGGGCAAAAATGAAGTGAAAAAGAAAGCCCTGTTATAGTTTTATACGCCGTACGCCTTGACAAAACCCTATGCTAATGACTACATGCTCCCCAATAGTACCACCCGATCACCGGGGTTCCGTCCTTCTTCGTCCACCCGTGCCTCCTCGGCGAGACCATGTCGGGCTTTGACTGCACCAAGAAGAGCTACCTCATGGTGTGGCTGGGCCTCGTGGGCGGCTGTGTCGGCCTCTGGGTCCCAAAAGAAATGGCCCTGACGTGAAAGGGCGTCGACGCTCGTTTGTGTGTGCGCGCCCGCTTTCGTCCGCCTGTCCTTATCCCTCTTCTTGACTTGAAGACAGTCCAAGAGCTCGTGTTGGGATACGGCCACAGAATCCCTCTAAATAAGATTAGGAGAGGATTCCACACTCGAAATCATGAGAAATAGGGTATCATTTTTTCGCATATCCTCTCGAGATCCTCCCTGATCATTTTTTGACCCTTTTATTCGTCATCGCTGTCTTCCTCCATGGCCACATCACTATCTTCGTCCTCCTCTTCTTCCTCTTCCTCCTCATCGCGTGTCCGTTTCTGGCCGCGCGCCGCGTCAGACCCAGGAGCTGCTGCTGGCGCGCCCTTTCCTGCTTGTGCGGAGCCGTTTGCTGCTGATGCAGCAGCGGCGGCTGCTGGTGCGGAAGATGTCGCCGCCCCTGGTGCGGGCGCGTTGAAGATGCTCTGCTGGAGGTCGGTGACCTCGACGGTCTGCGCCGCAGACGGCAGCTGGAAGGTGCCATCGAGCCGCGCCACGACGTTGGATTTTGACTTTGCGTACGAGATTTTCTGTACATAGCGACGATAGTTAGAATTTGAACGGGAAGCGCGAAAAAATAAAACCAAGGGAACAGTCGAGCAAGACCTACCAAGTCGTGACCGAAAAACACAAACCCCTCGAGCGACCGCATGGCTTGTGTTGCCGCCTGCACGTCCCGGAAGACAATGTGTGCCTGCCCGCGCATCTTCATCGTCCGGAGCGCCACGACGTCGAGCACGGTGCCGTAGGTGGAGAAGAGCAGGTAGAGCGCCGTCCGCAAGTCGTCCTTTTTTATCTTGGCCGACGGCAGGTTGTGCACATAGAGACTGTCGCCCGTGTTAGCAATGCCCCTATACCCATATTCTTCCTCATGTCCCTCATCATCACTCACGTCTGGTTTGGCGGCACGGCCGCGGCCTTGCCTGGCGGTGCGCCTGGTGGAGGGCCACGCGACGAGACCGTTGTCGACATTGTGCAGGGAGAGAAGGAGGAACGGGGGTCAATTGCCGTTGCAAGGCACGGAAAATGAGGTCGCGATGCAGGTCTTCGTCGAGGAGAGGGTGTGTGACTGTGAGCAAACAGAGGTGGGAGGGGCGTGGCCTGGCTGTGATGGGTGCTGTTTTTTCGCGTCGTCACGAAAAACGTCGTTTTTGCTTGCTTTGAGCCTCGAGGTGCCTGGCTATTTTCGCTATTTTATTTCAATTTTCTTTTATTCCTGATTACATAAGGTCTCAAGGCGCTATCGTCCCAGTGAAAGGCAGGCGCAGCACCGCCCCGAGCTGCCCCTCCTTCAGGGAGCCCCACACTGCGTTGTCGTATTCCACAGCTTGATTGAGTGCCGCCTACGCAATTGCGGCGCATCAGCTTCCAGCCATTCCGAACGTCTTCCATCTTCCACCCCCAACATCGCAACTTCACTTCCAACTCGCCCAGCGTCGTGATAGTAGAGAGCTACTCCTATCACACACGGGATCTATCGCTGACGACACATAAACCCCTCCTCCGCATCAACAGCACCCTCAACCGCCACAATGGCCGCCCCCGAAGTCCACCACCTCTTCCACCACCCCATCGCCGACCACTCGTTCTCGGCCGATCGCCAGACGCTCGCCGTTGCCCGCGACACCTCGATTGACCTCTATGGCCGTGTCGGCAAAGCCTTCAAGCTCAAGGACGAGCTCAAGGGCCACGACAAGACTGTCACCAGCGTCGACATCGCGCCAAACAGCGGCCGCATCGTGACCTGCTCGCAGGACCGCAACGCCCTCGTCTGGGAGCCCTCGCCCACGGGCTACAAGCCCACGCTCGTGCTGCTGCGCATCAACCGTGCTGCCACTGTTGTGCGCTGGTCGCCCTCCGAAGAGAAATTCGCCGTCGGCTCCGGCGACCGCGTCATCGCCGTCTGCTACTTTGAGCAGGAGAACGACTGGTGGGTGTCCAAGCACCTGCGCAAGCCCATTCGCAGCACCATCACCAGCGTCGCCTGGCACCCCAACTCGGTGCTGCTGGCCGCCGGATCGACGGACGCGCACGCCCGCGTCTTTTCCAGTTTCCTGAAAGGCACCGACACCCGCCCGGAGCCCAGCGCCTGGGGCGAGCGTCTGCCCTTCAACACGGTGTGCGGCGAGTATTTGAACAACGCCGCGGGCTGGGTGCACGCCGTGGCCTTTTCGCCGAGCGGCGACGCGCTGGCGTTCGCCGCGCACGACAGCAGCATCACGGTCGTGTACCCGAGCGCGCCCGACCAGCCGCCCAAGGCGGTGCTGAGCATCCCGACGCAACTCTTGCCGTTCTCGTCGCTCTTCTGGAACGGCGAGACGGAGATCATTGCGGCCGGCTACGACTGCGAGGCGTTCCGCTTCCAGGGCGGCGAGCAGGGCTGGGCGCTGGTGGGCTCGCTCGAGGCCAAGGGCGGGCGGCCCGGTCTGGGCGGCGACGACCGCGAGGAGTCGGCGCTCAACATGTTCCGGCAGATGGACCTGATGGGCCGCACCAAGAACGACACGCAGCTCAAGACGACGCACCAGAACACGATCAACACGATCCGGCCCTTTGAGTCATCCGCCAGCGGCGTGACCAAGTTCTCTTGTACGTTCTACCCCCCTTTTTTCTACCGGGACCACTATTTCCATCAGTCTGCTAACCTTTCTTCAGCGAGCGGTGTTGATGGCCGTGTCGTCATTTGGCACACGTAAGCCACTGGGCATTTGTGCCTAGCATAATCAAGCCTTCGAGTACATAGAAACAAAGCAATGCATTTATAGTTTCCGTTCACCTGATGCCGTCTTACCACCACTCGTGAGAGCGTATACTGCCTGATTGTTTATTTTTGCGCTTTTTTTTGTAGAAAGTACAGACTTCAGTGCCAAATGTGATATAAAACATGCCAGAAACTCATGCCCACTCCATCCAATCCTGTAGCCAGTCCAACGGTCCGTATCCATAAACTTTTGTTGCTATTTTATAGTTTTATGTCTTTTTAATGTCTTTTTTATGTCTTCGTCTTTCTTTATCATGTATAGTTCGCTTCATGCACACCACCTTCCCTCAACGGAACGGAATGCGCTTTCGTCCCTCGTTGCATCTCGCTGGGGCTTCCTAGCTGTTGCGCGTGTTTTGGATGGCGAGCACGAGAATGTCCGTCGCACCGACCTTGACGAGGTTGTCCATCACCGTCGCAATCTTCTTCTTCTCGACCATGGCGCTGACCGCCACCCAGTTGGCCTCGTCCAGAGTCGTCACCGTCGGGGCGCGCTTGCCGGGCGTGATCGAGGTGGCCTCGTGCAGGCGGTCGCGGGGAATGTTGTACTGGCACAGCACGAACTTTTGCGCCGTGATGACACCGCCGATGCGCGACGCAATCAGCTCGACGAGCTCGGGGTTGCTCGGCGCCTTAGACTTGATCAGGATCGCCGACGAGTCGACCACGGTGTCGATCGCCTTGAGGCCCGCAGCCCGCATTGTCTCGCCGGATTCTTCACCACCGTCAGTAAAAAAAAACAAGAGGGGGGCGACATCAGTATCACGGCACACGCAACTCACCGACAAGGTCGACGATGCCGTCGGCGACGCCGAGCGCGCAGGCGGCCTCGACACTGCCGCTGAGCTCAATGATCTTGGTCCGCAGCTTGCGCGGCGTCACGGCCGGGCCGTCTTGCTCCTGCTCCAGGCGCGCAAAGTACTCCTCGGCCAGGTGCACAAAGCTGGTGCCAATGTTCTTGCCGACCAGGTCCTTGGGCTCGACGTAGCTGCCCTTCTCCGGCACCTGCACCTGCAGCTTGCAGGCGCCAAAGCCCAGCTCCATGACGGTCTCGCAGCCCTTGGGCTTGCTTGCTGTTGTTGACGATGACGATCCGGCGGCAGCGGCCGCGTCTGTGAGGTCACCGAGGTCGCCCGACAGCGTCCGCGCGTGGGCGACGGAGCGCACGCCGGCATCGTGCTCCTGGACCTGGTCGAAGCCCGTGATGCCGAGATCGCACTGGCCCTCGCCCACAAACGTCGGGATGTCGGCGGCGGGCAGGAAAACGAGAGCAATCGGGAGGTTCTTGACGAGGGCGATGTCGAGGCGGTTCTCGCGGCGGAACTGGATGTCGGCGCCGCTCAGCAGGTCGAGCGCGGCAAGTTGGAGACGGCCCTCTGGAGGATGTTAGCGGTTGAGGAGAGCAAGACGCCAGCCATGAGGCAAACAGAAGACCACCTACTCTTGGGGATGGCAAAGAGCAAACGCCCGCCCAATCTAGGTCACAGTATTAGCATTCTGACAGCCAGCCTCAAGAACACCTCGAGTACATAACCGCGGGCCGTCCAGCGTGACTCACGAGTGAACCAAATCCATGGCTGGTGGTTGGAGCTGTGTGCGACGATAATAGAGCGTCAATGGAGGGGGTAGAGGTGAAGAGAGGTGCTCCGAATCAGACGAAGCTCGCAGGAGGGATCAGGTCGGTGGATCGGGGGGTGTCTTGCTGGGTTGCGCAGTCCGTTGGGGCGGAATCGACGTTGGGTTTATATGGGCTTCTGTGGTTGACGATGCAGCACTAGGCGGGGTAGACGGACGCAATGCGACGAGGCGGATGTGCCAGATATAAATTGCAATTTGCTGGTTTCTGGGTCGGGGCTCTGGTGGGACGGCTGGTGAGGGGAAGAGAGGGCCAGAGTACGGAGAATGGACGATGTTGTTACTCTCGCTCCGTTTTTCAGAAAATGACTCGACGTCAATGGGCAGCCGTTTTTTCTTTGACGATTTTATTGATTTTTTTTTCTGTTGTATGTCCCGCGCTTTCCTCCTCCATTTTTTTCTTAGTGCCTTTCCTCAGGCCCCCGAGTTCCTAGATCGGACTTTCCCAGCACGCGCATTGGCTCCTGTCGCTCGTTGGCTCGCTCTTCAATGCCCGCCGCAGTCGCTAGGCCAGGCCCTCATTGGGCCCTTTCATCTGGTCTTCTAATAAGGCGAGGCCACGCCCCCGCGCAACTCGTGCCTGCCGCGCGAATTCAGGAGGTCAACCCGTGGAGGGTAGGAGCGACTCGGCGGCTACTATTCCGTCTCATCACGCAAGTGCACGGCAGGCGCGACCGAAGTGGTGACGGTCGTCTCTTTCCAGTGTGTATCTAAAGATGCCGGTCGTTACTTCCTTCGGCTTTCAAGACGTCAAGAGGCCGTGACAATTTGCGACTGGCTCTGTGCGACATATTAGACGAGAGACGAGGTCGGAGGCTGTGTGTGCATGTGCGACTCACTGCACGCCGCACAGAGAGAGAGTCTGGCTTATATCTGACATGCCGCCAAGTAAGGCGCAGGCCGTGTTCTTCAGCCTTCCTGTTCTCTCTCTTCCGTCGTTCTAGTTACGACAATACGAGCAGTATTAATACTTGGCGCAGCGCTCTTCGCAGCGAGTACGTGTTTTCGTCGTAATCCTCTTAATTTAGCAGACGGCGTCTCCTTAAAACCCATCGCTCTTGCTGTGTAAATCCGTATTCGTGTCGCTAAAAGTGGAAAGCGCGATCAGCGCAGCCAGGCCATTGGGTGCAGGCGACGTCACCTCTGCAGCACAAGGAGAGCCCCACATGTGCCTTGCGTCGCGCCTTCCTCTCGCGAAGCCCGTACTGTATTTCTGCGGCACCCCCCTGAACACTGTGGCCTTTTGCGACTTCCCTACCCCGTCTCTGGGCTTAATTTGCAATTTATCAGGGGTCAAGGGATGAAAACCTGGTAACAAACTGTCATTGTTTCTGTTTCTCCTTCTGTTTCTCTTTGCACGAGGTTCCCTTTTCTGGCTTCCCCCTTTCTCGTCCTTTGCATTCTGGGGTTCCTTTTCTTCTCCTTCTTTTCTTTTTTCGGATTCTTTTAGAAGCGATCATTCATCAGCGAACAGCGAAAAGCCCCAGCATCGAATAGCGACTTCCTTTTCCAGCGAAGCATCTGCGGTTGCTCTCCTCTATCAATAGATTAGGTAGGTGCTACCCACGATAGCAATTGCATCTTAACCCAATGCACGCAACGGAAAGAGCGATGGAAGACAGTCTACAGAGATCCCGGAAGGAACAGAGAGGGAACAATTACAGCGAGAGAACGATCACAGCGAGAAGGAGCGATTGGGAGACGCGATGGCAAGAAGGACGCGATAGGCCGCGCGCCCATCTTCGGCCATTCACGATACGCACATCCACACGACTCCTTTCCTCGACGTCGGCCTCGACTCCCCCCAATTCGGCCCCGATCTCGATCTCGACTCTCAATCCGTGATCCTGTCCTCGACCGCCCCATTCTTCTCCTCCCTGCTCGATTGTCGCGTGTCCTTCCGACGTGATGAAGTGCCGAACAATGACGTGGACAAAGGACTTGGCTAACATATACGGCAAGATAATATTTGGGACACAACGACGGCTGCATGAAGCGGAAACCCGGCATCCTTTCCCTGGTTTCTGCCCGAAGCCACGACGTCCGGGAGTCGACCAGCACGCCGCTCTGGTGGAAGGCTGCCGTGGGCAACAACGGACTGCCATCGGCGAGCTTGAAGGTGCGCAACAGCCAGGACGAAGAGAGGCGATTTGACCACCTGGGCATCGGCAGAAATTCCAATTACAATAACTACAACGACGACGACGACGACGCGGAAGAGAGCTTTATTACCATTAGCGAGCGCGACGGCGACCGGGCAAGCGACTATCCCTACGAGAACAGCAGCTTTTCCGGCACTGAGTACGACGACGAGCGTCGCGACCGCGTTCCGAGCCCCGAACTCCACGGCCACTCACACCTCTTCTTCGGCGTCGGCCGCACCCCAGACACCATGGCGAGCTGGTCTGGCCAGCCGTCCGTCAAGGGCGCGACGGAGACGACGCGGATGATGCTGCTGACCTCGGCGAGCATGGGCATTGCCTTTACATGGGGCGTGGAGATGACTTGTATGTCTTTTTGTTTCCCACTCTTTTTCTTCTCGTCCCGTCTAACTCCTTAGATTGCACACCATACCTCCTCTCACTCGGCCTCACAAAGGGTCAGGCGTCATTGATTTGGCTGGCCGGTCCACTATCGGGTCTGATCGTCCAGCCGGTGATTGGTGTCGTGTCGGACCAGTCGACGGCCAAATGGGGACGGCGGAGGCCCTTTATGGCCGTTGGCTCGATTATTGTCGTCGCGGGCCTGCTCACGCTGAGCTTCACACGCGAAATCGTATCCTTTCTACTCCGACTCGACGACAACAGCGGCGTGGTCCCAGCCGTTACCGACGCTGTCTCGCCCCCGACCGCCCACCGCAAAGTGGTGATTGGCCTCGCCGTCTTTGCACTCTACATTACCGACTTTGCCATCAATGCTGTCATGTCCTGCAACCGCAGTCTCCTCGTCGACACCCTCCCTCTCGAGAAGCAGCAAGATGGCGCCGCGTGGGCCAGCCGCATGGCGGCGTTTGGCCACTTGGTGGGCTATGCAGCGGGTGCGATTGACCTAGTGAAGATGATGGGCCCTTCGTACGGCGACACACAGTTCAAGAAGCTGAGCAGCGTGGCTGCGCTCAGTATCCTAGTTACCGTCGGCATTACCTGCTGGGCGGTGACGGAGCGTGTGCTTCTAAAGTCTGCACTAGGAGGACCGAACAGCGCGGCAGATGGTGTCATGGCCAAGCTCATCAAGATCTTCCGGCAGATCTGGTCGACGCTGCTGACGCTGCCGCCCCGGATCCAGGCGATCTGCTGGGCGGTGTTCTGGGGCTGGATCGGCTGGTTCCCCTTTGTGGTGTACAGCAGCACATGGGTCGGTGAGACGTACTTCCGGTACGACGCGCCCGAGGGTGCGGCGTCGACCGACGTGGTGGGCGAGATGGGCCGCATCGGCAGCTATGCGCTAACGACGTACTCGGCCATGACGGTGCTGGCGTCGGCGATCCTGCCGCTGTTTGTGCGTAGCCCCTACACGGACTCGTTCACCAAGCGGCCGCCTGCCAGCATGGCGCGCTTTGTGGAGCTGATCGAAAAGTCGCGGCCGGAGCTGTTGACGGTGTGGACGTGCGGGCACCTCATGTTTGCGTGCTCCATGTTCATGGCGCCGTTTGCCAAGAGCTTCCGGTTTGCGACGGTGCTCGTGACGCTGTGCGGCATTCCCTGGACCGTGGTGACGTGGGCGCCGACGGCGCTGCTGGGCGTCGAGGTCAACAAGCTCACGGGTGGCGCGGCCGCCGCCAACAAGCCGATGAACCGCCGGCCATCCAACGCGTCGCCCGTCTCCATCCCGCTGGGCGTCATGCAATCGGGCGGCGACAGCAATAACAACAGGCGAGACTCGCCCTCGCCCCGGCTCCTAGAGCACAGCGGGAACAGCGACCCTGCGGCCGTCTCGACGGGCGAGCTGAGCGGTATCTACTTTGGCATTCTCAACATCTACACGACGCTACCGCAGCTGCTGGGCAACTTGTTGAGCGCGTTTGTGTTTGCGGTACTGGAGCCCGGCAAGAGCCCCGAGCTGGCGACAGACGCACACCCGTCGGAGCACCACAGCACGGACGGACCGAACGCGATTGCCGTGACGCTGTTCATCGGTGCGATTTTCGCCGTCATTGGCGCTGTATCCACACGCAAGCTGGCACGGTTGTAGGCTTCTTCTTTCTATATTATGCCTATGATAGATCCTCTTTTAACTTCTTTTTCTTCTTCTTTTCTTCCTTTATTTCCTTTGTCCTTTTATTTCCTTTGTCAGCGGCGTTGTTTTGGTTAACGGCTTCTTTTGCGCGATTCTTTTTCGGGATGATCCCTATAAAACAACCATATATACCGGCTTTCTTTTTCTTCCTTCTTCTTCTTACTTTTCAATACATATCACGAGGCTACGATAGTGTACAAATATAGCAAGACGGTGATTACACTGCAACACCGGTGGTATATAGCGGCCAAGCAGCGAACCGGCAGCATGCACAAGATAGACAGGGTCCTTCGAGCGGTGCGCAATTGATATAATTCACAGCTACTTCAGTCACCCCTTTGTGCCATGGTAATACTTCGTACTTGCAAGATAACGACCACAGTAATGCCAGCCAATGTCGAGCCTCGCGACCCAACCGGAAGGAAACATGGCAGCATCACAGCCCGGGCCACGCCAGACCAGACCAGGCCCGGCGCAGGCCCAGGTCCGTATTAGATCCAGACCCGGGCTAGCACTGCGCAGGGGAACTCTTGAGCAGCATTCCAGGGTAGGCCCAGGCCGTCCATACGCGTACGGTGCCTGGACTATCATTCCTGTCATTGTGTCTCAAATCTCAATGCGGACCATTGAGACGTGCATTCCGCACTCACAGCACGCCCTGAAGCCCTTGGACAAAAACGGCGCACCCACTACCGCAAGATTGCAAAAATAGCACATGTAAGGGTCGCGCAAGCCCAGCGATGAGGCCATATCGATTTTTGCGTGAAAGACGAACGAAGTATCCCTTACTCATAGCCTCGTGCAAAGGCCCCATATTTTGCTTTGCGCGTGGGCGGTTCGACTTGGCGAGGGACCGGACGCGCTAAAAGAGCCCCCAAATAGCGCTCGCCGCTCAGTGGCCAGATTCGCCGATAGGCGACGACTTTTGGCCTTTTTGGGGCGCAACTGCGCGGAGGCTCTTGATCGCAGCGCACAGCCGCGTCGCAGCATCAATTTGGGTATAGATATTCTTTTAATTTTGTTGATATTTTCTGACGTCACTGTAAAGAAGATACTGAAAATTGAGCTTAAATGCAGATGGTAATAGCAGTTTTTTCCAGTCAAGACAGCCGGGTTTGTATGGCATGGCGTGTCTAAGCCAATGCTTGTCAGTCGCAATTGCCGCTTTGGGACGTATTAACGATGGTGGACGCTCGACAAGTGTCTCAGCCGGTCGGCTAGTGGGACTAATCGCACCGGACGGCGAGGGATAGAAGAGAGGGGGAGAGGGGACAGAGAGGCGACAAACTGTCGCTTTGAGGTTTCCACATGTTGCCGACAGGAACAGAGAAAGATTCAGAGAGTATAATTAGGGAAAGGCGAGGAGCATCGGACCATCGCGGGACCGTTCCTGACTATTTATGTTCTCCTCTTGCCCTCGTTCTTGTCTCTGCTCCTTCCCTCTGTTCTATATCCAACGTCACCTTCCACCTTCCACATCTTGACATTGTCGGTTGTGCCTTCCTAACCTCTTCGTACCCATCATCGCACCTTCTCTCTACTCTGTTCACCCCTCACTCTTTCCCAAAATGGCTCTCTCGGCTGACGTGTCGGCAGCGGGCATTGAGGCCCGGCTGCCCGTGCTGTCGGAGATGAACAGCTTCGTATGTGCCAAAACCAAATCCGCGCTATACACTGCAACAAGACCATCTTTCTAACCCTCGTTTCTTTTCCTGCAGATCCACTCGAACCCCGAACTCGCCTACGAAGAAGTCAAGGCGCACGACCACTTTGTCGAGGTCCTCACGAAGCTCGGCTTCAAGGTCACCCCCCACGCCTACGGCGTGCCCACATCCTTCCTAGCCGAGTACGGCGAGGGCGGCCGGCTCGTGGTCTTCAACGCCGAGTACGATGCGCTGCCGGGCGTCGGCCACGCCTGTGGACACAACCTGATTGCGACGGCGTCGTTTGCGGCATTCCTAGGCGCCGTAGCGGCACTAAAGAAGGCCGGCCCCGGCACACCGGGCCGCGTGCAGCTGCTGGGCACGCCCGCCGAGGAGGGTGGCGGAGGCAAGATCAAGCTCATCAAGGCGGGCGCTTACAAGGACGTGGCGGCGTGTCTAATGGTGCACCCGGCGCCGTCGGCGGCGTCACTGGCCGCGGCGGCCGGTGCCATGGGCGGCAACGACGCGGCGGGCGGTATGGGCGCCGCGCTGGCCAAGGCGGCGGCGGCGGGCGTGCGCGAGGTGGCGTACGTGCGCATGCTGGCATGCGTCAAATACTCGGTCTACTTTACGGGCAAGGAGGCGCACGCGGCCATGGCGCCCTGGGCGGGCGTTAACGCGCTCGACGCCGTGTGCCTGTCCTACAACGGCATCTCCATGCTGCGCCAGCAGATCCACCCGCACGAGCGCATCCACGGCGTGTTCCGCGAGGCCGGCACGCGGCCCAACGTGACGCCCGCGCACACGGCCGTCGACTACTACGTGCGCAGCGACACGCTGTCGCACGCCGAGGCGCTGTGGCGCCGCGTCAAGAACTGCTTCGAGGGCGCCGCAACGGCGACGGGCTGCACGGTGTCGTACGTGCCCATCAACACGTACGCGGACCTGCGGTCGTCGCCCGGCCTGTGCCATGCGTACGTGGACGCGATGCCCCAGGGCACGGTGCTGTACAGCACGCCGTCGGACTTTATGGCCGGCTCAACGGACATGGGCAACGTGTGCTACGAGTGCCCCGGTTTCCACGGTGCGTTTGGAATCGATGCGCCGCCCGGCGCCGGCAACCACACGCCCGGCTTCACGAGTGCGGCGGGCACAGAGGATGCGTTCCAGCGGGCGGTGGCCTGTGGACGCGGTATGGCGGCGACATCGCTCAAGGTTCTTGCCGACGACGACTTTGCTACGTCGATAAAGACGGCGTGGGAGGCCGACATGAAGGCGGCCAAGGCCGAGTACGAGGGTTAGGCGGTTGGTCGTCTTTATGGCATTTTATTTTGATATGTATATATTTTTGTTGATTTATTTAATACCTTTTTGGACATTTCAAACTTTTCTTCTTTTCAATACTGTTCTCTTTTATACCTTTTATCCACATTATTTTATTCCTTCTCTACTCTTTCTTTGTCTATTATTTTTTTATAAAAAAAGAGTTATTTCACTTCCCTACCATTACTTGTTTCTTTATTTGCTACGGAGTACATCTATTCACACTTACTTCTTCATATTTCCTGTGCTCCTATGTATCAGACATCAGCTTGTGTCCCCATTTCTCTTTATTTTCTCCTATTCCCCTTCCCTTCCTCCGACTCTACGTCGTAATTACATCGCCATCGAATGTTGTCTTTCTTCTCATTTCACCGCCAACCACTCAACTTTATCAAAACCGCCCAAGCTTCTCTCCTTTCTCCTTTGTTCAACTCCGCGCCTTGTAGGACGTCACTCAGTCGAAAACGCGACGGAAACCAATGGTTCACCGATTGTTTCCCTCCCCTTTTCTTGGTCTATCTCCGGCCAGCCAACCACGGGAAAGAAAAGGCCTGTTCGCTCGCAAGGTGTTTCGCCCTATGTCGGACCGGGAAACGCCCCTGTCTAGGCTGTGGAACAGGGTTAGTTCTTTAACACACAACAGCTTCTCGTTGGTCAGAGTCGACTTGCCATGTCATTTCTGCTCTATTTCCCCAACTTTTGACCACCAAAACAGGTATTCAACAAAACAAAGAGGCCGCACCTTGTCAACTTACAAGATTCTCGCCCCTGGCGCTATCCAAGAAAGGCGACAACAGTATATTTCCTCAACGTCGTCGCTTGTAGGCTTCCATTGAAAAGCCTGAATTGATAGGATGCCTCTTTATTGTGAGTGGACAGCTACTGCCTGCTGACGTCTGTCTGCGTTGTCTTTTTTCTCCTTCTTGTCTCTGCCCTCTCCCTGGCACTTGCTTATCCCTATTATTCAAGCTGCAGTCCCTCTCCCCCCTTCTCTTTTCTTGTCTCGCTTGTCTCACTGCGCGAGTATAGGAACGTTGTGGCGTTTATAGGGCTGTATTAGTCCTCGATTGCCCACGTCTAACATTGCAAAAGCACACCGTCAATAAGTCAAGAAATCTAGTCCTGAACTGGCCATGGCGACGCCACGTTCAACACTCTTGTCTGTTTACCTTCACGCTTGATGACGCTTCGTCTATGCAGTCATTTTTCGCAAGCCCAAACCAGCTACTGACTTTGCTCTTCTTGGACATATCCAGTCCACGATGGTTAGAGATAGTGGCCTTCAGACGCAGGCATATATAAAAAATAGGCTTCAAGGGTCCTGAAGGGCCTTTTCAAGCTTCGTCCACATGATGATGCCGGGACTCTCTGCTGTCCCGCCCGCTTGTTGGCACCCACAGGGCTGAAGGCTGATGGATGAGCGGGCGGCATGATGCCCCATGATAAGTCTGTTCTCGTCAAAGTGCCGTCATTCGTACATTTTGTTTTTCACCTGACTCTTTCGACTGTCTTCAATCCCGCGGTTCTTACTGGCCGCGTTCACAATGCTCTCTCATTTCGAAGCCCACCGTCAAAGTATATTAGAGCCAGCCATTGCCTCTCCTCTGTTTCTCATGCCCCCTGCCGTTAAATGAGATCATTGTTTCGTTTCCCGATTCTGCGTGTCTTTCACTCTGTCATTTACCCTAATTCTTAGCCCTCTGCCTGCTTGCGCTCTTCTGCACTCTGTTTGGTTGCACAACTCTTTGCTAACAAACGCAGCCCCCTGCTTTGCCGCCCGTCTCGTTCCCCTTCCACTGCGGCTTGTTCTTGTCGTCCCATGTCCCTTGTCTCATGGCCTGCTGTGCCCTGTGACTGCCTCGTCATTCCCTGTCATTTCCCTGCCGCGCCCTCCGTCACCAAGTCGGATCGCCAGTACGACGCCCTGAGGCCCTCCTGTCCTCCACCTTCCAGGGATAGCTATTATTTATTTACCTATTATTTTTTTCGTTTATTTTATTTTATATTAATTGTTTATTTTATTCTTTTTCTCGCCTCCCCATCTATATATGGGAATCCTCCACCAGGTTGTCGGCGTCCTCGCCCACACCACGCCTGTCCATGTTCTCAACGCTCTCATCTCGGCCCGCGTCCGTCTGCAGTTCACCCACTTCGCCAACGCCGCCGACTTCTACCTCGATACCGACCACCTCAACTTCTTTCTCTACACATCCTCCTCCTCATCCTCACACGACACAATGGGCCACTCACAGAGCTCACCGTCCGCGCTGGAGACATGCCTCAACACCGTCTGCGCCGGCCGCTCCGGCTGTGTTGGCTACCCATCCGACTTGCTCTACCAGCTTCAATGGGTCAAGCCATACAACCTGGCCATCGATGTGACACCCGCCGCTGTGGTCCGTCCCCAAACGGCCGCCGAGGTCGCTGCCTTTGTGCAATGTGCCGTGTCCAACAGCGTCTCTGTCCAAGCCAAATCTGGTGGTCATTCTTACGCCAACTTTGGCCTGGGCGGCAGCAGCAATCCTGGCGACCTCGCCATCGACCTGTCTGCGCTGGACCAATTCAGCATGGACAATACCACCTGGCAGGCCACCATCGGGCCCGGCGCCGTTCTCGGTGATGTCACCACGCAGCTCATCGACAACGGCAACCGCGCGTTTGCCCACGGTGTCTGCCCCGGTGTTGGTCTCGGCGGCCATGCCACGGTCGGCGGCCTGGGTCCCATGTCGCGCATGTGGGGTACCTGTCTCGACCATGTCGTCGAGGCCGAGGTTGTGACCGCCAACGGCACTCTGGTGCGGGCCAGCGCCACTGAGAACCCGGATCTGTTCTTTGCCATCCGCGGCGCTGGCTCCAGCTTTGGCATCGTCACCGAATTTGTTATGCGCACACACCCGGCGCCCGGTAGTGTCGTGCAGTACTCGTTTGAATTTTCGTTTGGCAACGCGGCCGAGCTCGCGAAGGTCTATTCGGTGTGGCAGGCCGTCATTGGGGACCCGGACCTGGATCGTCGGTTTGGTACCGAGTTTGTGCTCTATCCCCTGGGTGCCATCATTACGGGCACCTTTTACGGCACAGCCGACGAGTGGACCGCCTCGGGCATCCCCGCGCGCCTCCCGCAGAACGGCAACGGCACCATTGTTGTTAACGACTGGCTGGCCTCGCTGACCCAGGAGGCCGAGAACGAGGCCCTGTACCTGTCCAACACCCAGACCAACTTTTACTCCAAGTCGCTCGGGTTCCGCCCCCAGGACTTGCTGGAGCCGGCTGCCGTTGTTGACCTCTTTAGTTACGTCGAGTCCGCCAACAAGGGCACCTTGTTGTGGTTCATCATCTTTGACGCGAGCGGCGGCGCCGTGGCCGACGTCGCCCAAAACGCCACCGCTTTCGCGCACCGCGACAAGGTGCTGTTCTACCAGTCGTACGCCATCGACCTGCTGTCGTTGTCGTCCACCACGCGCGCGTTCCTGACCAACTTCCACACGACGCTGCTCAACCTGCTACCGGGTGGCAACGGCACGACTGTGGGCACGTATTCGGGTTACGTGGACCCGGCGCTGGCGGCGCCGCAGGCAGAGTACTATATGACGAACCTGCCGGAGTTGGAGGTGCTCAAAGCCAAGTGGGACCCGCAGCAGGTGTTCCGCAACCCGCAGAGCGTGCAGCCGGCGTCGTGAGCTAGGCATAGAAGCAGTACTTCCTTTTCCTTCTTTTTTTTCTTTCTTTCTTTTTCTGTTCTACTTGCTTTAGGCGTCTGGGATAGAGTGTGCTGGGACATTCTGAGCGGATGGCAATTTCTATTGACATTTGTGTTTATTTTTTGTTTTGCTCATTTTGCTTGCATCTACCTCATGATACTCCAGCCGTTTTGTATAGTTTACATATCACATTGTATATATTTTGTCCCTGTTACGCACGATTGTCTTCAAAACATGCATTAATTTCTGCGGATGTGCTCTCTGTCCTCCTCGTGGTAAAAATTAAAAAAATGCAGCCAACAACGCCGGCCTTGCCATGGAACAGCCGTTTCCCTATGATAAAGTGGGTAGACAATAAAAAACAACAAGAAAAAAGAAGTAAACAGAAAGAGGGAGATATTACGGCCTATCCTGGCTACTCGAGAACCCATGCGTAAAACATCACACGTCATCCTTAGGTCCATACGTCTCTTGACCCTTACTTGGTCTCAAATCCCCCCACCTATCTAGGCGCGTGCACCACCTGCGCGAACGCCCCGACGAGCTGTCGCCTGCGCTCCGTTTGTCACCCCAAAGTTGTGAAGCCGTTCGCCGATCAGGTACGCCTCGTCCCGGATCCGCAGTTTCCACGACGCATACACGCCGACCATGCCCCACAGCGACCACACAGCGAAGCTCATTAGCGCGACGAACGGGAAGCTCAACCGGTACACTAGGCGCATGTCCGCCACCGTCGGCACCGGCACCGTGGCCGGCAAGAAGAACTGTAGAAGCGCCGGGGCGGCCAGGTCGCTGATCTCCAGTGACGTCGAGGCGGCGACAAAGCCCTTGGTGAACAGCAGCGGCAGACTAATGGCGGCCGTGCCGAGCACGAGCCCGGGCACGACAAAGGCGCGCGTCAGTAGCCGCACGTCCGGGTCCAGGTTGCCACGGCGCAACACCGCGCGGATTGCCGACGTTAGCCGTGCCTCGGGGTACCACGATGTTATCGTGCGTGCGCCAACCTTGAGGTACAGCAGGCCCAGCGTCCACGATTGGATGATGCGCACCGTGTGGCGCGATTCTGTGCCGTCCGAGAGCGCGGCGCCGCTGATGGATGACGAGCCGGGCGGGTACATGTACGTGTGCAGCGGGATCAGCAGGTACAGCTCAACCAGGGCCGTCGCGAGCAGCGGGAACACAACCAAGATAAAGAAGTATGCGTAGACCAGCTTCGCCACACGCTGCACGGCGCGCAAGGTCGTCAGCGCAGCGCTACGCACCGACGCCGCAGACAACGTGCGCCATGCCGCCGCCACCAGCTTGCTGAGGATCGCCCGCGCGTGGAACACAAAGTACGATGCCGATCCGAGCACATAGATGCCGATGCTAAAGGCGTAAATGTCGTTGGTGCGCACGTCCGCGGGGAGAAGCAGGCGGAATAGGCGCCGCCCAAAGAGGAGCGGGATAATTGTAAACGAGACGCCCGTCACGGCTGCAAACATCCAGATCGATGCAATGAACAAGAAAATGCGAACCCAGAAGTAAGGCGGAATATACACGAGCTCGTACTGCTTGCTGTGGTAGATGTCCGTCGGGCGGGTCTCTGCTCTGTTGGTACCGGCGGCGGCGGCGGCGGCGGCAGCGGCAACGGCAACGGCAGTTGGGCTTCCCGGGCCGTGGATCACGATTTTCTTGGGCGGGTGCCCTAGCTCCCGCTTCAGGGTGGCCACGTCGGTCACCTCTAAAAACACATCCTTGTTCTTGGGGATCTTAACTTGGTCCGACGCCGGCGCCCGCACAAACTGCCCGTTTGGCACCAGTTGCCCTGATACCACCAGTCTCTGCTTCTTGTAGCCAAGAAACGACATGCTAGCTTCATCCGGCTTGCGGCGGCGAACCAGGCCGCCTCGCGGGTGTCTGCTCGGGTTGATGTTGGTGTTGTAATCCACTTCCTCATAGACATTTTTGGAATGCTTCGCGCTCATCAAAGCCATCGGCACGACCTTGTCATGAACCTCGTCATACTCGAGCATCTGCCGAATCAGCCAGGGCGATGTTTGGTGCGGCGATGTAGGCGCCAAGGCCAGGGCGCCCTCCTCATCGATGCGGCGCTCGCCAAAGAGGAACCAAGTGATGCGCAGACCGCGCGCCGACTTGCGGAACCACCACGTGTACATGCTGTGCAGGCCGTCGCTCGGCTTGAAGAACTTGATCGCGAGCGGCATCAAAAAGTTGTAGAACAGCAGGTCGATGGGGAACTCGAGAACCGGCTCGTTGGACGAGTAGTGGATCGGTAGGATGTCGGGACCAGCATAGGCTAGGCCCCAGACGACGCCGCCCAGACAGATGATGACTAGTGCCCCGTAGACAAATGCCGAAAACAATATCTTGCGCAGCTGTGTCGTGACGCTACGTTCGAGCACGTCGCGCACCGGATGGAACTCGGGGTCATCGGGGTCGCGGATGAAGTACAGAACGCCCTTGCGCATGATCTTCCGGCACATGGACACAAACAAGGCAAAGTGGAACATATACCCTGTGCCTACGAACCAGTGCACGAAGATGGACGTCAGCGGGTAGTCGATGCTGAAATGCAGCCGCGAGATGAGTGTCGTATTCTCAAAGAGCGGGAGCAGGGCCACATCGAGCAGCAGGCCACAGTAGAGCGGGAACACCAGCATTTCGATGCCTATGATCAAAATCACTTTCAGAACGCCGCTGGCCTGGTTGAGGCCGTCGATCAGTGACGCCTCCCACTCCTGCACAGTTGCACCGTTGCTGAATGGCGAGCCTCGGTGCAGGTACAGGCCGGCCACCAGACACATCGTTGCGTACCCGAACAGGATCGCCAGACTACGGTCCACACCGCCCCAGTACGCAAACGCCGGGTTGACTTGGACCGGATCCATCGAGTCGAGCGTGATGACCCACGATCCCGGGTTCGACAGCACTGCGGGAAGCGACCGTAGCAGCTCCCAGGCCGCTGCACCACCGCTCTTGGCCAGCTCAAACGCGTCGGAACCATGCGATAGAAACTCGCCGGTCGTAATCATAACGATCGCCCCTCCGACGCCCGTGGCCACGGCGCCGACGTGGGCCTTGATGCCGATGAGTGCCTCGTGGCTGATGGCAGAGAAGTTGCGGATCTCGCCCGTCGACAGGAACGGCGGGTCGATGTTGAAATTTTCGACGACTCGCGCCGCTGATGTCGCGCAGAGGTCCCACGTGGTAGCTAGGGAGGGCAGAATGTACTTGGCGTATGGGACCGCGCGGCCAATAGTCAGTTCTGTGACGTGCGCTGCGTTGTCAAAGACAACGAGCGTGAGGTAGGCCGCACCGCCGAGGGCGGACGCCGCAATGTCCTGGAGCAGCTTGGACAAACTAAACAGCATCATTATGGGCCGCACGGGGTTTGCCACCAGCCAGATGCTGAGGCGACCGAAGTTATAGGGCATGAAGATGCCGACCAGCAGGCTGACTGTAACCAGGAATCCGCAAAATATGACGTTCTGGAACAGGCCTGCAATGGGGCCGCGCATGCCGAGGAGCTCCATGACACCTTCTAGGTCCTCGGCGTCTTCAATGGCCTCGGCTTCCATGTTGGCCGCGGCCGCAGCCGCCGCCGCCGCCTCAAAGGCCTCGCGATCCTGCTCGTCCAAGGGCAGTGGCCCATCCTCTTCGTTAAAGAGGTCCACGTGGTCGTCGTCTTCGATGTCGGCAAGAATTGGGGGCAGGTCAGCTGGGTCGATGTTCTCAAGGTCACGCCACATAAAGTTGGCCAGTTCACCAAAGATGCTGTCTGGGGCCAAGTCAAGGCCAATAGGGGGAACAGGAATAAGAGGAGCGACAGGGCCGGCAGCAGGGCCAGCGGCAGCATCGACGGCAGGGCCGGCCGCAGCGTGAGCCTGTTCGCGCGGCGCACCGTTGTGTTGGTTCGCACCATTGTTGTTGTCGGCGGGGGGGACACCGGCGGTGCCCATATCCTCAAAGTCGGTAGCATCGCCTTCACCGATGTCTGCCCAGTTGGCCTCATCGTTGACGGGGATGCGCATGAGATCGGCCCAGTTGCCACTTTGAACAGGAGCAGGCACGTTCCTCCGGCCCGAATTTGTACTGGAGGGGGGTGTGGCAACCGCGGCCGACGCATCCGTGGACGACGAATCGTGGGTGTTGTGTGCAGAAGCCGACCCATCGCCGGCCTCCTCGACAATGTTAGCCATGCCGCCTCTGCCGCTGGCGCTGGCATTACTATTGCGACGCGAGCCGGCAGCAGAATGGCTGTGCCCACCGTCCGTCGACACGGATCTGTGTCTCTGTTCACCTTCCCATCTCAGGTCGCCTTCCCTGGGCTCCGTAACCCCTTGATAAGGAAGAGCGTCACCACGGAGGGGAACACCATCTAAACGCTCGGCGGAGTCACCATAGAGCGGCTGAATGAATTCGGGCGTGAAGTGCTGCGTAGGGGGTACGGGACCAAAGGTCCAGTTGTTGTTCGCGAGAGGGTTGATCCGTGGGGGTCCACCGGGGCCGTCAGTGTTGGCTCGTGGCCGTAGGCCGTATTCGAACTCGGGGCCCGGGCTGCTGTTGAACGCTTCACCATCGGCAACGCTTCTGCCTTCCCCGGGTCCGTCGGCCGGCTGCTTGCCCTTGCTGCTCGATCTCGACATTTCCGTGTTGTTTGGTGCCTGGATTAGCTCGTTCCAGTATCGGCCGGTGTCGCTGGCCCGTCTCGTGTCCTCGTCGGCCGCCGTGGTGCTCACGGTGCTAGCGGTGCTACCACGATCAGATTGCCGCCGATCGGCAACGTTTTGCATCACACGAAGCCAGTATTGCAGGTGCTCCTCGAGGTTCTCTTCGCGTGCAATCTCCAGAATCCGCTGCTGGTCGCCGCCGGCACGACGGTAGATGCGCATATATTCGTGCACAGTTGCGCCTCCTTCACTAGGGAGGGGGAAGTTGCGGTCAAAGTTGGGCAATGCAGCCGTGCGGTTGTCGGACGTGGCTGGAATTGCATTTGCACCGGCAATTGCGGAAGAGGATGACTCGCCTATCTCGTCCCGATTGCCGGCATGATTCGATCCTGGGGGGACTGGTCCCGTCGATGTACCCCGCGACCCAGCTTCAGGTCGTCCGGCTGCAGACCCGTCTGTATCAGGCACGGGCGGGCCGCGTTGGAAATCGTCGTCGAAAATGGGACCCAACTGCAGCCCGTTGCGTTCAGGGACTTGCACGAGCGGCCGCAGAAGCTCGGCAGCGTCAATCTCCACTTCCACGTTCGAGTCGGTTTCCCACTCCGAGTCGGATTCCCAGGTATCATACCCAGCGTCATCGACATCACCGTGACGGTGGCCGTCATGGTCGTGGTTATGATTATGGTGGTGGTGGTGGTGGGGGTGGTGGTGATGAACGTGGCCCCCTCGAGGTGGGCGTGGGCCACCCTGTGGCTGATCTGCGTCGGGTAAGCCTGGGACACCGGCGGCATTTTCGTCTCCGCCCATGCCGTCATCGTCGGCGGCATTGAATGCGGCGCGCATGTTGATCTCCGGCTGCTGCTGCAGAACATAGTCGCGGACCAGTATGATCAGGATGAAGCAGATGATGACCAAGAACGTGATGAACTGGCCCTCGATCGCGTAGATGATCCACTTGTTCAGCCAGCGGAACCGGGTCAGTTTGCGCAGGAAAGTAACGTCGCTGAGTAGAGTCGCCGGCCCGGTGTTGGCGAAGTAGTCCTCCTCGGTGCCGTTGTCCGGGGCCAGCATCGACACCAGCTCGGGCGTGCCGAAGGAGTCCATGATCAGGCGAAAGGCAATCGAGAGGACGGAAAATGGCGTGGTCTGGTTGCCATCGAGGACGCCGTATACGTCGGCTGCCTGAGCCCGGGCAGCGGCCGTCCCATTTACGAGGCCGCGGGCAGCACTCACAGCAGCGGAAGAGGCCGCGGCCGCAGCCAAGGAGACGGACACGGCCGCTGCCGAGGTGGCATTGCCGTCGAGCTCGTCAAGTGCCCTCTGTGGCGCCGCCACCAGGCCCTCCTCGCTGACCCAGAAGAAGAAGGACCACTCCCAGCGTGTCAGCGCCGGCAGAAGCACCATCCACACGAAGAAGACCATCACGACGCGTAGCCAGACGAGGATGTTGCGCAGGAAGTACTTGGCGAGGTGGCGGGCAAAGACGAAGACGGGCAGCTGCTTCGGCATCGTCGGCGAGTACAGCTTCGTGAAGCGGAAGGACGTCTTGCAGAGCTCACAGTGCTTCTTTTGAGAGTGCGACAGCCATTCCATGAGGCAGTCCTGGTGGACGTATTTTATGCTGCCGCTGCATTTGCACGGGTAGAACAGAGGCTCTTGTGCTGAGGCCTCGCTACGGCAGATGCGGCACGTGTCTGGTTCGAGGTTTTTGGCCACGTCGGCGGCGGCGGCGGCGGCAGCAGCACCGTCATGTTGTGGTGTGCTGTCAAGCTGCGTCTGTGTGGATACATCGTCGAGGAACAGAGGGCTCGGCTGCGCAAAGAGCGGGCCGCCGGGTGTGTCGCCGTTCATTGTGGCCGAGGACAATCGGATGTCGGATTAGGGGGTCCGTCCCCAGCGGAAGGGAAAAGGGAGGGTTGAGTTGTTGAGACGGATTGCGCGGAGCGAGCGGGATACCGTTCAGCGGCTCATTCCGGAAGGTAAGCGGTACCCGAATCGAGGAGGGAAGGTTTGTTCGTGGCAGCGTGGTCGGGTGTGTCGAGTTTCAAAGGTGATGCCGGGAAAAGAGAATTCGAGGGGAAAGTGAAGAGGGAGGATCGATGGTGAAGATTGCGGCGGAGTGGGTGGGTCGAGCGACAGACAATGAATAGATAATGAAGAGGGTAAAAGCAACTTGGTATCAATGCGAAGCGGTAACGAAGTAAGAAAAGAAGAACGGGCCGCGATGACAATGCTGGTGGTGTCGTCAGACGTGTCGATGTGCGTAAATGTCAAATCGAAAAAAGGATCGCCAAAGCAGGACGGCCTGAACTGATCGCTCCTTCCCTTCTGTGTCCTTCTGCCTGCGCGCGTGTTGCTCTTGCCACAGCGGAATTAGGTCATTGTTTTGGGGGAGAAACGGGCGAACTAGGGTGGCGCCCGTACCAATTTCGGTGAGAATGCGCCGTTGCACCCCCCGGAAAAACCCACGACCGAGGCCTGAGCTCTGGTGGGACCAAGGCCAGGCCCCCGCTTTTCAGCTTGCTGCAGCTGCAGCGCCTTTAGTGGCTGCACCCGCTGAACGTTGGTGGCCGAGAGTTCTCGATGTGCCGCGACGGCGAAGTTCAGGCATGGAGAATAAGCAATCGTACACAACAATGTATATTTAGAGTAAGGTCGTTTAAAGCACGGTGACTATCACCTGCCGAGACACTTTCACTGGCTACACAAGCTGAATTGTATGTAGCCTGGTTGGTCGATTGGTAGTTGTGACCTCTCGCGATATAGTGCATATACGGGTATTTACTAGTAAATCGACTATAGTCACTGTATGGTGCCTGGTTGGCCCCACTTGCCCGCCATTTTGCTGGGAGAGGCCCTGGCGCGTCGCCGCGACGCGTTAAGTGCTTTTTGCTGTGGTTTTCTCACGAGCTTCCTCCCAGCCTCAGACCTCGACTGTACGACGGCAGACGAAGCGATATCAATTCCGGCTCCCACTGCGACAAACGAATTAAACTCTGTATTAAGAGACGGAATCAAACGGAATCCGACACACACACACACCAATGGCCAGCTTCTTCGATCTCAAGGCGCGGAAGCAGGCGGCTGCGAGCGGCGCTGGCGGCAAAAACGACAAGCAGACGACCGAGACACCGCGCGCACAGCCATGGGTGGAGAAATAGTGCGTACGGGAGGATGAGATATCGGGGTTGGAGTATAGAACAAAAGAAGAGTGGAACGCTGACCGTCACAGCCGGCCAAAGTCGCTCAGCGACGTGACCGCCCAGGACCACACCGTCACCGTGCTGCAGCGGACGCTGCAAGCATCTAATGTGAGCACACTCCGGGAGATGTCTTCCTATTATCTCTTCTCCATACTAACGCTCGTATCCGTCTTCAGCTCCCCCATATGCTGTTCTACGGCCCGCCCGGTACCGGCAAGACGTCCACGATCCTCGCCCTCGCCAAGGAGCTTTACGGCCCCGAATTTATGAAGGCCCGTGTGCTCGAACTCAACGCCTCCGACGAGCGCGGCATCGCCATTGTCCGCGAAAAGGTCAAGGACTTTGCCCGCATGCAGCTCACGAACCCGCCGCCCGGCTACAAGGCCCGCTACCCCTGCCCGCCCTTTAAGCTCATCGTGCTCGACGAGGCCGACTCCATGACGCAGGACGCCCAGAGCGCGCTGCGCCGCACCATGGAGACGTACAGCAAGATTACGCGGTTCTGTCTCATCTGCAACTACGTCACGCGCATCATCGACCCGCTGGCCAGTCGCTGCAGCAAGTTCCGCTTCAAGAGCCTGGACCAGGGCAACGCGCGCGCGCGCCTCGAGCACATTGCCGCGGAGGAGGGCGTGCCGCTGGCGGACGGGGCCGTGGACGCACTGATTAAGTGTAGCGAGGGTGATCTGCGCAAGGCCATTACGTACCTGCAGAGCGCGGCACGGCTTGTGGGGGCGGTGGCCGTCGACGGGTCCAACACAAGTAACACGAAGAAGGCCAAGGTAGCACCGGCAGACGGCGACAGCATGGACGTCGACGACGTGGATGGCGACACACTCGTCGGCTCCTCGACGCCGCCCGTGACGGTGCAGATTATCGAGGACATTGCGGGCGTGATCCCCGACAGCACGATCGACAGTCTGGTAGCGGCGATCCGGCCGTCGAAGAAGAGCGCCGGCGCAGGGACGACGTACAAGTCGGTGGCCCAGGTGGTCGAGGACCTGGTGGCCGACGGCTGGAGTGCAGGTCAGGTACTGTCGCAGCTGTACCAGTCGATTGTGTACGACGACACGGTGCCGGACGCACAGAAGAATCGGATCATGCTGGTGTTTTCGGAGATCGACAAGCGGCTGGTGGACGGCGCCGACGAGCACCTGTCGATCCTGGACCTGGCGCTGCGGATCTCGGCCATCATGGGTGAGAGGTGAGGCAGTAGAAGAAAAGGTGTGGCAGCAATGATGGGATAGGAGTGTAGGGATGGGTGTAATTACCATTTGTTTGCTTGCGTTGTACAGCATAGATCCAAAACGACATGGCATGGGCTCTTTTGTTTTTAACGTTTATCTATTGATTTTATTCTCATTTCATCGCATCATGATCGTGACTAGTCCTCCGTATTCCGTGATATCGCCTACCGTCGACTATCTGCTTTGAGAAGACCCAGCTCGCCGTCCAGCGTGGCCCAGATGTCACCGCCCTTTTGCTTTTGCTTCGTGCCAGGCTTTCGGTTTTCTGCCTTTGCATCGCTGGGTTCTTCGACTTCGGGCTTTCGTCCTAAGAGAAGCTCAGCCCCGACCAGGGACTGTGTGGCCTGCTCTAGTGCCACCTGACCTTCCTCCACCTTTTCGAACACGGCCTCGAATGTGGCAATCTTGGCCGAGTCTGCCGCGTACGTCCACGCTGCGACGCGTTGGCTGGCCCCTTCTGCAGCGGCCCCTGCCGCCCCTTGTGCTGGTGCCAGCATCCCCTTTTTGCGGAGGAGGGCTGCGCCACCGCCGCCGGCTCCTCCAGCGCCACCTCCACTCTTCGAGGGTCCGAACCGCGGCAGAAGCTGGCTCTCGTCGGCCAGGTGGTCCAGCATCTGGCATGTGTCTTTGAGGCGTTTAGCCAGAAGCACGTTGTAGTGTGCCTTGTGCGCAATGTCGGCCTTTTGGTCGCGGGCCACGGCCAGTAGTCGCTCGAGGTAGGGTGCTAGTAGCAGATTACCAAGAGCCACTGCCTTCTCGGGGCCAGAAACGGCCGGTCTCGAAACTGGTGCTGGTGTTGCCGCTGCTGTAGGTGTACTTGGCGCGGTGGGCACTGCTGTCCTCTCGACACCCGAGTTTGGTTGCAACTGTGGCATATTTGTATATAGAGGATTCGGGGCCGCCGTCTTTGTCGTTCCCTCGTCGCTAGGGGCCATCGTCTCGACTGTGGCTACCAGAGCACGCCGTGCCTCCACATACTGGCTGTATTTGTCGCGGATATCGTCCAGCTTGTCCTCGAGCTGGATCTTCTTATCGCTGCTGCCGATGCCGCCCACGCCACCGACGACTTCGTGGCCGTTCAGCAGGCTCTGTCGAAGTTGTCGTGAGGACTCGGCCGCCTCCTCGTCTTCTTCATCCGCCTCGTCACCGGCGTTGCTCAGCTCCGTCTCCATCCATGCAATCAGCTCGTCCCGTGCCACACCTAGCGCCTGTAGTTTTGCAGCCGCCGACAGCGATGTGCTCCTCCGGGCTGATCTCTCTTTGGCGGCCACCAACCGCTTCTCTTCTTGCCGCAGGACCAGTTGTGCTCTTAACGCGGACTTTTCGAGTTGTGCCACCAGCCGTTCAAGATCTGCTGCAGCCATAGGCCTTGTTGCATTTGTAGACGACGCTTCTCCCTCATTTGTCGTCGCTGCCGCCGCTGCCGTAGCTCGTTCGGTCTCGTCCTCGGCCAGCCCATCCACGACTGCTTTGGGAACCGACGGCAGCGTTGTCGTAGCGTCGCCGTAGATAAATTCTGGGTGCAAATAGTCCTCGCCGGCCGCCACTGCCACCGGTCGCTCGCCTAGTGCGTCGAGGTAGCGGTTGAAGACCTGCAGCCGGTCCCGTTTGCGGCCCAGCTTGACTGTCGTCAGATGGTCCTGGAGTATGCCGATGCTACTGGCAGACGATGAGGACAGTCCTGCGTCCTGGCCTGCATCGAGCCCAGCGGCAGCAGCAGCTGCTGAAGATGCCGATGCTGCGTCGGCCGCCGCCGCCGCTCGCTGGTCAAACTCCCGACGCGCTTCCAAGTTTGCCTGAAGTGCTCGCAAGTAGGCCCGTTGCAGGCCCCGCACTTCCGGCAGTGGTGCCGTGTCCCAGGCAATGTCGACCAGAGCGAGGCTGCCGTTCAATGCATCGTCGTCGCTCTTGAGGCTGGCCGCTAGATGTGCTCGAAGTACGCGCCGGACGTGCGCCACTTCCTCGCGGGGACGCACAAACGGCTCGAGCGCCGCTTGTATGCTCTGTGCCGTGTCTGCGGGCGCGGTCATGCTTGCATGTGTTGTGGTGGTGCTTTCATGATCGACCGCACTTTGTTGGTCGGGTGTCAAGTTGTCATCCAGACGCGTTACGATGTAGTTCAAGATGCGCATTACAGCGGTGTTGACACCTGAAAGCTTTAGCCAATAGGCGCCGTGCCTGCTGGAGCTCCTGGTGGCGGGGTTGCGTGCGACTGCCGCTGGCGCTAAAGAGCGAATTAAATATTTTATTTCGCATTAAATTTAATAACGTCTGCCTGCCTTGCTGTCGCTGCGCGCCTTCCTTTGTTTTTGAAATTTTTAGCCTCCAAGCGGGCTCGTAGGCAGAAAAAACATCACCACTTGCCTTGATCTCCCCTCCCTCGCCAAATGCGCGTCTGAATACGACTACGTTTCGACGACACCACACCTTTAGACGACGCCCGAACTACATACGACGCTATCCCATCTCCTGGCGAGCGTTCTGGAACCCGAATTGGACGGCATCGACGGATACAACGCGTGCTGGGACGGCCTGGGAGAGGCTCGTGTTGTTTGCATTGCGTTTTCTTCCTTTTTGCATCTTCGACCCACGACCGTTGCGACAGGACAGCACCACATCTGCAGGACCTTTGACGGAAATCGGGTCGCGTCCTATGTGATGCCATTGTCCTCCCCGGCATAGCGATACATACCTACCCACCCACATACATACACCCACCCCAACGTCGCGATGTCGAACGCAAACTACGACCGCGATGTCTCGCAATACAAATATGCGGCCATGTCCAACCTGGTCCTCCAGGCGGACCGCCGCTTCGTCTCCCGGAGGAAGGATGAGCCAACGGGCGACCCTGAGTCCGTGGCCGGCCGCCTGCAGGTCCAGGACATGGGCTCGCGCATCGCCCGCGAAGCTGCGCCCAAGACAAAAAAGACCTCGGCCATGCCCGACGTGAAGCGGGGCGACTTCCGCGAGGGTGAGGCCGTCCTGCAGCGCGAGCAGCGCAAGCGCCAGGGCCAGACGGCCATGCGCGGCAATTCTATTTTGGCGGGCGCTGACCTGCTGGTCGAGGGCCTGCGCTATCGGCCACGGACGAGCGCCACGCGCGCCACTTTTGAGCTCATCCTGTCGCTGGTTGCGCGCGTACTCGGCGACGTGTCCCACGAGATTGTGCGCAGCGCCGCCGACGCCGTGCTCGAGTACCTCAAGGACGACGATCTCAAGGACTTTGACAAGAAGAAGGAGATTGACGACATTCTGGGCGAGAGCCTGAGCGCCAAGGAGTTCAACGAGCTGGTCAACCTGGGCAAGAAGATCACAGACTACGACGAGCAGGGTGACGACGACGACGCCGAGATGGCCGACGCGGGCGCCAACGACGACGAGGAGATTGACGAGCGCCAGGGCGTCGCTGTGGACTTTGAAGAGGAAGACGAGGACGAGGACGCCATCCTCAACGAAGTGCGCGACGTATCGTCCGAAGACGAAGACGACGACGACAACGAAGCCGAAGACCACCCCGGCTTAGCCGAAGAGGCCACTGCGGGCGGGGCCGGCGTCGACCGCGACGAGGAGGAGCTGGGCTTCGTCGAAGGCGACGCCATGATCATCGACCCGTCCGCCTCGGGCGCAGCCGCCACCCGCGGCGGCCGGCAGCAGGGCAAGGTCAAGGACGAGACCTTCGTGCCTGCGCGCGACATTGATGCGTACTGGCTGCAGCGGCAAATTGGCCGGCTGTACCCCGACGCCCACGTGCAGCACGACAAGACGACACAGGCGTTGCACATCCTGTCGGGCGAGCCGGACGAGCCAGAGGGCAGCGAGAAGCCGCTGCACGAGATCGAAAACGAGATGATGGAGCTGTTCGACTACGAGCACCCCGAGGTCACGCAGAAGCTGATCGACAACCGCGAAAAGATTGTGTGGCTCACCAAGCTGGCACGCTCCGAGAACGACGAGGAGCGTGCGACGATCGAGCGCGAGATGGCCTCCGAGGGCCTGCGGTGGATCCTCAACGAGCTTCAGGGCAAGACGAGCGGCGACGACGGCGCGGCCGGCAAGAAGGGCAAGATGGAGATCAAGATGGACGTCGACAGCAACGCGCTCGCCGGCACCGACGGCGCAGGCAAGGCGGCCAAACCCGAGGAGGGCAAGGACGGCCAACTGGTCGGCGGCCTGCAGCCGCGGCGCACCATCAACCTCGAGAACCTTATCTTCGAGCAGGGCAACCACCTGATGACCAACCCGCGCGTGTCGCTACCCGACGGCTCGACGAAGCGCGCCTTCAAGGGCTACGAGGAAATCCACGTCCCGCCGCCCAAGAAGCGCAACGACCCCAAGGAAACCAACACCCCCATCACCGACATGCCCGCCTGGGCCCGCGGGCCCTTTGGCAGCACCAAGACGCTCAACCGCATCCAGACGCGCTGCTACCCGGCCGCCTTTCAGGACGACGGCAACATGCTGATTTGCGCGCCCACGGGCAGTGGCAAGACCAACGTCGCCATGCTGACCATCCTGCGCGCCATCCACAACCACCGCGACCCAGAAACCGGCGAGATCGACCTCGACTCGTTCAAGATTGTTTACATTGCCCCGCTCAAGGCCCTCGTGCAGGAGCAGGTCGGCAACTTTGGCAAGCGCCTCGAGCCCTTTGGCATCCGGGTCAACGAGCTGACCGGCGATCGCCAGCTCACCAAGCAGCAGATCGCCGAGACCCAGATCATCGTCACGACACCCGAAAAGTGGGACGTCATCACGCGCAAAGCCACCGACCTGTCCTACACCAACCTCGTGCGCCTAATCATCATCGACGAGATCCACCTGCTGCACGACGACCGCGGCCCGGTTCTCGAGAGCATCGTCAGCCGCACACTGCGCAAGACCGAGCAGACCGGCGAGCCCGTGCGCCTGGTCGGCCTGTCGGCCACGCTGCCCAATTACCGCGACGTCGCCAGCTTCCTACGCGTCGACCCCAAGACGGGCCTGTTCCACTTTGACGGCACCTACCGTCCCTGCCCGTTGCGGCAGGAGTTTATCGGCGTCACCGACCGCAAGCCCATCAAGCAGCTCAAGACGATGAATGACATTACCTACACCAAGGTTCTCGAGCACGTTGGCAAGAACCGCAACCAGATGCTCATCTTTGTGCACTCGCGCAAGGACACGGCCAAGACGGCGCGCCACATCCGCGACCAGGCGCTCGAGCTCGAGACCATCAACCAGATCCTGAAGCACGACGCCGGCAGCCGCGAGATCCTGCAGGAAGCCGCCGAGCAGGCGGGCGACAAGGACCTCAAGGACCTGCTTCCCTACGGCTTCGGTATCCACCACGCCGGCATGAGCCGCGTCGACCGCACAGATGTCGAGGACCTGTTCGCCCAGGGCGCCATCCAGGTGCTTTGCTGCACGGCCACGCTGGCCTGGGGTGTCAACCTGCCGGCGCATACCGTCATTATCAAAGGCACGCAGGTCTACTCACCCGAGAAGGGCAGCTGGGTCGAGCTGAGCCCGCAGGACGTGCTGCAGATGCTCGGTCGTGCCGGTCGCCCGCAATTCGACACGTATGGCGAGGGCATCATCATCACGACGCAAAACGAGCTGCCATACTACCTCTCGCTGCTCAACCAGCAGCTGCCTATCGAAAGTCAGCTGGTCAGCCGCCTCGTCGACAACTTGAATGCCGAGATCGTGCTGGGCAACGTGCGCTCTCGAGACGAGGCCGTCGAGTGGCTCGGCTACACCTACCTGTTTGTGCGCATGCTGCGGTCGCCCGGCCTATACCAGGTGGGCGCCGAGTACGAGGACGACGAGGCGCTCGAACAGAAGCGCGTCGACCTGGTGCACTCGGCGGCACTGGTGTTGCGCAAGGCCAGCCTAGCCAAGTACGACGAGAAGACGGGCCGCCTGCAAGCCACGGAGCTGGGCCGCATCGCGTCGCACTACTACATCACGCACAGCTCGATGGAGACGTACAACAACCTGATCCAGCCGTCCATCTCGACCATCGAGATGTTCCGCATCTTTGCGCTGAGCGGCGAGTTCAAGTATATCCCCGTGCGCCAAGAAGAAAAGCTGGAGCTGGCCAAGCTACTCGGCCGCGTGCCCATCCCCGTCAAGGAGAGCATCGAGGAGCCGCACTCCAAGATCAACGTACTGCTGCAGGCGTACATTTCGCGCCTGCGCCTCGACGGCCTCGCCCTCATGGCCGACATGGTCTACGTCACGCAGTCGGCGGGCCGTATCCTGCGCGCCGTTTTCGAGATCACGCTCAAAAAGGGCTGGGCCTCCGTGGCCAAGACCGCGCTCGACCTGTGCAAGATGGCAGAGAAGCGCATGTGGCCGACCATGTCGCCGCTGCGCCAGTTTACCAACTGCCCGCGTGACATTGTGCAAAAGGCCGAGCGCATCGACGTGCCGTGGAAGAGCTACTTCGACCTCGACCCGCCGCGCATGGGCGAGCTGCTGGGCCTGCCCAAGGCCGGCACGACCGTGTGCCGCCTCGTGGCCAAGTTCCCGCGCCTACAGCTGCAGGCCCAGGTGCTACCCATCACGCGGTCCATGATGCATGTTAGTTTGACGATCACTCCCAACTTTGAGTGGGACGACGAGGTGCACGGCCTGTCCGAGAGCTTCTGGATTATCGTCGAGGACTCGGACGGTGAGGACATTCTGTACCACGACCAGTTCCTGCTGCGCAAGGAGTTTGCACAGTCCGAGAACAACGAGCACATCGCCGAGTTCACCGTGCCCATCACGGACCCCATGCCGCCCAACTACTTTGTGTCGGTCATCTCGGACCGCTGGATGCACGCCGAGACGCGCCTGGCCGTGCCGTTCCAGAAGCTGCTGCTGCCGGACAAGTTTCAGCCGCACACGGAGCTGCTTGACCTGCAACCGCTGCCCGTGTCCGCCCTCAAGACCAAGGACAACATGGCGCTGTACCCTGAGTGGCCCACTTTCAACCGTATCCAGACCCAGACGTTCAACTCGCTGTACGCGACCGACCAGAACGTGCTCGTGGCGTCGTCGACGGGAAGTGGCAAGACGGTGTGCGCCGAGTTTGCGCTGCTGCGGCTGTGGGGCCAGCACCTGCAGCGCCAGCAGCAGGCCGGAAAAGACGCTGATGATGTGGAGGACGTGCGCGCTGTGTACGTTGCGCCTCTCCAAGAGCTGGTGGACGTGCAGTTCCGCCACTGGGAACACAGATTTAGCAAGCTGCGCGGCGGCGGGCGCATCGTGGTCAAGCTGACGGGTGAAGCGACTAACGACCTGAAGCTGCTGCAAAAGGGCGACTTGATTCTGGCAACGCACGCGCAGTGGGACACCCTGGCGCGCCGGTGGCAGCGGCAGAAGCTTGTGCAGTCGGTGCGGCTGTTCATCGCCGACGACCTGCACATGATCGGCAGCAGCGCCGCGCAGGGATACCAGTACGAGCTGCTGGTGTCGCGCATGGCGTACATCCGCGAGCAGCTGCAGACCAAGACGCCGCCGCTGCGCATTGTCGGCCTCAGCGTGTCGCTGGCCAACGTGCGCGAGATGGGCAGCTGGATCGGCGCGACCAAGCACGACATCTACAACTTCAGCCCGCAGGTGCGCCCCGTGCCGCTCGAGCTACACCTGCAGTCGTACTCGGTGCCGCACTTCCCCTCGCTGATGCTGGCCATGGCCAAGCCGACCTACCTGGCTATCACGCAACTGTCAGCGGCACAGCCGGCGCTCGTGTTTGTGCCAAGCCGCAAACAGACGCGGGCGACGGCGCGCGATCTGCTGCTGGCGTGCGTGGCCGACGACGACGAGGACCGGTTCCTGCACGTGGACATAGTGCAGCTGGTCCCGCTACTGGAAAAGGTGCAGGAGGCGGCGCTGCGCGAGGCGCTGTCGCACGGTGTCGGCTACTACCACGAGGCGCTGAGCGAGACGGACAAGCGCATCGTGCGGCACCTGTTTGTCAACGGCGCGATCCAGGTGCTGGTGGCGTCGCGCGACGTCTGCTGGGAGCTGGACTGCACGGCGCACCTGGTGGTCGTCATGGGCACGCAATTCTTCGACGGCCGCGAGCACCGCTATGTCGACTACCCGGTTAGCGAGGTGCTGCAGATGTTTGGCAAGGCGCTTAAGCCGGCGCGCGAGGCCGGCGGCCGCAGCCGCGGCGTACTCATGGTACCGGCGGTCAAGCGCGACTACTACAAGAAGTTTTTGAACGAGGCGCTGCCAGTCGAGTCGCTGCTGCATGACAACCTGGCGGACGCGTTCATGACCGAGGTCAGCACCAAGACGATCACGTCGGGCGACAGCGCGCTCGAGTGGATCTCGACGACGTACCTGTACCGGCGGCTGTTTGCGAACCCCAGCTACTACAGCCTGCCGTCGCGCTCCGACGACGCCATGGGCCAGTTTTTGACAGAGCTGGTCGAGGAGACGCTGCGCGAGCTCAGCGACACCAGGCTGATCACGATCGACGAGGACGAGGGCGCGGTGACGCCGACCAACGGTGCGCTCGTAGCGGCGCACTACAACCTGTCGTACATTACGATGCAGACGCTCTTGTTGTCGCTTTCGGCGCGCACCAAACTCAAGGGCATTCTGGAGATTGTGACCGCCGCGGCCGAGTTTGAGACGATCCAGACGCGGCGCCACGAAGAGGGCCTGCTGCGGCGCATCTACGATCGCGTGCCCGTCAAGATGGCGTCGGTGTCGGCGGACGGCGAGATCGACTACAACGCGCCGTCCTTCAAGGCCTTTGTGCTGCTGCAAGCACACTTCTCGCGGATGCAGCTGCCGATCGACCTGGCCAAGGACCAGGAGGTGGTCGTGCGCAAGGCGCCCAGCCTGCTGAGTGCTGCGGCTAACCTGTTGGTTGACGAGGGCCACCTCAACGCGCTGCAGGCCATTGAGATGATGCAGATGGTCGTGCAAGCCATGTGGGACCGCGACAGTCCGCTCAAGCAGATCCCGCACTTTACGCCCGAGGTCATCAAAGTGGCCGCCAAGTATGGGTATGTCGTTCTTTCCCCTACGTTTAATTCTTTTTATTATCTCTTATGCCTTTTCGCTAACCCCCACAGAATCAAGGATGTGTTTGATTTCATCGACAAGATGAACCCCGAGGAGAACAAGCAGTACGGCCGCCTCGTCAAGGACCTGGGCTTGACGCAATCGCAGCTCGTCGAGGCCGCGCACTTCACCAACGACAAGTACCCGGACATGTCGCTTGACTTTTCCGTCGAAGACGAGGACCAGCTTGAGACCGGCACCGACATGTTCCTCAAGGTGACGTTGGCGCGCGAGGAGGAGGACGATGACGAAGAAGAGAGGGACGACGACGAGGAGGAAGAGTTCGACAACTCGGTGCACTGCCCCTTCTTCCCTGGCGAGCGCACCAGCGGCTGGTGGCTGATTGTTGGCGAGGAGAGCACCAAGACGGTCATTGGCATCCGCTACGTGACCGTGGGCCGCAAGCCGCTGCAGCTGCGCATCAAGGCGCGCCTGCCCGACGAGGCCGGCAAGCACACGTTCAAGCTGTACCTGATGAGCGACAGCTACGTGGGCGTCGACCAGGACCCCTCGTTTACGGTCAACGTGGCCGAGGGCATGGACGAGGACAGCGAGGAGGAGAGCGATGGCAGCGAGTAGAAAAAAGGGAGACTATTGGCAAGGGCTCGTTACCAAGCGACGCCTTCAAAAACGGATTTATGACTGCGTTTTCGAGGCGGTGTATATTACGGAGTTTGTATAAGGCTATTAACTGTTATCATTTATTGTTTTCTCGCAATATCGTTCAACCTGATCAATATGCGACCCAGTTTCCGATATCTCTGGCTCGGCGCACTGGCAAGCAGCTGCAGAAAAGAGGTGGCTGGCGACGTCGTGAGACTTGAGAATGCGCGGTCTTACTGCTTCCAATGCGCCGCGCTCTGATTGGCTGGCGCTGTGGTTAGAGCGCACGGACCAGTCCGGACAAACAGGGCGGTTGGCCGTAACGGCACCAGCAACAGAAACCAACGACAAAGAGAAAGAGGTAGAAACCCGAGCCAAGTCCCCCCCGATCGCTCCTGCTTGTATTGTGTCGATCCCCCCCTCTCCGCAACGGCAAGTCAGCAGAGAGAGTCGAGCCGAGAAAGCGAGGAAGGAGCAACCACCCGTACGCCGTGCAGGCGAGCCAAGCAGCCGCCGTCATCGCCGTAGAAATAACGTGACCTGGAGGCGGCAAAAAGCAGAGATTCCTTTTTGTTTCGCAACGCTCTTCGTTCCTTTCGACTTCTTGTCGTCGTTTTTGTCGCCTTTCATCATTGCATCATCGCAACTCCATCAAGCATCGTCTGCATCCTTTCGTCCCATCATCAATTGTCCCCCAGAGCCCCCATTGAGCTCCCCCGGACCGCCCCCCGCCAATTATATCCACCTTGCGTTGAGGAGCTGTGCTTTTAGATTTAGACGGCCATTTCAGAGACCGATCCTGAACAACAAGCTTCGAGGAATCTCGGTCCCCTTTGTCTCAGTAACTGGGAGATAACTATAACGACCGCCACGATCCAGCCGATACCCGCCACGACTGTACCTGCCTCCTATTCCGCCCCGCGACCTGCTCCTTCCCTCCGCCATGGCCGACGCTGTACTTGATCAGCTGACCCAAGCTTCAGCGACCAACAGCCAGCCCGAAAAGGCCGATTCAACCTCTGTCGAGGCTCCGACCGAAAAGACCGAAAAGCCCGAGAAGGAGCCCGATGCGCCGAGCGTCGAGAAACCGGCCGCCGATGCAGAAACTGCTGCGCCGGTGAGCTCTGACAAGGTCGCCGCTGCGACTTCTGCTCCTGCAGAGGAAGGCACCAAGGTTGCAGAGCTGCGCGACAGCACAACCCCTGCCCACACCAAAGGTATTGCTTGATTGGACAGCTGTGTCTTGCCCATGTTGTGAATTTTCCTATATTATTTGCTTTAAAAATAATGCCACCCTGCGTGCGCGCGCGCCGCACCCACACCACCACTACCGCCTGCTCCCCCCTGGTCGTTCCTGCCTTCTTTATTTTTTCTTGTTGCTCTTTGCTGGCGGCTGTGCTCCACTCAATCGCAATCCCGCCTGTCCCTTTTCCCGTGTCCTCGCTCACTGTTTCTTCTGCTTCGCTCTCGCCGCGCGCCCTGCTCTGGCTGGCTCTCCCTCACGTTCTCTCTGCCTGGTCGCTCCTTCCCCATCATCCAATTGCCTCCACCCTGCACCCCCCCCCTTCCTGGAAGTGCTTTGACTGGCGCGCCTTGTTCGCTCCTTCTGCCCCCTACTAAACTTGCCTCTTTCCGCGCCCTGTTTCTTTCCTTCTCCTCTTCTCACACCTTTCCCCTTCCTTCCTCTCCCTTCCTCTTAGCACGCGCGCATTTCCTTTTCCCCACGTCACGCGAAAAGGCAACGCAGCCACCAAAAAAAAAAAACACAACCACGCCCCAACAACCACCTGGAACTGCTTTCCATCAAATCCCCAAAATATTGTTTCCGCCTATCCTCACGGCCAGCATCATCATCACATTCTTTTTTTGCTTCCATTGCTGCAGTGGACGCCCGACCATCGCTAACCATCAATTCCATCCGCTTGCGTTTCGCAATCGCGCGTTATAGCTCAAGCAGACGCACCACCCATTGAAGACCAGCCACCCAAGGCACCCGACCAGACCGACAGCGCGATGGGCGAAGCTGCGAAGAAAGACAAGGCCCCGGTGGCACCGGTGGCGGAGATAAAGGATTCTGCTGCCCCCGCGAAGGAGGCCGGCGACGATGTGAAGGCGGAGGCCAAGGCGGAAGCTGCTGCCGACGCCACCGAGACGCGTTCCGATGATGCCGACAAGAAGGACGAGAAGGAGGAGGAGACGGCCGCCGCCAACGAGGACGCGCCGGCAGCAGCAGACGATGGTGAGGCGGCCTCCACACCGTCGAAGCCCGTGAAGACGCCCACGTCATTGGCGCGTCGCAAGTCGGTCGGCCAGAAGCTGAACCGCAAGGGCTCTAAGGCACGGATAGTGCACCTGGACGCGAAGCCGGGCGACCACTACTTTGTCAAGCTCAAGGGCTACCCGGCGTGGCCCGCCGTGATCTGCGACGAGGACATGCTGCCGCAGACGCTGATCAAGGGGCGCCCTGTTACCGCCGCGCGCCCCGACGGCACCTACCGCGAGGACTACGCCGACGGCGGTAAGCGCGCTGGGGACCGTACGTTCCCGGTCATGTACCTATACACAAACGAATTGTAAGTGCCCGGTGATGACTTTTGACGGTTTTCGGTTTGGGTCACCGCGACTAACCTGCTCCCCCCTCTCCCAGTGGCTGGGTGCCCAACACGGACATGCACGACCTCGACCCCGAAAAGGCCCTGTCGGCCATCAACGACAAGATGCGCAAGGACCTCCAGAAGGCCCACCAGCTCGCCGCCGAAGACCACCCTTTGAGCTACTACAAGGACCTGCTGCGCCAGTTCCAGGAGGAGCTCGAGGAGGCCGAGGAGGCTAAGCGGGAGGCCGAGGAGGCTAAGCGCCAGGCCGCCGAGGCCAAGCGCCTGGCTGCGTCCACCCCCAAGAAGTCGAAGAAGGCCGCCAAGGAGGACGTCGACATGCTGGACGTGCCCGAGGACGACGACGAGCAGCCCACGACCGCGTCGAAGAAGAGCAAGAAGCGCAAGGCCGAGGAGGACGCCCGGACGCCGCAGCGGTCGGACTCGGTGAAGAAGCCCAAGATTAAGATTACGTCTTCTGGGACGCCCAAGAGTAACGGCACGCCCTCCTCGTCCACCAAGGCCAAGCAGACGTCCAAGGCGTCGGCGGTCGGCAAGTCCAGCAGCAAAGAGGCAGCGGCACCCGTCGAGGCGGAGCTCAACCCCGAGGAGAAGCGCAAACGCAAGGCCAAGGAGGTACTGTTCTTGCGGCACAAGATCCAGAAGGGCCTCCTGACGAGGGACCAGGTGCCCAAGGAGGACGAGATGAAGACGGTCTCCGACTATCTGACGAAGCTCGAGGGCTTCCCCGACCTCGAGGTCGGCGTCATCCGCGAGACCAAGATCAACAAGGTGCTCAAGGCCATTCTCAAGATCGCCACGATTCCGCGCGAGGACGAGTTCAAGTTCAAGGCGCGGTCGCAGACGCTGCTCGAGAAGTGGAACAAGCTGCTGGCGGCCGAGCCCGCAGCCGATGCTACCCCTGCTGCTGCCAACGGCACTGCGACGACCAACGGCAACGGCGAGGCCAAGTCCAACGGTGTCAAGAAGGACGACGAGAAGAAGGACGACAAGGAGGAGAAGAGTGACAAGGCCGGCTCAGAACCCGCCGCCGAGAACGACAAGCCCAAGGAAGAGGTTCGTTGAGGCTGCCCCGGCCCCCCTTTTGTCCAATTTTGTTTATCCAACCCGCTAACACGTCCGTTACAGCCTGCGGCCGTCGAGACGGCAGCATAGTGTCTGTCAGTATGCCCAGGCGACCACTACTGTTTTCAGCCCAGGGCCGCCGAGATGGCAGCATTGAATCTGTCATTATGCCCAGGTGATCACTACTGTTTACAGGTGACGGACGTCAACGCGGCAAAAAAACGGTCTGTCGATAAGTCGAGTTGTCCACCACTCATATTGAAAACGAGACCGTGCGGACACGAACGCGGTCATTGTTTTACTATTTCCTTTTTCTCCTGTTTCCGTCTTCTACGTCACTTTCTTGATGCTGTCGTTTGTCTTTCTTTTGGTATTCTGGTAAGGTTTTTTGCGCGTGTGTTTCGCTTTGGTGCAGTTTCGAGTTCTTCTTTGCAAATTCATATCTCTTACTCTAGTATCTACTCTCGGATCGTCGTTTTTATTCTCTTGACGTTTTGCTTGCCGTGGTCTTTGCCCCACCCTTGTCTGTGTATTCTCTTTGTGTATTCGTTTTTTCTCTTTTCAACAGTATTTCTAGTTGATCTTTTTTATGTTTATTAGGATGGATAGGTTTCTATGTTTTTTCGTCGGCCGGGATGTAGGGTCCGGGATTCATAAAAGAGAGTGGATAGAATTGTCCATGGCATGAGTGCTTTCTACTTTCTGTTCGAGAGGAAGGGAGAGAGGGACATATATGTTAAAAGATCGCAAAGCAAAATAAAAATATTTCACATTCTATACATTCCATAAACACAAACGGGGACCCCAATGGCGATTCGCGACAAGATCACAATAATAAAGATGGGACTCTTGAAACAGGACAGGGTCGTCCCCCTTTTCTTTTGATGTTCACGGGAGGAGAGTATTTCACGATAGTACTTGCAAAAAAAATATGATATGAAATGGGCCTCGAGGAGGGCCACAGAAGGATCTTCTCGCCCGTGCTAATACTCTCTTGAGAGTAACCCTCTCTGCTACTTCTTTCGTCCATAATATATAAATCCATTATCTTTACTACGGACAGATTAAAATATTTGCGATATATGTATTTTCTTCAGTTGTGAAGTTGCTACTCCTTAAATTCAAAGTGCAGGTTGAAAGAAAAAACGACGGTTGTGGTAAGACCCGCTTTTTTAAGCTCTTCCGACGCGCGACGCGCTTTTCCGGACCAGCTTTGGAGGGTGGGTACGCCACGTGACCTCTTTACAGCTGTTTACTCCTTACGGGGTTCCTTCACATCAAGACGACATCTCTCACATGAAAAGGTAGCTTCTCAATCATCAATCTCACAAACATAGAAAATGGCCGCTCCTGCAGTTGACGAGGCGGAGACAAGTATCGTCCACCGGGTAGGCCGCGCCATGCTTATTCGCCCTGAAAGAAAGCCCCTTGCTAACCTCCGCAGGTCGCCTACATTTTCAATCCGTCTGATGACGAGGACGATGAAGCCAACAATGACGTGAACGGGGGCGTATCAACGTCGCCGTCGGCATCCCGCCGAAGCCGCAAGCATGGCCGGACAAACGACAGGACACCAAAGTCTAAGAAGCGTCGCACGGCCAAGGGCAAGTCAAAGATAGATGACGACGACGCTCAAGACTACGACGACGATGAGAACGACGAAAACGATGACGACGACAATGCCCTGGCAGCCTTTCCGCCGCTACTCCAGGGCCGCGAGGCGCCTGAGGCTGTTACCCGGCGGCGACAGCTGTTCACCTCGCTGTGGGCCCAGCTCGACGACCGGATCCAGGTACGCCACTGTTCTCAAATGCCCATGTCCTTACTATACGTCCCATCCTAACAATGTAGACTGTCTTACAACGCTCTAACCAGGCGACGCTGAGTGCCGTCATGGACTTTGTTGAGAAGCCAATCCAGTAAGTGTCGTCGGCGGCCTAGTGGGACGTTGTATCTAAAGTGCGGGCCTAACAAGACAGAACCAAACTCCCGGCAGCATTCGTTATTCTCGGACCAGCTGCCACGACAGACATGCTACTGTTCCGGCAGCTGGCTGTATCATTGACCGAGAGCGAGAAGAGCATCAATCGCGAGAGTGGGGCTAAAGACAAGGAACGGTGTGTCCGCCGCATGGTCCGCCTGCGTGCGGCCGAGGCACCAAATCTGCGGGCCGCTCTCAAGACGATTGTCCAGGTTGCCTCAGCCGGGCCATCTTCCGGCCATGGTAGTGACGGCGGCGAGGCGGACGAAGACGACGTCGTCGCCCACAATGGCCACAAATACCTGGCCTACGACCTCGAGGCGGTAGCAGCGGCCATCAGCAACCCGACAACCTCACGCGTCGTCATCACGTTCGAGGACAGCGAGGCCTTTGACGCCGCGCTGCTGGCCGACCTGCTCAGCTTCCTGCACTCGTGGCTCGACCGCATCCCCTTTGTGCTGCTTTTTGGTGTGGCCACATCCGTCGACCTGTTCCAGGCGCGGCTGCCCAAACAGGCCGCGCACCGCCTGACAGCAGCCCAGTTCGACGTCGCGCCCTCGTCGGCCGTGCTGGATCGGTTGGTATGCCGCGCCGTAGCGGCGGCTGATGTGCCTTTGCGCATTGGCCCTTCGCTATTACGCAGCCTTGCCGAAAGGCAGGACGAGCAAGTGACGGGTGTGTCCGTGTTTGTCAACTCGTTGAAGGTTTGTTCTCTATCCTCTATCCATCTGGTTTGACGTTTGCTTTTCTAACACACGCAGTACGCCTACATGTGCTACTTTTACGCCAATCCACTCAGTGTCTTCCTACAAGATATTGGGGGCAGTGCCGACACGACGACACAAGACACTTTCCTCCAAAACCCAGACTACTTAACAGCCGTCCGCCAGCTGCCCTCGTTCCGCCGCCACGTCGAAGCTCTCGTGACTGACGGCGACATTGATGCGGCCAAACAGCTGCTCGGCGATACACCAGAGCACCAGCAATACCTCCGGCAAGCCGTCGCTGACCAGTTGCAGTACCAGCGGCGCTGGAACCATCGGATATCGCGTGCCGTCCAGCTCGCTGCCGCTAGCGGTGTATTCGCGAGCCAGTCGTTCACGGAGCTGTACATCACAGCGCTGAAGGACCAGCGCGGCGGCAACGAGGACGCTTTTACGTTGGATGACGACGATACGTCACTAGCCGCGACGATGACGACCGCCATCCGCCGTATGTCGTCGGCAGAGTTGGTTGTTGTGGTCCGGCGGCTCGTCGTAGCTGTTCAAGCAGGCGACACAGATCTAGCGCTCGCGGCTCCATCAGAGATCGCTACCGAGCTTAATGGCGAAGAGGACCCCTACGAGACAAACTGGACGACGCTGGCTGCCAACTTGACCAAGATTGCCGACCAAATCGAGGAGCTTCAAAAAAGGCTTGAGGCCAGCTATGCAAATCGTGCCCGGAGTCGCATCATGAGCATCAAGGCTGCCGGCGGTGGTCCGTCCAGCCCCAGTGGCGGTGGCGGACCACCTCAGCTGCGCAGCAAGTACACGGCCCAGAGCAAAGTTCTGCGCACCACCGTCGTTGCCCAGAAGGTGCAGCTAAGCCGTGACTCCATGGCTCTGACCGAGGAGGACCAGGCGTTTACGGAGCTGGTCGATGCCGCCGTTGCTGCCGTTGTGGGCATCGTCGACGTAGAGCCTGCGACGGTTAGTCGTGCTGCGGCGGCGCCGTCTTCGCTGGCATCGCCCTCTTCATCTCCAGCGGGCCATCTCTGGCTGCAGGAGATCTGGCTGTACGATGCCCGCACGCCCTACCGCGATGTCTTTATCCCGCGCCCTGGCTTGGTTGTGGAGCGCGCGCTCGCACAGCCGCACGACTACCTGGCGTGCGAGTGCTGCGCCGGGACGGGAGCACCGAAGAAGAAGTCGAGCAAGAAGGACGACGAGGATAAAGGCAGCATCCGGCCCACACTTCCCGCGACGGCCATTCTGTACCAGCTGTACCTCGACGCGGGCCCATTGATTAATGTGGCGGATCTGTGGGAGGCTTTCCAGAACGCCGTCTCAGACAGCGGTAACGGGCCCAAAGACGACAAAGGAGAAGACACAAATAAAAATAAAGAGGGCGAGAACAATGGCGACAATGTAGCCGAGGGCGAAGAAGGTGAAGAAGACACACAGGAACGGCGGCACCTCGTCCAATTCTACCAGGGCTTGTCTGAGATGAAGACGCTGGGCTACATCAAACCGACGCGCCGCAAGGTCGACCATGTCGCCAAAATCAAGTGGCTGTAGAGGAGATGCAAAGAAAGACAACAATAAACTCGAGGTCTCTTTGATGTTCTTTGTACCTTTTTCACTGGACACCGCTCTTTGCGACCCGCCTTTGACCCTCTCTTTGACGGTGACCCTAAAAGGAAACAAGGAAACGAAAATATAGGAGAAAGGACCTGTTCAAAAAAGTGTCCCCTCAGCACACCATTGTTTCGGAACCGATGCAGCTTGTGCCTTTGATGTCTCTGGTCTCTTCCCTTTCTCCTTTATCATCAAAACAAACAGCGAACGGTGGCGCATCTCTGTCGCCGCACAATGTCAACCTAAAGCAGGCTGCAGTCCTTCTGACACCCACACTTCTTTATCTCGACGGACAAAGCACCACACAGAACGCAAACAAACGACACAGCATCAGATGAGACCGCCGGATATTGCTGCCGCGTCGACCGCCATGTTGCTCCTTTTGTTCGTCGTTTCTTTTGTCGTCTCACTGGTATTTAGGGTTGCCTTCCCCCGAGCTGTTCACGATAAGCATACTCACCCTCTTCATCTCTCCAATGCCAACCTCCATCAGCAAACAAGCAAAAAACTTCACCAACCGCTCATTTTCTGGTCTTCTCCTTTCCCTTGCCAGTTGCCCTACACGGTAGCTGCTCCTCCCCACCCTCCCACCAATAACAGAAAACGGAAAACCAAAGAAAAAGACTAGAAGGTTGTCCTTATCACCACGTACAATGTCTTCTCTCGCCGCCCGCCGCATGGCCCGCCGCCCGGCCCTCGAGGCCAAACTCCTGCACATGTCCCAAGCCCTGCATCCGCTCGTCAACAACGAGACGGGTATCACCCATCGGCACTTCCCCCTCACCATTGTCCAGTTCTGGCTGCTCACCGACGAGCAGCTCGAAGGCCTCGCCAGCTTCTACCACCAGCGCACGCCCTCGCGGTGGTCGAAACACTACCCGTGCCCCATCTCCTGGCCGCGTATCGGCCTGACGCTGGAGGACAAGCGTCGCAAGTTTGGCCGCTTCATCGGTCTTCGTGGCTGTGAAACGCCGCGGCGGCTGACACACCGGGGGCGCCCCGTCCGGTCGGCCAGAGCTGTCCAGACCTGCGGCAACTGCCGCATGACATGGGATGACGGCGTGATCTGCATGCCCTCCAGCTTGCGCAAGATTGACAAGATTTTTGCCGACGGCGACATCCTGTCCAGCGACGGCATGGATGCCGAGATAGACGCCGAAATGGGCATGGATATGGACATGAACGTGGACGACTGCGATAGCACGCCCGACGAAAGGTACTACACAACACCAGAGTCGAAGCCCCTGACCATTGACGACATCATCGAGAATGCCCAGCGGGCCCGCCTCGAGGCCAACACCGGCGAAGAGATCATGCGCCGCAAGACGGGTCACTACTAGGGGTCGGTCTTTTTGCCGACTATTTCTTTTATTCGTTTCCTTCATTTTTGTTCCTTTTTCATCTAATCTCCTGCTTTCGTCTGCTCTTCTTGTGCCTTTAGCGCTCATGTTCCTTTTATGTTACTGTCTTTCACCTTTGCATTTCTTTGTGTGCATTTCCCTTGCGAGCGACGCATACATAGCAAGCAACACAGCCCCCTGCCGCAATAGGGTTTCTTTGTTTAGAAAAAAGTATTTCCTGAGTCGAGCCTGGCGTTCTCACAATTGCTTCATTTGAGAATCTGAGAATTTGAGAATTCAAAGTATCTGATTTATCGTCACTACGTCCCCATTTCTCACGGATTTCTATGAGTCTACAAATTTCACTGCCCGTAGTACAAGAGGCTTTGCAAGACTCCGGCAAATTGATTGAGAGTAATATCCATTAATAACGCAAGTAATAACGCATGCAATAGCAGTAAACGAAGACAGAAAAATCCCGTGTGCGCCATACGCCATGGTCTAGCAAAACAATGCTCGCGACCTCGTCGCCCTCTGCTTTCTTTTCAACCTCCTCCCTCATAGCTAATAATGTACAACACAGTCTCATGTATTTTGTAGGCTCGTAGCAGTCTGTCTCTTCACCGGCGGGAGCGGGACCTGATATTCTATTTCTTGCCCTTCTTCTTCTTGCCACTCGGTGTTGACGTTGTCGAGGCCGGGTTCGGTGGCGGTGCCGCAGCGGCGGCGGCAGGTGCCTTTACAGGTTCAGCTGCAGGTGTGTCCACAAGCACCGTGTCGTCCTCGGAGGTCTTGCTCGTCGCCGTCGGCGAGGACGGGCCCTTGATCTTTTCGTCGTCGTCCGTGCCAGCAGTATCGTTGGCCGGGCCCAGGGACGCTTTCCGCTTCTCCCACCACGCCTTCTCCGCGGCCGCCTTGTCCTGCACGGCGTCCAGTTTCGTGCGCAGCAGCTCGTTGGCCGCAATCGCGTTGGCCGTCTGGAAGATGATCTGTCCCCAGTTGGGCACCAGCGCGTTGGCCTCCATCACCACGTCGCGCAGCTCGTCCTCCATCTCCTTCTCGGCCCGCAGGAACCGCTGCCACAGGTCGTCGCCCACGCTGCCGCGCTGCAGCAGCGACTGGCACGCCTGCTTGCCCGTGCGGATCTGGATGATGCGGTGGATGTCCTCAACGGCGCGGCGCAGCAGCGCGGCGCGCAGCACGGTGTCGGGCACCTTTTGGGGCTTGTCGGAACCCGGCTCGGGCTCCATGTGCAGCAGCGACAGGTAGACGTTGCGCTGCAGATGCGGCGGGAACCAGGGGCTGAGGTTGGCGCTCTGGACGGCCTTGCGCCGGCGGTAAATGGTCGAGAAGGCGGCAAACGCGCCGCTGAGTACGAGGAGATAGGCGACGGGCAGGACGAGGCCCTGCCAGTCGACGGAGAGGGAGACCATGGTGGCGGACGGTCTGTGTGTGTGTGTCGAGGTCAAGTGGTATTTCGATCGGTTCGTTTGGCTAGATGAGGGAAAGTCGAGATGGACGGAGATGGAGATGGGGAAGAAAAGTGTGAGAAAGAAAAGAAAGGCAAGGCCAAAAAATCCTTGTAAAGAGCGACGAAGAAAGAAAAAAGGTCCTTGACTGGGAGAGAACTGGTGTTGGTGCGTCAGCTGTGTGCGCTCGTTAACTGTGTCGAGGAGTTCGAGGATGTCGACGATTTACAGCACACAAAAGAAATTCCGACACACGGTGGCACTTGCTGTCTGCGAAAACCCCCCTGGCGCAAAAGGACAGCTAACAGCCTTGAACCCTTTGACACGAAGGTTCTGTGCTCTGATTGGCTGGGTTGTTTATTAAGCACGAGCCACAGCAGGCCGCCACAGCCGCCACCTCAGACCTTCGTCACAGCTAGAAACAAAAGGAAAGAGGGACAAGCGTGGTGTGGGGCGGCACTACCGTTCGAGCTCAGGCAATGACGGGCATGACGATTGCTGATAATCACTGTGCACAGCTCCTTCCTCACTAATTCACGACTCTTTAAGTTCACAACTTCCTTTTTTGTTTTCCCAACCCGCTACATCTTCAACCTTGCCTTTTGTTCCTTCGGACTTCGCACAGTTTACCACGAGCTCCCATAGCTTTACCCAGCACACAGCTCGAATTCTGTCGACAGCCACGCTCTCATTGCATGCCACCCAGAGCTTGATCACCCACAGCCGCCGCGATGTTGCTCCGCTTTCGCGGCCCCGATGGCATGATCCGTCAGGAGGCCGAGAAGGACGACACATTTGGCAGCATCATGTTGAAGGTACGCTGAGGGGGGTTGCTTCCCGTTGTGCAGGTCAAGGGGCCGGATCGAGACGCGAGCCTTTGCTAACTGCCTCCAGCTGCTGCCTAAGCTTCCACCGACCGTCGACCCGACTACGATCACGGTGTCTAACAACCCGGGAAATAAGGGGGAGAAACGGAAAGTGGCTGATGTGGCCAGCGTCCCCATCAGCCAGACCGGTCTAGGGTATGTGATCCTGAACGACTCGATGTCCTGCCGACCCAAGCTAACGCCTGTAGCCACGGCGACATGGTCTTTTTAGAATACAAGCACAAGGAAGACGACTCGAACGGCCACTCGAATGGCGCCCCGGCTGCCGCCAAATCCCAGACAATATCCTCTTCCTCCAACCGCCTTAATGGTCAGCCCGTCCTGCCCGCCGAGGACCGCCCCATCGACCCCCTCCCAACACATGCCTCCTCGACCTCAGCCTCGATCTCGGCGGTTGCCGCGCGTATAAAGAACCCCTGGGAGGTGGTCAAGCAGTCCAAGCTTGACGACAAGCTGGACAAGCTCGACGGCAAGATCCCGCGGAAACGCGACCCAAAAATGTGCCGCCACGGCGCCAAGGGCATGTGCGACTACTGCCAGCCTCTCGACCCGTTCAACGCCGACTACCTGAGCGAGAACAAGATCAAGTACCTGTCCTTCCACTCCTACCTGCGCAAGATCAACTCGGAAAAGAACAAGCCCGAGCTTGGCGCCTCCTTCATCCCCCCGCTGGTCGAGCCCTTCTTCCGCGTCCGCGCCAACTGCCCGTCGGGCCACGCGCAATGGCCCGAGGGCATCTGCAGCAAGTGCCAGCCCAGCGCCATCTCCCTGCAGCCGCAGACGTTCCGGTGTGTTGACCACGTCGAGTTTGCGTCGCCCGCCGTCGTGGACTCGTTCATCGACGCCTGGCGTAAGGGCGGCGGCCAACGCCTGGGCTACCTGTACGGTCGCTATGAGCAGTACGAGGTGGTTCCACTGGGCACCAAAGCCGTGGTCGAGGTCATCTATGAGCCGCCGCAGGTCGATGAGTCCGACGGCGTGTCGCTCAACCCCTGGGAGAACGAGCAGGAGGTGGACGCCGTGGCCAAGCTGTGCGGCCTTGAGCGGATCGGCGTCATCTGGACCGACCTGCTCGACGCGGGCGCCGGCGACGGGTCTGTGGTGTGCAAGCGCCACGCCGACTCGTACTACCTGTCGTCGCTCGAGGTCATCTTTGCTGCGCGGCTGCAGGCGCAGCACCCCAAGCCGACCAAGTGGAGCGACACCGGCCGCTTTGGCTCCAACTTTGTGACGTGCGTCATCTCGGGCAACGAGGAGGGCCAGATTGCCATTTCCGCGTACCAAATGTCCAACGAGGCCGTCGAGATGGTGCGCGCCGACATTGTCGAGCCGTCGGCCGAGCCCGAGTCGATGCTCGTGCGCGACGAGGAGGAGGACGACGGGTCCGTCAGCCGCACGCGGTACATTCCCGAAGTCTTTTACCGCCACATCAATGAGTACGGCGCCAACGTGCAGGAGAACGCCAAGCCCGCGTTCCCTGTCGAGTACCTGTTTGTCACGTTAACGCACGGCTTCCCGCAAGAGGCCAAGCCCGTGTTTACCGACCTCGGCTTCGCGATCGAGAACCGCGAGTACATTGGTGAGAGCCAGGAGCACTCGGCGGTCGCGCGCATGCTTCAAGCCAAGTCTGGAAAGCAAGACGCCAAGGACCTGCACGCCTCCAACTTTCACCTCCTATGCGCCATCCATAAGATGGACGTATTATCAAAGGTAAAACCCCCTCGTCCATGCTCTTAATGTGTCTCAATTTTGCTCATGCTGTTTCTTGATGTTTTCCTTGATTTTTTCTGCTGACACCGACAGGACGAGGAAGCCTTGCTTTGCCGCGTCGCGACGCAACACGACCTTGCCGTTACGTTCCAGCTGCAGTCCACACCCGGCTGGCAGACGCTGTTGATGATCCTGCAATCTGCCGGTGAGCGAATACCCAAGCGTCCCCGACAAGATAGAGAGGAGGCCGTGGAGGACATCCAGTACCTAGGCACCATGCGAAGAAGAAAAGAAGACATCGACAAGAGGCGCATTGCTCGCAGTGGAGGGAGAATGCGGGATGGCAGTACGGGGGCAGGTGGCGGTGGCCGTCGTGGCCAAGACAGCAGTTCCGGGCAGAGTGACGCGAGTCGTGGTGGTGGTGGTCGAGGAGGTGGTGCTGCTGCTGCCGGCAGCGATGGCAGTGGGCGTCGCAGTGGCCATGGCGGGGGTGCTGGCCCTGCCATCCTTTCTCCTTCTTCTTCGTCTACGTCCATGTCGCCTATGGCCGCAGATGCTCCTCCTCTCCGTGCTCCTCCTCCTTCGTCTTCATCCTCTTCCTCTTCCTCGCGTCCCCTGCCTCTCTCCTCTTCCACTCCACCCCTCTCCCGTGCTTCTTCGTCGGCCTCTACGGGCACCAACCGTGACACGGACTCTGGCGAACCCCTTGCTAAACGATTTGCTGCCGTTAGGCTAAACGCGCGCACGCCGACTCTGTCGAACAGTGCGGCCCCCGACCCCACAAGGAACAGCACGGCCGGTGCCACCGCCAACGCCGCGAGTTCGTCTTTGCGAAGACCACCGTCCGGGTCGGATGCCGACACAAAGCCGTCTGCGAGTTCAGGACGCAAGTAGGGGGTGGAAGGGGAGGAATACGGCGAATGGAGGACAACAGAGGCCGAGTTTATGGACGGTTGGTTTGGTATGGAACTGGTCTGTGTTTTATATTATGCGAGATAGGACTATGGGTATGCCCAAGATGCATCGCTGGGCAGACAGAATATGAGCACAAATTTGCTGTCGAAGGCTGGTACGAAAGAGGGTACTAAGCGGGTGAAGTCACTACCATCACTCGCCTTATGTGGTGATAAACCACATGGGTGGACCCACGCAATAGATTTACATGTCGCACGCACGCTCAGAACCCAAAGCAATACAGACGTACAACATAGAGTGGCATTAATGTGTGGGAAAAGAACCTATGCGCAACAAAACCGCAGTTTACAAGAAAAGAAAAGTGCTAGCAAAATGTAAAACGAACAAATACCGAAGATCCACGCAGACAAAAATCATGAGCTACCCAAACAGGACGAGGGAAAAAGACAAACAACGCCTCGTTGCTTTTGTCTCCGTCTCTTCTCCCGCCTGTTGTTCCCTCCAAATCTACCCCTGATGCTCCCCTATGAAACTTTTTTTAATTGCCTCCCCTCCGTGTTCCATTTCTTTTGTTTTTGTATCAAATGAACCCCCAAACGCCTACAAAGAGATTTTTGGACTGTCCGGTGTGTGCGCCACGGCACGCGTTTACAGCGGCTTGCCGCCGATGAAGTCAGACCACCGGCGGACCTCAGAGGGCGTGCCCTCGGCGCGGGGCAGCTTCTCGCTCATGCACTGGGCGAACAAGATGGCGGTCTGTGTGTGTTAGTGGATGTCAAAAGAAGGAGAAGAAGAAGAAGAAGAAGAAAAGAGTCGAGTGTTACTCACCTTGGGCTCCATGAACAAAGGCACGCCAAAGTCGACGGCGTTGCGGCGCATGACGTAGTCGACGTCCTGCACGGTCTTGCCGCGGGCGCTGGCCAGGTTGAACACACCGCGGATGTCGTACTTGGCAAAGACCTCACGCAGCAGGCGCTTGTCCTCGGTGGGGAACTCAATGACCTGCACGTCGATGGGCGTCTTGCTCTCGGCCTCGAGGAACTCCTTGACCTGCGGCTCAGCTGCGTACAGCTTGTAGCCCATGGGGCCGACAAAGTTGATCACCTTGGCAAGCCAGTCCTTGTTGATCTCGCCGCCAAACAGCAGACCCTCGCCGATCTCCGGGACGCGGAAGTTCATCGCCGACTGCACCGACGTCCAGTAGGCCTCGATCAGGTCCTTGCCGAAGCAGGCCATCTCGCCCGTGCTGGACATCTCGACGCCCAGGAAGGGGTCGGCGCCGGCCAGACGGGTCCACGAGAACTGCGGCACCTTGGTGGCCACATAGTCGCGCTTAACCTTCATCAGGTCCTGCGCGGCAGGCACGTCCTGGCCGACGAGGACGCGGGTAGCCACGTCGATGAAGTTGGTGCCGAGCACCTTGCTGACAAAGGGGAACGAGCGCGAGGCACGCAGGTTGCACTCGATAACCTTGAGCGCCGGCAGGCCACCCTCGGGGTCGGCAGCCTTGATGATCTGCATGTTGAAGGGGCCCGTGATCTCGAGCGCGGCGGCGACCTTTTGCGCAATCTCCTTGACGCGGTCCATCGTGGTGTCGTCGAGCGACACGGGCGGCAGCACCATCGAGGCGTCGCCCGAGTGCACACCAGCCTGCTCGATGTGCTCGCTGACGGCATGCAGCAGCAGCTCGCCCTTGGACGCGACGCCATCGACGTCAATCTCCTGCGCGCCCTCGATGAACTTGCTGATGACAACCGGGTGGTCAGGCGAGACGTTGGAGGCAGCCTCGAGCTTCTCCTTGAGGTCCTCCTGGCTGTGGATGACCGTCATGGCGGCACCGGACAGGACGTAGCTGGGACGGACGAGCACAGGGTAGCCGACATCCTCAGCGAACTTGGCCGCCTCGGCGACCGACGTCAGCTCCTTCCACGCAGGCTGATCAACGCCGACGTTGTCGAGGATGTTGGAGAACTTTTGCCGGTCCTCGGCCTTGTCAATGTTCTTCGGGTCCGTGCCAAGAACCTTGGCCCCACCCGTCTCTTGCAGGCGCAGTGCAATGTTCTGGGGCAACTGACCGCCCACAGACACAACAACATCGCTCGCCTGCTCCAGCTCGTAGATGTCCATCACGCGCTCGTAGCTGCTCTCGTCAAAGTAAAGACGGTCTGCTTCGTCACTATCGGTCGAGACCGTCTCAGGATTATTCTCGAATGTGTGTTAGAAGCTTAATTCATGTTTAAAGAGGCTGTGAACGTTGAAAGAATGCGTGTAGAGTGCGCAGAAGACGAGAAAACGCAAAAGGAAGATGTTTGGAGTTCGTGATGTTGTAAGTCGCTGGGACCCACTTGGGTCCATTTTAAAATCCGCTAGTGGGGGATGAAGATGGGATGGCAGAAGGATGGCAAGAGGCAGGCGCGACGGTAGGAGCAACAACACAAAATGAGGAAAAGTGTGTGCGTCGCTCGTAGCCGAGGACAACGTTATGTCAATGGATGCGCCCCCTATTTATACTGGCTGCACTGCATACCGTAGATACGCAACTTGCGCGGGGGTGGAAGAGACGACCATTCAAATGGCAGGCTTAGGACGGCATTGACCCAATTGGGAAAGAACGAGGCCTCGATGCAAAATCATGCCAAACCGGGAAGGAAGCAACGAGGGGAGGAAGGATGCGACCAATGAAAAAACATAGCGCACAAAGTTTGCAAAATTTGTCGAAAATGGGCAAAAGAGAGTGCATATCGGATAGCCAGCTGGGCAGTATGCCCAGCTGCAGACTTACGTTGATAATAACCGTCTTCTTGCCCATAGCGCGGAGGGCGCGGGCGGCGCTGACGGAGCACCAATCAAACTCGACGGAGCTACCAATACGGTAGACACCGCTGCCGAGGACGATGGTGCCCTTATCCTCAAAGGTAATGTCGTGGGTGCTGGCGTTGTAGGTGGTGTAGAGGTAGTTGGTGTTGGCGGGGAACTCGGCGGCGAGGGTGTCAATCTTCTTGACCCAGGGGTGGATGCCAAACTGGCGACGGACGGCGCGGACCTCGTCCTCGGTGCTGCCGAGGGCGCTACCGATCTGGCGATCGGAGAAGCCCATCTTCTTGGCCTTGGTGAGCAGCTCGCGCTTGAGGCCGGCGAGGCTGCCAATGGCCTGCAGCTCGCGGGTGGTGTCGACAATGTTCTGCAGCTTGTACAGGAACCACTTGTCGATCTTGGTCAGGTCGTGCAGGCGGTCGACCGAGTAGTTCTCGTGCAGCATGGCCTGGCCGACGGCGAGCCAGCGGCGGTCGGTGGGGTTCTGCAGCTCAAAGTCGAGGTCGTCAAACTTGTCGCCCTGGAAGCCGACAAACTTGGGGTCGACCTGGCGGATGGCCTTTTGGAAGGACTCCTCAAAGGTGCGGCCAATGGCCATGACCTCGCCGACGGACTTCATGGCGCTGCCAATGTCGCGCTTGACGTGCTGGAACTTGGACAGATCCCAGCGGGGGATCTTGGTGACAATGTAGTCGAGCGAGGGCTCAAAGTTGGCCGTCGTCGTCTTGGTCACGGCGTTGGGCAGCTCGGGCAGGCTGTGGCCGAGGCCGATCTTGGCGGCGGTGTACGCGAGCGGGTAGCCCGTGGCTTTGGAGGCGAGGGCCGACGACCGCGACAGACGGGCGTTGACCTCGATGACGCGGTAGTCCAGGCCGTCGGGCTGCAGGGCGTACTGCACGTTGCACTCGCCCACGACGCCCAGGTGGCGCACGATCTTGATGGCGGCCGACCGCAGCATGTGGTACTCCTCGTCGCTCAGCGTCTGGCTGGGCGCAACGACGATGGAGTCGCCGGTGTGGATGCCGAGCGGGTCAAAGTTCTCCATGTTGCAGACCGTGATGCAGTTGTTGTTGGCGTCGCGGACCACCTCGTACTCGAGCTCCTTCCAGCCCTTGAGCGACTTCTCAACCAGAATCTGCGGCGACAGCGTCAGCGACCGCGCCGACATGTTGCGCAGCTCCTCCTCGTTGTTGGCAAAGCCCGAGCCGAGACCGCCCAGGGCGTACGCGGCGCGCACGATAATGGGGTAGCCGATCTGGCGGGCGGCGTCGAGCGCCTCGTCGACCGTGCCGACGGCAATGGACTTGGCAATGGGGATGTTGATCTCGTCGAGGGCGCGGGCAAAGAGGTCGCGGTCCTCGCTGAGCTCGAGCGTGCGCACGCTGGTGCCGAGCACGCGCACGCCGTACTTCTTGAACAGGCCGAGGCGCTCCATCTCGACACCCAGGTTCAGCGCGGTCTGGCCGCCAAACGACAGGAAGATGCCGTCGGGCTTCTCCCGCTCAATGACGTAGCTGACGTACTCGGGCGTCACCGGCAGGTAGTACACCTCGTCGGCGAGCGAGTGGTTGGTCTGGATGGTGGCGATGTTGGGGTTGATCAGCACCGAGGAGACGCCGGCCTCCTTCAACGCCTTGAGGGCCTGGCCGCCCGAGTAGTCGAACTCGCCGGCCTGGCCAATGGCAAGACCGCCACTGCCAATGACCAGCACCTTCTTCACGTCGACGTGTTCCCGCGGCTTGACCACACCGCTCTGCATGTACGCCTTGGGGTCGTGCACCGAGTCCGCAACCGCCGAGTCGACCGCCGTCGCGCCGCGCTTGGTCGACTGCGTCAGCGTCCGGCGCGTGTTGAGGTAGCTGCTGAGCGTCTTGAGCGTCTTGGGCTGTGTGGGCTGCGGGCGGTGGATGGCCTGCTGCAGCTGGGCCTGGGCGCTGACCGAGAAGGCGGCCACGCGGGTCGAGGGGACGGCGGTCGGGAGGCATCGACCATGTCGGAGCAGGCGAGACGGAGCTCGGCCCGCCAGGGACACGGCCGACATCATCGTAGGAGTCCGGGGGAGGGGTGGACGGAAGGTGTTGGGGGTATAAAAAAAGAATATAAAAAAATACAGATAGCAAGTGAAGGGAAAAAGAGAGTGAGGCGATTCGTCCCTGTGTTCGTCTGGCCTTGTCTTTTACAAAAGAAAGGGGAGCCAAGGGAAAGACAAAAGAGAGGGAGAAGGGAGGAGAAAAGAAGGGGGAGACCACGAAAAGCAGACAGAAAAAAAAGAGTCATTCAAAATAGCACTTGTTGAGGAGGGTCGCTATATTTTCCCATTTTCCCTCCATTGGCGGGGGAGCCCATGATAAGATAAGGACCAGACCCAATTCGTCGGCTGTCTTTCTGTCTCTTCTCTTTTTTTTTCTCTTTTACTTTTCTTCACAGCGTTCGTTCGCTCTTTCCCCTGTCCAAAATTTTGGGGCTACACAATTTTTTTCGTTCCCCACTGACGAATTCGTCTACGTGATTGGCTGGCAGGAGCTCCAATCCCGCCTGGGCTATCAGAGAGCGGGAAAGAGCGAAGCCAGAGAAAAAAACTAAGAAAAAAAGAAAGAAAAGAAAAGAAAACGAGTCTAAAGCGATGGCAGGCCCAGAACCAGAAAAAATTCGGCGTTCCTCGTGGAAGACTCCGACGTAGGAGCGCGATATAGCCGCATGCCAGGGCGCCCGTGTGCCGTCTAGGTGGCACACCTCTGATGGTGGTTGCCATGAGGCAATAAAGAATTTGAAGCCATTGTGATGCAAAAAAATGAGGCGATGGGGGGGGAACATAATAATGGCTGAATGTATATTGGTACAGCTGATAAAAAAAAATACATACATAACAATAATATATAAGTTTTGCTCTTGAGAAGTGCTACAGAAGATGTGCAAGTAGGTGGGGGGTGAGGTCGTGTGCCGTTCCGATCTTCACCGGTTTCCCATAATTTTCGCCCATTAACGTGCATGGGAAATTTGCAAATCCCATGTGGTAAGGAGAAAAAGGACCGACACACTGTGCATGTCGGTGTCAGGGCAAACCTGGACTGCTACCTCACCGCCGTAGTCGGACAGATTGGGGACATAAAGTATAATAAAAAGAGAAAATGGTATAATATGTTACAAAATAGAACAAAAAGAACGGGACAAAACCCAATAAAATAATTCAAAGATATTCAAAGAAAACAAGCCAATGAAAATAAAAGGAAAATAAAACAAACAGAAAGAAAATAAAACACCCCAAACCCCGGAAAGTGACGGCATTTGACCTTCATCGAGATATCCCCTGTGAGTCACGTCGTATCAACACACGAAATCACACGCAACCACACGCAATCACACGCAATCACACTCAATCACATCCCACCTCGTCAAGCTGAATGCAGTGTCTTCGCTACTCGACATGTAACAATAAATGAGCTCAATACAATAGTCTACCGGCAGAACCCGCCGTCTTTACAGATCCGTTCTTATTTTCGTCCTTTTTGTCTTCCCGTCATCCCTTTCAATCCTGTAATTCCCTTGATTTCATTTCTTCATTTACCGCAGCCCCCCTAATTCTTGTCCAACCGCACCGCCGGGTTCTTCTTGATGAAGTTGAGGTCCACCTTGTGGCCCAGCAGCTCGCGGATGTTGGAGATGCCGTACTTGATCATGGTCGGCCGCTCCAGACTCAGACCCCAGCCGTACACGCGCATGTCCCGCGGCAGGCCCATGGCCTCGAGCATCTCCGGCCGGAACATGCCGCTGTTGCCAATCTCCACCAGCTTGTTCAGGCCCTTGTGGAAGCTGAAAATCTCCATGCTGGGCTCCGTGTACGGGTTGTACGCCGGCTTGAACTTGAGGTCCTCCAGGCCCATCTTGCCGAAGAAGATCTCCATGAATTCCATCAGGCCGCCCAGCGTCAGTCCGTAGTCGGCAATCACGCCCTCGACCTGGTGGAACTCGGCCAAGTGCGTCGCGTCGACGGACTCGTTGCGGAACACGCGGTCGATCGAAAAGTAGCGCGCCGGCGGTGGCCGGCCGTCGGGGCCCTTCTTGGCCGCCAGGCGGTGCAGCATGGCCGACGAGATGGCCGTCGTGTGCGTGCGCAGCACCAGCTTCAGACTCTCCTCGGGCGACCACGGGTAGCGGTAGCCGATGGAGTCGTACTTGCCCGTCTCGTGCACCTGGCGCACGTTGTCCCAGTACTGCTTGTAGTCCTTGGTGTCGTTGGCGTCGGTGGCGCGCGGGGGGTCGGCGCGTGCCGGGTCGGAGATGTAAAACGTGTCCTGCAGATCGCGCGCCGGGTGCTGCTGCGGCACAAAGAGCGTGTCAAAGTTCCAGAAGCCGGACTCGACAAACTTGTCCGTCGGCATCTCCTCGAAGCCCATCTCAAAGAAGATCTGGCGGAACTCGTGGCGGACCTTGTTGAGCGGGTGCAGCGCGCCGGCGTTCTGGTCGGCGCCGAGCGCATCAAAGTTGTACGGCTTGAAGGTGGCCGTCTTCCACGCGCCCGACGCCAGCATGTCGGCCGTCAGGTCCGTCTCCTCGCGCACCATCTCCAGCGCAAACTTGTCGCCCTTGCGCACGCGGAAGCTGACGACCTTTTGCAGGCGCACCAGCTTGCGCTTGCGCAGCTCGGCCACAACCTTGGCGTCCGGGTGTGTGTGGTCCTGTTGGATGGCCTGCAGCTGCTGCCGCGTCGTGTCGGTAATGTCCGCGGCCACGGCCTTGAACTTGCCGTCGCTCGTCTTGGCAATCCACTTCTCGCGGAAGGCCTTGCCCTGGCCCAGCTTCGTCACCTGCTTGTCGCCCACGGCCTTTTCCAGGTCCGCCACGGACAGGCCCTCGACGGCCTGGCGCAGGGCCTCGAACACGCGCGCCTCGTGGCTGCCGTTGGCCGCAATCTGCTCGCCCTCGGGCTCCAGCAGGTACTCGTCGCGCTCCAGCGTCTCGTAGGCCAGCATCGACCGCGACCGTAACCGGTCGAGTGCCGCCTTGATGTCGATCGTCTTCTCCTGCGGGAAAGCCTCGCTCGTCACGATCGAGTCGACGTTGGCCAGTGCATGGAGCACCGCCGTCGTCAGGTCGTCCTTTGCGCTCGCCATGGTGGGGGTTGGGGGTTGGTCGTGGTTGGCGAGGTCGAGAGGAATTGGGGAGGATTGTTGGCAGGAACTCGAAAAACGAAGTGCAATGGTTGTTCTCTGTCGTTCTCCGCTGTTGCTGCAGACTAGCCCAGGGGAATTGCGCTGCGCGGTTGTTGGTGACGAGGCTGTCCAGCAGAGTGACTCAGACGGGGGAAGATGGCTGTGATTTTCGAGACAGCCCGCCATCAGCCAAAAGCCAAAAATCAACCGCTGGCCCACCGCTCACCCCGCGGCTGTCCGCCAGAGTCAGAGCCAGGCTAGGCCCAAGGCGCCGTCTGCTGGGAGAGACCAAAGGCCAGGGTCGCACGGGTTACTGTTTTTCCGGCCGACTTCCAGACTTCCCCGTACTTGACAGTGCTTTAGTGGACACGCGCCCTGTAGCTTGGCGACCCATGCTGTAAAATTACTGAAATTGGAAGGACACCGAGGAGTCGAGGCCACCAGTCAGCGGCCCAGCCCAGACCCAGCCAGGCCCCCTGTGGTCTTACGACACGTGCGGCGCCAGGCGTGTGGTGTATTCGTAACCGAGCTGCAGCAGCTCCGCATGACAGGCGCAGCCCGCTCAGACACCTGTACTTACTCCGTTCGTCGTAGCACCTGTTAACATCACCATCTCGTAGTCGCCCTTTGCAGCGGCATCTCGACCCTTTCTCCGACACCTCATTTCACAATTTCCCACCACAGATCACAGCTCCAGCGCCACCTTTCACCGCCGGCCCTTCAATCCATTCGGCACACGCATCTCGACTTCTGCGCCATCGCCACCCATCCCGCGCTCGCCCACGCACCGAAACATGAGGTAGCGTGCCGTCCGGCAGCCTCGCTGGCCTCGACCCATTGGAAGGCGAGAACACCTCCCCCCCCTTCGCCTTCATCCCACCACCGCCTCCTCGAGCATCCAGCGCCCAGCCATGAACAGCAGTACAGACCCAGGCGCCGGCGCCAGCGGTGGCAGCAACCCCAGAAGCTCCCACCGCACCCGGCGGAGTCGAGCCAACACGGCCACCCGGCCGCGCGATGGCCGCTCCAGCGCTGTCGTGGGCAAGGTCCGCGAGGGCCTGAAGAAGAAACTCGCCTTTTACACGGACATGATGAGCCAGCTGGACATGCTCGTCTTTGCCGAGCTCTGTGCTCTGTACTACATGGAGTACGTCTCTCTCCCGTCCGTTCTCTCTCCCCTCGCCTCGTGCCTGTGCTAACCACCATGCAGTTGCTCCTTCTTCCGCTTCTTCATCCGCGCCGCGCCGCACTCCTTCTTCCTCTCCCCGAAAGCCGAAGACTTTGTCATCCCCCTCGACGCCCGCAGGCCGCACATCTTTGCCATCTTTGCGCCCAACTTTTTGTGTCTGCTCGCACACTCCCTGGGCGCGCTGCCCCAGGCCTCCGAGGCCAACCGGGGCTACTTGCACGGCGGCGTGATGATTGACTTTGTCGGCCAAAAGGCACCGACTTCTGCGCTTGGCCTGGTGGCGCTCGACCTCGTCATCCTCGCCGTACAATGCCTGATGCTGGCGATGCACACCGAGCGCGAGAAACTGCGCCGACTGGTCTCCCCGATTCGTACGGCATCGGCGGTAGCAGCCACTGCCGCGGTGACCCGAGCCGGCGGTACAGCAGCGGCGACCGCGGAAGCAACAGCAACTCCTGCAGCGGCTCCGACAATACAGGACCAGGATGCCGCCGAACGCGGTGCTGCACAGCAACCAAGTGACGGAGCGGACGCAACACCAGCTGCGTCCAGCAGCAACACCGAGCCCGACGAGGACGAGAGGCTGCACAACATTGACCTCGGCGGCCCCTCGGGCGCAGCCAGTCCCGAGGAGGCGGCTGACAACGTGCTCGACGCGCTGAGCTCCGGCGCCAACATTGGCGACTTTTACATTATACACGCGATACGGCAGGCGATGCGGGAGAAAGAGGGCGGCGGCGCAACAGCACAATCGCTGCAGTCGATCGGCTATGCGGTCACACTGGCCCGGCTAGCGGCGGAGAGGCGAACCCGCGCCCGAGCTGCCGCACAACCACGGCCACAATGATGGGCGCGGCCGTGGGGGGCGTATAGATAATCACACGGTAGTTGAAACCTATATTCATGAACTAATGAGCATTTGCAAAGGAGATGGCTTTTGTTTGTCCTTGCGTATTTCCTTTTCGTCTAGGGTCTGGTTCGGATCACAATGCATTTTCGGAGTCAGGGCACGTGTATAATTAAATTGCCTCTCCTGCGAGAGGACATGTTTTCTTTTTTGGTATTCCAAGTCCCAATATATACAATGCAAATTCCGGAACGCCCTTCCACATCCCCTTTTACGCCACCTTGCGGCCCACGTTGCCCAGTCCTGTGCCCTTTATGGACACGAGCACGTCGTGCTTGCTGTGCGCGTCCTCGTCGTCGTCGTCGCTGTCGCCGCCACCGCCACCCACAAGATCGTCCTCGGCCTGCCGCAGACCCCAGCTGTTCGCGCCAAACGCCTTGAGGTCCCGCGCCAGCCCCATCACCTCCTCGGCCACCACCACGTCCCGGCTCACCCGCAGCCGGCCCACGTCCTCGGACCCCATCGCCATTAGCGTCAGCACCGTCGGCGCCGCCGTCCAGCTCACGCAGCCGCCCTGCGCAATCGCCTCCAGCAGCCGGTGCGCGCACTGCGTGCCAATGTCCTCGGCCAGCACGCCGCCCTGCGCGGGGCTCACCACGTCGGCCGAGTAGACGACGCCATTGACGTTGGACTCGGCCACAAGGCACAGCCCAAAGCCGATGCCCGGCTTGTCGCCGCCGTCGTCCTTGCCGGGCGGCGCCTCGGCGATCTTGATCTCGCCCGTCAGTGCGTTGAGGACGCCGCGTGCGGCGTGGATCATGCGCTTGTTGTTGGACGCGGACACGCCCACACTGTAGGCGACGCCGCCGATGCGCTTGATGCGGCCGGCGCCGCGGTGCAGGTGCAGCGTCTTGGGCAGGCGGACCTGGCTGGCAAAGCGCAGCTCGACGACGCCGTTGCCGCGGCGGTCGCCGTGGCCCGCACAGCTGCGCTGGCGGATGTTGAGCTCAATACGAGCCGGCGGGATGCCGAACAGGCCGTACAGGGGCAAGATGGCAAGGCGGAAGGCGTCGGCGGAAATGTCGCCAGTCTCCGTAGCCGACGTAATGACGCCGGGGCCCGAGAAACGGATGTTGACGTGGGCCTTGGAGAAGGGCGCCAGCAGGGCCATGGGCAGCAAAAAGTAGGTGATGCCGCGTGTGCAGCCCGCAGGCACGTGGTGCTCAATCACATCGTCCTCGGTGGCGCCGGCGCCGGCGACGGTGCCCGTGATCAGGCCCGGGTGGAAGGTGATGGTGGTACCGGTGTAGGAGATCTGGAAGGCGCTGCCGTTGGTGACGGCGTCAAAGAGGCGCAATAACGAGACCTCATGGGGTGCAAGACCGGGGTTTGTCGGCGAGGAGCTGCGGATGCCGGAGATGTGGACGGGGCGGCCGGTGAGGGTGGCCAGAAGCAGGCGCTGGGCAAGGAACCGGTGGCCGGTGAAGCGCACAAAGTCGGAGCCGGAGGGGCCCGCCATGGCGGAAGTCGGAAAGGATCGGTAGGAGGGAGTCAAAGGGTCGAGGGTCGTATGTTGAAAGTTTTCGTCACGTCGTTACGGGTATGCGGTGCTGTTGAGGAAGCAATGCATGCGGTGTCATCGAGGGCCTTGCAGAAAAAAAAAAAAAAAAAGACGATAACCAGAAAATCATCACCAAAAAGTCGATTCTGCCAAAGGCGGTGAGCCACATTTGGACGGCTCTCTCCACTAAAAAGTCTTATCGGACAACCTAGGTGGGCTTTACAGTGGTCGAGCGCGCTGATAAGACCTGACAGTGGGCTGAATTACAAAGAAACTGGCCTACAAATACAGTGACAGCGCAAATAAGAGGTCTTTTCACTTCTCCTTTCCTCACATATCTTCATCTTTTCTTCTACAACAGATGCATCGCCAGTTCTTGCTGTGTTTCATGCCATGAAAAAAGGGAGACAGGTACATTTCACACAGCCTCTCTGAGACGGATTGTCACATATTTTCCACGCACACTGTGGGATGACTTCGTGCGACGGACCGTTTCACGATCACCAACGGAGCTGTTGGCCGTGGCGATCCTTTGCAATGGTGATACCAAAGTACGGAGTACTGCTGACTATACGCGACGAGAACAAGAGAAAAGCTACCGTCATAGATAGCCCAATGACCATAGTAAGTGATGTATTTTTGTATTTGTATATATACTAGGGCCTTATAAATGCCATATATTTTCTCTTTCCCTCTTTCTCTATCTTTTTTGCTCTTTCCCCCAACTCTTGTGTTCTCTTAATGATTCCATCAACTTACCTTATTTTTCATCGACGTCACTCTCTCTTTTTCTATCTACCTCGTTACACTCCGTTTCCCCCCCTCTATGTCCTACCTTTCTCCACCGCCTTGAAACACTAGCAGCTACCTGCCACGTGCCATGGCCGTCTTGGACACTGCTTCTGTGGCCAGCGACACGAGTGGTGCCACCTTTGTCGACTTGACAATGCCGCCACCGACGAAGACGGAAGAGAAAACAGTGTCGCCCCCAGATCAGGACGATGCACGCACGTTCGATCCGCTCCTTACGCCGATCCGTGTGCCGAAGTTTGCGCACACGCAGCCGCCGACACAGGCGCCAGAAGACGTCGAAGAAGCCAACACCAGCGCCTTTGTGCACGCGGCATGCCGCCTGCACGAGGCCATGGCGGTCGTCACCGCCGAATGCAACGAGCTTATTAGCCTGTGGACCGACGGCCTCTCGCCCCCGGAGGTAGCGACATCTACGGCGACTCCTGGCAAGGCAGCGCGTAAGGCCGAGACGCTGCAGACGCTCTTGTCGGCCATGCAGTTGTTGGTGGCAGTCACGGGCGCTATGGCGGGTATGGCCTTGGATGCACGCCCACAAGCCGTGGTACACGGGCGTTTGCGCCCGCTGTCGGCCTTTGCAGATAGCAAGAGCGAGACTGCCGCAACGTTCGCTGCATACACGGGTGGGACGACGGCGACGGCCAGCACGGACAGCTTCAAGCAGGTTCTCGATACCATGGACCGTAGCGTCACACAGATGAAAGACTTGGATATTGGCAAGAGAGGAAAAGAGTCTGGTCAATTAACGGGCTCGATTGGTTCATTTTGGCCTAGCATAAGTCGGCTTGAACTGGACCTCGTGATCTTGCGAACGCGGGCGCACAGTGTCTACAATGAACAAAGGCGGGAACCAGACCAATCCGGCTCCGGATCGACCGCTGCCGTAGCACGCAGCGTACAGGAAATGATGGGCCTGGTGCTGCGCGAGACCGGCCAAACCGCGAATCGCATCAATGAATTCGTGAAGCTAGCCGTTCAAGTCGCCGATCGGCAGTGGGCGCCGGAAAAAGAGCCCGGGCACTGGTTTGTGAGGGCTTTTGGTAGAAAGGCACCGGCGACAGCACCGGTGACAGCACTGGCGGCATACGACGGACTATTGCAGAAGGCGAAGAGCGCCTGCCAGCAGGCGAACACGGCCGTCAAGACAGTCCAGGAGCGCACGGATCGCGCCATCCTGAAGGCCACGATACAAAAGACGTGATAGATCGCCGGGAAAACAACCTCACATGACGTACTCCGAAAGCCTGCAGGCGGCGCGGACATCGTTGTAGTCCCGCAGGGCCGGGGCCCCGCACAAGAGGCGCTCCAACCAGTTCATCTTGAGCTCCGCTTCTGTGGCACTCTCATATATGGGAGCAAACCCCTCGCCTTCTAGACCCCGATAGTACCTAGACTGACTGAATCCGGGCTCGCCCATAATTACACAGCGTTGAGAGCAAGATGAAAAAGCCATAGGATGCAGGTGGAACCGCTGCATTTTCCTCCCATTAGCCAATAAGTTCATCCTAAAACATCAGACCGTTCAAAATAGAGGCTTCGTGTATTCGATTTACCCAAAGATCGTGAGCAAAAGGACGTCAGCTGCATAGGGGATGCAGCGCGGCGCGGAAGACGATGGGACGATGCGGGCGAGGGGCGTGTCGGATGGTTTGGATGGAGTTGTAAAATTCAAAATTTGCACGAAAAAGGGGTGAATCATAGCGACTTGTGCCATATAACATCGTAGCGACAAAAAAGGAAGGAAGAAATAAAAACAACAATAACAAAAACGCCGTGCACCGCCCCTTCCTAATCGGTGCGTGTCGTTCACCTTCCTCAAACACATCGTCGTCCGTCGTTTTGTACAACGCGCAATGCTGTTATACGATTGGCTGAAATTGAGGCAAATATGGGGCTCAAAATAGCAGACGTTTGCTAGCCACACGTGATCTACAGTGGGCAAAAATTTATCGGCCTTCTGTAGCGGCACGATTTCCACCAAGACTCTTATCGGACCCTGCTGGCGGGATCTTACAGTGGATGAGCGCGCTGATAAGACTTTGTCAGTGGGCTGTTGGAAGAAAATAAAAAAAAAATTGGCGTCTGCCGCAAATAGCTTCTGCCAGCAGGGCACAACAACGATCCTCTTCCGACACACACCACCCCCAATGCGCCCCGTACGATGAGGCCGACAAGCTCATTCTTCTCCGACATGAGCGTACGGAGTCCGTTTGTCTGCCGGTCGTGCCTGGTCAGCCTGCGAACGGCGCAGCGGCGACCCACGCGGCCGCCATGGGCGACAACGACGACGTCGGTAGCAACGCCGACAAGTACACCGACGACGACCCTGGCCGTGCGGACACTGACACGACATGCGGCAGCCGTGCGCGGCCGGACACGAAGGGCCGACGGCGCCGCGGCAGGGCGACAGACGACGCCGCCACCGCGGCAGCCACCATTACGAGCGACACCGGTCGCACCACCCGAGACGCTCAAAGTCCCGTCCCTCGACGACCTGCGCCTGTCGTCCCACGGCGACCCCACCAACCAGTTCGGCCGCGACGAGGACGTGACGGTGCGCTTCTTTGACCAGCAAGACGACGGCAGCATCGTGCACGTGGGCAACCGCAGCTCGCTGGGCGACGAGGCGGAGCAGCAGCTCGAGGAGCTCGAGGGCAAGCTGCGGGAGACGGCGCAGCTCATGAAGAACCTGGAGCAGCGCGGCGGGCCGGCACGGCGGCGGACGGTGCGGCTGCGGCGGAAATACGACATGATCAAGGAGGTGGAGCGAGAAGAAGAGGTGCAGGCGATGGCGGACGCGGCCTGGGAAGGAGGGCCAGGGGCGCCGGAGACGTCGGCCATGCGGATCGACGACACGGGCCTCACAGCAAACGCACGGCGGCACGTCAAGAATCTCAACAACGTCCTGCGGCCGGCGGCGCGGCGGTTGGAAAACAAAAACAAGACACCCAGCGGCGGCGTGGACACCAAGATTATCACGGCGCTGTGGAGCCGGTACGGTGCTGCACGCACGGGGCTTGCCGAGTCGTGGTCCAACATCCCGCCGGCCGTGTGGAGCTGCCTCTGGACGGTGCTGGCGTGGGACGACAAGAGCGGTGGCGGAGCACGCAACCCGCGGCGCATGTCGCACATTTACTACCTGGCCAAAGACATGCAGGCGGCGGGCGTCCCGCTGACGGATGCGCAGCAGCTGCTGGCCATGGAGGCCATGTTCATCGAGGGGTGGCCGGCGGCCGCACTCGAAAACTGGCGGCGCGGCGCAGCGACGCTCGGCGCTCGGCCAGCCACGGCGGTCGACTACTGGGAACTGGGCGTGCGGATGTGCGCGCAGCACGGCGACCTGGAGCGGGCCGAGCGGGCAGCCGACCGCCTGTTTAGCGACGACCTGAAGACGCTTCTCCAGCAATCGGCGGGCCGTGGCAACAAAATACGCGGCGACCCGCGCGTCCTCCTCGGGCTGATCCGCAATGCCGCGGCCGAGGACGCCAAAGACACGGCGTGGTCGACGTACCGGCAGCTGCGAGAGCTGCTGGATGAGCACGACCACGAAAACGGTGGCATGAAGATTGAAGACTACGACGAGGTCGTCTCCTGCTTCCTGACGGCCAACCACACCGAGTACGCCTTTGACGTCTTTGTCGACATGATGTTCTCGGGCGCCCTCGACGTGCACAAGCAGCAGCTGCAGCAACGCCAGCGGCCCAAGAAACTGCCGTCTGCCGTGGCCAACCACTTCTTCTTTGGCAAGTGGCTCAAGCGGCTGATTGGCGCGGGCGACCTCGACGGTGCGTACCGCGTGTTGCACTTTATGCAGGCCCGCGGCGTCATGACGGCCTCTGTGCAGGTCAATGGCCTGCTGGGCGCGTGGCTGCGGTCGGGCGCGGCGGCCAACCAGGAGCGCGCGGATGTGCTGGCGTGGCGCATGGTGGAATCGCGGCGGCTATTTGTGGACCTGCGGCGGCGCGAGAAGCAGATGGAGTGGCCACTCAAGCTGCGTACGGGCGGATTCACACCGGGCGAGGCGACAGCAGCGGCAGCGGCCGCCGCCCAGGAGGCAGGCGACCTCACCTTTGTACCGCGCGCGACGCTCGAGACGTTTGTGCTCATGGCGAACAACTACAAAAACCGCGGGCAGCTGGCACAACTCGAGCGGCTGTGGGAGGCGTTCCGGGATTGCGAGATGGCGTCGACCGACGCCTTTATGATGAACCAGCTGCTCGAGTCGTACGTGCACGAGGGCCGCGCGGACGAGGCGCGCGCGCTGTACCGCGACCTGGTGCTGGGCCCGCAGCGCATCGAACCCAATGCGCACACCTTCCTGGTGCTCTTCCGGTCGCTGGCGGTGCACCGCACGGTTTTCCGTATGATGTCCGACGACGACCGGCGGGCGGCGGGTGTGGACTGCCGGCAGCTGGTGGCCGAGATGGTCAAGCTGGCGCCCGTGGCCTTCCGAACGGAGACCTCGTCGTACGCATCCGAAAACGGGAACGGCGCACATGACGCCCGGACGATTGCGTTCTACCAGGCGCTGGGCCGCATGGTGCTGCATACGTTCCGCAAGACGGGCGACTACGTGGGCCTGTGCGTGATGCTGCGGGTGCTGCGCCCGCTCTTGCAGAGTCGGGATGGTGGCGGATTCGACCGCTTCCGCGTGACGGACAGCCTGGCGGTGGAACTGGTGGCCGAGACGTCGGCCCTGGAGCGCGACTCGCCCACGGCGCGGCACCGCATCTTCAAGGCGAGCGAGGTGGTTGAGGCCCTGCTGCGCGAGGTGCGGCAGCGGCAGCTGAACGTGTACGGCTGGCGTAGCGGCGACAAGGGCCTGCACGCAGGCGGCGAGGCGGACTTGAGCGACGACCTGGCGGCAGTGGCGGCGCACGTGTACCGGGTCAAGTCCGAGGGCGTGTCGGACGAGGCGTTTGCGGCTATGTACGAGGCGGCCGTCGACGAGTTGGGCGTCCGCAAGTACTTGTAAGATCACATGTAACTAAGCATAGACAGGCATTTTGACGAACACTTCTCATGACAATCATACACTCTTCTATTTTTCAACCTCAACCCTTTTAATTTTATGTGCTCGTAAATTCGTAATAGGCTCCACAACCCTAGTCGTGGTCTTCTTCGGTCGGCCCTGGACAGCCTTCGAGTTCATCGTCGGGGTACTTGAACTTGCACCAGAAGCAGTAGCGGCGGTTCTGGCGCATCCAGTCGACGACCTGTTGCAGGCGTTCGTGGGGCTCAAGGGCGTTGAACTCGTCGAGCTCTTCGTCCTTTTCGTCTTCCTTATTTTCGTCGTCATCATCCTCGTTGTCGTCCTCGCCGTCGCCGACGGGAATTGACTTGTTCATGCCGCCTTTCAAGTACGACAGCTTGTCGGGCCCTTTACCGCGCGCGATCTGGTCGTTCTTATCGTCGTCATCGTCGCTGCCGTCCTGCTCAAACGCCGCGTAGTTTGTGGTCTTCTCTTTGTCTCCTTGGATCATGCTTCGTAACCGGTCGTCCAGTACCCGCTGTGCCTTGATGCGTTGCTCTCGCTCATGCTCTTTAGCGCGCCGCTCTTTGACGAGGCCTCGCCACAGGACGTTGACTTCTAACAGGGGCGTCTCATCTTTAGACCCAGAGTCTTCATCGTCGTCGTCTCCCCTGGCCATCCGCTCAGCAACAACCTGCGCCGCGTGAATCTGTCGCTCCAGCCGACCCGCCTCGCGCTCTTGCCGCAGCCGGTCGCGGTAGACCAGCGGGTCCATGTCGTCGAGTCGCAGCCGTTTAGTGTCGGGACCGTCGTCTTCGGCCTCCATTTCCTTTCTTTCTCTCTCTTTTCTCTCCTCTTCGGCGCCAATGCCGGCCCGATCGCGCTTGACTTGAATCCGGATGGGCTCCGTAATTGGCCGGTCGTCGTCGTTGTTGCCTGTGCCATCGCCACTCTCTTTGCCTTCCTCGCCACTGCTTCCCTCTCGCCGCTTTCCCAGTGACTGGCCCGCCACAAAGCCCATCTTGGCCATCATAGCGAAGCCCTTGCTAACAGGTTTTGGAGGCTGCGCGGCCGTGGTGGGAGCGGGTGCGGGTGGCCATTTTGATGCTGGGGCTGTTGCCGCCTTTTGAGCTCCTGCCTGCTGCCGTGGCGGCGGTGCATCAAAGAGCGACCGGCTCAATGCAGCCTCACGTTCTGCCTCGGCCGTCTTGGCCAACTCGGCCTTGGACGGGACGCGGCCGCGCTCGCGGCCCTCGCGCTCCAGGCGGATGCGGCGCTGGAGGGACGTCTCGGCGGTGTGCTTCTTCTTTTTGTAGTTGCTGCTGCTGCCGACGCCCTCGTCCTCGCCAAACGTCATCGTCATGTAGTCATCCTCATCGTCGGCCATGGTGGGCGTAGTTTGTGCAATTGGATGTTTATGGTAGATGAGACGGTTGAGCTCGTGGTTGAAATCGGCACGTACTTCTTTGAGTGACGTCTGTGAAAACGGCCGGCGCGACTTGGTCTTGTTCACTTTTGTCGCCTCTCAGCCAATCAGTCTATTCGCACAGCTTGAACTGCGCTAAGCTCCACTTACAGCTTCAACTTCAGGGCGATGCTTTACACACATCCACATTACGATTTCATTTGCCTTCGCATTGCATTTACATTCAGTCTTTTACTTGATCTTGTCAACATGTAGCATTCATGGTGTAAACAAAAATCTAAATGATGCTCGCGCCTACCATGCAAAAAGCTAGCCAAAAACCACCGTCCCGTTCCCGATATATACAGAGAGGAAGATAAACTAAAGATGTGAAGTGTAAAGGAGAATAAACGTGTAAGCGAATAATGAAATGGAAATGAGTGAAAATGAAGGCGAAAAATAGAAAATGAAAAGAAGTAATGAAATGAACGGTAAAGATAAAAGGAAGATGCAAGAAAAAGTGACCCCGTTGGCCATCTGTGACGTGAACTGCGTATAGTGCGTTTAGAGCGCACCTTGAGGCACTTCTTTGCCTATTTGGGCGCGGCATTCGGCGACAGGTAGGCACCCAGTCTGTATTGTTAGCATTCAGAAGGAACAAAGGAGACACAAGAAGGAGAAAAAGGGGGCGAGGAAAAACCTACCCGATAATCACATAACAGGCGCACATCAGCGCGCCCTTGAGCCCGCACGTCCGCAGCTTGCGGTCGCCGTCGCTCGACACCAGCAGGCCCACCAGCAGCGCCGTGCCGACCAGCGCGGCCATTTCAAAGAAGCTGAACGTGAGCGACATGTTGCGGTTGAGGATCCAGCCGGCGCCGACGGTCAGCGGCGTGACGCACAGGGCGATCTGGATGGACGAGCCAATGGCGACGGAAATGGCCAAATCCAGCTTGTCGCGCATGGCGACGGACACGACGGTGACGTACTCGGCAATGTTGCCGACAATGGGTAGGATGATAAGACCAATAACAGACTCGGAGAGGTGGCCCTGGTGTGTGACGTCGTCAATGGTATCGACCAGAAACTCGGCATTGACGGACATGAGCGCCGACGCGACAATGAGCACGAGGACGGCCATCATGAATTCACCACGGGGGCGCTTGCCGCGGTGGCCGCCCAGCGCGGCGGGGTGCAGGCCGCCGTGGTGGAGTGGCTGTCCGCCGCCGCCCAGCATCAGCAGGTTGGTGCGGTCCGAAGTGCTGCCGCTGCTCTCGAGGCTGACGCGCTGTGCCTGTTGTGCCTGCGCCTGCTGCTGGTTGTCGCGCATGATCTGGAGCGCTGTGATGCCCGACCGCATCAGGCCGGGTCCGGTGAGACCGGCAAAGCCGCCCGGGCCGCTGGACGACGACATGCCGACGCCAACGCCGCCAGCACCGCCCGACAAGGACGAGGCGCGGCTGCGGCGGGCACCTACGCGCATCGACTCGACCGAGACGGAGCGTGAGTGCGAATGCGAGTGCATGCGCGTGTGCGCGTGCGGGTAGGGCCGCGCGGGCGTGGTGCTGCTGTGCACGTCAAAATCCTCCATGCGGTCCATCTCGATCCCGTGTATTGACGAGGATGACAACGGCGACGTTGTTTTGGTTGGCACGACACGCGTCGAAGACGCAACATCGGCAAAGCGTACGGAACGCGGCTGCGGCACGACGGCGCTGTTGATGACGACGCCGGACGCAGACGCCACCTGCTGGCACTCGGGCGTGGTGCTCGACGACGACACCAGCACGACGGGCGGTGCTGGTGTTGCTGTTGTTGCCGTTGCTGTTGCTGTTGTTGTTGTGGCTGTTGATGATGGTACTGTCGGTGTGGTCGGTGTCGTGGGCGTCGACAGGCCCCGCTCGCTGTCCACGCCCGGATCGTACTCGGACGCGTCGCTGTCGTCGCTGCTGCTGTTGCCAGCATTGCCGTTGGCAGCGGCCGCAATGGGCCGCGCCCGCAGCTCGTGCGCAAAGTACAAGAGGTAAATAAGCAGCACCATGAGCGAGGACACGCGGCTCATCTGCAGCGTGGCCTTGGACGCCTGCTTGGTGTGGTCAAAGGTGTAGCCAAAGGCGGTCGGCATCAGAAACACAAAGACGGACGCAAACAACAGGCAGCTCAGCAGCTGCGTCTCGGCCGTGTTATAGACGGGCTCGTTGTCCGTCAGGCCCGTGGCCAGCAGCGCCGTGCCCAGGATCAGCAGGGAGTTGACGAGGATGGAGCCCAGGATCGAGGCCTGCACGACGCGGACCTGGTTGTTGACGAGGGCGACGATGAACAGAATCAGTTCAACTAAATTGCCGAGACTGATGTTGAGCAGCGCGCCCACGGTGTCGCCGGCGTCGCTGGCGACGCGCTCCGTGGCGGCCGTGAGCAGGGACGACAGCGGGATGACGGCAATGGCGTTGGTGGCGAACACGGCAATGGGGCTCATGTGCGTCAGGTAGGTGATGATGCCGATGGGCACGAACACGAGCAGCGCGTTGAGCCATGACGAAAACAGCATCTGGCGGAACGAGTCCATGCAGGTCGTGGCCACCTCGTCAGCTTCGGCGTCGGCGTCGGCAAAGCCAAAATCGTCGACCATGGGTGTCAGCGGTTCGCTGCCGTCGACCACCCCGGGCATAGACCGCATGGATAGCTCGCGGTAGCTAGCATGGCGGCCGCGGCTGAGCGCCCGCACAAAGAAGCGTAGGATGCGGCGGACGGTGCCGCCGCCGCCGTTGCCAACCCCGACCCCGACGCCACCCTGACCGCTACTGCCTATACCGCCCCCGACTCGAACATCGCCTGCCGCCGAAAAGGCACGGCTGTGGGCCATCACCGGCCGGAGCTGGTCACTGCCGCCGATTCTGTTGTCGCCTCGTCCGAATGTGTCCGTGTCCCGTGTTGCAAATCCGTCTAGTCCACTGTCACGGCGCCGGTATATGTCGTCGTCGTTGTCGTCGTCGTCGTTGGGCGTGTTGTCCGCAAAGTCGAGTGACCGGCCAGCATGGGGGTCCATAAGAAGAGAAAAGGAAGGAGGATTTCGTAATACTTTCGTCCGTCGTCGTTGTCGTTGTCGTGTCAAAGGTCAAAGAGGGGAGATGACGCCAGAAACGCACACGACCACGATCAGCAAAGGGAGAGAGGAGGCACAAGGCGGAAAGGGAGGGTACGGAGTACGAGAGGCAATGTTCAGGGTTAGGTGTAAAGTTAAGATACGGAGTATTACGGTGTAAGATACCAACTACGAGGCGACTGGGGGTTGCTGCTCCATACGGAGAGTACGGAAGGAACCCAATGCCATAGGCGTCCTCGCAGAGACCGCGCAAAGGCAAATAGGAGAGACGAAAACACGCGTACGCGTAATTTACAAGACCCTCTCCCCAGGAAGGGGGCATCAACTAGTCAGGAACCAAGGGGAAACCTGTGCGGGAAAGAAACATCAGAGGAGAAAGCCCAGGGGACCCAGATAGGGCTCAGCAGCAGAGGCAGTCTTTACTCTTTTCAGGCGAGTTGCAGAACGGCCGGGCGCTAATTTTTATTTTTGCCTTTATTCCTGGTTGTTCCTTTTTTCAACCATCGTGAAGGGCAAGGGAAAGGGGAAATAAGGAAGAAAAGAATGGCAGGGGACGACAGAAAAATAGGGGTAGCTGAGTGGGTCTGCGGTGGGATTGGCATTGGGGCGGATGGAATTGGAGAGGAATTTGGGGGGGAGGGAAGGGGTTCAGGCATGCAGTGAGTGAGCGAGAGCCACCCCTGGCTTTCCCTCTTTTGTTATTTTTGGTCGCTGTGCTTGGTCCGCCTCCATTTTTTTGGCAGAGGATTTTAAAATTAGGACATCGTGCGATCGGAATCTACAGCCAGGGACAGGAGGGATAGGAGGATAGGAGGATAGGAGGAAGGATTTGATGGACAATGCCAAGGACAGAGATAGGGGGCCGGTTTTTCATGCAAATTACGAGATGGCCAGCTGCGTTTGACTACGAGAGGAAAGTGGAAAGTGGTAAAGTGAAAAAGTATCGTTAAAACGTCACAAACAAGATTTAAAGCCGGAAGTTCATCGTGAATACCCCGTAAGTCGTCAAACGTCAAAAACAGGATCAACAGCAGACGTTTATCGTGATAGTGGAAATGTCAAAATTAATTCAAAAGTGTCAAAACTGAAGAGGTGTCAAGAAAACGTTTGTGGTATCATCGCAGAGAATGCACCAGTCCCCTTCCAGAATGGGTGAAAGAGCAAATGCAAGACGTAGAGAAAAGAGAAACGAAAGAAAACAAAAAAGAGAGAAGAGAGAAGCAAACAAGCCAATGGACTGTAATGGACTGCATCCACAAAAGGCCAAAATTAATAAAACAGTACAAGTAAGAAAACATTCGCCATCCCCATTATCTTTTTTCCATCGTGTGTGCCATGTGTGCCCTGGAGTTGGTATTCCCTTTCGTTGTTTTCCCTCCATCTATTAATGCCCCCGTCTCCTTGTATATGGCTTTTTGCAGAACCTCGTTTCTCGTAGATTAGAAATGGTAGAAGTAAGTGTAGATGAGATGAGAAGAGAAGAGTGCGGGGTTTGTCTAAAAAGCATCCTCGAACGGACAGTCCACACTGTCGTGGCCGTCGCGCTCGCATAGCGCACACCACTTGCCGGCGTCCACGACGCCGCTCTCCTTGCCGGCCACGGGGCCCGATTCCATGGGGTTCGGCAGGATTTTGACCTCGGGCGGTGGGGCCGCAGCGGCCGCGCTGACCTTGAGCGGGACAATCGGCTCGGGTGCAAACGCCGCACGCACAACGTCCTTGCCAGTGCGCGTGTCGTCGGCCGAAGGCGCCGGTGCACCTGTCGGACCGCCGGCCGCGGCGGCCGAGCCAAACATGTTGGTGCACGTCAGAATATCGTGGCCGTTGGTCTCGCAAATCTCACACCAGAGCGTGCTCGACTCGGTCACCGACGAGTAGGCGTCGCTCTCCGGCATGGTGTCGAGCGTGGGGCCCCGCGAGTGGTGCGGCAGCTTGCGGGCCTGGTCGGGCGAGCGGTTGCCCGCGCGCGGGTTGGAGTTGGACCGGGAGTGGTGGTGGTGATGACTGTGCAGGTTCAGCGTGTTGTTGTTGCTGCCGCTCGTCGTCAGGCCGCCCCCGTTCAAAGAGTCGCGAAAGTCCCGAGCCAGCACAACGGTGCCGCGCGAGTCGCGCAGCGACGACCGGCTGCCCACGGTCATGGCGCTGGTGCGGTGGGCGCCGATGTTGTTCGAGGCGGAGGACGACGTGTTGTTGTTGTTGCCCGTCAGCCGCAGCTGCTCAATCTCCCGCTCCATCTCCATCTCGCGTGTCGACTTGTTATCCAGAAGAGCGCGCAGGTCGGCCACCTCACGCTCCAACGTCTCGCGGGCCAAGCGCTCGTTGATCGATTCGCCGCGGCGGTGGCCACTGCCGCTCGAGTTGTTGTTGTTGTTGTTGCCGTTCGACGCTGAGCCGTTGGGCATGTCGTTAACACCGGCGTTCTGGCTCAACGAGTGGATGATGGCCTTGAGGCCGCGGATCTCGTCGTCCTTTTGCTCGAGATCCTTGGACGGGTTCGAGGAGGTCGAGTTGCCCCGCACAAGCGTGCCGGGTCCGACGCCGCCCGATCCGCCGGACGCCACCATCATAGCAGCCTTTTCGCGCTCGCGCCGCAGCTCCGTCCGTGTGCGCTCGACCTCGCCCCGCAAGAACTCGACCTCCCCGCGGGCCTCCGCCTCGCCCCGCCGTGCGTCCTCGAGCCCCTCCTCAAGCTCTTGCACGAGCTCTTCGAGCTGCTTGAGCTGCTGCGCGACGGCGTCAACGTCGGCCAGCCGGCTCTCCAGCTCCTGAGTCTCCTGCATCATCTCCTCAATCTTCTTCTCGTAGACACGCTCGGTCTCGGTACTAGCCATCTCGAGCGTGTCAATGGTGCTGCGGAAGTCGGCGCGGTGGGCGTCAAACTCGGCCGTCAACATGGCGATCTTGTCGTTCTTCTCGCGCAGGAGTGCACGCATCTGTGCGATGTCTTTGTCATCACCATCAAGACCATCGGCACCACCAAGCGGCGCACCATGCCCTCCACCGTTCATCCCATTGGGAACACCGCCATTTGGTCCCAACGGTCCATCCGAGCTCTCAATCAGGCCCTGCAGTTCTGTCAAACTGCTCTCCATATCGGCGAGCGTGCTGGCTTGGTCTTTGAGCTGGCGCTCGCGGTCATGGAGCTCGGTACGCAAGCGCTCAACTTCTTCGTCGTTGTTGCCGCTGCTATTGGCGAGTGTTGTGGCGGTGGCAATGCTGCCGTTCTTCATATGGCTGGCTGTGCGCGACGGTGGCCGTCCCATGCCTCGTTGCTGTCCACTAAAGGATGACGCAGATCCGATGCTGCCGTTTGCACTGCCACCGGCACTGCCGTTGGTGCGGCCGACACGGCCAGCATTCGTCGGTGTAGCATTGTCGTCGTCGCCGTAGTTGGATGCGCTGCCGAGCGCAGACGCACTTCGCGGGCCGATGCTGGCTTTGCGATCTGCCGGGCCACCGCGGAACATGCCAAGGCCAGTCCCGCGTTTACTAGGATCACCCATGCCGCCTGTTGCTGGTGCGCGCATGCTCTGGGAGAACTTGTTGGTGGACGTCGGGCTACCAAAGCGGCCGGGCGCGGCGCCTGCTGTTGTTGACGCGCCTCCCTTGGGTGCTGGGGTATTGGTCGACAAAGATGGCCGAGGGCCGTTGGATCCTGGCGCGGGCGTCATCTGTAGGCGGCGCACAGGCGAGTCGGGCCGCGGCAGGGATGTACGTGGTGGCCGGCGGTTGCCGTGTTGTGGGCTGGGGGCCCGCGGCATGGGACCACCGCTGACAGACTGGCTGAACTTGGGTAGAGATGGCGTGGGTGGTGTGAAGTTGGTAGAGTTCTGGTTGCCAAGCTTGAGGCCGGGGCCGTTGGCGGCTGTGGGCGTCATGGGGAAGGCAGAGGGCGATGCGTCACGACGAACGGCCTTGTTAAGGGGTAAGAAGATGCCGGCGCCCGAGATGTTGGTGCTGAAGTACGAGACGCCATCGACGTCGCCGCTGTTCTTGCCGCGCGTGGCAAAGTCGGGGTGCAGTTCGACACCGGCGAAGACGCCCTTACGTCCTGCGACGGAGCCGACAAAGCGCACGGTGCCGTGCATGCCACCGGGAACATCGACGGGATCACCGGCGACAACAAGGTCGTCGCTGGTGGGCGCGCCTGAGTAGGACGCCATGGAGGACGCGAAGCGCCCGGGTGTGAGGGGAGCCATGGTGGCAGGCGGTGCGTTGTTGTGGCTGTTGTGGTTGTTGTTTGACGGAAAGGTAAACTCGTTCAGCGTGTCAAAGGCATATGACTCGGTTGCATCGGGAATGGTGGCCAAGGACGACGGGGTCAGCGCGGCCAGCGATGCCTTGCGCGTCAGCAAAGGCAGCGGCAGCGGCACCGACGGCTGGTGGGGTAGCGACGGCAACGGGGGAACACCCTGGACGCCCGGGGCGCGGCGCGCGTGGGAGGCAAAAAGCGAGCTAAGGTTGGGGGTCGAACGAGAGGAAGCGAGGCCGCGGCCGGCGCGTGTTGACGAGGATGAGGACGACGATGTGTTTGCGAAGGGGGTGGGAAGCCGTTTGCGCAGCGATCGCGGGAGTGTTTTTGTTGTGGAGGAAAAGGAAGAAGACTGTGGCTGGGCTGGGCGGGATGCGGAAATGGTGGTGGTGACGGTGGCCGTGGTTGGCGACAGCGTCGTGGTTGTTGTTGTGAGCGACATGATGGCGGCGCGGCGCTGGTGGCGGCCAAACAGACCAAGCACGCCCAAGTGGCGAATTAAGCGAATTAAAATGGGGTCAAAAATAAATCGGAAAATAAAAGACCAGAAAAAGGGACCCAAGCCGGTAGGGCCAGAAGCGTTTCGGGCCTGGCGTCCGCAATTTTAGGGGAGAGGGTCCCCTGGCGCGCCCCTTCTGTTCTCGGTTCTAGTGGCACCTTATTTCCCAGGTCCGTGGGTGTCCGAGTGTGGTCGGCCAATGGCAGGGGTGAAAACGAATGGGAAAGGTTGGAAAAGGGTGGAACAGAGCCGAACAGTGTTGGATTGGGACACTGAGGACAGCGAGGAAGGGCAGATTGACAGCGCAGTGGAGTTGCAGCTGAGCGGTTGGCGGGTCGGTGCAGCCCCTGTAGCGTGCCTTAGCGGTGTCTCTCTCAGCGGCCAGGAGAGGCAAGGACCGGCGCAGGACAGGCGGGCGTGGGTGGTGTTAGCGGCAGATGAGCGGTGGGTTGGCAGGTTGGGCGGCGGGATTGGCGGTCGACAGGCAGTTGGGGGCAGCTAGGGCCAGTTGGGATGGGCGGGTGGGACAGGGCGACCCGCAGCAAACCCGGTGTCTGAGCGCGAGGCGGTGGGAGGACGAGAGTGTTTGTGGGTGATGGTGTCTTTGATGTTTGCAATGTGTCTGTTTGGTTTGTTTAGTTTGTTCGGTTTGTCGTCGGTTGTCTGTTTGAGGTTGAAAGGTTGCGACCGTGTGTTAATTAGGATGAGTGAGGCAAAGACAAGAGACTGAGGAGGGAGAGACAGAAAGGCGATAAGAAGCAAAACAAAACAATGGTCAAGGGGAATAGAGACAGTAAAACCAGAAACCAAAATGGTGTGCGACACAGAGGCTAGCCGGAGGAACGAGGCGAAGAAGAGAGTGTGCAGGTGGCGAGAGGCAGGATATGCAAGAAAAGAAGACGAGTTGCAAGAGACGGGGCAAGGCGACACAAGAGAAGAGAAAAGGCTGATGCAAGAAAAGGGGGTGTGGGAGGGTATATCTATCTGTCGGGATGGAGGGATGGAGGGACGGGAGAGAACAGACACAACGAGGGGAGAGGAAGACAAGGACGAGGGAGGTAGAGCAAAAAGCAACGACAGAGAGACAGAAACAAAGACAAAGGATCGGACAAGGAGGAGAGCAGCTCGAGCCGTTTTCTATCTCGGACACGAGCGAGAAAGCGGCAGAGAGCGAGGATGTGGGTATGTTTCTTTTTCCGGGGCGGCAGAAGAGCAAATAAGAAATGGACAGGATGGACAGATGGACAAGATGGACACGGCCGTTTGCAGCGATGTGCGGACAGACGTTTGGGTCATCAAGAAGGGCAAAGGAGGGCTCAAGGAGGGCTCAATGGCACAAGAAGGCAAAAGAGGGCCGTATCATACCTCGTCATGCTGCAGACGCAGATGCAGTGCGGCGGAGTGCAGCTGCAGGCGCCCAGTTTTGTGGAACGGCGGCGAGCGAGCAGGCGATATTGCGTCTCAATGGCCATGCGGGCCATGCGGTGCTGGCAACGATGCTCCCACCGAGGCCGTTCAATTGGGCAATGCTGTCCAATGGCTCTGTTTCCGTTTGTTTACATCGCCAGGGGCAAGGCACTCGTAAGTTACGTCGTATGCGCTGGCGAGGACGTGCGGAGCGTGAGATGCAGAGCGAGATGCAGCGGTCGGGTCGGACAGGTTGGGTCGGGGCTTGCAACCGGTGATATTCAGACGCCAATAAAAGAACAGAGACAGGTGGCGGATGCAATTTGGGCGAGATGGCGTATTACGAGAGAGGTAATACCAGTTGGGGGAACAAGAGACAAACGACGGCAGGAGCGAGGGAGAACGACGGCGCAATTGGTGCCATACAAAACTCAATTTGGAGGAAGTGGCCAGAAGTGCGCCTTCTTCTTCTTCTCTTTCCTCGACCGGCGCCTTCCCTCTTCGCCTGGACTGAGACAAGAACCCCACGAAATCTCAAATCTCACGCAGTGGGACTGCGGGTTGCGCACGAATACGGCAAGAGGGTGTCAGGGTGTCAGATGCAGGGAAACATTGCAGGGAATCAACAAACCGGTCATGGCGGTCGTCCCTTCTTTTCGGGGCTAGCAACGGTGTGGCGGCGTTGGGCTAGTTCGCTCCTGCGCGGAGGAGCAGGTTCCATCACTGCCACCTCCGTCTGGCTGTTACTTCGTAGGAAATGAGCGGCAGTGGAAAGAGGGAAGGAGCGTCTGGCAGGGACAGAGTTCTTGACTTTTTGCTGTCAGCCTGCAAGGAGACGTCTTGGCTAGCTGCAGTTCGCCAGTTCGCTCGTTTGAACCCCGTCCGTTCCTTTCTGTCAGACCCCCAATCCTGCTCTCGTCCGCAAGGAGTGCTCTAATACTGCAGGCATCGGCAGACTTGTGCGGGCGACCTGCAGGCTTTGCTGCACGCTGCTGCACGCTGCTGCAGGCGGGCTGCAGCCTGGGCTGCAGGTGCGGTTTCGTGTCCGCTGACCGCTCTCCCGCCGCAGCGATCACCAAGACGACGACGCCAAAATAAAAATATAGAAAGTAAACAAACGAGACGACGACGAGAACACGAGCAAACAATCAATCAATGTTTTATTGCAATCGCCTCTTTTTGTCGTCGTCTCTTTCATATTGTCTTCATCTCCTCCAGTGTCTCATTCATCCCCGTGTGCTCGAGCATCGCAACATCCCAACTGTGGATGCCCACTCAACGGTCCCGCCGCACTGACGCTCTTCATTTTTGTACCTCTTGTTCTATTTCAACGGAGCGCCGAAATAAGTGCCCGTTTTTCTTCTTTACGACGTACTGTTTGTTTTCTTTGCTTTTTGCCGTATGGTTTATTTCAAGAATGTCTCTCTTAGAGTAATAGTGCCAAATAGCTTGTTATTGAATTGTCTTTTTCTTTTCTTTTTCTTCCTGTCTTTTCTTTCTGCTCTGTCTCTCCGCCTTCCGGCTCCCCGCAGAGACCCTTGCTGATCGCCATTATTATTAAATAGGCCGAAAACAGTTTGCCTGTGCCGACAGAATGCCAGAATCTCGTCTGAACATCTCTCCTCACCCATGTCGTTATTCATGGCAGAACTATTATTACTATCCTGTCGCGTCCCAACACCAACCGACGTCCCCCAACGTCCCCCAACCTCCTTCGCCACCCTCCCTGTTCTTCTCCACGTGGCGTGCGAAATCACCCGCCGCCACGACTTGCCCCGAGGTCTGTAATAATACCCCCGTTGCGATGGACTAGGGTGCTCGCCCGGCCGCTCGCTTCTGCCGTGCGGCACGCGTCCGTTAGAGGCCATTTCCTGGTAAAAGTGTGTTCGTGCAAGCTCTGCGGCTGTTCATCCCGCGTGCAAAGCGGCTCGGCAAGACGCAATTGTTAAACGCGTTGGTCTTCCAGGTCCAGGGGGGTTGAGTACAAAAGATACTCGGTAATAGTGCTCGTAGATAGAGGAATAACTGAATAGATAAATATTCCATCCAGCGTGCAATAACAAGTGGCACGATATTGCAATTCACTCCAGACAAAGATGTGGCGGGAACGGCAGGTCTTCAACGTTGCGTTTCTTTCGAGCGCGTTGGATGAGGCCGTGAGGACGTCTCCTCGCGCGCGAGCACAATGACAAATCGTGCTCAGTAGTCTTGCAAGCCGAGGGCCGTGAAGAAGTGTTGTCGAAACGTACTTTGATGTGATAACTTCACGTCGGGTTGTCGGCTCAGACTTGTGTAGTCCCCGTCGGACCGAATTGAGGGAAGGTCCTTGTAACCGTCAATGAAGAAGAGTCGTAAGTTGGTACAACTTTTGAGGCCTGGCTTCCCTCAATCGCTCTCCCGCTCGAAAATGTCGTCGCGGCGCAGCGGCCGTGTCCCGTCGTTGAGCACCATCGCCTCACGGTGTTGGCGCCGGATACGCTGCTCTTCACGGGAGCTCTGGCTGGGCGGCCGCGGCTGCCGTGTGCGCGTGGATGCGTTCGGGCCGCCGGCGGCCGTCTGCGCATCGTCGTCAGCACCATCTACACCGCCGTCTGCTGCACCTCCGTTGGTCGTTTCTGGTGCGCTGTTCTCGTCCCCGCCCAGCATGTCCAGGGCGCCCAGAACGGCTCGCGCGCTCCGCACAACCGAAGCGGCTGCTGCCGCCCCAGCGTCGGCGTCGCCGTTCCCCGTGTTTTCCGTAGCGACCTCGACGGCTTCGATGCCTCGTGGTGGCGGCGCATCGCCGGTGCCGTTGGTGCCGTTGGTCAGCAATGGTGACGACCGCAGGTCCAGCCGCAGCGGTGCGTCCAGAGGCGACGGTGGCAGCTGCAGCTGCAGCAGCTCTAGCTGCTTGTGGTGCAGCGACTGCGGCGCCCGCCGTGGCGCCAGCAGTGGCTCCACGAGGTGTGCCTTTTCCAGGGCGCTGCGCCCGACGGGTGTTTCCTCCAGCCGGCGGCAAATGTCGGCGATGCGGTTGTCGCGGTGCTTGAGGTAGCGCGCAAAGTTGTCGATGCGCGCGGCCGGCGGACCCCAGCGCTGCTTGGCCAGCCAGCGGTCGACGAACCCGACGCGCACGAGCAGGTCGACGTCGAACTTGTCGGTCAGCTGCGCCAAGAACATGAGGCACAGCTTCTCGGCAATGTCGCGCAGGTAGTATTCGTCAAAGTAGATGTCATCGATCATGCTGCCCTCTTCTGTTTCGGTATCGGCGCCTTCCTTCTTGTCCGTCGCTACGCACTGCTCGAGAGACCGCACAAACGCCGCGAAGCCTTCCTTCGTGTTGAGCCGGTGCAGCGTATTCTGATCCGTCAGCATCGCCAGCGCGCGCAGACTCGTCATGCGTTCGTCGTAGGCTGGCCGGCCGATGCCCTGGAGCAGACGGCCGAGCGTCGCGTCGTCGTTGATGGCCCGATCGCACACAATCTTGGCGGCCGTCTCGCGGATGGAAAAGTTGTAATGGTCGAGTAGACTGTTGAGCGTGAGGAGCGACAGCGAGTCCTCCGTGTCCTGCGTAATATATTGCGTCTTGGGCATCAGCGGGTAGACGACGCTCGATGCGTGGTACGGCTGCAGCGCCGCGCGCACGCCCACGTACAGCCCGACCGTAGCGGCTGCCATCAGGCCAAGGCCGATGAGACGCTCGTCGCGGACGAACGAATACCACGCCATGGTGGAGGTATGGTGATGGCACTTCGTGATGGACCGAAGTGGTGATTGATGGGTGACGGAAGCTTACAGAGAGCTCCAGCAAGCGGAATGGGTGGAAACAGCTATTGATGTCCTATGGACCAGTAGCTTAACGTCGTTCTGCCTACCCTGACCGCTTTCATTCTGCCGCTGGAAAGAGCGCTGCTCCTCCGATAAGATAAGTCGAACAAAAAAAGTTGTTGTATGGCCCCACTAAAAAAGTTTCTGGGGAGCAGCAAAATCCGTCCGTTCAATCGCTGTTTGATGCTCGACGACAACACTCGACACTCTCTTTTCGGCCACCTCGTCGACACTATCCTCTCTCTCCCACCTGCCATATCGACTCTCGACGACCCTTTTTTTCGTACGAGACCCGACCGCACACACGCAGCCATGGCAGGCTCGCAGCTGAAGAGGCTCAAGGCCTCGCTGCTCGACCAGGGCATCATCGGCCCGCAAAAGTCCAAGAAGCAGAAGAAGCAGGCCGCCGAGGAGGCACGGGCCAACCAGGCGGCCGGCCGGGGGCATGGAACGACCAGCAACGGCGACAAGCGCCTGAAAAAGTCGGCGGCCCTCGAGACGATCCGCGAGCAGTTCAACCCGTTCCAGTTCAAGATGAACGCGCGCGGACCAAAATTCCCCGTGACGAGCCTCAAGGCCGCGCAGGTGCCCGAGAGCCTGCGCGGCATCAAAGGCCGGCCGACGGTATCGCTGTCGCGGGGCGAGGAGAAGCGGCGTGCGACACTGCTGCTCGACATGCAGCGGCGGAACAAGGTCGGCGGCATCCTGGATCGGCGGTTGGGCGAGGGCGATCCCAACATGACGCCCGAGGAGCGGGCGCTCGAGCGGTTCACCTTTGAAAAACAGCGCATTCACAACAAGAAGGGCGCCGTGTTTGACCTCGAGGACGGCGACGACGGGTTCCTGGGCGGTGCCGACGACGGTGGTGGCCTGACGCACATGGGCAAGAGCCTGTCGCTCGGTGACTTGCGCGGCCGCCGCAACCTCCGCGACGACGATGATGACGACGACCTCAACCTCAGCGACGCAAAAGACGACTTTGACGAAAAAGACTTGGCGGGCAGCGACGAGGACGACGACCCGGAGCGGGCCTACAAGAAGAAACAGCTCAAGAGGATGCGGGACGAGCTGTTTGGCGACAAGGAGGAGGGTGGTGCGGCCGGCCGCGAGGACGGTGCTCCCGAGCGCAAAAAGACAAAGAAGGAGGTCATGGAGGAGGTGATTGCCAAGTCCAAGTACTACAAGTACGAGCGCCAGCTGGCCAAGGAGACCGACGACGACGTGCGCGCCGAGCTCGACAACATGCTGCCGGAGCTGCAGCAGCTGCTGTCGACGAAGCCAGTCAAGCCGACACCACAGTCCAAGGACGTGGCGCCCATCATTGGTGCGCCGTTTGACAAGGACGCCTTTGACAAGACGTACGATGTGCGGCTGCGGCAGCTGATCCAGGACACGAAGGCCGAGCCGTCGGCACGCACAAAGACCGAGGAGGAGGTTGCCGAGGAGCAGTCGGCGCACCTGAAAAAGCTCGAGGAGAGCCGGGTGCGGCGCATGTTGGGCCAGATCGGCTACGACGAGGGCGGCAACGGCAGCGACAACGAGAGCGACGAGGGTGGCAAGGGCGGCAAGAAGGCCAAGGCCGAGAAGGAGGCCGCTGCTGCTGCCAATGGCCCGGCCGTGCAAATTCTCCGCGCCGACGACTACGAGGAGGACGAGTTCCAGCTGGGCCAGGGCATCAAGGTGAAGCACACGGCGGCCGAGCTGGGCTTTGACGACGAGGACGACTTCTTGATCGACGACGATCTGGTCTTTAGCGGGTCCGAGGTCGACGTGGACGAGAGCGATGAGGATGACAGTGACGATGAGGAGGGCGGCGGTGCCGAGGACAACGAGGAGGAGGAGGACGAGTTCATCCGCGGCCTGTTGACCGAGGACGAGAAGAAGAATGCTGTTTTCGCCAACGCCGGCAAGCTGCCCTCGACGGCAGTGAAGGGTCGTGACGACGATGGTGTGCCATATACGTTCCCTTGTCCGCAAACGCACGCGGAGCTGTTGGTGGTTCTGGAAGACGTCCCTGTCGCCAAGCTGCCTACGGTTGTCCAGCGTATTCGCGCGCTCTACCACCCCAAGCTCGACCACGGCAACAAGGACCGGCTGGGTCGTTTTGCAGCGGCCCTCGTCCAGCACATTGCCTACCTTGCCAACGGTGAGACACCGCCCTACGCGACGATTGAGAACCTAGTCCGCCACATCCACTCGCTCGCCAAGACGGTACCCACCGAGGTGGCCGTCGCCTTCCGTACCCATCTTGCAGCCATGGAGGGCATCACGATTGGCGACGAGACCTCGGCCAAGGCCAGTGGCAGCCGCGCGCTCGCGTTCAACAGCGGTGATCTCGCCATCCTGACGGCGGCCGGCTCCGTGTTTCCCACGTCGGACCACTTCCACCAGGTCATCACGCCGGCGACACTAGCCATGGCGCGTTACCTCGAGCAGGCGCCGCCACGCTCTCTGGCCGACTACGCCACGGGCCTGTACGTATGCACGCTCGTGTGCCAGTACCAGCGCCTGTCGAAGCGATACGTGCCCGAGCTGGTCAACTACGTGCTCAACACGCTGCTGGCGCTTTCCCCGGTGGCCTCGGATGTCCTGGCCAACCCTGCCACCGGCCACTTCCCTGTGCATACGCCCGCACGTGGTGTGCGCATTGAAAAGGCGCAGTCCCTCAAGACCGTCCGCAAGCTGCGGGTATCTGACTGCCGTCCATCAACAGAGGATGGTTCGTCGTCGCCCAACGCGAACGAACTCAAGGCGGCCCTCTTTGGCACCGCTCTCGCTCTGCTTAACGACGCCGCCACCAACCTGTGGACCGGCAAGGCGTCTCTCTATGAGACGCTTGAGCCCTGCCGTGCCGTCCTCCAGCACCTGCGCACCACCAAGACCTGCCGCAGCCAGCTGCCCGCCGCTCTCAACAAGGAAGTCGACCGGCTGGCGGCACAGATTGACGCCACGCAGCGGCTCGCGCACCTGGCGCGCCGCCCGCTCGAGCTGCACGGCCACCGGCCGCTAGCGATCCGGACGTTTGTGCCGCGCTTCGAGGACGAGTTCGACCCTGACAAGCACTACGACCCAAACCGCGAGCGCGCCGAGGCAGCCAAGCTCCAGGCCGAATTCAAGCGCGAGCGCAAGGGCGCGATGCGGGAGCTGCGCAAGGACGCGCACTTTATGCAGCGCGAGAAGCTCAAGATGAAAAAGGCCAAGGACGCAGCGTACGAGAAGAAGTACAAGCGGCTTGTGGCGGAGATCCAGGGCACCGAGGGCCGGGAGGCGAACGCCTACGAACGGGAACGGCAAGCACGGAAGCGCAAGTAGGCGTGGGTTGTTGGGATGGTGTTGGTACATTATTTATTTGTTTTGTTTTGTTGTACGTTTCTTTACATTGCATAGGGGCATATGGGTCTACCTTTTATATACTTTTTTGCGTACTTTGTCATGGATCATAGCTACTAGACGAGAAAGAAAAGCAAGAACTTGAAGTACATATTTTTAGTGAGCAATCGTTTTAAAAGTGACGAAGAAAAAATAAACAAAGTCAAAACTATAATATTTTATTTTTACAGAAATTCTTCCAAATATCAGCAACATTTTATGTCCGCTGTATTCCTAAAGAAAATGTAAATAAAGAATCAAATCACACCCACTAATTTTAAATAAAAAGAGAAAAAACCACCTAAACTGTTATTTTTTGGCAGCGATTATTCCGACTGCAAATAAACGAATGTTTCGTGGTCATTGCAGTGAAGTTTGTGTGGATGGATGTCGCATGTCGATGCTTGGCCTATATTCCATTTACAGAAGGCGGTGAACCACGTCTCCAAAGCCCCAAGCCATTTGTTGTTGACCGCCGAATTTTTTCTGCCAGCCCAAAAATAAATTTCTTAGCGGAAGCGAACCTGCCCTGAAGAGTGCTGAAGCTTCTGTTGCAGCAAAACGGCCAATCGACAGAAACGACGACAAGAGACATTGGCTGTTTTTCGGACCGATTTGCCTCGAATTTCTCTCGAATACCTTACCTTCTTACCTTGTCACCCTCGATCACCCCACACACGACAATGACCAAGAGAAAGCGGTCGGGCAAGGCCAACGGCGGCCAACAGAACAGCGCCGCCAACAAGCGCGCCCGCATCGTCGACGTCGACGACAGCGACGCCGAAAACCAGGCCACCGGCAGCCTTCCTGTGACGTTTGCGCCTGGCGAGAGCCCCGAGGAGAAGGAGGCCCTGCTGAGCAACAAGGCTCTGTTCGCTTCGGACCTGTCGCGCGCCGACCACGACCGCGAACGCCGCCTCTACAAGCTGCTGGGCAGCGCCGACGTCGAGGACCGCATCCGTGCCGCAGACGTGATTGTGTCGGCGCTGCTGGGCAGTGGCTCCGAGTCGGTGTCGGAGGCCGTCCTGCTGCGGCACCTCGAGCGCCGGCTGCTGCGCGGACTCGCCAGCGGCAGTGAGGCGTCCCGCGTCGGGTTCAGCTATGTGCTCTCAGAACTGCTGGGGCAGCTGTTTGGCCGCAAGGGCGAGGACAATGACACGACCAAGAAGACCGACCACGCCGACACGTACCCCAACCTCACATTCGACCGCCTCCTCGACCTGCTGCTTGACAAGACCAAGCCGGCCGCCAACCTGCCCGGCCAGGAAGAGCGCGACCACTACTGGGGCCTGCTGTTTGGCCTGCAGAGCTTTGTCGAGTCGGGCATCCTGTTTGGCGCGTGCGACAATGGGCGTGTGAGCTACTGGGACACACTGCTGCAGAACCTGCTGCAGCTCGGGCACAAGAAGGTGTGGCTGCGGTCGCAGGCCTGCTTTGTTGTGGTGCAGGCGATTGCACGCGGTCGTTTGCCAGACGAGGAGACGGTGGCCGCGACGCTGCAGACGGTGGCGTCCGATGCCAACGGCGACAGCCTGGCCAAGACACCCGAGGGTCTAGGTATGTGGCTGGCCGCGCTGGCCCGCTTCCCCGACATGGCCCTCCCGGCACCGTGGACGGCGCCGCTGGCACCTGGCTCGCACAAGGACGTCGTAGCCGTGCTCAAGAACAGCGGCAGCGACGACGGCAACAGCGAGGCGTCCAAGGCCGTGAAACAGGGCAACGCGTCGGCACAGCTTCACTTTGTATGGGATCTGTTGTTGGGCGAGCTGCTCGTCGGCGGCAACGGCAAGCGCTTTGACGCCTTCTGGGTCGCCGTCGTGGACCAGGTCTACTTTGCCAAGGGCGCGTCCGACCACCAGAAGCTCACTGGCTTCAAGGTCTTCCAAAAGGCGCTGGCGCTGTGCGCAGCCATGGCCGACAAGGCGACGGACAGCAGCGAGGTCGAGGCGGCCATCCGCCCCAGCCTGTTTAGCAACAACCTCATGACCTGCCTGATGAACCAGGCGTCCAACCCGACACCGCGTCTGCACCGTGCCGCGGTCCAGGTGCTCAAGGTGATTGAGCGCCAGGTCGAGGAGAACCCGCGCATCCTGGCGCCGGTCCTCGCCTGTCTTCTCGGCAGCGCGCCGCAGTCCCACGGCGTCTACGAGTTTGACGAGCGCGTCAAGGGCACGGGCGACGGCACACGGCCCGTGGAGAAGATTCTGCGGTTTGCCGACAGCGACAGCATTGAGGAGGTGATCCGTCTGCTGCGCACCGGTGCTCTGCAGGCTCCTGATTCGTATGTTTACTCCAGTTCTTTCGTTTTGATTTTAACTTCAGATGCTAACTTTGCCAGAAGCAACGACCAGAAGCCACTCCGCACCTACGCCGAGTATCTCTTCCGTCTGGTCAGCCGTGCTGGCGCGGATACCGCCACCGCGAGCCAGACTGGTGAGGCTTCTGTTAGTAGCATTGCCTTCCAGGCGCTGGCCGAGCTGGCCTACCCGACGGCCGGCGCCACCGTTGCGGCTGTCAGCAGCGAAAGCACCAACAGCGAAAAGTCCAAGAAGAAGAAGTCCAAGTCTGCCGCACCTGCCCCGGCGGCAGACACTACCCTGGCCTTTCCCGAACTCAACGAAAAGACACTGGCAGCCAGCCGGAAATCGCTGCTCTCGGCTGCTGGCGCTCTGCTCAAGCGTCCTGACGACTTTGCCTCGTTCTGCGGCACGGTGCGTGCGATCGAGCCCGAGTCTGTCGGTGTCGCCCTGACGGGCGAGATTGAGACGCGCGTCCTCGCTGCGCGCCAGCAGCTCAAGCAGCTGCTGGCCGCGTTTGACGCTGCATCCACCAACGGAACGAAGGCGTCCAAGAAGTCGAGCGATGCTGCGGCTGCCTCGCGCGCCCGCCAGGGCCTGGCCGTCCTCCTGTCTGTCTCGCTCCTGCAACTGTACCACGAGCCGCGGGCCGACGCCATTGAGGTGCTCGACGACATCCAGGCGTGCGGTGACAAGTTGACGGCCGCTTTGGCGAGAAGCGCCAAGAAGGAGGAGAAGCCCAAGAAGGAGAAGAAGGACAAGAAGGCGAAGAAGGTGGAGGTGGAGGAGGAGGACGAGCATGAGCATGGCGAGCCCGACATTGGCCAGGTTTTGACGGAAGTGCTGCTGGCCCTGCTGGCCGAGTCGTCGCAGCTGACGCGCCAGACGTCGCTGCAGGTCTTTGAGGCCTTTACGCCGTTCATGTCGGCCGAGGCCTTGGATAACCTGACGGACGTGCTGGCGGCCGAGGAGAACACGTCGGGGTACCGCACGTTGTTCAACCAAGAGGGCGAGGATGAGGAGGAGGACAGTGACGATGAAGATGGTGAGGATGATGACGACGACGACGACGATGACAACAGCGTCGAGATGATGGACATGGACGCCGATGGTGACGTGACGGCGCTTACCGAGGCCGTGGCGTCAAGTGACGAGGAGGACAGCGACGACAGCGACGACGAGTCGTCTGATTCGGACGAAGAGGAGGAGGATGATGAGGATGAGGACAAAAAGAAGGTCAAGGGCAAGCCAAACGGCAAGAAGGACGGCGCTGCTGATGCGGCCGACGACAGCCTTGAGGCCGCTCTCCGGAAGACGTACGGCGCTATCCTCTTGGAAGAGGGCGACGACAACGGCAAGGACGACGACAAGGAGGAAGATGACAGCGACAACGAGTCCAACATGAGCGATGACGCCATGCTGCGCCTCGACGACCACCTCGCCGGCCACCTGGCTCTCATCCGCAACAAGACGGACAGCCACAAGAAGGAGCGCGACGAGGCCCGCAAGCGCGTCGTCGGGTTCAAGCACCGCGTGCTCGACCTCGTCGAGACGTACGTCAAGAAAGCACCATCCTCCCTAACCACCGAGGGCTCGACCAGTTTGCTGTTGCTCTTCCGCCTGCTCCTGCCGCTGGTCGTGCTGGTCCGCGACACCAAGGAGCCGGCCCTAGCACAAAAGGCGGCGCGCATCGTGCAAGAGGTGCCCCGGCAGCTGAAGAAGGGGCGGTCGTCGTCCTCTTCGGTGGAGACGGCGGTCCAGCTAGATGACGCTATTGCCATCCTGGAGGAGCTCCACGTTGCGGCCAACGACAAAACCGAGAGCCGGGCGTTTGCGGCGGCGGTGTCGACGGCCAGCCTGGCGATTGCGTCAACCCTGTGGGCGTCCACAGCATCTTCGAGTGACGAGCGCACGGCGGCCTACCAGCGCGTGGCGGACGTGTACCGGTCGACGCAGGACCGGTGGGTGCTGGACGGCTGGAGCGTGCGGACGTCGCTGTTTACGGACTGGTACAACTGGTGCCAGAACGCGGCGCGCGGGAGTAGTGCATAGGGTGGAGGGTGAATAGAAGAAAAGCGCATGGGACATAGACGGCAAGGATTTCTGTATTTTCTGTATTTCGTATATTGTTGCCTATCTTGGCTGGCAAAAATCAGTCATAGTAATCAAAATCAAATCATGGCATGTCACGATATCAGAGACACACGAGAGACCTTTCATGAGCCAAAAAATTCGCAGTACTACTAAAAAGACAACGGAAGCAGCCACTTGTCTATGCCTGTCGCTGCATGCTATAATACATTTCAAACCACACCTCCTAGGCTAGAGAGAGACACTGCCGTCATGCACTTGATCGTATGGTCCATGAATGCGTGTCATTTCGTTTTGTGCCTAATCTGGATACCCTTCTTCTTCCATCTTTTGCCCGTCTACTCGTCATCCTCCTCCATCTTGTCGTCGTCCTTCTTGTCCGTGTCGTCGTCGTCGTCGCCCTCGAGGCTCTTCTTGGCCAGACGCTCGGCCTCCAGCCGCAGCGCCCGCGGCACCTCCACGTGGCGGCCGCCCGTCGGGCCCTCCACGGTGCTGATCCACGTCATCTCCAGCTCAAACTCCTTGTCCTTGTTGTCGTCGTGCGCGACATAGATAATCCGCGCGGCCTCCTTGACGCCCTGCAACAGAGAGAGGCCCCCCTCGTCGCCGTCGCCCGCCAGGTCCAGCTTCTCGAGCTCGGCCTTGGCCGCTTGGCGGCCCTTGCCCGTGGCGGCGCCGTAGTAGCCCCAGTACAGACCCGAGGGCTCGAGCATGTAGAGCGCGGGCCCGCCGTGCTTTTTGTTGGCCACGCGGCCACCGGCACCCACACTGGGCCCCGACCCGACCTCGCCGTCGACGGGCTGGTCTTTGTCGCTGTCGAAGCCGGCCAGGATGGCGGTGACGCCAAAGGGCCGGACGGACTGGTAGAGGGTGTAGGCCTGCAAGAAGCCGCCGACGCGCGAGGCCAGCTCTCTGGTGGCGATGGGGGCTTTGAAGGTCTCGCGCCAGTTTTGGGCCTCGTCGCGGGCGCGGTCCACGAGGTGGCGGCCGTCGGGGGTCATACCGGAAAAGGCAATGCCCAGGTGACGGTCGACGGTGGCGATGCGCCGGTTGGCGCCCGGCTTGAGCAGCTTGGAGGCGACGATCTTCTCGACGGCCAGGACTACACCGTCGCGGCACCGAATGCCTACGGACGTGCCGCCATTCTCGACGGCCTTGATGGCGTATTCGACCTGGAAGTTGCGGCCGTCGGGCGAGAAGATGGAGTTGGCGAGATCGTATCCGGTTCCTATGGACGTCTGTGGCGGGGAGAAGAGATGCTTGTTAGTACGGATTGGGGTATCGTATCGACTGAGGATGATTGTTGTCGTAGAGCTCGTCACAGATCGTCACATACCATTGTGAAGGTTTGGGTGGTGGGAGGAGGGAGGTGGGAGAGAGTCGAGAAAGCGGGAGGGAGGGTGAAGAGTTGTTTGTGGAAAAGGAGAGTCGGGAATGGAGAATCGTGTATCAAGAGTAAAAAAAAAGCAAAAGAGTGCTGCGTTGGACGGCTTGAGGGTGGATTGGCAGCTGGCGATGGCAGGCTGAAAGGGCGACGACGTGGGATCACAGAGAGGAAGAAGCTCTTGTGTGCTAGCCAGGCAAACAGGAGCTGTCGCGTTGCTGGCCCAGCGGTGGCCGGTGCCTGCCAAACGGCAGGCGCCTGAAAAGTGTGGCGCGAGCATGCTGAGCCACACAGTAGACAATACAGTGTCAAGTAAGTTTACGCACGGAGTGTTTCTCAAGGCACAGGCACCGGCCAATCAGGTGTTAAGGCTTTCAAGAACCGTTTGAGAGCTTCAACAGCTTCGAATTGTTTATTGCTTCGTTCCTTCCTTCTGTATTGAATTGACGAGAAGGGGACATATTCCTGTCATTTTGTGTTACTGAAAACGTCAAACCTGGCTCATTTTAAAGGGACAATATTCTGACTGCCAGTGACTCTACAGGGCAATCAGGCTCATCGGCCGATTTCAGGAAAAGATTGCCGAACAAAGACGCTAGCCGAAGTTTTACACAATATATCTCTCGCACGGTAACGGTCGTCTTTGTGGTGATGAGTGAGCGTTTTTGTTGTTCACGAAGAGCTCTTTTGGATGGGAAGATCCTCGCATGTCTGGTTCGACAGCAGTATGCAACGTTCAATCTTGATATATCATTCTCCGTCATCTTCGTAGCTATCTGATCTATCTGCCTCGGTGTGTGTCGATATCCCAAAAGCACGCCGTAGACACACCTACTCTTCCGTCAGGTTGTAGATCTTCTGGATGTCCTGCAGGATCTTCTTGAAGTCGACATTGAGGTCCTTGAGCAGGCCGTCGTGGAAGTCAAAGACCCAGCCGTGGACAATGGGGAAGCCGTTCTTGGCGTAGGACTTTTGCACGGCGGCCGTCTTGATGATGTTGCGGCACTGCTCCATGACGTTGAGCTCGACCAGGCGGTTGTAGCGCGCGGCCTCGTCGGTGATGGCGTCGAGCTCGGCCTCGTGCAGGCGGTAGACGTCGCGGATGTTGCGCAGCCAGGGGTTGAGGAGGCCCAGGTCCTTGGGCGTCATGGCGGCCTTGATGCCGCCGCAGCCGTAGTGGCCGCACACGACAATGTGCTTGACGTGCAGGTGCTCGACGGCGTAGTTGACGACGGCCATGACGTTGACGTCAATGTTGCAGACCAGGTTGGCAATGTTGCGATGCACGAACGCCTCACCGGGCCCCAGACCCGTGATCTGCTCGGCCGGGATGCGCGAGTCGCTGCAGCCGATCCACAGGTACTCGGGGTTCTGGCCGGCCTCGAGCTTCTCAAAAAAGGTCGGATCCTCACCGCGCTTCTGGGCAGCCCAGGCGCGGTTGCTCTCAAAGACCCGGTCGTGGGTCTGCTGGAGGTACTTGCTCACATCGTCGGCGGCCATCTTGTTCCAGGGGGCGCGAGGGGCGCTGGAGGTCGAGAAGGATGAAGAGACGGTGGTGGGTGAAGGAGAAGAGGAAGACGGAGGTTGAGAAGACTTGGGGGCGGCTAGGGGGGCAAAGCGCGAAAAGGTGCGGCGCGTGGCGGGCGTAACGGGCGACAAGGAGGACGAGAGCAGGGATCGCAGAAGGATGGGCCGTTGCAGCAGCGGCGGCATGGTGCGCATTGGGTTGCGTTTTTTGTGGTCGTGCTTTTTCGCCTCGGGTCGCAGTCAGGGGATGCCGAGAGAAATGGGCTGAACCGGAGCGGGGGGGGGGGGGGCTCGAGGGGGGGCTCGAGGGGGGGTTCAAGCTGCTGAATTTGCACGGTCTAGACTCGCCTGTTGGGCGCCATGACGTCAGTTGTGGCCTGAGGCATGAGGTGCAGGCGCTGGCGCGTTTCGTCCGTTTTGTCGTTAGGCAGGCACCTGTGAGCCGGGGCTCTTTAGCGCGCATCCACTGTATTTCCACATCGCAATGTCAACAGCCCAGCTGTGGGGTATCAATAGCGTCTACTTGTATCTACGCACTTACACCGTCCCCAGCGTCTGTCCCAACGTTCCCAACGTCCTCTACGATGGCATCCGAGGCGTCCAACGTGTCCCAGCCGACGCGCACGCTCGTCGCGCAGTGCCTGTGCAAGGCCGTGCACTTTACCGTCACCGTCCCCGTGGCTGCACTCCCGCTGGGCGTGCACATGTGCCACTGCACCGTCTGCCGCACGACCCACGGCACGTACACCTGCTTCCACGCGCCGCTGCCGGCTGGTGTCTGCCCCGAGTTTGTTGCGCCTTCGTCGCTCGCGGCCAGCACGACCGGCTACCGACATGCCGCCGCGGCGGCGACGCGCTACTTTTGCAAGACGTGCGGCGCCCACATCGGCGACGATGACTACGACTCGGAGACTGGTGAGACGCCCGAGAACGCCGAGTGGCGCATCTCCTCGTCGCTCTTTGCGTCCGGACTGCACGACGACGGCAGCCCCGATCAGGCCTTTACGCTGCGCACCCATGCCAACACGGACTCGGCGCCGTCTGGCTTCCACGAATGGCTGCCCCGCCTCGGCGACCGTGTCCTCGCGAAATGGAACCCGAAGCCGGGCGACGCCTTCTATCCGCCGGCGGCGGACGAGCCGTACGCACCTGCCGCGCCCGAGTACGACGCCGGCGGGCGTGAGGTCCTGCGGGCTGCCTGCCACTGTGGCGGCGTCTCGTTCACGATCGCCCGGCCGGCCGACGTCCCTGATCTCGCCGACATTGCCAAGACAAGCGGCTTCCGTCTGTCGGCCGAGTACCCGGACCGCTGGATCGGCAGCCTCGACGGCTGCGACGACTGCCGGCTCGTCGACGGCGCGCACGTTGTCGGGTGGGTCGAGCTGCCTCTGGCCAGCATCTCGCCGCCGGTCCCGCAGGACTTTCGGCTGGGCACGCTGACGCAGCACAAGTCGTCCGCGGGTGCCCTGCGCGCCTTTTGCGGCGTCTGCGGTGCTACTGTCCTGTTCCGCCGCACCGACCGCGGCGACAGCCTCACCATCGACGTGGCTGCGGGCCTGCTGAGGGCGCCCGAGGGCGTGTCGGCCCACCGCTGGATCCACTGGCGCGAGGGTCGGCTCATCTACCTCAAGAGTGCCCAGCGCTACCACGCCGATTTTGCCAACAGCCTGCGCGACGGCTTTGCCGCATGGGCAGCCAAGACCTACGAGACGGGGCAGGCGGCTGACTCGGTGACTGATGCATGAAGAATGGTCGGACGGTCTGTTTTTGTTTTTGTTTATTCTACTAGCAAGCGAAGTGATGAATAACAAGAGAACGAGTGATGATATGAACCGCTTTCCACCTGCCTAGCAAACTCCAATATTGTTTACGACCTTTGCACCGAGTCGTGCAGACATGCGCCGGTGCGTGCCACTGCCGCTAGTGGCGTCCTTTGAGGTTGATCGTTTTGGCCCGTCTGGTACAAACAACGGATTGCGTGTCTCGAAGGCGGCTGGGGTCGTCCGGTGGCTTTCCCCAACTAAGAAGTCGAGCGCAGCACACACCTGCTGCAGTCGCTCGTTGCGGCCCCAGTCGATGATGTTGAGTACATGGGCGCGAAACTTGAGGTATTCGCTCGGTTCTTGCACAGCAAAGTCCCGGACCCGTGCCGTACAGTAGCCCGTCTGGTCCTCGCGCTGCCAGGAAACAAATAGCCGTGCCATGTTGCCGTCCATGGCTACACTGAACACGGCGCCGTCCACCGTCTGCACGCCGGACCGCGTAGACGAGCACGCCTCTAGTTTCCGGTTTAGTCGCTCGGTGATGTTGACGCAGCATGCAGCACCGCCGAGGCACTGGTTCGTGGCCACGCGCGCGACGCCGCCCTCGCCTTTGAACTCGACGATGAAAAAGGGGCAGTACAGCTGGTATGTCGTGGCCTGAAGCTCGTACCCAAAGTCCTCCAGGTAGTTCTTCTGTGGCATCGTGAACGAGCGAAACTTGTATCCATACAGTAGGTCCGGGACGGGCCCACTAATCTTTCTCTTTTCCGAGATGTCTTTGTCCGACTTATTTGCACCGCCCTGGATTGACGTTTGAGGAACCGCATGGCCGAGGATGGGCAGCTGCACAGAAAGGTCGAGTGGTCCGTCTACGTCTCGCAGGGGAAATATTTTCCGCTGAAAGTACTGCTGCACGATGCTTTCTGGCGTTCCCTCGTAGCCGCCTTCCAGGGCCTCGAGCTCCACATCGTCCAGTATATCCTGGATGCTAGGTTCGGGGGAGCTGCGGAGCTGGCCCATCTTTTCGACCAGCCTTGCAATTGACTTGGGGACGCTTGCATGGCGATGCTGAAGCACGATGCCCTCTAGCTTCAAGGTATGCCTGTAGTTGATGCTGTCGACGAGGCTTCGCGCTGAAGATACGCTCTTTGGTGGAATTCGGGCTCGAGACCGTTGTGGGGCGCATCGAGACGACTTCGGCACCCGCCGCTGCCGCTTCAACGATGCCGGTGCGAGGGTCTTGACATGGCTGTCTGCATCGAGTTTACGCTTCATATTGAGTGAGCTGTGTCGCTGTTTCTCGTTGTATCTGCTGTAGACAGAGCCCCGGTCAGACAATGATCGCCTTTCTGGAGATGATGGGAGAAGCTGTTCGTTATGATCAGCTTCATCTACCGGCGCCCTAACGGCCAACGGATAGGCTAAAACGTCTTTGGAAAACCATGTCAACGTACCTTTTTTTTTCCTTTCCCACAGCTGCTGCGCCAGACTGCTTGCGACAACGTCTTGCACTTCTGCCTTTACCATTCATTGTAAACGATTTGTCGGGGTCCGGCGCCTCTTTATCTGTTCAGACAGGCGGATGGCAACTCGAAGACGAGGCCGCGGCCGAGGGCAAGGCAGCAGCCGCAGCGGCCATATTGTGCGGCCAGGAGGGTGGTCGTTTCATCATCGCATGGTGACCACTGCCCGTCGAACACTAGAGCATGACGAGAGAAAGCGCGATGTTGAAGAATTAAGTAAAGAATTAAATAAAGAATTAAAGAAAGAAGTAAATGAAGAAATAAACAACAAAGAGCGTTGCGAGCCAACGATTTAGCGCCCGGTCCCGCCTGCTCAAGACGACGGCAAGTGCGGCAAGTCCCGCTGTGTTTCCGACGTGCCAGCGGGCGATCTAAGCTGCCAATAATACGACCTCGCAAGGCCAGAATTTAGGACTGTTGAATGGCCAGAGAATCCTCACAGCATTCACCTGCAGCAGTGGTCCAGCTCCCCCACTGCAGCTGCACCACCTGCTGGCAATAAAATGCACGTGATAAGTCAAAACGAATAGGCGAAAAGAAGGGAATTCCGACCTGTTTTGCCTATTGGTGGCAGCGACCAGGCTGTGCGCATTCTGTCCAACCCGCGGCGACGCAAACATGCAGGATATTTTCGGAAAGAAACGACTTGCTGCAAACAAACGCGCGGCTGGTTCCCTCTTTTTCTTTCTTCCCTCCCGGCGGCGCCTCAGCCTCACACACCACTCTATCCCACCACCACACCACCCCTGTCAGAGCCAATTCAGGGTTCCATCAACCTGCGACAATGTGGACCCCCTTTCCCTTTCCCTGCCTCTCGCTCGTTCCCTGTCGTGGGCGGTCAGGGTCCCCCTCCTCGTCTGCTCCAGGCTGCCAGGATTGAGGATTGCAGGCGCCCTCTCTCCTTCACAGCGGCGGCTCTGCTCTCTAAATTGACGAAAATAGTGCATTCTGGCCGGTTTGCCTCCTGGAGGGCGCGCGCCTCTTTGGCAGGCGCACAGGCTCGTCAGCGACACTGCGGCGATCGTTTCGGGTTTGATTCTCTCCTACACGATACACACTGTTTCCTTCTTTTATTCACATTCCCCTCGTGCATTTGCTTTCGCATTCTTTTCGCATCTCTTGCACTTCTCGCATCTTCGGCTACGACATACTTTGTGTGTTTACACTACCACGTGCTCGACGACAGCTGCCCTTCACCGATTGCTCCTTCCTTGCATACCGCGCATCGCGACCACTCCGCTTTTCCCCTTTTCGCTTCGCCGTTCGCTCTTTCCCCCCTCTTTTCGTCTTGCGCACAACTGCAACCCCGACCTCAACCTCATGGGCGCATCGCGCACCGCGTAGACGACGCAACCATGGATCGCAAACCACGCGCGCCGCCGGGCGCACCGTCTGGTCCATCGGGGCCACCACCGCCTGGCGATCACACCGACCACAGTGACCACAGTGACACCGACAGCCACGATAGCCACGACAGCCACGACGAACCGCACCATCCTCCCCCGCCCCCTCCTCCAGCCCCCGCGGCCGCGAACCCGGCACCGAACCCAGCGGCAAACCAAGGACGTTCGCGGCGTCGCAACCCAGCGCCAGACTCCGCCCCGGCAGCAGCACCACCCCCAGCGTCGGCGCCTCCTCCCGCGGCAGCGCCGTCAGCGTCTAGTCCACCACCACCCGAAGGCGCGGACGCTGGACGCATGCCACCACCACCCATCGGCCGCCGTGCCAAGCGCCTGAACATCAACAGGAACAAAAACAACGTGCCCCCGAACGACAACAGCAACATACCTACGAACAACGATACCGCCGCACCGCCTTCTCCCGTATCTTCACCTCCCTCCCGCTCGCCGTCGCGTTCGCCTGAAGCCTCGCCTCCACGCAATGCACGGCGTAGGCGACGTCGCGGTAACACTCCGCCACGGTCGTCCCAGTCGCCTCTGCTCGAAGAGAGCGGCGCCGTCGTGCACCAGAGCAGCAGCAACCGCCGCCGCCCGGACCATGACGACGAGGACGACGACGACGACCGTCGTGACCGCCGCGATCGACGTGACCAGCGAGACCGCCGTGACGAACGAGACCGCCGAGACCACAGAGACCACCGCGATCATCGCAACCACCATGACGATGTCGACGCCGCCTCAAGCAACAACGGGCTCACGTCGTCTGCCTGGAAGACGTCCCTCATTTTCCTGGGCTCGGTGGCCGCCGTCACCTTCTGTGTCGACCGTATGTGGCCCAAGGGCATCACGTATGGCGAAAAGGAAGCCTGGGAGATCCGCGAAGAAGAGTTCCACCGCCATCACGACCGCAAGCCACCGCACCCCCGTGACATGGACGGCCTGAGAGGGTCGCCCCGCAACACGCGCCAGCGGATCGAGCAGATTGAGCGCGAGCGGATCAGCGACCGGTCCATGGACGACCGCCAGATCGACGACCGGCGGTTTAGTGATCGCCAAGCGCCGCGTCCCCGGATGCGTGAGCGGGAGCGCGAAGGCGAACGGCCGCGAGACATGATGGACGAACCCCGGCCCCGAGGCGGCAGCCGGCGCATAGTCGAGGAGGTCGGAGGCGAAAGACAGGTCATGGATGAGAAATATGATCCCGAGTACGTCGACCGCCGTCGGAGCGTGCGCAGTGTGCGCGGCTCACCGGGCGAGCCAGGAGTAGCGCCTGTGCCTCGCATCGCGCGCGGCGTCACGTTCCGCGAGGACACCCGCGATCCCCGCGACTCTCGCGACCCGCGAGACTCTCGGGACATGCGCGACCTGCGCGACCTGCGCGACTCGCGCGACATCCATTACGATGCCAGCGACGTCAGCCGCCCCAACGACGCCGACGACAACTTCCGCTACCTGCGCGAGCGCCGCGCACGCAACAACGGCAACCCCAACCCCAACCCGACACGGCGGTCGACCTGGGACGCCTCGACTATGGGTGTGGCAGCGGCAGCAACGTTGGCCACAGGTGCCGCCGTAGCCATGGCCGCCGACGAAGACGGTCCGCTGCGGCGGAGGCGGCCAAACGGTGTTGGTGGTAGTATGCGCGAGCGGGATATGCCGCGCGACCCGCGCGACTCTCGTGATATGCGTGACCCTCGTGACCTTCGCGACCCTCGCGACAGCCGCGGCGATGCACGGGAGATGCGTGACTCTCGCGACCTGCGTGACCCGGATCCACGGCGGTCGTCCCTTTACTCCCACGGCAACGGCAACGTTATGCTCGACCACTCCAACGTGGGTGGCGACCGCGACCCTTCGCGACGGGGCTGGCCACGCCACGAAGAAGCGCCACCCCAGCGGCAGTCACAACGAGAGCCAGAGCGCGAACGCGAGCCTGAACGTCGTCCCATGGACGAGCGTGCGGAGCGTCAACGCGCTCGCCGGGCACGATTGAGCGGGGCTGCCAATGACGACGACGGTGGCGACGGCCGTGGCCCCCCTCGCCGGTCTGATGGTGCATCTGCTGCCGCAGTTGCTGCTACAGCCGCTCTGGCTGCTGGTGCGGGTGTTGCAGCTGTGTCCATGGGCCGGCGCGACCGTGCTGGCGACGGCTACGACCGCAGTCTGTCGCCTGCGCCCCGGCTGAACCGCTACTCGACGGTGCACACCGTCGATGGGCCCCTCCGCCAGCCAGAGCCCGTGTCCTACTCGATGCCACACGGAGGGGATGGTGGTGGCCGCGCCGGCGGAGGACGAGGTGGCGGTGGCGGGCGGCGTGGAGGCGGCTACGACTTCCCCGAAGAGTACCACGAGTCCGACTCGGACGTGCCGCCCGTTTTTAGCCGTGTTCAGAGCCGTGTGCCGAGCCGCAGCGATGGCCCGACGCCCGAAAACGACAACCACGGCGGCGACCAAGACCTGGTGGACTCGTCGGACGATGCTCCCCCACGCCGGGCTGCGAGACGGAGACAACCAGATCGCCTGTCGCCTCAACCCCCACAACCGCCACCGCCTCTTCTGACACGCACATCGCCTCCGATGGAGGGCGGCCGCGCCCCGACACCCGTCGTTCTGAGCTCGTCCGACGAAGGGGGCGATGACAGGCGGCGCAGACGCCCGCAGCAGCCACTACCGCGCAGGCAATCTCCACCGCACCAGCCGCGCACCTTCCCTGTGGTGTCCGACTCGGGCGTCGACGGTGACGCGCTCGCCGACAGCCTGGCCGACTCAGACTCGGACGTGCCCGCGACACAGGTCCCGCCGCGGCACCAACGCGTGCGCCAGCAATCCGATGACAGCCTGCACGTCTACCCCAAGACACCTGGGCGGCCGTCAGCACACGGCGTGGATGTCGAAGCAGAGTACATGACGGGTGCGGCGGGACCGCCACGCCACCGCCGCAGCGACCTGAGCATGAGCGGCAGCAGCGGTATTGTTTCGTCGCCACCCTTGACGCGCCAGGGACACCGGTCGGTCGACGAGAACGGAGTCAGCGAGGACGATAGTGAGAGCGACGCCACCAAGGAGGATGCTCATGGCCGTCGTGGCAGTGGTGGTATCGGTGGCGGTCTTGCACGAGGCGCTGCCGGAGCGGCGGCCGGTGCTACCGCGCTATCGCTGGTCCTGCACCCCACGGAGCGACCGAAGCGCATGTACTACACGGGCATCGACATTGCCGACGAAGATGCCCGCAGCCAGGGCAGCCTGGGTAGTCGCAGTGGCCGTTCATCGCTGTACACGGTACCATCTCCGCCACCTGTTGGAGGAGGAGGTGCAGGCGGCGGCGGCGGTGGAGGAGGCAGACGACGGCCCGCTGGCGGCTACCCCGACGACAGCGACCATTCCCCAAGTCCTCCGTCGCGCCGCGCACGGGCTGCCGCAGCCGGTGCGTCGTTCTTGTCCGAGGACTTTTCGGCTCGCCCGTCAGACAACTCGTCCCTGCGTGACCGCTACCGGAATGGGGGGCGGGGTGGTGGTAGCATTGGCGGCAGTAGTCTGCGCAGCGGCAGTTTCCACAGCCGTGGCAGCCTTCGGAGTAGTGGCAGCAGCGGCAGCAGTAGCCGGAGCCGCAGCCGCAGCCAAAGTGGCGGTCGGCAAAGCGCGTATGTCCCCAGCCCGCCGCCTGCCGGCCATGCCACCCGCGGCGAACCCCTGTCGTCAAGCAACACGACGCCCATGAGCGACAGCGAGTCCGACAGCGAACTTGGTGCGCACGCCGGCATTTACGGCCGCAGCGAGGGTGGTGCTAGCAACGGACGCGACTACCTCTCTTACAAGAGCTACCGCAGCCAGAAGAGTTATGACGACGAGGACAGCGCCAGTGACGACGACCGTGACCGTGGCCGCGGCAGGGATGACTACAGCGACGACGGGAGCCGCTCGAGAGGGACCCGAAGTGTTCGCAGCCACGGGTATGACGACGACGGTCGCAGCCGCAGCCGCAGCCGCAGCCGGAGCCATAGTGGTAGTGGCAGCGACAGCGATGGCGACACCGTCCGCTACAGCACGGTGTCCGGCCCCCGGACGACCCATCTGGGCGCCGAGGCCGCTGAGGAGGCCCGTATGCTCGCCCGCCAGGAAGAGATCGACCGCGACCGTGCCCAGGCCCTGCGCGAAAAGGAGGAGCGCCAGCGCGACTGGGACAGCCTGCGCATGCACGACAAGGCCACCATCCGGTCGCACATGGACAACCTGGAGGCAGGCGGCGGCGGCGGCAGCGGCACCTATGGAACCTACAGCGGAAGCTACGGAAAGAGTTATGGAGGCACTTCTGGGGCTGGGGAGACCTCGACGTTGCCGCCGCTGGGCTCGTTGAGCAGCAGCTCCAGGCCTCTGGGGAGCGGCGCCCCTTCGGCCGGCCCCACGGACCCGCGCTCGAAGTTGATGCGCGAGCTCGACGAGCAGGAGCGCCTGGCGCGGGAAAAGCAGCAGGACGCGCTGGAGCGGGCGGCGGCCGCAAAGGTGCGCGAGCAGCACCTGCGGGAGGTGGACCTGCTGGAGCGGAAGCGCGAGGCCCGCGAGCGGCAGCGGCGGGATCGCGACTACGAGGCGAAACGGTCGCGGCTGTCGGGTGTGTAAGGGAGGGAAACGAAGGGCGTGTATGATTATTTTGGGTTACAGGAAACGGGAACGGAAACATTGAGAGGCCAAAGACAGGTCTCGAGGACGATGGGATGCAGTTGTTATATACCCCCACTTTTGTCATTCACACCACATCTATGCATAGGCGTTCTTTATTTATTTCATCTCATTTCCTTGCTTTGCGCTGTGAATAATTGCTGTTTGTGTGAATAAAATACACATGCTATATATGCTGTCCTTGATGCTGTTTCCCTGCTCCATGCTATCTATCATGTATTGGCGGACGGCCTGCACTAGGCGTCTGCTTCGGGCTTCTCTGGCCCTCCAGGCGACGAGACAATCAAATCATGTCGCCGATTGCCCCGAGCTGGACCTGTCTCATGTCCTGGGACACTCTGCTCTCCCTCCACCACTGCCTGACCGATCGTTGGAAACGGCGCCGTGCTAAGAAGGCCTTCTACAACCGTATCAAGAGCTGGGACCATTGGTGGTGGTGGGGGTGCGGCCGCTGCAGCCGCTGCGTCTCTTGCATCAGCTGCCGCTGCCTTTTCGTTGAGTTCCGTCAACACGGCCGCGACCACAGTGCTCCACTCATCGCCGCCAGTCCGCATCACAAGCACCGGATTGATCTCGGCACCGTCGAACCAGCGTTCTTTGCGAACGGCACTCCTTGGGCCACCTTCGAGTGCCGACATGGCCGTGCGGGTGGTGCGCATCCGTTTGGCCGGCCGACGACGAGCTGCAGCTGCAGCGGCTGCCGCCACCGCTGCCTCGCTGCCTGTCGCATCGCTATCCGACGTGTTGGCGCCCGCAGTGGCAGAAGACGCGACAGGCGTATTGGGAGACGGTGCTGCAGCTTCTGACAGGAACGAAGTGAGCTTCTGGCGCTGCTTCTGCAACCGGCCTTCATGGGCGACAATGCCGCGCACAAAGGGAGCGACGTCCACCGCAATGGGGTCCAGGTTGCGGTCGAAGATAGACGGGTCGAGGTGGGACGATGAGGTGGAGGTGGACGCAGATGGCGCGTAAAAGCCAGAGTAAAAGCCATTGCTGGGGGCACTACTGGGTACAGCAATGGGGTCAAACGCCAGTGAGAAATCAATCCGTCTGACTGCCGGCGTGTCGCTGGGCACGAGTCCCTGCGGGTCGGCGTGCTCCTTGCGAATGGCAGACATCACGGCTGGCTCGTCAAGATGATCGAGTCGGCTGTGTATGGCCGGAGCATTGTTGTTGACGTTTGCCGTCTTTGTACCGGCTCGTAGAATTTCTTTGGCAGCACACCGCACGGCAACGGCCATGGGCAGGCGCAGGTCGTCAAGTTCGTGTGCAACAGTGGTCCGTTCAAGCAGCTGCTGACCTAGGATGTAGTCTTCACGAGCCTTGTATGGAAGCTCGGGCTGCGTCGCATCCAAGGGCAACTTGTTACCCGTGGCAAACACCATGCTCGACACGAGGTCGGCATCGCTCATGGCGTCAGCAAACTTCTCATACGACTCGAGCAGCTGCTGGCGGTGGCCGCGTTCTTCGGATGGCAGTTGACTTGCCCAGGACGAGAGCTCGAGAGAGTCCTGCCATTGGCCCATATCGAGCTGCCAGTCATTCCATGCCTGCTGCACCAAGCTGTCCTCGACCTGGCCGCGATATCCAGTGTGCGCACTAATACCGACGCTGGCTATACCGGCTGCCGAATCATTGTTCAGCCATCCCATACCCTCCTGGTACGTATTCTCGCTGACGACGCGCTTGACGTGCTGGTTCTCGTCGCGGTCGATGCCTTCCGGCCACCGTTGGTAGAACCAGTCGAACCCGCCACGCCGATCGCCAACACTAATCTGGCACCAGAACTGGAGATCAGCGAGCGAGGCCCGGAAGTCGTGGTTGCGCACTTCGTACAGAGACTGCACGGCCTTGCGCTGCAGGGCGTGGCCTTCACAGGCGGCGATCATGAGGAGACGGTCGATAGCCGCGTCAGCGGGTGGAGGCGTGAAACGGAGAATGGCGTGTAGCGGCAGGTTTTGCAGCGGAATCAGAGTTTCGTCGTTGCAAGTGATGACAAACGGTCGCTTTGATTGCACAATGAGGCTCATAACCGTGGTCCAGAACTGCTTGTCCTCCTCGTACAGCAGGTCGGCTTCCTCGAGAAGAATCAGTGACTGCTTCTGGCTTGATTTTCCATCGGTGGCTGTCGTCTGGTCTGTCCGCTTCTCTGCGCCCGGCGTCGTCGATGCCGACTCTTGTGGCTTGAAGAAGGAGCTCATCGTTGGCTGTTTCTTGGTGGGAGCGGAAGTGGTGATCTCAACGTCAGGCATAGGAAAGTCGGGGTCAGGATCTCCATAGGCATCCTCCATGTCCGGATCATAGTCGTCCACTAGTTCGACGGGCTCGCTCGACGCGGCCGCTTTGGGCTGTTTCTTGGTTTTGTGCTGGACGAGATGATTTCTGGTCATGTCGCCGATGCGGTCAATAACGTCTTTACCGCTCCGACGGCTGCTTGCGTTGATTTCAAAGACCTCGAAGCCCAGCTCTTTGGCGACAGCATACACTGCTGCCGATTTGCCGCATCCATGGGGTCCGCTGATGACAACGGTGTTGGTGAGCCTAGCACCCGCACGGCTGGCTTTGTTAAGCAGGTTGCCCGCACGGACGACTGTATTTTTCACGAGGCCGTAACGGCCGCTGGCCGACCAGTCGGCCTCGTTATCGGATGTCTCACCCTCGTTGTCTTCATCGTCACTAGAGACAATGAAGCCATCGAGCTTGTTCTTCTTTCTCCTCCGTTTAGTCCGTCCCTTTGCGGCCGCAGCCGCAGCCGCTTTCAACTCCCCAGACTCAGCTGAGCCGGTATCAACGGCAACAACCTTGAGAGCCTCCAGCCAGTTTTTCAGAATGACTGGTTCCTGCCCAGATTGCAGAACTTCGATGGCACAGGACGGAGCGTATTTATGAGCCCAGTTCGAGGACTCGCAGTAGTGCTGGTCGAACGCCGAAAGCGTTGTTGCAATGGAAGAAAAGAGGGATTGCAGACCTGGATGGTTGGTGCGAAGTTGTGGTGTGATCCGAGCCTGCAACTTCGGGCCGCTCTCTATGTGCTTTTGGGGGAGGCGAAGCTCGGGTGGTGGAGGGGCAAACTCGTCGGAGTTGGCGTTCCGGATATCTTGAATGACCGAACTGACACCCAAGCCCTGCAATTTTTGCTCCAGGATCAACTCTTCCTTGCGGATATCAATAGCGTTGCCCTTTTGCTTTCTGTGAGGCAGAGATGCGGGAGAGTCGGGGGTAGCGGCGCGAGCTACCAGGGGGTTAGCATCTCCTTCCGGGTGGACGTGAACGGCGCCTTTCCACGGCCAGGCCGGAAGACGGGCCCCGGGCACTCGCAGGATGCCATTCTTGGCGCCAAACTGGGGCATGTTAAACCCGGAAGACGGCTGGGGGCCACGCCGCTTAGGCGAGCAAGGTGTCGAGGTGTAGAAGTTCATGGAGCTCCCCCCAGCAGACGACTTAGCTGTGGCAGGGGAGCTCGCAGCGCCATCTTTCGCGGAAGGTGCCTTTGCGAGAGCGCCTGTGAAGAATGGGTGTGTGCTCTTTGAAGGAGCTGTGGTCGCCGGCTTTGGAGTTGCAGGAGTGACGGTCGGCTGATGTTTGACCACGGGAGCGGCCGCAGGTTTTATGGGCATCAAGCCCTTTTTGCCTTTTGTGGACTCCGGGACTGCTGGGGGGAGGGGAAAAACTCTGTGCTTTCCACTCAATACAGAGTCAACCAAGTTGCTGATGCGCGTCCGAGATTCAGGGTCTTGTGATGGGTAAGGGACAGAGAGTGGCGTGGGAGCGGCGCTCACGGCGCCTGATTTCCTCTTCGGCCTGGTAGATTTTGTGACTGGCGTTTCCTTGGGCTTTGGTGGGGAGCCGATAGTTCCTGTTTTTGGATTGAACTGCAGAAGGCGCTTTGGCTGCGCTGCTGGCGGAGTGTCATTTCCTGTCTCGTTCGCGGGTGTGCTGATAGCCGTACTCGACACGGCGGAGCTCGGGAGGGCGGAGTTGTTAGTGACACCCTCGACCACTGTCTCACCGTTATCGAGTCCCAGTACGAGAGGAGAGTCTGAACTGGTGCCCGGGAGTGGAGCTAGGCCAATGTTGCTAGGTGCTGGAGGCGAGGACTTTCGTTTCTTGGGTGGCCGGCCGCGACGCTTCGGCTCTGGGGCTGATGGGTTTCCCTCGGTGGGCTTGTCAACCGGGGCGACGTCTATTTTCCGCTTCGATTGCTTCAGCTTTTCGAATGCGTTCATTTGGACTGGCGCGGGTGTCTCTGCTACTGTCGGCTCAACATGCGATACGCTCACGGGTGCGAGGGGTGCTTTTGAAGCCTGCGGTGGAGGCTGTGGGTGAGCAATGTCTGCTCTTGGTAGCAACGGCTCTGGAGGGAGAATTTGTGAGGACGACGGAGGGACGTCCTGTGGTGGGTTCGGTTGTGGTGGGAGAGTCTGCTGTTGAAAGTCCTGCTGTTGAAAGGCCTGCTGTAGAAAGGCCGGCTGTTGAAAGGCCGGCTGTTGAAAGGCCTGCTGTTGAAAGGCCTGCTGTGGCAAAGCCTGCTGGGGAATGCCATGGCCACCGGCCACGCTCGTGCCCTCATCGTCGGTTCGGCTGGGCTTGGACGGCGCGAAGAGCGGGTGCAGCTTCTTCTGCTGGGCGCCGTCCGGCGGCTCGCTGGCCATGATGACAACAGCGGCAGACGACATAGATCTGGGCGACGCGCATGTCGTTAGCTGAGCTCCTGGAGTGTCCCATTGAGCTCCCAGCTTGCTCAAAAACGAGGTGCAAGATAGGACAATGCTTACCTCGCCGTCCGTCACAACTCCCTGCCAGCTGTCTCGTTCCAATGCCCTGGGTTTATGATGGTGGTTTCTGCATGGGCGAATCGACTGTCTGCCGTGGTTCTTCTCGGACAGTGCTCGTACAATATTCGTAGACTATTCGTATCAATGCAGCTAAGTGTCGCTGAATGACTGGTGGACTGTAAAATGTGTGTTTTGTGGATGTCGTGTCTGGATTCCGTCCGAGAGTCGTTGCTCTGGAAGTTTTGCACTGATCTCGCTCTTGGCCAGTAGTCGTGGTGGGACGCAGTTGCCCTTTCTTGACCCATTTAACAGCAAGACGCGTTGAGGGAAGGCGCGAATGGCGGAGCGTGTAAAGCGCGTAAATCCCCAGGTGCAGTGGGTCCAGGCAGAAAAGGCAGGCGCAGAGGCACGTGCTCTGGATATACCATACAGTGCCCAAAATACAGTTCATATTAAAAATGATACTGTGATATTGGGCGCTAGCAACGCCGACTTTTGCGGGCCGCTAACGACTTGCAACTTTTTTTTTTGATGGGCAACTTTTTTTCTGCCGCCAATTCGAAGCTTTTCACCGCGCCAGTTTCTTCACTTTCTGCTGCCAAGGGACAGACGACAGGACAAAAGACACAACACCCTCCCCGGCTCCATTTCTGGCTGTCTCTGTGTTTTTGGCCGTCTTTTGATCTTCCCAACCATTTCAGCATTTGTTTTTTGCCCACACACAGCAAGCATGGCGTCCAATTTCCACATCCAGAAGCCCTACGTGCTCGCCAGCCTCCCGCGATCGCTGGCACAGGTCGACGGGAAGAGCGTCGTCGGCGAGGTATACGGCCAGCGGCCAGGCGTCAAGAAGCGCAGACGGGCCGAGGTGGTGGTCGGAATCGACGGCGAGTCAGCTAATATCTACGATGTTTGTACCCGTTCAACCTACAGGCTCTTTTGTTGACTTCATTTTTGCTGACTTTTTGTTTTCTGTTTCTGCAGATCGCATCGTCCCGCCTGATCACGTCCTACCCCGTCCCGCCGCAAGCCAAGTTCTCCTGCGCTCCCTGCTCCATCCGCCTGCGCTCTTCGGCCAGCAAAGATGCCACCGTGGCCCGCTACACATACATTGCGACCCGCGAACCGGCACGGAAGCTGTCCTTGTTCAAGGACACTGTCGAGGCGGCCGGCGCCACTGCCTCGGAGTCTGTGACAGTCAGCCTGGGTCGTTCTGGCGACATTGTCGCTCTGCACACGCTGTCTCTACCAGAGCAGAAAGCGGATGCCCCCGCATCGTCTCCGGTGGTGGATCTGCTGGCAATCGATCGTGATGGCCAGGTGACCTGCTTCGACGGAGAGACTCTCAAGGAGAAGTACAAGGCCTCTGTGGCTGCTCTGTCGCAGGACCCGGTGCCGCGCGGCTCCAACGTGCGTGTCGATTTTGTGCAGATGGGTCTGGCGTCTGATGTCGTCAAGGGCCTGGGGCTGGGCGACTACCTGTCTGGCTTTTTCTCGCAGAAGATCGATGCCGAGGGCGGCTTCAACCCGGACGTCCTGTTTGTGATTACGACTGTGACTGGCCGCCAGGTCGGCACTGGCTCTGCGCGCTACCTGCATATTCTCTCCGCCGACCCGGTACGCGACATCCTCGTGCAGGCCCACTACATTCGCCTTCCCGCCCCTTCGACCAGCGAGGTTGCCGACGAGTCGGCCCTGAGCCACCCGACCTACCGCCTGGACATCCTGTCGGGCTCCCTGTTTTCTCTGGAGGGCGACAACGTTCTGTCGTATGACCTGACACGGAGCGTCCCCCGTGTTGTCAGCAGCATCGCGATCCCTGGCGTCACATCGTTCCTGCGCCTGTCCAAGTCGAGCATCCTCGCCGCCACACCGACCTCGTTCTCTGTCTACAACCCCCTCTTCAAATCGCTGCAGGCCTCAGCCGCCCTCGAAGTCCAGGCCCCGGCCAAGTCCTCTACCGGTGACGCTTCGAAGACCGACGGCAAGACCAACCACGCCTGTTCCTTTGTTTCCTTCTTCCCGCAGCTCGAGCTGGCCGTCGCTCTGCTGGACTCGAACCTCGTTGCCGTCCAGCTGGAGCCGCCGCGCACACGGAGCAAGAAGCGCCGCGCGGACGGCCTGCTGATCGACTCCATCGGCCGCGGCGCGTCGCTTGCTGACACCAAGACGAGCGAGGAGTCTGGCCCCCTGTCGAAGCGGTACCTCCCCGGAACCATGTCGGCTAGCTACCTGGCCCAGTTCAATGAGGATGCCAAGAGCGCCGACGCTCTGCTGGAGGCCCAGGACATTCCGGCCTTCGACGATTTACTCGCAGAGAAACTCGGTATCCAGTCCGTCACCGACTGGCGCTGGCAGCGGCCCCTTGACACCGCGGCAGCCGTCGACGCCATGGACGAGACGCAGGACGGTGGTGACGAGGGCGCTATTGCGAATGGTCTGACGAACGGCACGACAAACGGCCTGACGAACGGACACGCCGCCGATGCACACACGACCACGCCGCCGCCATCTTCGACGCACCGCGTCAAGTACCCCGTCACCGACCGGCGCTGGGTCATCTACGCCATCAGCCGCATTTTCACAATTAAGGAGGAGCAGACCGGCGGCCGCCTGCGGCTGCGTTGCAAGGTGCCCTCAAGCGATATCCTCAACTACCTCGTCGACGCGGGCCACCTCTCTGTCGCCAACACACGATCGGCGCTGCGCGAGTCCCTGAGGGACGTCGACGAGGACGACCAGTTGCTGGGCGAGTCGCTGCCGGTTGTGCTCGCTCAGGTCGACCCCAGCCTCGACCTTCTGCTGCGCTGGCTGTACGAGACGAAGCTGGGCGCGACCGAGCTGCTGAGTGCGACGCTGCTGCTAATGCGTAGCCTCGAGCTCGTGGACAAGCCTGCCGAGCAGGCCAAGCTGCTCGAGGCCAAGCCGCAGGCCGGTGACGCAGAGGCCGACGAGGAGGGTACCGAAGTCAATGGGGAGAAGGCCCCTGTGCAGCGCGAGCTCGACCAGCTCGACCAGCAGCTGCATCTCGCCGAGTATTTCCTACAGCACGTCGAAAACGACCCGCGCGACCTCGCCCTCGACATTGCCATTGGCAAGCTCGGCAGCTGCCCGGCCATGGCGACCGTGCAGGGCCTGCGCCGCATCTTCCGGACGGACGAGATCCGCGCGCTGATCGAGGTGCTGCGCAAGCAGATGGTGGACCAGGGCTGGGCGACGCGGTACATGGACATGGACGAGTCCAAGACGGGCGCTGCTGCTGCCGCCGCTGCGGCCGACACCACGCCGCTCAACTACAGCATCCGCCTCATTGCCGACCTGCTGTGCCGCTGCATCGATGCGGTGCGGCCAGGCGAATGGCTCATCAACGACGAGGAGGTGGCCGCCGCCGCTGCGGTTGCTGCATCGTCCAACGGCGAGGCTCCCGCTTTTGCCGCCGGCTCCGGCTCGGAGCCGACGGCGGCCGGCGGTGACTTCTTTGCCCTCCTCAAGTGGCAGGTCAGCGCCGCACTCGAGGGCGTGCAAGAGGCCCTGTACTTGCGCGGCCTGGTGGGTGAGACGGTGCGCTACGGCATGGGCGTCGAGAAGATTGCTACAAAGTCGACACTTCTGGCCAAAAACGGCTTGGGTGACGAGGTCAAGGTGCGTCCCCAGACCGTTGCCGCTTCGGCGTCGTCCTCCCTGGTGAGCGGTCTCCCGCTCGGCCTCCGGGCGCCCACGGGCCTGGCACGGCATTCGGACGTGGCGCCGACCAAGGTGGTCAGCGGCGGCGAGATTGTGCGGCGGACCAAGCGTGAGCTCGGCCACCTGACGAGCAAGAAGGTGGGCGCTTACACGCTGGAGCGGATTGTCTTCTAGGGAGGGGGGTGTTTTGAGGGGAAGGAGCTTTGTAGATGATTTAGATCGGTTTTGTACTACTGGAACACCAAAAACGCATGGGAATACAACTGAATAGCATTTGATTTACGGTTCATATTTATTTCACGTTTTCGTTCACATTTCAACACTGTCCTTTTTCTGCAACTTGACTTTTTCTGCATCTTTTCTGTCACGCCACCTGCGTCACCTGCAGCCTCCCGCATGGCCGTGCAAAAGCATCGTAATATGAATCCATCTTGCACGGGCAAGGCGAGACTGCTCTATGTGCGAAAATGACATGTCGGCCGAAGATGCGCCGTTTTGGTCTTTACCTACAGAACTACACGATGTTTTGCGTGGGCTGTTTTCATGTTTCATCACGGGCTCAATGGTGCACAAAACTGCTACCTCGATAGAAGCGAATCATGTTAAGGCTCCATGACGTTCTATTTGGCATCGTGTTCTCGATTTTCTGCTCCCTGTTCCTTGGCGTCGTATAATTCAGATAGAAACAGTTTTAAGGCTGTCTAGGTAGCCTTACTTTCTGTAGCCTGCTGCATTCTGATATGGGCTGGCCTCCCCTTTCATCACGGTTGTCACACATCCAGCGCCATTTATACCGAATCTAGTAAATGCCAGTTGGCGAGCGGCCTAATAAAGCAGCCAGCCCTAAAAGCAAATGGTGTTTCTGTCCCCATGACCACATCTATGCAAACTGCCCGTTTCCGCTTCCGCGGACGCCCAGGAACAGAATGTGACACGGGGAGATGTGCGTTGGTCTGAATGCTCGCCGGATGCATGCCGTCGTTTTGGCTGCTGCCTGCGATGCGATGTATCCCAACGGTCGGCCTTGATTAATGATTTACAGTGATTTCCATTATCGTTGTGTAACAGTTTGATTTTCCTCCATATATTTTGGTAGGAAGGCAATGCAGTGACTCTTTCTGGTGCTGACGATCGCGGCCTTCCTGTGTCGTGGTGACTGCATCTGGGTTGTGCGTACCGGACGAGTCATGTATCGATATTTTGACCGCACCTGCCTTCGGTTGCGCCTGCCTTTGCCGAGTGAATGTTGTCATGTTTAGTTTACCCCTTATCGCTCCTGCCACAATTGTGTCTGCCCTTGGTCGTTCTTGCCCGACTTGGGCGTCAAGGCAGCCTCTCCTTCTTGTTCGGGCGTCCTTCTCGAACCCGCGCCTTTCGTGATATTGTTGGCTTTTTCGGGCCTGTGGAATTTATTCTCGCCTCAACTTTCATCTCCAAAAACCAGCTAGCGAGGCCATCCCTTTCTGATTGAACAGGTCTACGGCAAAGCTCTTTCTTTTGTGTCTCCGACAACACGAGGCGCAGCAGTCCCTGAGGGCTGCATTCGATCTTCGCGATGCCCACATGCAAGTCATGAAATGAGCTTTAATTCCGAGGGGCCAGCTCCGCCGAGATGCCTCTTCCAAGCGAGGGCCAGCCAGAGGGAGAGAGACGACTGACCGAGCGAGGACAGCCCCAGAATGGAAGGCGAGAAGGAAGAAAAAGAAGAAGGGAGACTATCCAGGGAGACCCCACCAGCTGCAGCGAAGCGCTCCAACCCGCAGCAAGCCCGCAAATGCGCGTCACAGTTTGGCGGGCGGCAGGGGGCCAGGCCCAGCGAATCAGCGCAAATCCCCCGTCGAAAAGCACAGAACAAAGAAGCTAACACGGCGGAATCGTTCGCAGAAAATCGGCAGCTAGAGCGCCTCAGCATCCAGACGAGCTTACGAGCAAGGGCGCATGTATCTCGGCGACGGCTATGCTCAGGCCTAGGCCGGGCCAGGCCATGCCAGGACTGGTCACCGCAGCGAGGCTAGCGGGCCGGTTCTGGGTCGTTCTGGTCCTCTGGAACGTGCGGTTTCAGGAGGGTCAACCTATCGTGCAGCAAGCTCTCCCCGAACACTGCCGGGCCAACAAGAGAGACCCGTGGTGGCGCAGCCTGGTTTTGGCTTCGAGAAGTATTGGATGCTTGAGGGGAAGGAGGGAAGGCAAAAACAAGGCCAGAGAGCCCCCGGCTTCTGCCTTCTCCCGGCGCGCGGAGAGATGAAGTGGCAAATCTTCATCCATCCTTGGCTAAGCGGAAGTTGGGCTTCAGGCTGGTGAGCTTGGCTGCTGCCCACCATGACCTGCAACCAATATCACCAAAGTCCTCCGTATGCAGCTAACAGCGCACGACGGAGGCACACCCACTTCCCTCTGCAGCCGACAGGTGTGTACGAGTATCTTTCCACCACTTTCCTCGCCAGGAGTCTTGTTCATGACCAATCAGCCTCTGGAAAGGCTTGCTAACGCACTGCGCAGCACACAAGCTCATTGGACAGCCCTGTCTCGCGAAAGGGGTGTTGTCTGACGCCGGAACGCCTTGCGGACCAGTGCCCGTGCGCAAGACGTCACTGTCAGGGCGTGTGCACCCACCACCACCGAACGTGAGAAACTAACATTAACCCCTGCGCGTTTCCCCCGCTCGTCCTCACAGTTGCTGATCGACTCTTGGGTTTCCGTCACTGGGCTGGGAGCACCAAGTCCTCTTGCAACCACCTGGCAAGCGCCTTTCCAGAGACAAGCCCTTCTCAGTGCCTCGCGAGGCAGAGCCTCACTTCTGGTCATCAGACGCAACTTGTCCCCATGCACTTCTCTTGTCCTTGGCCTTTTTGTGATTTTGGTGGCCTCGAAGAAGGTTCCTCGGTTGTGTTGTTGCTCTCAAGAGTGCGGCAATCGGCGACTGGACCGACCCAGGAGGGGAAGCAGAGATAGACGGCGCTATGGTTCTACTTCTGGCTTGTGGGCTCGAGGGTCGTATCTCTGCCTCCATCTTCCCCCTTCCTGTCGCTGTTACCCGCCGAGGCTGTCTCCCAGCGGCGCTCAGTTTGCACACCCCTCCCGGGTAAACGCATGCACCCTCTTGCGGTCCCCTTTTCTAGACCGAAGACAAGAATGAAAAAGGGCGTCCATGGTCTCAGCCAGTTGTAATAGTTGCAGGCAGGCCCCAGCCAGTCTAAGTTGCAGTCTCGTCCCAGTATCCGCTCTGGAATTTTGGAGATATTGCGGCGGGCTTCGTGACGGCAAACCGCGAGCGCCTCTACTGTGCGTCTGCTCACTGGCAACGCCCTCCTCTGCAACGCTGGTTATTACCATGTCTCTGGCGGGCCCTGTTGTGCCATCTGGCGTTTATTTTTCTGTTTTACGGATTAATACTGCTCGACGCGCGTGAGTCGCACCCACGTTTCTAACAGCCCTCGATTGAAAACGTCTCTCTGGTCCCGCCCTGCTCCCACTCTCCATTCTTTCCATTTTCTGCTTCTGTTTCTGTCTGTCCGACCTTCATCATCACCAACGTACGCATCTTGGATTTGACCCCCTCAACAGGCCCCTTTTACTATCTGTCACGTCGCACACTCATTTTCGCCTCGCCTTGTCTCGCCTCGTTTCGTTTATCCATTTATTTTCATCGCTGTGCGAACTTCCACACAACTATTGAAGTCCCCCTTGTCGCCGCCCAAAACTGAGACCGATCGTCGCCCTCCGCTGCCAAGTCTTGACGTTGTTTGTCGCCGCCCCCCATTTATCGTCTTTTTTTTTCTTTCTGTTTCCGCTTCCTTGTTCTTCTTTGCACTCGTGCTGTCATTTGTTCTTTATTTTCATTTCTCATCCCTTTATCTCATTGGAACAAACTGCCTTAGGCCGCGAGCCTGGTATAAAGACCTTCGATCGGCCCTCTTTTCACAGCCACACTCCCTGACTCCTCCTCGTGTCGTGGGATATCTATCGCACACACACTTTTCACAGCCCCGCAGCCCAGCGAGCCTAGCTGAACGAGGCCCAGGCCGCAAACCCAACACGTGTAACGTCACGACTTCGATGGTGGCGGCGATACTAGCCGATCTTGTTTGCTGTCGGGCTGGTGTTGCTGTCTCGTCCTGGTCTCTGTCATCTGAAGGCTGGACCCTTCTTGTTTTCTAGCTGTGCTCGCTTTGTTATCCCATTCTCCTGTCCAACCCCCCTTACCTCGCCTCGCGCTTTGTTTGCTTCTCCGCGTCTGCCTCCTGTTGCCCGAGAAAACGCCCACCAATACGCCCTGTTCAAGCTTGAGTTTCTCAGCAAGGCCACCACCTTAAGCCGACCTAGAGCCGCATCGTCAGGATATGACTGCTGGCAGAACAAGCAACGCCGCCGCTGTCGAAGCCATAGATGCCCAAGCTAGGTCGCTCTATCGCCGCCTTCGCGACGCTGGCCCGAGCCACGCTGGCCTTGCTGGAGCCACCCGCTCCCTGCACGCTGTCCTAAAAGACCTCCGGGCGGAAGCCCGCGACTTGGGCAGTCTTCTCAACACCTCATCTCCCATCTATTCCGTCGACTCCACGCGCGAGCTGCTTCCCCTCCTGGACGAGAGCGATATAACTCTCAAGCAAGTCGCCGCTTCCCTTGGCAAATACGGTCCTGGCTCCAACAATCACAGCACGAGCAGTCTAAGCGCCGATACTGACGGCAGTGCTACCGCCGCCAATACGAGTGCGAAAGCATCCACTCCTGGCGCCGTCGCCACCACTTCTGCTATTTCTGTATTACTGCCTGGTTCTGAAAATGTAAGCCGCGAAAACGACACATTTGCGCTCGCTCGCAGCACAATCGAAGGCCACACAACGAAATTTATTTCATTTTTCGAAATTGTGAGTTTGCGCAACCCAGCAGAGACAGCAACACGTTCGGCACCACCGCCTCTGCAGCGCACAATACTGGACCCTGTCGAGTCTCGTCTGCCATCGATCTCGCCTATGCCCCCGGAAGACGAAGGGCTCGACACGATCAAAGACCGGGTCGATGCCATCGCCGTTCGGTTGTCACATCAAGATTTGATCTCTGCGTCCCAGTTTGGCACGGCGTCGGTTGACGAACTGTGGCAAGTTTTCTACAGCGAGCTCATATACGAGGGGTTCTCCACCGAAGCTCTTTCTGCACATCAGGTAAATTCACCTTGCTTGCTCTTTTCAACATTTGCAGTTCTTACCACATTTGCATTTTTCTTATATCAAACTTCTTGAGATATGTTTTGTTAACAGGCTCAAAGGAGGTTCTACAAGCGTACATTCGAGATCTCAACTCAAAGGGATTTTTCCAAGGGGCCAGTGTCCTCCCATCACAGCTTCCCGCTCAGGAAACACTGCAACTCCTCCCCCCGTTTATGGTCCCGGGCCCGTCGCCTTCAACGCCTTTGCAACGACAGAGGCTCGAGGAAAGCAGTCCCAAGGAGGTCGTGCAACCGTTTGAGAGCAACGAGAAGTACCACCACTCGGTCAAGGAAGACCGTCTTATAGCCCTGCCCCAACACGACTACATTCCCTACCGGCCTGCGCCGACATCTGTCCCGCCCTCCCACCAGCAAGGACTGCAAGAAACACAAAGAACACCGCCCCCACCGGCAACCACAACCGCACGAATGTCTCAAGACCGGCAGCTCGTTCTCTCTCCAACCACCTTGGCTGCCAGGGCAAGCACGCCTCGTACCATCCCTGTGCCCCCTCGACTGCACTCACCATCGTCGTCGCCGTCGGCCGAGGGCTACACGCCGCCTACCTCGTCTGACTCCGACTCTGACAATGGCTACAACAAGGACTTCAGCCTCATGTCGACGAGCGAGTTGCTCGCTATCGACTGGCGCGAGCAGGAGCTGTATGCCGCCCGTGTGGGTGTGACATACCTCTACCCACAGCTTTTACAAAATGGCAACCACACCTCGCAACTTCCGCCGCCCAAATCGCTCGACCAAACGCCGCCCAAATATGAACTCTCTCCGACCGCCGCCGCTCTCATTCGCCAGAATTCACTGCAAGATCATCTCAGACCCCCGGCTCCGACGTCACAAGGACCCATTCAGATACCTTCGCAAAGCTCATCGCACCTACCTTTGCCTTCTGCCCATCTTTCAGTAACTGCTGCAAACCACCACTACAGCACCTCTGCACCGCAGGCACCAGCTGATCAGTCGGCCGCCTTTGGCATTGTCGTCCCGGCCAGCACTTCTCCGGCCGCCCCGCCGCAGTACATGCTCAGCTTAGGGCTTGCACCGGACTCGCACGGGAATGTCATTCCTCCGGATGCCATCTGGACGAGGATCAGTCGTCGTCTCGTCTCACCCGAAGTTCTTGAGAAGGCCGGTGTTCGCTATGAGGCGCGGCCGTCGTTCGTGGCCGTTCTTGGCATGCTGGACAAGAAGACCATTGCCGAATACGCACGGCAGAGTGCGGAAGCCCGGCGGTCTCGGTACTCATCAACCAAGGCACGGGGGCAACTGTCTCTTAACAGCCCTCCGGATGACCGCCGCACATCCTTTGGGGCGGGCTCGGCGGCGGACCCGCGGTCAAGGCTGCGGCGGATGCAGTCCATGCCCGACGTCGGCAACGGCGATGACCGAAGAGGGGGACCTAGCAGCGGCAGTATCCCTGGGCCCAACTCCAATGCCACCAAAGCCAAAACCTTCCCCTTGGACAAAACCCAAGCATCGAGTGCTGAGGGACGGAATGACACCAGACGGTCTGGGGCAGAGGACGGCGACAGAGGCGCGGCCTACCCGTTCATCGTGTCTCCGCCAGCGACTGAGGTCAATTCAGGCGGCGTGACCCCCGACGGTTTTGTCCCTGTGCGACCCGAGTCACAGCCAAAGTCCATCCTAAAGAACAAAAATACGAACCAAGTGCGCTTCAAGCACGGCAAGCTGGTCGAGGTGGGTCCCGACGGCTCGGAGTCGGGCCAATCGTCCCGCGACAAAGGCCACGGCAGCAGCCACCACAGCCACGGCCACAGCCATCACAGCCGGCATCGCGACAGAAGCCGGCATCGCGACTCGTCGAGCCATCGTCACCGCGACCACAGCCGAAACCGCTCCGACGACGATGACCGCAGCCGACGGCGCGATGATTCTGATCGCGACCGTGATCGGGACAGGGATCGCGACAGGAACCGTGACCAAAGCCGCAACCGCGACAAAGATCGTGACCGGGACCGGGATCGAGACCGTGACCGTGATCGTGACCGCGACAGAGACCGCAGCCGGGCCCGAGATAAGGACGACCGGGACAAAGACCACGACACGCGGCGGCGGCGGCGACCTGATGACCGGAGTCGTGACCGAAGTGATGATTCGTCTCGCGACCGTGATCGTGACCGTGATCGCGACCGGGACCGGGACTCTCGCAACCTCCAGGGCCAGCGGTCCTATCGTGATCTCTCTTCCCGTAACCAGCGGGACGGTCGGGATTCTCGAGACTCTCGCGATGGCCGTGACAGCCGTGATCGAAGCGACAAAGATGGCCGCGACCGCGACGGCGGCCGCAAGCGGTTCCGTGACACGCTTAATGCCGCCGGCATCGGTGGTGCTGCGGGCAGTCTGCTGACCGTTCTCACCGAGGCCGCGTCTGGCTTTTAGATGTCCTGCTTCCTTCACTTCCTTTCCTTTCGTTTCAGCAATCCTTATTTTATTCTTTCTTTTTTATTATGATCTGGCTCTTATATCTTTTTTCTTCTATATTGTTATTACTCTTTTTATTTTGGATACTCTTTTTTCTTTTCGTTTTGTAGTTTGGACAATACCTTTTTTGGTTGACGAATTCCCGCATGTTTTATGGAATATGATATTATGACTTGGCTTTGTTTCTTTGTTTTATTAATTTGTGGTTATGAATGATGATGTTTCTGCAAGATGGGAACGTGGTGAAACGATATTTGATATTCCTTTACACGAGAAATAATATACATGCAGCGTTTGGTTTTATTCTTTTATATCTTTTGTAATAAAAGTTAGTAAAAACATTATTTAACATTGAACAAAGCGCATTCGACATGGTTCCGCTTATTCTTTTTTAAAATAAAACCAAAAAATTCATATACAAATTGTTCTCACTTATTAATACCCATCGAGAGAAACATTTATCACGAAGTAAAACCTGGGTTCTCAAAGTAAGGCATGTCCATTGTGAAAAAGTAACTCATGCTCGTATTTTTTGTCATTAAATGTAAAATTTTAACAGAAAATTTACCGCTGATATGCCCCGGAATTAAAACACTTACGACTCCTCATTTTCTATGTCTTCCTATCTCATTGTATCGTCACTTTCCCCTCACCGGAACCGACTGCTCCTCCGCACATTCTGCCGTGCTTCGGCAAGTGCCTCTTCGGCCGTTCCTGCGCGCGGTGCAGCGCTTTCCTCTCCCAGCCTTGCTGCAGCCACCGATGACGACCGACCTGCATCTGCCGTGTTGACCGACGAAGGGTCCGCACCGCCCATAATCTTGCGCATCAGCTGCTCTCGCATCCGCTCGGCCTCTGGGTCGAGGTACTGCACCTGGATTTGTGTTGGCGGCAGGTCCGAGGCGTCGGCAGCGGCACTGTTGTCATACCTGCGCGGCCCGGCCAGAGCGTCGTTCTCTGGCACGGACATGCCCGACACGCTGCTGTGGGACCGACCAAACCCGGATCCCTTTCGGTTTTGTTGTTGCTCCTGCTGCAGCAGTTGCTGGTTCGGCTGTTGTTGTTGCAGTGCGGGTAGCGATTTGGTGGGCGCGCCGGTGTCCTTCATGAGGTCGCCAATGGAGATGCCGATCGGGATGGGAGGGTGGTGGTGGTGGCCCGCAGCCGCGGCAAGACCGTCGCTGACGACGCGGCCGAGGGCGGGCCGCTGGATGGCCTTTGTGGAGCCGGCGGCCGCTGTCATCGCTGGCGCTGTCGCAGTCGAGCTGCGCTTCATTGTGGAGGCGGATTTTGACGTTTTTGGTTGTTGTTGCTGTTGCAGCCTTTGTTGACGCAGCTGTTTCAGTGGCGACACCTTGCTGCTACCACCGGCACCGCCGTCGTCGCTATCGACGAGGCCGTCCGAGTCGCCGGCAGCGGAGTCGGCAATCTCGCTGAGTACACGGTCAAACGGCTGTCGAGGCTTTGATTGTTGTTGTTGTTGTTGCAGTTGTGGTGGTGGCGGGACTGGGCCAGGAGGTTGGGGTGCTACCGAGGACGGTCGCCTGGGCGGAGGGGAGTCGGAGTCGGACCGGAAGGGGTTGTGGATAAGTGGTCGTTGTGCAGCCGAAGGGGCCGCCGACGATGTTTGTGGGTCGGCTTCTTTGGCCGTCGTTGTATCAGCAGCAGCAGCAGTAATTCTACCCACCTGCGGTAGGAGGAGCTCATCCTGGTGTGACGGTGCTGTTTCATAAGGAGCAGTCGGGTCCAGGTCCGTCTCGTTGTCGTTCTTGTTCTTCGGATCACCGTTTTCGTTTTGTTGATCTCGGGCGGCAGCTACGTGGAGTGTTCGTGGGCTAGCCACGACCAGCGTCGGGACGGTGAGCGCCATGGTCGGCTCGGGATCATTTAACGGTGCTGGCTTTCCAGCCGTAGGTGGCCGGACGGCCGGCCCGTTGAGGCTGCTCGGATTCTGCCGTAGCTGCGGGAAGAGATAGCTGCCGACAGGGACCAGCGTGCCCGACGCGATGCAAGCTCGCAACCACTTGGCCTCAACAACAGGCACCTTCCACGAGAGGGCAAGCTCGAGTTTTTGCTTGCGTACGGCGGGCAGCGACGTCACAACAAGCACAGAACATTGCGCTGTGAACCGCTCCTCGTACTTGGCGCCGAGCTGGCGGACGGTCTTGTCGATCTGGTTGAGGTCGACGCCTGTGAAGCCGGACGAGCAGACGGTCAACGCGTCGAAGCTCGGGATGGGAAAAACGGGAAAAGGGCGGCCGATGGTGCCCGGGTTGGGCTCTTGTGTAAGTGCCGTTGACGGCCCGCCGCTGAGCGCATACTGTTTCTTGTGTAGGCACCGTTCGATAAAGAATTCTGTGACAAGGAGAACATCGTTGGCCACGGTTGGGTGTGCCTCGGGGCGTTCCCCTTGTGGCACAATGACGTGTTGGAACAGCGGTGCAGCTGACCGGCTTGTTGCGACGGCAGCCATTTCGGCGAGGGACGAGGCGACGGCGCCGCCCATGGTCGCCACGGCGCCGGCCAATACGTTGGTCCGCTCAGGACTAAATCCATGGATGCAGAAAATGGATGTGGAGAGCACGCCCCCGTCCGATACGTCAGCGGGCGGTGCTGTCGCTCTTTGTGGTGGTTTCTGTGCTTCGGCACCGTTTGTAGGCTCAGATGCATCGGCTGCTGTCGTTTGGCCGTTTCTTGGTTCTGTAGTGGCAGCTTGAGGCGCTGCGCGCTCAATAGCTGCCGATGGCTGTGCTGGTTTCCCCAGGATGTCGCCCCACAGGTCGTCCCGCTGCACGGACAGCTTCTGGCTCGTGGTCTTGCGCAGCTTGCGCTGGCCGTTCTGCTTTTCGGCGGCCGCTTGGGCGGCGGCATCGCGCAGACGTTTTCCGAGGATCGAGGCCGTGCGCTCGGCGTGGTTGCGCACCCAGGCGTCTTTGCCGCGCTCGTGTGGTGGCAGGCGTGGATCGTACTTGGACTCGTCCAGGATCATGCCGCGTGCCACGCTGTCGTGCAGCCACTCAATGGCCACCGTTTTGATGTTCCAGTGCAGCGCGGCGTTGTACTTCTTGCCCTCGGGCTTGTTGACGATCAGGTGCGTCACGGCGCGCGTCAGGTCGCCGCTGTACACGCCGCCGTTGTCGACGATGGTGGCGATGACGGCCTGCCGGTCCTCTTCCTCGAAGCCCGTCACGGAGCACAGCAGCCGGCCACGTTTCGCCGACGAGGCCTCTGCAGCATCGCCACCGTCCCCATTGTTCCCATTGTTCCCATTGTCGCCAGCGTGGGCCTCGTCGACTCCGCCCGGCCCCGTGGGCAGGCCGCCGTGGACCTCAAAGGTCCGCAGTCGCCAGGCAGTCTCGAGCGCGGGCAGGTCGATCGGCGCGTCGCGTGTCCAGGGATCCCGTACGGCGTCGACCCAGCCGACGCACATGGCCTTGATGTCCGGGCGGTCGCGGGCGACATGGCGGTACTTGGGGGTGTTGTAGTCGCCGACGATGAGGTGGGTGACCTCGTGGGTCAGGTCGTTTTTGTGGACGCCTCCGAGCTCGGTGACCTTGTTGGCGAGGTCGGTCTGGACAGGTTAGAGAGGAAGCTGGGAAGGAGTAGGGGTTCAGATGTGCACAGAGCCATGAGGGGACGCACCCTCAGGTCGACGGGAATGCTGGTACAGCAGAGGACGACGCCTGCAAACGGCGCAGATTCCATGGATGGGACCGCCGGCGGGCAGGGCGAGACATGGGACGGCGGCAGGCAGAGGGGGGGCTTGTGAACGGCGAGATGATCGTGTCGTGTGTCGTATATCGTGCGTCGTGTATCATGTGCCGTAGAGTTTGTCGTAAGCGTTCTCTCGATCGTCGTTCGTCAAGGCGCTTTTTGGTGCGTTTTGGCGTCTGATGTTTTTGGTCGTTTTCGTTTTCGGCCATTTAGCTGGGCTCGTCGCGTCGCGTCTGGATGCAGACAGAGACAGAAGGTGCAGCCGGCCACTAAAATGACGCGGTGATTAGTCATTAGTGGGGTGGCTGCCCGTAGCAGGCGCTGGAACGAACCCGGAAGCCCGCTAAACGTAGGCAACACCCACTGTAGACACAGCCAGACAGCTTTTGTTTCCTGCAGCCTTGACACAACACACTCAACAACACCCAAAATACGTTTGTCTTGCTTCGTTTCTTCCGTTAGACAGATCGCACAGCAAGCTGCTGTTGTTGAATCTCATGGTATCTTTCCTGGAGCAAAATACTAGCCACGCTCCTGCCTTGACTAAAAATGGAAGTCCATTTTGGATCAGACGGTGCCTTCCCGAGCGGGAAAGATCGATCGTGATGTATGGTGTCTTCAGCTCCTTCCTCCCCGTGCGGATCGGACGAGCGTCCCGGTCGAGCCTTCCGTTTTGTGCTCTGTTGGCTGGCCATACCCGTACTCTCATGTTGTGATTCCCAGGACCAAATGGTCCTTTCCCCCCTTTCAATGTCCTCTTCATTGTTTCTCACGACGATCATGACCAACACCATCTACCACACGCTCGCTTGTTGATATCTGCCCATCCATCGTCAACTACGGCTGCGCCCGTCTTCTCTCGTTGTCTCCTATAACATCCAGACCACATACCACATTAATGCGAGATAGTTGCAACAATCGAACACGCTGCCTCGACAACCGCCCCTTTCCCACTCTACACCTTCTCTCTCCTCGCCAGCACGATGCCGCCGATCCTCCGATGGTTTCCCGGCCTTTATGACTTCGCGATGCCGGCTCTGAGGTGGTGGATCAAGCATACCTTCACCTTGACTCTCTGTCTCACCGTTGTCTACAGCATTCTGCTTGTTGTGCAGCCACGGTTTCTACCGCCACAGCTGTGGCTCGGCGACACGGAGTGGCGCCTGAAACCCGACCATGTGCACCCCATCTCGCGGCTGATTGAGCAAGCCGGGATGGACTGGTGGAAAATCACGGACAGCGGCACCAACTACACGTACGTGGCTGCGTGGGAGTACCGCAAGCGTCGCGGTCGCGACCCGCCGCCCGGTTTTGACGTCTGGGCAGAGGCGGCCCTGGAGACGAACTCGGTGATTATTGAGCCATTTTTCGACCGCATCTACAAAGACCTTGCGCCCTTTTGGTCGATCGAGCCAAAGCACCTGCGCTTCATGGTGTACTCGCAGCCAAATGTGATCCGGATACGCGACGGCCGCGTGTACCACTATACCAACGACGACGACAAAACCAACTGGGTCGAGACGTGGGCCAAGTTTCTCGAAGGATTTGCCGACGAGCTGCCGGACGTGGACATTCCCGTCAATGTCATGACCACCCCGCGGCTGGCTGTCGACTGGGAGAAGATCAACAAGTCCATGGAGGCGGAGATGGCTACGCGCAATGCGTCTCGCTCGCCACACGATGCCATCAGCGCCTACTCAGGGCTAAAAGACAAACGCCCCATCGACCCCCTCGGGATCGAGTGGAAATATACGCACAACTGGCAGACATCTGATCTTGCCGGCGACCCAAAAGCGTACTGGTTACAGTACCGCAGAACCTGCCCTCTAGACAGCCCCTCCCGCGATATTGGGCTTAACATGGCGGGGAACATCAACAGCAGCTTCCCCGACGCGCCCAACCCCAACTTTACGACCAACGGTTACATATCCAACGTGACGGCGGCGCGTGATCCGTGCAAGCAGCCGTACATACGGGGGATGTACGGACTATTTGTCCAGTGCGAAGGTGTATCGTCAAGCGACGACCTGATGCCGATCTTTTCGGGCAGCAAGCTGCCTGGGAACAACGACATTCTGCTTCCGAGCCCCATATACTTGGCGCAGGAGCCCGTGGATTTCGACAAAGACCCTCGCAATATAACCGGTTATGAAAAAAAAGCCGACCGGCTGTTCTGGCGGGGCCGGGCGACAGGCGGCGTTACGCAGTGAAACACTTGGTGGCGGTTTCAGCGGCACCGGTTTGTGCAAATGACCGATGGAGTCAGAGCGCGCGAATTTTACAACGATGGCAAGGTAAATGCGCCGTCTTTTTCCTTGCCGCACCCGCTTGAGTTTGCGGGTTTCTACCCCGAAGCCTTTCAGCACCACAACGTCTAGAATATGAGGACGTGGTTAGAAGAGGTGACGGACATCGCATTCACGGACTTGATGTGCACGCCACCGGAGTTTGACGGAGACGTGCGCTCAAAGAATTGCTCGTACGCGGGCGGATTGATCAAAATAAAACCCGAGCCTGCAGCGATTGAACTCAACAACTACAAACTCTCCGTCGACATTGACGGCACCACACACAGCTCACGGTGGCTGGATCTGCTGCGCAGCGGCACCATGCCGATCAAGGCGACCATGCTCGCTGAATGGCACGACGACCGGCTGCAACCTTGGGTGCACTACGTGCCGATGGACAGTTCGTTTCTGGACGTATACGGGATTCTGGACTATTTCGTCAAGCCCAAGAACCACGACTACGATGACTACGATAAGGCGGCCCAAAAGATTGCCGAAACGGGCGCTGCCTGGGCCAAGCAGTGGCTGCGGCGCGAGGATATGCAGCTGTACACATGGCGGCTGCTGCTCGAGTATGCGCGCGTGATGGACGATCGTCGCGAGCGCATGGGCTTTGTGGACGACGAGATTGACCGGGCGAAGAAGCACTACGAACAGTGAGTGTAGTTGTTAGGAGTTTTCTGTCTTTTGTGTTTTGTTCTTTTTTTTTTTTTGGTATTCGCCTTGTCCTTGTCCTGTTCTTCTTTTCTTCTTCTTCTAATTTTTGGTTGAGTATTATTTTTTTTGGACTCGGATGTTTTATTTGGAGGGTGTGCTTGCGCCCGCCTCGCTTGCTCGAGTAATGTTCTTCTTGCTCCCGCATTCTGTTTTCGCCGGCTTGCCATATTTACCCGCTCTCTTTATTTTCATTGTCGTCGAATATGGGGAAGCGGGGACTCGATGACCGAGAATGGGAAGAAAAAGGGAAATGAAATAAACATGCTCTACTTTTTTGAGTTTAACCGTTTGGGTGGCGTTCTTTCTATTTACTTTAGTTTTCAGATCATAAACGACATTAGCCACGGCCATCTTTTTTTGACTTTTATATGATTTTGTCCCTGCCATTTTGCTGATTCTATTTCTGGCTCTCTTGAAGACCTGGCACTTCAAAATGTATCTGCCGGAGATGAGCACCAAAGGCAAGCTCAACGGAGCTATGCCTGTCAATTACACGATGCTCTCTCCGTCCGGTCTCCACCGTCTGCTAAATAGGGGCTCGCCTCTCGGAGACAATGTGTCTAACGGGCTTGTTTAATGAACTCGTCCGGGTTGTTGTAACGAAACGGTTCTGGATGTGTCGTTGTTCGCTGCATTGGATGATATTGGTTCCAAAGGTACGTCGTACGTGTGTGTCCTGATTTCTTCTGTCGACTCCTCTGCAACTATTCCGTGGTCTTCTTTACCATTTTGCCAGTCCGGTCCTCTAACCTTCATATAAGCACTTTTCTCCTCATCCTCTCTCTTGGCATTATCTTTCCCCCTTTTTTCTTTTCCCCTCTCCTTCCTTTCCTTGCTCGACTTTCTGACTCTTTTTTTCGTCGTTTCGTCATCTGCCTCTCTGTCCCATCGCCATACCCATCAACCCCTCGCACGTACCTCACAATGATCGCCACCTCCCTCGTCGCCCTGGCGTTCGCCGCCGCCACAGGCCTCGCCATCCCGGTCGACGTCCCCGCCGGCTACAAGACGGTCTACATCACGTCCAACGTCAACGCCAAGTTTGTCGTGCAGCCCAAGGCGGCCAAGGCTGGGTCGGCCGTGGTCGTGCAGACGCTCACGAGCAAGCCGGAGCAGCAGTGGTATGTCAAGGATGGAACGAGCAAGATTCAGCTGGCGGGTACGACGCTGTGTCTGGATGCGGGCGCCAAGTGTAAGTTCCGAGCTCGCGCAGCGAGCGAGCAATCCCCTGCCCATTCCACCACCCCTTTGCCATAGTTATCTATTTTATCTGCTAACACGAGGGTGCGTGCAGCCAACTGGAAGGACATGGCCAACCTCGTCATCAACGACTGCGCGGACACGGCCGACGGCCAAAACTGGGAGATCAAGGCGGACGGGCGCATCGCGGTGGCCGCCTCCAGCCCGCAGGAGTGCATCGACTTGCAGTACATGCGGGCGACGGCCAACAACCCGGTGGGCCTGTACTCGTGCGCGGGCCTGAACAATGTGGGCGCGGCCGACAAGGGCATCAACTGGCCGCTGGCTGCTGCCACATAAGGGGAAGGGTAGAAGAGAGAGAAAGACGGGACGAGGGCGTGGTGTCGACTGTCGTGGCTGTCTTGGTGGTTGTGGTAGAATGGAGGCAAAGTGGTAGTGGGCGGAGCGAGCGGAGGCGTCTCATCTGTTGTAGGAGAACGGAGATGGAAGGCAATACAAAAACAAGAAAATACAACAGCAGACATGTTCTCAAGAAATCATTTGTGTTCCTGGTGACCGCACGTGTCGTCGCATTTGCTTTTCCTTTTTCGGCACTTACACGCAGTTAGCGGGCGATGTCGGGCATCGCCATCCGCGAACGATCAAAGAACAGCGGTTTCGCTAGGGAGACTGACATTTGTGCATTTTCTGCACTTTCTGCCTTTGCTATGTTTTGTCGGGTTTTAATAAGAAGAAAAGAAATAAAAAACAGATCCGTCACCTACACGCACAGGGCGTCAAATTGGCCAGGTTTTAGAGCTGTTTGGGTCCGACAAAAAAAGTTGAAAAGTGCAAAAAAACAAAAAAATCGTAAAACGACACAGGCATGGTTCGAACATGCGCGGCCGAAGCCATGAGATAGGATTGAATTAGGAAATTCAAGTCTCACCCATTAACCACTCTGGCACTGTGCCTTTTGGAGTTAGAATTGTGCGATAATTTTTGCACTAAAGTGAGCTTATTAGACCAGGGGAGAGGACTCGTCACATGATCGCACTTTTGAGTTGCTGATAGGAGAAAACTAGCGAGAAAACCCCAATGAAGAAACGACGACAGCGAAAATAGAAAACATTGGACCGATTTTGCGTCGATTGATAAAAATAATTAGCAGAATAGGCGGGAAGAAGATATTTTCTAATTTCCATTGCAAGCCGGGTCGAGCGGGAAGCGGCGCATTGTTGGCTCCAGTGTTAGTCGTGCGCCAGTGCGTGTCTCGACAGGGGAGAAGAGCCCACCACAGCTGAGAAATGTTGTAGGGAAACGAAAGAAAAGGAAGTCCAAATTTCGAGGGTAAAAAAATCTTTGCTGTCGCCTTAAGTACGATGGTGGCCGGTTGGCTTCTGCTGGAAGCCACGTCGTCGTTTGCTTTCTGTTTTGTTGCTGTGCTTGTCCGTTTGTTTGTGGGATGCCGTTTGCCGTTTGTGCGACGAGCCAGACCCGGACGCAGTCGGCGGGAAAGACAAACATGAAAATATGGTAAGAGAACAGGTAAAAATGTTGGAGGGTTCTTAGGTTTGTCAACTAGCCCACAGAGATCTCTTTTGCTGGCCAGTCACCCTGGCCATTTTCGGCGACGTTGTCCCTTTTGTTTTATTTTCTATGTTGACGCTCCGCCATCATCACCGCATGTTCGTCGACGCTTCCGTCGACACTCCCTTTTTTTCAATATGGACTACAAATGTGCCCTAAAAACGGCACTGTCATTTCTGTGCTCGCTCTCAAGGATGACTTCACATGGTGGTCGGACATGTTATTCAGAGCTATGAAAGCATACAAAGACGGGGCTTTCTCCGAGCATCGGTGCCCGAGCTAGAGGGCGTTAATGTAAAGAAAGAATGAAACGAGAAGCGTGTGACACTCTGTCTAGTGCTCTATCCCACGATCTATGATGTAAAAAACCGTCTCAAGATGTACGGCCTGGTTTCCTCGGAAGGAGATCCTTTTGTCGTCTACTCTCTTAGCATGCCTTCCGCACCAGCTCCATCGACACTATGATCAACAGTAAGATAACAAGAACAGGGGGCCGTTTCTAGAAAGCACGTAAGAGTCTAACCAAAGACAAAGCAAAAAAGAAAGCAAATACTGGTCAATAGTGAAGACAGCATCGCTGCTTATCCAAGGCACTCGAGTATACTGAGTCTGCCACCGAAAATACAACTGCTCCCCCAAGGCGGCAATTTTTCAACTGCCTACGGATAATAAATAAAGTTATTTCCAAAGTGTATCCCAGAGTGTCTTCCGGCTACAGTAGAGTCAAAGGCGCCGCCCAGACCTAGCCAGATGCCGGGCAATATTGAGCCGCTACAATTAGCCATGCGGTAGTAGAACAAATGAAATATCACATATTGCTTTTTGCACTGGATCCGTCTCTTGATCTCTTCCCTCTTCCTTACGCAAATCTTGACGTCGATTGTTTACTTTTACCTCTTGCACTGTACAAACAGTCTCGTCCCAACGTCCATCCTCTGCAATGAAACTCTCTTCACTTTTGGTGGCCCTCTCTGCCGCATCGGCGGCCTGGGCTACCGGCACCTCCGCCGCCGACGGTATTGTGATCGAGGTGACCCATAAAGTGACGTGCGACCGCAAGACGCACAACAACGACGTCATCTCCATGACCTACGCCCTCAGCCTTGCCAACGGGACCAAGATTGAATCAAGTGAGTGCCCGAAAGGGGTTGTAAAGAAGTAGTACCGGTGCTGACAAACAGCCGCACCCGGCGAGACCTTCACCTTTACACTGGGCGCCGGGGAAGTGATTCCAGGCTGGGACATGGGCCTCACGGACATGTGTGTCGGCGAGAAGAGGTGAGTTTACTGATGGGATGTCTGTGACAACGCTGCGAGTACACTTACTGACAAAACAGAAAACTCACTATTCCGCCCGAGTACGGCTACGGCCTGGACACCGTCGGGCCAATCCCGGGCAACTCTACGCTGGGTAAGTCACTTACACACTTCACATTACTTTAAGTGAAGCTATCACTAACAACTGTAGTCTTTGACACCGAACTCATCACCGTCAAGGGCGTGCCCAGCCGAAGTCGGCCAGTTCCAACACGCGTCGAGAAGGAATAGGCGACTGTGCTTTTGGAGAAGGTGAAAGAAAGGCCCACAACGAAGCTGTTACGCAGCGCATAAGATGAGGATCTTGTATGGGATGGATACAAATACTGAAACTCGTCACTTCTCATTTTGCATGCTGCATCGTTGTGACTGAGTGGACTGGCACCCTTGGCACGGCCGTCACAGCCATGACTTTGTCCAACACAATAATCTACGTGGTATACTGGCATCACGCCGTGAAGCTCTGACGAAGTAGTGGCTCTCAGCTTTATCTCTGCCCACGAAAAGTATAAAAGCCCCCCCCTCTCGTTTCCTCCTCCGCCAAAGCATCTCAAACTCATCGTGTCAAACAACCAAACCAAAACCTTCCCTTCAAGTACCAACCAAAATTCACAATGCATGTCTAGAACGCTGCCGTGCCCGTTGACCAGGCCACGGCCAATGGCACTTGGAAGTGCCCCGGGTGCGGGACGGTACTTTCGGGCTCGCAGAGCTCAAGTTCCTGCGTCGCCTGTGCCTCCAAGGGCAAGTAGGGGCAGTTTTCTCCCCTCCGTGAATCCATGACACGTTAAACACATGATTGTCCGGACAGGCAAAAAAAACAATTTGTGGTGATTTTCAAATATGCAGTACTTTCCAATGGAACTTTATGAGTACCCAAACCAGTCTCCCCTCCTACCAGTAGCTTTAAACCATACTTTGTATCCCCCGTATCCCACGTAGTCGTTAACGACCCACCCATGTGTGGTCATCTTTGTAGATGTTGACGCCCTTGCCGTCCTGCTTCCACACCACGCCGTCCTTCATCACAAACTCGACGCTTCGGAACGCACGCGGGTCCTCGCGCGGGTCCGTCGGCAGCGCAATTAGGTCCGCCCGCACGCCCGCCGCCAGCCAGCCAAAGGGCACGCCGCACAGCTCGCCGCCGCACGCCTCCCACCCACCCACCGTGCACGCCTCCAGCACGTCCTCCAGCGGGATCCCGCAGCCCTCAATCATGAGCTCAATCTCGCGCGCGTTCTGGCCGTGCGGGTACGTGCCCGTGTCGCCGCCGACGGCGAGGCGCACGCCGAGGTCGTAGGCCAGTTTGGTCTGGGCCAGGATGGCGGGGAAGCGCTTGGCGTGCAGGCGCTCGCAGACGGCCAGCGTGGGGACGAATAAGCACCCCTTGGAGATCATGTTGCGGAACAGAGGCTCGTCGGCGTAGTAGGCGTGCTCGATGGTGTGCACGCCGGCCGCCACGGCCATCTGCGCGCCCTCGATGGTGCCCGCGTGGCAGGCCACAGGCGCGCGGCCCAGCGCCGCTTCGCGCACAATGGCGTCCATTTCCTCTTGGGCAAACACGACAATGTCCGGGTTGGGGTCGGCGGGCGGGTGCGTCGCGCTCACGACGTAGGGGTGCTGCTGCGCGGGCGGGTAGCGCATGATCCGACGGCGGTAGTCGGCAAAGAACTTGATCACGTCGGCGCCGGCCGCCAGGCGCCGCCGCACGGCCTTCCGGGCCTCGTCAACACCGTCCACGGCCTCGCCGCCGCGCGGGTAGCAGACACCGTTGGCGTGGTTCTCGGTGCGCAGCTCGTAGGAGCCCGTGCTGGCGAGGGCGCGCGTGGCGACAAAGAGGCGCGGGCCCGGGATCATACCCCGGTTGACGCAGTCGCGGATCTGCGCGTCGGCCTCGCCCATGGACTCGGAGCTGAGGTCGCGGTAGGTGGTGTAGCCGGCGAGTAGCGCGGTGCGGCAGTGCTGCGCGGCGCGCAAAATACGCTCGGCGTTGCTCTCGTCGCGCTTCTGGTTCAGCGAGGGTCGTTCACTACAAATAGTGTGGATATTAACAAGAGGGGTGGCTCTGTATTTCTTCCTGCTACGCAGGGCACGGGCACGTACTCATAACTGTGAAGAAAAATGTGGGCGTGGGCGTCGACTAAACCTGGCATTGCCACTTTGCCGCGCAGGTCGACATCGCCCTCAGGCACGACGTCGCCCAGCGAGCCGGGCGTGCGCTGCTCGACCTTGATAATGTTGCCCGACACCGGGTCGACCGTGATGGACACGTCCGAAACGAACTGCTTCTTCTTGGGGTCGAAGAGCGTCGACGTGTGCACAGTGTAAGGAGCGGCCATGTTTGCTGATTGTGGTGATGCTGACGAACCGGTGAATCGAGAAGATGCTTGTTTTCTGAATGTCTGTTTCAGCGTAAGTTTATTTAATACTGTGAAAGCTGTCGATGTATTTATTGGTGTTGTCTCGGGAAAGTCAAAACTTTTGCTTTGAAAACAGTTTTCTTTTTCTTTGTTGTTTCTTTCTCTAGCCGCAATACTATTCTTCCCCATACTTCTTCTCTTTCTTACCTCGGACAGTGACCTACCTCTTTTGCCAAAAGACGAGCCGTTCTCCAGAGTTCAGTCCGTGACTGCAGGCTCGCCAGAGTTCACTTGCCGGCATTGTTGACAAGCTCCTTGTTCTGTTGTTCCTGGTGTTAGTCTTTCGTTAGCAGCATCGGGTCACGCTCCTAGTCAGTGCAGCTTCAAGCGCGCGTAAACCCGCCCCGCCCACTTACACTCATTTGCAAGCGAAAAATTGTTCTCATGATAGCATTTCGAGGGGAACCTGGTTCCTTGGTTCGTCATGCTGGTGCCGTATTATTGTACAGCCGTGCAGCCGTGCGTCGAACCGTGTTACCTTTGTTTTCCCAGACATCTTCTCGCTCATCGCCGTCTCATTCAATACCGGAGGCAGAAGCACAGCTCTGATTGCTACGGGCAACTGGTCCATCCAAGACATCAACAATATTGATAATTCGGCCGTGAGAAAACGAGAAGCTCCTACAATTTGTCATTCAAATATACTATCGCCAAGGAAGACACCAATATTGTTTTTCAAACACTTTCCAAAACTTAATTCAATATCCAAGTTTAAACGAAAAATAAACTCCTTCTCACAGCCACCCAACATGCCCATCTCCGTCGTCGTCGGCGGCGACGTCGTCATTAACGGCCCGCTACACCGGCCCATTGCCACCAACCCGGTCTATTCTGAATTACACACGGCCGACACCAACTTTGTCAACCTGGAGATGCCGTTTGCGTCGCCCCATGCGGCCGACAACACGGACACGTATGGCGCCGAGAAGCTGATTGCGCTACACGCCGACCCAGCGCACGCGACCGTGCTGCACGATCTGGGGCTGGACGTGGTGACGGTTGCCAACAACCACGGCATGGACTATGGAGTTGGCGGCCTGCGTACGACCCTCCAGGCGCTCGATGGCGTGGGCATTGCACACGTCGGTGGAGGTGAGACACAAGCTGAAGCCTATGCTGCTGTTGTGAAGAAGGGTATCGCCTTTATCGGCGTCACCACCACCCTGCCCAACGGCAGCGGCGCCGGCCGCACGCGTCCTGGCCTTGCGGGCGTGCGCGTTTTCACCAAGTACGTGGTGGACACGGTATCGATGGACGAGTCACCCGGGATGGCGCCGTTTGTGGAGACGCAGACGTACGCCGCGGACGAGGCGATTCTTCTAGAAGCCATCCGACAGGCGGCTGCTCGTCCCGATGTCGCGGTTGTTGTGGTCGGCATCCACTGGGGTGTGCCGTACGGGTGGGTGCCGGCGACGCAGGACGAGATTGCCGGGTACCAGCGCCCCCTGGCGCGGGCCATGGTGGACGCCGGCGCGGCGGTGATTGTGGGCCACCACCCACACGTCGTGCAAGGTGTCGAGTTCTACCGCGGCGCGCCCATCTTTTACAGCTTGGGCAACTTTATCTTTAGCAACGACATTGTGACGCCCGACGAGACGTTCCGGACGTACCCGCCATACGAGTGGGCGAGCTTGCAGAAGACGCTGTCCAACATTGGATCGCTGGCCAAGCTGGAGTGGGAGGCGAGCGACGGAGGCGACAGGCCTGCCCTGACCAGTTGTGTCATGATCCCAGTGACCGTGGAAGCAGACGGCGAGCCCATCTATGCCACAGCGGCCGACGCCGAGGTCCTGGTGGCGCGCGTGCGCAGCATGTCGCAGGCGTACGGTGCGGTTGTCGAGCTCGTTCAGACCGACGGCCACTACGCCATTCGCGTGACGGAGGCAAAGTAAACAGAAAGTAGATCGATGAATACACTCTACCCCAGAATTCCCCACATAAGCTCGACCAGAGCATCCCAGGCGTCGACGTATGCAGTGCCCGCCTTCCAGCGCGCAGCAAAGGACGCCAGCAGCGCAGACACCTGCAGGATGGGCCGCATGGCGGTGCCAATGTCGAGCGGCTGCTGCTGCTGTTGTGCCAGAACGTACAAGACCCACACAATACCGGCCTCGACAATGCGCTCGGCGGCCATCCACAGACTGGCGATGCGGTGGCGCGGGTTCTGGCGGGTGTACTCATTGAGCAGCACACAGGCCGACGCTGCGGCGATTTGAAACAGGCGGGACGGGGGTGACAGTGCTTCTTCTTTTGAAATCATGTCGGGGGCGTTGACGACCGGGTGCAGGGCGATGTAAAGCTGCGCCGACTGGAGGGACATGAGGGGCGTGGTGGTGTCCGCCAGCCGTGCACGGGTCAGGGGTGGCACCGCTAGGATCTGTAGAGGCACCGGAATCAAACTCTCCAGGAGATGGTGCGGCGGTTGCGGCCGTGTCTCGAGGTGTTGACGGATCTGCAGGACACTGCGCAGCACCACAAGGTCGTCGATCACAACGGACGACGCTGGCGTGAAAGACAATGCCAGCAGCTGCTGCCATTCCATCTCATTGCTTCCACCGCTAAAGCTGCCCGGACCAAGTAAATACCGGTCGCAAAATGGCGACGGCCGGCGAAAGTGGAGGGAAGTGCGCGCTTCCATGCGCAGCAGCGTCCGCTCCAGGCGCACAAAGTCGGCGTCGGCCTCGGGCGCGCGGTGGCGTAGACAATATCCCTCGCGCAGGTCGGCGAGCACACTGATTGCGGCGCCCAGTAGGTCCCACAGCTGGCCGGAGGCAGGCTGGATCATTTCGCAGAGGACCAGCGTGCCCAGCGCCGTGGCCGTCCAGCGGGTCCGTTCCAAACTGCTCAAAGTACCGGTCATGTTTTCGGGTGTGCCGGGTTTTGTTTCTACTCCAACCAAAGCCTGCACATCGTCGCGAAAGCGTGTAGACAGCGCCGCCATGCGGCCGCCTTCACCACCGGACTTCAAGTCTCTGGAAGCCAGCGCGGTCGCGATGGCAAAGACGACCGTGGTGGCGTACGCACCCGCAGTCCCGCGATGCGCGCTCGCCCACTTGAGCGGATTATCGCAGCCGCTGCCGGCGCGCTGGAGCAGGGCCGCCTCCTGGTCGGCGGGCAGCAGGCTGTCGTAGCAGGGGGAGGAGGTGCCGACGACGGCCGAGTAGTGCTCGAGGAGGGCGCGCTGGGTGGCGAGGGGTACGAGGGTGTGCAGCTCAGCCTCTTTGCGGGGATCGTGGAGAATGGTCAGGGGTGGTGGTGAGGAAGAGGTGGGCAATGCGGTGCCTGCTCCCAGTACGCCTTTCCGCGCATGCAAGGACAGCGATAAGGGCATATTCCGAAGAGGATCCTCCACCTCGTCAGGCTCATGCATAGATGGCGGAAGAGGAACTTCTTTGGCTGCGTGCCAGTAAACAGCGGCATGGAGCACAGTCTCGGACAGACGGGCCGTACTGCCTGGCCCAAGGTACGTTGTCTGCGAGGGAACAACCGACGACACTCGGCCGTCACCTCCGTCGTTGCCTTCGTCGGCCACGAGCGGTGTCGCCCGCAGCAGGTGGTAGTCTCCCGTCCTCTCTGTTTCCTGTTCATGTTCAGGGGCCGACCATGTACTTCGGCACTGCAGCCCTTGTGACAGGTCGGCCAAGGCCGTCAGAGCGGCACCCTCCAAATCGAGAGTGGATGACGAGACGGAGACAGACACGGCAGCGGACGACTTCCGCCGCGCCTCGACCGCCTCCAGGTCGCGCTTGAGCCCGGCGACGCGCTGACGCAGCGAGTACAGGTAGCTGCAAGGCATTTCCTGGCCGAGGGCATTGTCCCAGAAGAAGCACTCGACGTCGGCGAGGCGGCAGTTTTTGCACGCAGGGAGCTGGAGGTCGCACTACAAAGTGAACGCACGCAGCGCGTAAGCGGTCAGCACGGATCCGCGAGCGGAGCGAGGAAAAAAAAACGTACGCGGATGCGCCTCTTGCGGCAACGAGTGCAGACCTGCGGGGCAGTCATGGCAAAGGCAGGTGGTGGTGAACAGTGCCGTGAAGGGTGCCGGAGGCAAGCGAGGACAGAGCCAGAGTCGACTCGGTCATGTCCATGTGGAGAGGCGCTGCATATTAGAGCGTGTCAAGCGACGTAACGGACGAGGGCGTTGACTGTGTCGAGCGTGTTTGTTGCTGACGAATGTTGAAGCCGTTGACTTGGAGCCAAGTAGGCGTTGAGCATGAAGACGGCAAGTGCGGCCGCCAAAGTCCGTTCTCCACTTTATCGTCACCGTCGCACCTTCCCCGGTTTCTGGAGCCCGACCTGTCTCGCTCCTTCCCCGTTCCCCATCGCGTTTACCCTAGCGTCGTGCCTGCCACGCTAGGTCCCCAACGCCGACGCAGATAAGCGAGAGGGCGACATCGCCGTCTCTTTCACCCGTTTCATTTTGTGAACCGGCCTCCTCACCCCCCCTCCACCTCGACAAACGACAAGCATATTACGTATGCGTCTCGGTCGAGGACGTCGATATTCTAAAAGTTGTCGGACACCAGTCGCCGATTCTGGAGGTTGACGCCACTGGCATTGGCATTTGTTCATTGTCCATTTGTCAAGGAAGCTTGCCCTCAGCCACTCACCTCCTTTCTACCTCTCGTTCTCCTTTTTCTTCATTTGTCATCTGTGTCGAAATTGGGAACGTGAAGAAAACAAGGCCCATCACGACCATGTTCACGATTGAACGTGTCTGTACGCCGTCCGTATAAAACATGCAAGGTCGCGCTGAGCCACCATGAAGTTTCGTCACAGGCAAACGACGTCAACAACTTAACACAGCGACAACTTAACACAGCAACAGCTTAACACAGCAACAAACTTACATCACCCACCATGTCTTCCACCACAACCACGACAACCACCACAATGGTCCCAATGGACGACGGCGCCCGGCTGTTCGTCAAGGTCCTCGGCGGACCCGTCACCAACACGGCCAAGCCGCTGCTCATTGCACTCCACGGCGCGCCCGGCTTCATCTCGCACCTTGACTCAGAGGCCACGTTTTCGTTTCTCGCGCCGCACTACCGCGTGCTCGCCTACGATGCACGTGGCAGCGGCGCCTCGGATCAGACACCGCCGTACACGCACGCGCGGTGGATTCGTGATATTGAAGCGCTCCGAGAGTGGGCCGGCGCCGAGACGTTTGTGCTGGCGGGCCACTCCTACGGCGGCTTTGTCGCGCTGGACTACGCTCTCGCGCACGGCGACCGGCTGCGCGCGCTCGTGATCCGCGATACGTGGACAGACGGGCGGGCGGCGCCGATGGGGGCGCTGGCGCGGGTGGTGACGTCGCCGCGGGTGGCCGGCAGGGTGGACATTGAGGGACAGATCCGGCTGTGGTCGGGCCGCCTGCGAGACGACGCAGATTTCGAGGCGAACATTAGCCAGATTTTGTCGGTGTACGCGCCGCCGGATGAGCTCGTAGCGAAACACGCCAGGGAGCGGGGCGAAGACACGGCGGGCTTGCCAGCGAACAAGGCCAACGCACCCGCCCCGCTGGAAGGCGACGGCAGTGTGCGGCCGCTGTACAACTCGGCGGCGCAGAACTGGGCCTTTAGCCAGAACATGCCGCAGTTCTACGTGCGGGACCGTCTGCACGAGATAAAGGCGCCCGCCCTTATTATGGTCGGGCGGCACGACATTGTGACGCCCGTCGAGTTCAGCGAGGAGATTGTGCGGGAGGCGCAGAATGCGCAGCTGGTCATCTTTGAGGAGAGCGGGCACAACCCGGCGGCCGACGAGCCGGTCAAATTCCAGAAAGTTGTCCTGGAGTTTTTGAACTCGTTGTAGAGTAACTAACAATACAGTTGGGCATAATCCTCTTGCTAAATAGTTATCAAATGGCCGGACAATATACGTTTTCTCTTTTATATCTACTACTTCCGTTTTTGTGAACATAGATATGCTCACATAGTACCACATATTGGATATGCTGTAATCTTTTTATTATGCATCTCAAAGTTTAAATTTTGCGCGTTACACGGAGTACGGTAATTGCCATAGGAATGCCTTATTGTTTCCCTTCCCGTGCATGCTCATCGATGCTGATTACCAACAGACTTTGCTCAGCTACGGTCTAAGATGTTCTGCCATGTGCGACTCGGTAGTTCCAACAACACGGCGTTACGCGAGACTCTATGTCGTCCGTCGGCACGAGCCGTCAATGTTGGCCCGTATTTATCCCATATGCGTGTTGTTGTCTATGATCAGTCTCTATATACAGCCAGGGACACCATGATAGAAACTACACCCTCAGCATCGTTTTCTAGCTCTCTGTCACTTACAGACAACACATCGTTCTCTTCATCGACCCTTTTCTTCCGTTCTCCCACCACTATGTCGCCACCTCTCAATGTTAAGACGGTCCGCTGTAGCGGAACGCCGTACCAGATCGGCCTCGCGCACGGCACGGCCGTCGCCGCACAGGTGCACAAGAACATCGTCACGTACACGGCCTTTTTCGACGAGACCGTGGGAATCACATGGGCCGAAGCACGCGCGCGGGCCGTTGGGCAGTTTTCCGGTCGGCTGGCGCGCAGCTACCCTGCGATCCTCGACGAGATGCAGGGCATTGCCGACGGCGCGGGCGGCGGGCTGACGCGGGACGACGTGCTGACGCTGAACGTGCGGAGCGAGATTGCGCTGACCAACTACACGGACGGGTGCACGTCGTTGTCGCAGACCACACCCGCCGGGGAGGACGGCATCCCTCCCCGGGTGTTTCTGGCCCAAAACTGGGACTGGCTGGAGGAGCTGCACGAGGGCATGGTGTCCTTTGACATTGAGCCGGCCGAGGGCGTGGATCGCCTCGTCTTCCTCGGGGAAGCCGGCATTGTGGGCAAGATCGGCATGAACAGCGCCGGGTTCGGGCTGTGCATGAACGCGATCCGGTCGGGCGCGCAGGGCACGACGGACCGCCACCTGCCGGTGCACCTCATGTCGCGGCGGCTGCTGCAGTATGCCACGTCCTTTGATGGTGCTCTCGCCATTCTGGGTGACTTTGGGGTCGCCAGCTGCATCAACTTGATGCTGGCCGACAAGTCCGGAAAGCACGCCGACCTGGAGTGCTCGCCGTACGGGCATGCCCGGATTGACACGACCGACGTGGAGGGCGGCAACGGCCCTGGATTTGTGGCGCACACCAATCATCTTTATGGCACAGCGGCCGGCGGGCGTCCTGCGCGGTTGATCGACCATCCGGCCGACAACTCGTTTGCGCGACTGGCACGGGTGCAGAAACTCACGAAAGCCGATGTTGCCAACAATGTGCCGGTCTCGCTCGAGTCACTGCGCACCCGCCTCAGCGACCTCGAGGGCGCGCCGTACGCCATCTGCCGCAGCCGGCCGCCGGGTGCTGTGGGCATGGAGCGGATGGTGACGCTGTGCACGATTCTGATGGAGCTGACGACGGGCCAGGGGCGGGTGTCGATTGGGCGGCCGTGCGAAGCCGACATTCCGGTGATTGACTGGCAGTTGTAGGCGGAGGCTGGGTCAGAATATATTATATGTAGCTATATACAACGCTTGACTCGCAATGGAGACGATGTCTGCTATGAACTTGACTCCGTTGCGCAAACTGTGTACACTTTGCCCTTGACGTCCACCTCGTCACCCTCCTTCCATGTCGCCTCGTTTGGAAACTCGAGCAGTTCTGATTTTGCCAAAGAGGGAAGAGGAGCATCTCCTGACCGATACTTGACCACCCAGGTCGCTTTCTTGCCGTCTTCGCCTACTTCCAACGCCTCTCGCTGTACAGTCAGTGGCCCGCCACCATGCGTCTGCACCATGGCAAAGAATTCGCCCCCGACGCGGCCCAGGAACGTAATGGCCTTCTCGCCCTCGGCCTTGAGAATCCAGGCCCGCGCCCCCTCCGTCGGCAGCGTCCGCCACACTTCCTCGTAAGCTGTCACGGCCCCGCCCCGCTCGGCGCACGCCATGCTGCCCGTCTCCAGGCTATCGCCGTTGGGCAGGTCTTGGAAGAAGCCCTCGTCGGGCGCGAACGTGTTGTGTGAGTCGATGGTGTGGTGCCAGCGGCAGTGTAGTTGTGGTTCCCGCGACACAATATCGCGCGTGCCGGCAAAGGCCCAGTCGACCGACTCATCACTGTTGGTGATCCGCAAGTCCATGAAGAAGCCACCGACACTCATGACGAGGGTGGTGGTAGGTTCAGATGCCGGTTCGTCGCCCCAGCGGATGGAGATGCGCGTGGAGAGACGGGCCATTGTGAGGGGGTGGTCGAAGGCAGATGTGAGGTGGTGACGAAACTGGGTAGAGAGTGGCCGACTCGATTGATTTCGCTGGTTATTACTGTGTTGGTTTTCTTGATCTGGTTTCTGTGACTAACGTTGTTTGATTGTTGTCATCACATGAGCACTTGGTGATATGGACAATGCAGGTGTAAACGTAAATTGCGGAGTTGAGCAGTCGAGCGGAGTTGCGCCGGCATCTTGAGCATTTCCCAAATAGGAACGTATACGCGACAACTAGTCATTGTGTTAGTCGTCGAAATGTGGTCGTTTCTTATCTACACCAGTATCTTTGGTGCAATACTCCACTCTCTCCCCTGTCACTTTAGCTCCCTTTTTGGCAGATAACGGCATAGAGATGTGAGAATCGATTTGGAAATCGATTAAGAAATCAATCAACGAGAGAAGTTACGGACACGAGTACGTCGTTTGTTCAAAAACGAAAAGAGGTGAATATGCTTGCCGGGACGAAGATATGAATTTGCTGGAAATCTATCGACCTAGAACATCCACGTACAAATAAAATATAACATTCTATGGAAAATAATGTATCAAATAGGAAGATACATGAAGAATATAATAAACGGAAACAAAAAATACAGCACAAATATAGTTCGCTTGCTGATTATACAAAGTACCGCTCTCTATTACTCAATCCGTACACTTTCCACCACCTACACACTCGCCACCTCCACAGCCACGGTCGGGTCGTACTCGTCCGGGTCAAAGACGCCAAAGGTCGCGGGCTTGCGCCACTGGGCGCCGTACTTTTGGAGGACGACATAGGCGGGGATGACGAGAACACACAGGATGCCCTGGATGGCAAAGCACCAGGTGTAGCCGTTGTACTCGACCCACGCGTAGATGAACCAGGGGACAAGGAAGGCGGACAACTGTTGGAGGTCAGCGGTGTTCAGATAGAGAGTGACGATGGTAGGGTACTCACGTTGATGATGCACGAGTAGAAGATGGACAGCTCGTTGGCGTAGGTGGGATAATTGTCGACCATGTAGGTGGTGAGCACCGTATTGCCAATCTGCAGACCGACGGCATACAAGAAGAACGCCAGCTGGCCCAGCATCCAGTGCCACTGGCGGTCGACTGACAGGCCCCAGAGGCCGCAGCCAATGGCCGAGAGGACGGCGGCCGGGTAGCCGAGCCAGAGGCGCATTTCCGGGGTGCGCTCACCGGTGGGACTCTTCTTGATGAGGTACAAGACGAGCTTGTCGCTTGCGTGGCCGGAGCAAAAGGCTTCCGCGAACAAGATGCCGACGACAAAGCCCAGAAACAGGAGACCCTGGACCTGGGGCGACTTATCCTCGTAGGCTAAGGGCTCAATGGTCATGAGCGAGATGATCCACCAGTATTGGGCGTAGACGTAGGCCATGATGCTGAGGACGATGGTGGGGTAGGCCCAGAGGCGGAAGACGACGATCCAGGGGGAGTAGATCTTGGGGTAGGTGAGGCCGGCGATTTTGTGGATGTTCTAGACGGTTAGCAGGAGTCGACCAAAGGGAGACGACTACGAGAGACGGCCGAGGGAGGAACAAAAAAAAATAGAAAACAAAAATAAGAGAGAAAACAACCGGAGGGGGGACAACAACTTACAAAAAAGGGCAGCTGGCGCGTCCGTGGTGACGGTGCGGAAGCACCGTCACTGCCGGGCTGGCCAAACTCCACGTTGAGCATCTGCCGCCGCGGGTACAGCGTCTCCGGCAGCAGAAATACCGTCAGCAGCCACAGCACGGCGTACGTGATGGTCACCTGGTACGCGACCCAGTACTGGTCGATGGACACGAGGAACCCGCCAAACAGGCCGCCCAAGAAGGTGCCCATGTTGGCCGCAATGGCCCACAGACCAACACGCTGGCCGCGCTCGTGCTGGAAGGAGACGTCGTTGATGATGCTCAGCCCGAGGTTGCAGGCCGAGCCGGCACCGAGCCCCTGCAGGAACCGCTCAAACATGTACGCCCCCAGGCTCTGGCCGTGGATGGACGTGCAGCCCGAGGCGAGCAGCGTGACGGACGTGGTGACGATCATGCAGACGCGCCGCCCATAGATGTCGGCGAGGCCGCCGGAGAGCAGCGGGCCAAAGATCAGACCAAACGCCGAGATGGCAAAGGTCCAGTTGGTCTGACTGTAGGTGGCGTTGAACTGGTCTTCCAACAAAAAGAAGGATGGGATGGGCGCCGTCGTCAGGTAGGTCATGAGAAAGTACGAGAAGCAGGCGATGGCGATGCACACGTACTTGCGCCACAGCGGCCAGTTGAGCGGGTCGAGCGCGTCGCTGGTCGGCGTGGGCGAGAGCGGGTTGCCGGCTGGGTCGAGGCGCGTGGCGAGGCTGCGGGTGGCGCCGGTGTTGGCATCGACGTTAGAGCCGGCCTTGTCGGAGTCGGAGGGCGTCATCTTTTCCTCGACAGAGGGGTCTGCGATGATGGGCTTTTCCATGATGATGTTGGCTGCATGAAAGATGAGTATCGTGTGCTTCGTGTGGAGACGAGTCGTCAGGAAGCAGCTGCATTTATGTTCTGTTCGTCGTCAATGTATCCTTCATCTTTCTCTCCCCCCTCTCTATCTTTCTTCTATATCTCGGCAGGCAATGTGCACGGACGTTGAATTCAAACAAGTGCCGTTCCTTGCAACGAGGCAAGAAAAAATGAGGCCTGCGTGGGCCATGGACCGGGGCCTGCATGGGCCCGTGATAAGCATCGTCACATCGGCGGCCTAGCGATGGCTGGCGCTGGCTGCCGCTGAATGGCGCTGGCTGGCGCCGTCTGGGACGTTTCTAGGCGTTTTGGGCGTTCTTCGTGTAAGTCAGATCCCTGGCGCTGTCGCGATTACATTCCCTTTTGGGTTTAACGCGCTTTTTGGCTCCGATCGGCGGCTTTCACGTTTCCTCCATGTTTTTTCCCCTTGGCTTTCTGTTTCTCCGCAGCAAACCGGCTCTAAACCAAAAGTGGGCATTTATGCGACTCATGTCGGCTCTTATCACAGTGTCGCTTGCGTCGTGTGCGCCATGTGTGCTACTACGTATTACTGTGTCGTTATCTGCTGTATCTGGTCGCCTCGTGTAGGAGCAGCAGTCATCCAACACCGTCCAACAAAAGTGGAGGAATCTGGGATGACCACGATAAGGGCGGCAGCATCCACGCTCCCCGCACGACAAGGCGGTTCCAGATTCCCTTTTGGTTCTTTTGGTTGTGTTAGTGGCATGTCTTGAGACAGGATAGCATCGCGATATCTTCATTCCTCCTTCGTCCCTCCTTCGTTCCTCCTCCATCCCTCAGAAAGAGACAAAAAGCCGAGATCTATTTGACTTCACCGACATCCCGAACGCCGAGGACTGTAGCTCCAAGATTTAAACAGTCTTCGTCGTCAGGCGACTGGGGTTTACGATCAGGATATCGAGACCCAGGGAAAATCAAAACCAGAATCAAAACGATAACGATATTCAGAATTCAAAATTCAAAATTCAGACAAATTTATCTAAGTAGAGCATTGACATTGACCACCACCGACATGGCCCTTTTCTCCGTCCCCCTGTTGCTCGGCGCGCTGCTCGTCGCCACCGTCGTTGCCTTGGTCCGCCGCCTTGTCTCGGCCGGTGCTGCCGTCCCCGGCCCCCGCCTCAACCTGCTCTCTTCACTGCCCCTCAAGTACCACGAGTTCCGTGGCCAGCGCACCAACTATGTCCACGACCTGCACCGCCGCTACGGCAGCGTCGTGCGCCTGGGGCCCAACGAGGTCGCGTTTGCGTCGCTGCCCGCCCTCAAGGAGATTTACCTGTCCAACGGCAGCGGCTACGACAAGACCGAGTTCTACCATTTGTTCCGCCAGTACGGCACGCCCACCATGTTCTCGACGCTCGACAAGCAGACGCACAGCCGGCGGCGGCGCATCCTGGCGGACCGGTACGCGAACTCAAATGTCGTCAAGGAGGAGGCGTTGTGTGGGATCCGGGAGAGGGCCACTCGCTTCACCCAGTTGGTAGCCACCGCCCCCAACCACGTCCTCGACACGTACATCGCCCTCCACAGCTACGCGTTTGACGGCGTGACGCATCACCTGTTCCACCCGCACGGCAGCAATGCGCTGCGCGACGCCGCCGACGAGGCCATTATGCGCGAGGTGTCGTTTGACAACAGCCTGGCGCGCCGCTTGTTGGAATACTACAGTCCGACGCTGGAAAAAGTGGCGGACGCGCTGGGCCTGCTGCCGCCGCAGCGGTCCATCCCGCGCGCTAAGCAGATTGTCCTCGACGCCGTGGATGCGTCACTCGCGGCCGTGGGGGACAACCGCGTGGGGGGTGACGATCTCAAGGTTGACGGCGGTGTGGCTGCCGACTTCACCTTGCTGTCCCGCATGCAGGATCCCGCGCTCGGCCTCACCCGCATGCAGATGGCCGCCGAGTGCATGGACCACATGGCCGCCGGCATCGAGACCACGGGCGACGTGCTGTGCTGGCTGATGTGGCAGCTGTCTCTGCCGGAGTCGAAGGGAGAGCAAGAGCGTCTCCACCAGGAGTTGAGAGACAGTGCAGAGTCCGCCTACGACACCCTGCCCTACCTCCACGCCGTCCTCAAAGAGGGCCTCCGCATGTTCCCCTCCATCCCCATGAGCCTGCCGCGCTACGTGCCCGCCGGCGGCCGCCAAATCGACGGCACCTGGTTGCCCGCCGGCACCATTGTCAGCTGCCAGCCGTACACCATGCACCGCTTCGACGAGGCGGTCTTCCCGCGGCCGGACACGTTCGATCCAGAGCGGTGGCTGGGCACGGACGTGGAAGCCGACGCCGAGATGAACCGCCGCTTTTTTGCCTTTTCCAACGGCGGCCGCGGCTGTCTGGGCCGCCACCTGGCCATGGCCGAGATGAAGCTGCTGCTGCGGGACGTGTACAGCCAGTTCCAGACGGTGCTGGCCGATACGAACGACGGCAAACCACCAGCGGACATGTCCATGTCGGACCAGATCATCTCGTCGCGACCCAAGGACCAGACGTGTCTGCTTAAATTTATTCCGAGAGAGGCAGCCAAAGTGAGTGTGTAATCCGTGCAAAAGGGACGCCAAAAAACTGTAAATAAATAGGGATGCGCGAAGTTGTGAATAAAATAATATTAGTCTTACATATCGTCGTGTTTGGTCGTCGTTCATCTTGATACTCATTGACAAAAAGGTCTTCCGTTCAGTAAGGAAGGAACTCGGAGTTTTCCTTTTCCTCTGTTGGTTGTTAGTCCAGTTCAGAAACGCAGTAATGTTAAAAGAAAGAAAAAAATACTCCCACACCTTCCACTTACCCAAGTATGTCAAAACATCGTGGTGCGCTTCCGGGCTGGCCGCCGTCTTGCTCCACACGTGCGCCAGCAGCGCCGCCGACCGTCGGTTGTGCGGCGTGCGCATCCACGTCCCCATCGCCGCAAATGACTGTTGGACAGCCACTTGGGCGTCGGGCAGCGCCCACAGCCCCGCTGCAAACAGCGGCGTCGCCATGAGCACGCGCGGCGACAGCGGCGCCGACGCGGACTGCATATTGTCGGAGGCCCACAGGATCTGTTGGACGGACATGCGAATGCAGGGCGCCGTCGGCGGCAAGCCTTGAACAGCACCGTGGATGTACAGCAGCGCCGTGTGCAGGAACCCGGCGTTGCTCAAGGCGTAGTCGTGCATGGCGTCGCGGGGCAGCGAGCGGGCGACGCGGTCGTCCCCCAGGAGACGGCGCAGCGTGTTGCCGACGGCGTCGCGCTGGAGGCGGGCGTGGATGGCGGCGACGAGCGCATCGGCCTCTCGGGCAATGTCGTCGGCGGACAGAATGGAGTCGGCGTCCTCATTCTCTTCTTCCTCGCCGACCATCCCCCTCCCCTTCTCCCTCTCCCTCTCCCTTTCCCGCTTCATCGACCGCCGCTTCTCCATGACAAGAGCGCCCACCTCTCGAAACAAGTCCGGCACGTCGGACGCCACGCCGCCAAACACGTCAAAATAGACGTCCTCGTTGTTCTTGGTCTTCGGCAAGACACTGTTCTGCCGTTTGCTCGCCATCTCCAGCTGGCCACGTCGCAGACCTAGTGGTGTCAATGCAGCCTGCGCCTCCACGTTGTCGTACCAGCTCGCTAGAAAGAGGTCCAGTTCTGACGACGATGACGACGTTGTTGACGGCGACGTCCTCTGCGCCTCCCCCACCGCTTGCAGAATCGCCCGTGCCCCCTCCAGGTGTGTCCGCCACGAGTGGTCTGTTGCAAAGATCTGCGACTGGCACAGCGTCCGCGTTGTCGCCAACGCCACGGACGCGTGCTGGTGCAGTTGCTGGCCGTCGGACAGCTGCTGCCGCAGGTGCCGCATGCTCTCGTCTTCGAGCTCCATAATGAGGCGGTCTCCAGGGACCCCGGCCGGGAAGCCGCCCAAGGAGTGGATGTGCCGCGCGCCAAAGGCGAGCACAGCGTACAGAAGACACGGGTGGCGGAACGACATGGGCATGACGAGACGGCAGATTTCGGTGCGGGCGTAGTCGCTGGGCGCCGTGAGCAGGATCGTCTCGTGCATGTAGTGATGAAACAAAAACCGATGCATCGGTGACAGGTTGTAAGGCGACAGTTCGGGAATGTCCATCTGGGCGGAGAGGTGTGTGGGGAAGAAGAGCGGCGACAATGACGATGTTGGTGGTAGCCGCGATATTGTCGTGATTTCGTCTGTGTCCGAGGAAAAGAATTCGATTGAATCATCAAGAGGAACGTCCTCAACGGGCTCTTGTGGTGATGCTGGCACATTTGATGTCTGGGGTTGCTGAATCGGCGTTCGTGGCCGTTCTGGACGAGGACGTCGTGGTGCTGGGGCTGGCGGCGACTGCTGCGCAATGTAAACGAACCCGCCACTGTCTTCCACGGCGCTGCTTCCACCGTTGCTCAGCCGCTGCACCCGCCCGGCATAGCTGCCCATCATCTTGGGAAACGCCCGCCCGCCCCATTTGATGTTCAGTTCGTAGCTGCACGCGCTGCCCGTGCCGGCCTGCTGGCACCGCGCACACGCGGGCTTGTGCTGGTCGCAGCGCTTGTGCTGCTGCCGGCAACGGTGGCAGCCGGCGCGGGAGCGTCGATGTTGTGCCGGGGGCATGTCGATGGTGGTGGTGATACTGGACGTGACTGACCCTTTGTTGAAGAGATGAACGACGAGAGCCGATCAAAGTGCGGAGAAGACATGAGATCTAAGACTCGGAAGGCGCGAAGGCGCTCGCTCATGCTGCGGGGACGTTTCTTATCGGCAGTCGCTACCCACACCGTCATCGCCTGTACCTGCTAAATGCAGTAGCGCGAATCCTCTCGTATCGCTTCCTACAAGGTAATTACGTCGCTCACCGCACAAATAATCACCATGGAAAGTACTTCATGACTCGATGGCGGAACAGAATGTGAAAACGGCGTCTCTAACTCTAGAATTCATAATGATATATAATATATAACACGTCCATCGTAACGGAGGGTATTCGCAAGTAGGCGGAAAAAGCCTGGTCTCTTTCGCCGAGCCAAAGACACACTTTTTGCCTCATCTCGTCCCACAGCCCATCAGGTTTCCATTTTGGCCTGCCGCTGCCGCTGTCGCTCATTTTATTTTTACAATAAAACCCTGTGAATAAAACAAAAAGACAAAACCAAAAACCCAAAAAAGAGACAATTACAAACAAATACAAACCGAGATAAAAAAAACCACCGCTGGAATTTTCGTAGCATCGTGAACCATCTCGAGATATTCCAAAGAGGCCCCGAATTCTCATAAAACGAATGACGTTGTAAAAATAAAGTTCCGGCTTGTGGCTTGTGGGAGCAAGCCATAATGACCGAAAGTGTGAAAGACACGATAGTGTCGACAACAGAATATGTACCGTGGGAGAGATGAAGTCGTATATGCAAAATGGTGCTAAAAGTAAACGCTCGCAGGATCCGCAGTTGTCTCTGGTTGTTAAGTTGGAATGCGCAATGTCGTCTTTGTTCAGTCGCAGGCCAGGACGGACTTTTCGGCGCGCGCGCGCATATGGCTGGCGTGGTTCTCGAGGCATTCGGCCATGAGATGGGTCACTGTCGGTGCACGGTTAGCAATTGAAGATTGAAGACCGGTGTGAGGCGTGCTTAACATCATTGTATAACTTACCAGGCCAGACGGACGCCTTGCCCAGAGTGTAGGCAGTGACACTCAGGATCTTGGCACCATAACCAATCTGCTCGCCCATCTGCATGCGCGACGCCATGCGCGTTGAAATGCCCGCCACCGCGTTGCCCGTGCCATTGGCAATGTCCATGTTTATAGTCATCTCCGCCGCACTCAGCACCTCCTTGATCTTCCCAAGCAGCTTGCCGTCTTCCTCCTCAAGGAGCATGATCGCCGGCACCTGATTTAGGTCCACGTCCTGATCTAGGACACCGAGATACCGCCCAACACGGTCCTGAAGAGTCGCAACCCACTCCGCCAGTACCTGCGCACAGTCGAAGACGCACAGAGCCGACTGCAGCGGCAGCTCACGGTTCGCAAAGTCCGCCAAAGTGTAGCCGACCTTGTTCGTCATCGACAGCGATTCCACCGCATACACAGCAGCCTTTCTAAGGTGTTTCTCGCGCCGTGAGGTCGTCCGGGTCGATTGCTGTTGCTGTTGTTGCTGTTGCTGCTGCTGTTGGCCGCCGAGCTGTGTCACAGAGACAGAGAATTTACCCGCGCCAAAGTCAGGCGAGGCCGACAGCTGCGTGGCAGGCGAGTCAATGAAAACAGACGATCCCTGACCAGACAAGTCAGACGATGGGTCGGTCATGGCCGACTCGGCGTTGGACGCGGGTGACTGCTCGGCATGTTGGACGATTTCCCGGCCGTGGCAAAGTTCTTCCGCGAGACCATCCCAGTTTCGCTGCCAGAACTTTTCCTTGGACCGGGCCAGGTTCACAAAGAGACGCACGTACGCCAGGTCCAGCAGGGGGACCGAGTCCACCGAGATGGGGTCCATGCCTGATCCCGACGACAGATCGGTCAAGTCCATGTTGAAGCTTGAGTGGCGGTTGTTGTTGTTCGTCCACGCACGGTGCCAGGCCTCGAGAGCAGGCTCAATGTGACGGTGCATTTTCTCGGTCTCTTCATTCGTCCACACCTTGTTGTGGTGGCGCTGGCGCGTCTCCCAGATGTAGTTGTGCAGGGCGTTGATCAGAATGAAGCAGCCAAAGGTGCTGGGCTTGAGGTCGCCCTGAGCGTCGCCCAGATTGGAACCACCATCCGGGTTGACGCTGCCGTGGCGGCGCATTTGCTTCTCGCTGGCGCGTAGGAGGTCGCCTAGCGCTTCGTGGAAGGTCATACGGTTGTGGTTCGCCGCAGCAATACCGCCCCTGGCCATGAATTCTGCGCAGGTCGAGGCCGCGAAAAATTCTTCGTCGCATGGCAGGTCGAGCATAATCTCCGAGTTCGTCAGGGCTGGTGTGTGGTTGTAGGAGGACACTAGAAGGCTCGAGAAGACGAAAATGGCGTACAATGTCCGCTTGCGTTCCTCCATGGCCTTCCAACGGAGCCACTGCGCCTCCTCTTTGGCTGCTTTGGTAGAGGCTGAGCCATCGTCGGTGTTCCAGAAATTGCTGGGCTCAATTCCGTCGCCCATCGTCAGATCAAACTCGTCCGCCAAGGGTTCGACACGAGCGGGTTGCAGAAGCTCGGCGCCTTGCGCGAGGCTGACGAGTGCAGCACAGTGCGTGGCAGCGATCTCACCGGCACGCTTGTCGGATCCGTTGTGCCCATAAATCACGTTCAGCAACATCGCCTGCACGAGCCACACGGGGGTGTCGGACGAGCCGTCGTTTTGCTGCTGCATATGGGCATCGCCGTTGGGCGTACGCCGGAAGTCGGCTTTGCGGACGTTGGCCTTGCGCCGTTCATCGAGGTACAACTGAATCATGCGCTTGGCCATTGTGAACAGCAAGCGTGACTGGTCGTGTTCGAGTTCGTACAGAGCACCAATGGCGGCCATGGACAGGATCAGGCAGCCGCTACCACCGACGGTGTTGGCGCCGTAGCCGCGAAGGTACTGGGAGGACGAGGAGGAGGCGTTGGATGGGACATCGAAGGAGATGGTCGGGACGTGGAGGAAGGGAAAGTGCGGTTGGAAGTAGCGAAGGTAGGCGCCGACGTATTTCTGGAGATCCAGGGTGGTCGGGACGGATTGCTCGGGGTTTGCGGAGAGTCCTGGCGTTGTGGCGGATCCGTTGAAAGAGTATTTGCGCATTCCAAAGGGAGAGGTCTGGGATCCTGCTGAGTTGAGAGCGTTTACGATTGCCAGCCTTGTTGCATCTGTAATAGTAGACACTGGTGAGCTGGTGTTCAACGAAGCCTGGTGGTGGCGGTGGTGGTTATGGCCGTTGCTGCTGACACTATTGCTGCCATTCATAGAATTGGGCGTTTCCGGGGCCGTGCCTCCGTTAAGGCTCAAAGCCTGGGTAAAAGTAGCGTGGTTGAGGGTCGACATCATCGAGGGGCTGGCAGCGGTCAGAGATGACGGAGGGGTGGCAGAGAAGTAGGTGTCGGTGTTTCCTGGCGGGGCAGTGCTGGACGTTGTCAAGGGAGTATGGACATTGTGCAAGCCAGTGGGCGACAAGGGCAACCCAGTCAGGAGATCCGAGAACGAGGTTGCGCCAAAGTCCAGGGAGAAGTTGTTTTGGTTCAGCTGCTGTTGGATCATGTTGCCATTTGTCGGCCACATGCCGAGAGTCGTGGCCGGTAGTGTGTGGGAGGCGGAGGAGACTGGCGGTGCCATGGTGACTGCGTGAGTGTTATTCAGATTGAGGTGATTGGAGCCGTCCAACATCACGTCACTGATTCCGCTCTGGCTGCCAGTGCTGATCGCGGACGGAGAGGAGCCATCGACGGCGTTTTCGTCAATGGCGGCGGTAAAGCCGTTCGGGTGGGTCAAGCCGGTCAGCCAGCTGAAGCTGTCACGGGTCTGGTGCATGTCGTTGTAGCCTCCCATGCGGTCGTAGATGGACGTCGGGTCCAGGTTCGCCGAATGGGGCGAGTCACTGTACTGCAGGGCGCTGGGATTGATCGTCGTGCCCGAGGCGCTGTGGTGGCCGTACGAAGTGGTCCCAAAATCAAAGTCCGAGTTAAACATGGTGGTGTTGTTCAGCGGTGCAGTGCGCATGCCGCCCGAGAGATCCAGGTTGTTGAGGCTGTGCGTGTCCAGCCGCGGCAGGCCGTGGTTCATCCCGCGGTGGCCCATGGCCGACGACATGCCACCACCAAAGGCCGATGTCTGCAGCGGAATCTGCTCCATGTTGTGCATCGGCAGGCCCGCTAGACTGGGGTGCCGGCTATGGACACCAGGTGGCATGCCTCGTGCCAGGGCAGCGTTGGCAGGTCCGCCGCCTCCCATGAAGTGCATCGCAGAAGCGTCCAAGTGGCTAATCGTATTGGCCCGGGGGCGCATCTGGTTGCTTGCTGCGCCGCCATTCACGCCATTCGTACCACCAAGGAGAGAGGAGGCCACGGAGCCGGCGCCACTGGTGCTCGCCATGCTGTTCTTCCGCGCCCGGCTGGGGGCCACGCCAGTGGAGCTCTCTCGCCGGTTCCGCGGCCGTGCCGGCGCGGTTGTCGCCTGATGCAGCTTCTGCTGATGCCGCAGGAGCAGATCGCGCCGCGCAAAGCATCTTGTGCACTGGTCGCACTCAAACGGCTTTTCTTTGGTGTGGGACCGCTCGTGGCGCTTCAGGTGCTCCAACCGTGCAAAGGAGCGCTGGCATGTTGTGCAAACGTGCGGCCGCGGCTTGTCCGTCTTTGGTGCTGGAAATTGCCCTGCAGGGGCTCCTGCCGCAGTTGTTGGCGTAGCTCCTGGCGCTGTTGCTGAAGATGAAGCTGCTGCTGGTACTCTTGTGTTTACTGTAATTGTTGGGCCTGGTAGAGGTCCGGGGTCAGCTACGAACGGCTCCGTCGTGGTGGTCGACCTAAAAGAGAAACGCAAGTGTGAAGAACAGACGCAAAGAAGCGACTGGAGGGTTGGTAAGCACAAAAGCAAAAGAGAAAAGCATCACGTACCTGCGTCGTCGTTTATCGCGCCAGCGTCTAGTGGGGTGGACGGGGAAATCGCCATGTCGTTACCAAGGGGGCTGAAGGACAAATCGAGCCCCAGGTCGTCGTGACCGAGCAAGGTAGCCATAGTGCTGGTTGCGAGGGCGGGCCGGGGGTCAAGTGGTCGGATCGTGGGCGGATAAGAAAGAGATAGAGAGAGAGAGAGAGTGACGGCCGAAAAGCAGAAGCGTAGGCGAAAGAGGGTCGGCGACAGTCGTCCTCAGAAAAAGAGAGTCGTCTTGAAGAGGAGAATCCGCTCCAAGAAATAGATTCTATAAGAAAGAGAGGACGGCGCAGGCGGCTGCGGGTGGTGAGGAGGAAGTGGATGGAGGGCGGGCCATGAACCGTCGTGATCGCGCAGGAAGGCCGTTTTTTGAAAGGTTTCAAGAAGCCAGCAAAACCCAAAAAAGGAGATGTGTGCGCGCAGCACAATTGCAGCTGTAAGCGACAGCTTAGGTCCTTGCGAGAATATACAAAATAAAACCGACAAGGTAATCGGTCGTGCTGAGTTGAGGCGAATGATGTTCGTTGTTTGCCGTGTGATCAGAGCGAATTGCACTGTTATCGACAGTTTTTGGGGTAAAGGAAGGGGAGCCGTTCAGAGTTGGTGTGCGCCAGAATGACTCAAGTAGTAATTTAATACTGACTGAGTGTTGAGTGTCGGGCGATCTGTACGAAGAGGGAAATATGTATTCAAAGATAACTAAGGAGAAGAAAAGAAAGAAGAAAAGGAACGAGATTCCCCAAGACGTTGTTGCGAACAAGAAACGAGGTGAGAAAAAGAAGAATGGGAAGGAAAGAAAGTAGGCAGGAACAAACGGGGAAGGCAGAAAAGAAGACGAGCCGAGAAGGTGCGACCGACCATTAAAAAAAAAAAAAAAAAAAAAGCAGGAGCGCAAGGTCTCGAGAGGGAATCTTCTTGTAGTGCACTGTAGGTACCACGCATCCGCGCCCGACTGGCACTAGGGCTGCTTGCTCCCAGCGCCTTCCCGCCCCCTGTTGTGTGGCAGCGCGAAGTTCTTCTCGGCTTAGGGGGCGCTGGGGCCTTGTTGGGGAAGCTAACGGAGAGAGAGTATGGGGGTGGAAAAGGGGGGGCGTGTGGGACTCTGGAGAAGGGGATCCTAATGGAGCTCGGAGTGCTGTAGGAGAAGTATTGGAGTACATGTTACAGGGTTGTTGCGGTCCGCCGTTCAGCGAGAGAGAGGCAAATCAGATCAGTGGGAATGGAAAGAGCCAACGCCTGACGGACGGAGAAAGAGCGCGTATAATTAGCTGCAAGGGCAGGTCCCCCCCATAGCGCCTTCCTTGGGCGCCTGGGCGGCCCTTCCCCAAGAGCACAGTGTGGGGAAGCGCTACAGCCACGGAGAGGTCACCGGTACAAAGGCAGGCTAGACGAGAAAGAGGAAAGCGAAGAAGAGGCAGAAGAGGCAAGAGCGACAGGAGAACAGCGAAAGGAGCGAACGAGAAAGGAGAAAGAAAGAAACCCCTGGCTCGCCCATAGTGGGATCCCAGTTGGCATTCGACGCTACGAGGAACGGAGCACATTGGCATATGGACTGAGGGAGGCACACACAGGCACACCTCACACCCACACGCCTTGGATGCGACCAGGGGCAGAAAGGCGCTGCAGTGTGCCTGTGTCCTGTGTGTGTGAATGTAAATGTAAATGCGGTGCGTGCACTTCATGTGGTTCGTGTCCAGGGGACTCGAATGGGAGGGACTTGAATGGAGCAAGGTGCGATCTCTCCAGCCTTTTGCTAACTGCAATGGGAGAGCTGGAGAGCTTGGGAAAGAGCGACGGAGAGAAAAGAAAATGGCGGCTGGGCAACAACCAACGACGGAACGGAAGGCGCGACCAGGAGTGCGGCGTACGGCGTACGGGGAAAGAGCAGCTGCTATGACGAGAGAAGCAGCTGTCTACGTCGTCCACCAAGGTGCACATTGTCAGAAGCAACTCGAGTTCGGCCGAGTTGTGAAGAGCAGCTGACTTTCTTCCTCTTATTCCGAGAGCGACGACAACGACGACGACGACGATTTCTTGTGATTCGGTCACGAAATGCAAGAAAGGTGCTGTAGGCTGCAAGCAACCAAAAGAGAGCGCCCGCGCTACTGCAGAGTCCCTGTTCATTTGCGAAAGCTCCATCAGCACAAAGCAAGCAAGGGAGTCAAGCAAGCAACAAACACAACGAAAAGACAGAACAAAAGAACGGCGGCAGAAAAAGTGCAGCGTCGTTTCCTCGCTTTCCTCTCGTTTTCCTCTGTCCTCTTTTCTTTCCTCTTTTCCTCTTTTCCTCTTTCCCACTTTCCCCATACGGAGTTCATACAAATCGACTCTGATTCGTCGAGGGCAGGCTGCAGGTGGGCCAATTGGCCAGTGAGCGAACAGGGCTGCAAGCTGGTGCCCCATTTTTTTATTTGCAGGTGTGGGACCCAAAAAGGCAAAAGCAACAGAAAACGAGAAGGAGCATGGGTGGTGCGTGGAGCGTTGGGTGGGATTGCACTTGTGTGCTGCGTGCTGGCTGCGTGCTGCGTGCATGCGACTTTGCATGGGTCATGCAAGGGTTTGTGCTGGGGAAAAAACACGCAAAGAGCGAACAAGAAAGAGCTAAAAGGAGCTGGGCTCGCTGGGCCAAGCCATGCCGCCCACAGCAGCTGCAGTGCAGGCAGACCAAGGATGTTCCATCGGATTTCAAACTCTGGGTATGCAGCTTTTCTGCAGGTCGACTCAAGTCGTAACGGAGTGCTCCGTCCTCCGTACTTGTTACCTGCACTTGAAACCGGTCAAGGGTGCAGAAGGGCAGAAGGGCAGAGGATCAGAAGGACGCTGGAGATTGCCATGGCTTACCGGCGTGTACGGGATATACGGAATGTATGGGACAACTCGGCCAACAGAACAACAGAACAACAGAACAATAATCGCCGTTGCGGTATCGTTTCTTTTCCTTTTTCCAGTTCTTGGCGGAGGCAGTGACTGCATACTAAAGCTTGGTTTTTTCCAGCTGCTTATCCGAACAAACAGCGAGCGGCGCATACTGTGCCTTGTCTTGTCGCCGGCTCCGTCGCTGTTTTCGCGATTGCACGGCAAGTGGGAAGTACTACGGAGTACAGTGCGAGCGGACGCGGGGTCTGCACAGATCCCGTAATTATGGGGGTAAAGAAAGCCAGACTACGACGTAGAGGGCCTGAAGGCCTCTTCTCCTTGTAAAAGGGACAAGAGCTGCTAGCGCAACGACCGCGGATTCTACGGGGCAGGAGCGACACTAAAACGCGGAAGGAAGGGCACACCCCAATAATGTGGGCAGGCAATGGCGAGGGCGAGGGCGAACGCCCCAAAGGCGAGAGGCGAAAGAAGGAAAGAAGAAGAGAAAGAAACGAAGAACAAAAGAAGATAGAGAAAAGGACCATTGGGAAGTACATAGGCAAGTAGACTCCCGCAGGCGCCGGTGTGGAGAGAAGGCGACCTCTGCACCTCCAAGAAGGAAGCGATGGGCCCTTGGCGGGCCCTGGCGGCGTTTTTCGTTTTTCTGCACAAAATCAAAGAAGGAGCGATCGAGGAAGGATGGCTCGGATGGGGCCCCCAAATGCCCCAGAAGCATGCCCCAGCACCGCGCGCCGCGTTCTTATCCCCTTTCCCCCCGGGGTAACAATAGTGGGAAGGAGCAGGGCCCCCGGCCAGGCCAGGCGACAAGGAAGGTGCAACGATTTCCCATCTTATTATGGGTTTCTCTTTTTGCCGTTTTCCTGGCCCATCTTTTTTTCTTGCACGTCGCCGTCGTTCACGCCCCCCCGGCGCTCCCCCAAGTCGAATTTTAGGAACACATGACAGGGTGGATTGGCCAAGAACGGTTTAGCGGTTTCTGGGGGGAAGACATTGGGTGTCTTGGAGGAAGAGCCCTGGCGCCGGAATCACCCCAGGTCTTTCGATCTCCGTATTTCCTTTCCTTCTAGGGTAAGTCAATTTTTTTGGTCGTTCTTTTCTTCTCTGGTCTCGCCCGTTCGCTTCATCGTTTTCGTTCTTCGTTGCTCGTTCCTTGTTCCTTTTTGCTCGCCACGTTGGTTGGCGCCCGCCATTCCTTTCAAAAGAGCCCTAGCGCGGGCGTGTGGTTTCGTTCCCACGCAGCCACGAGATGGGCTCCTTCAAAGAGGAAGGATGGACGTTATGACGAAGTAACGCAGCGGGCCCATTTTCCAGAAGGCGACGAGAAACAGACGAGAATGCGCTGGAGGCGAAATTGTGGGCTGCCCAGAACTGTTGAGGCCGCCCAGAGCCTCTTTTGATTTTTTTTCTCATCTGTTGTCGTTTCTACTTCGTTCTTTCGTACGTCAGACAAGAGACAAAGTGTGGCCTTACTTCGAGGCCTGGAGGCATAGTATTACACCGTATTATCGCAATCAAGCTCGGGTCCTGGGCCTGGCCGGGGCCACGCTCAAGCCGACAATCGTGATATAAAATAAAAAAGGCTCTCAATCCAATCCACGGCCGCCAATCCAATCCACCAACGAGAAGAAGAAGCGTATGCGGCTATTTTTGATAGTGGACGGCAGGCCGTGATCCGCTGTGCTCAAGAGATGGCTCGAGTGGGTGATCAACCAGGCACCGCAATCTATTTTCTGCATGCCTCGTCCTCCACGATTGGCTCGCCATCCCGCCCCATTTGTTCATTTGGTTTAAAGAAAGTATAGAATGGTTTAAGTGTTTATTCTCCTCGGGATAAGGAGGGCGGGTCGGTGCTATGATCTCTGACGTTTTTTTTTTGTTCTGAAAGCGTAAGGTTGTGCTTTATGATATTCCTCATATGCTCCGCAGTATGCCATGTTTCGTCGATCCTGCATTATGCCGAGTAAGGGGCCTTCACTTGACGAGAAGAAACGTGCCAGCCTAGCCCTCTGGCGAAGTAAACAAGAAGGGGGAAAAGCCAGGCCGCGCCTGCCACTGATATATCGGTTTCGAGCAGTCGGTTTGCCACCTCTTCTACGAAATACATCTGCAGCCTCGACTTGCAGGCCCAATTCATCAATATCGCCTATGCCCAATGTCTGCCATTTATCCCATGTAGCCTGCATCTGCAGTCCTGCACTGAACGCACATTTCGAGACGCGGCTGGCCATTGTTCTCGCTCTCTCTCCAAACAACCCATACAATATACAACATACAACATACAACAAACACCTCCCGTGTTCCTTGCCGCCTCTGTCCCCCAGATGGCCTTTTATTGGGTTGGTAAAGTGATTCTCGTCGTCGAGCGATTCTCGAATGAATTAGATTGATGTTCTCGTCGGTTTGTTTCCTTTCATTTGCGACACCGTTTATTCAGCAAAGCCCTTCTGTCTTTGTTTTCATGTCTCTCTCTCTCTTTTGTCTCTTTGTCACTTTCCCTTCTCCCTCCCTCCTTCCTTCCGTCTCGCCCTCGCAATAATGGTCCCGTGGTTCGATTTGCAGCTCGCTCCCCGGCCGGCCAATGGAACGAATGGAGGGAGCCGGCGGGTGCAACATCAAAGACCGCATCAAGAACTGGCGAATTGCATAATCCGCTCGCTGCATCGCTGCGTCTTAAGCCGCGTCTTAAGTTACATCCGAACGCAGACAGGTGACAAGCATTCTTGCTTGTCAAATGCAAGGCATTTCACAATCGACTTGGAGCAGCGAAAGCCGTTCCCATCGCGTTATCTCGAGCCGGATCTGTCAGGCAGTCGTTCGTTCCAGGCGCGTAGCGAGCTAAATGCGCTATAATAGCGGCTTATCACAGCGCCCTTCGTCGGTCCCTCTCCTTCGGCCAGCCACCAAATGCGATCGCCTCAAGATCCGATGTTTTACGTTGTATTATGCTTCTTATTTTCTTCCTTTAATGTCTATTGTTTTACTGTCCCGTGTATATGTTCTGTTGCTTCTTCTATTAATATATCCAACAGACGAACGGGCAGCCACAAGACGGCGAGAAGAAGGCACGGCAAGGGCAGTTGGTGGGTTGGTGGGCTGGTGGGCTGGCGGCGGCCGCTGAGCCGCTGGAGGGTGAGGCCAGGCCGCTGTGGGCGGTGGGGAGAGAGAGAAAGGGTGGGCGCAGCGCATCCAGTGAAACAAACCAAAGCTGTTCTGCAGCGTTGAATGCGACTCTGCACCCTGCACGTCCATCGTCGAGCGAGTCGTCGCCGCCTGCAACCTCATTTGCTACGCCTCTCTTCCCTTTCCCTCGAGAGCTGCTCCAAGCTTTGATGCATCGTGCCGAGTTCGAACAGGACGGGAAGAACGCTGCAGCTCGCTCTGCTCTGCCCGCGACTGCATGGCGAACAAGCTCTGGCGCGTAAGAGGAAGGAGAAGGGGGGTGCTGGCCGCTGGCAAGCTGGGCTGGCCCGTATGCAAGCGCACCCTTGTCTGCCCACACCACCTCCAAAAACGACCCCAGACGAAAGTCACCCGCGATACGCTAAACCCAACCTTCTTGTGCCCTGTCTGCATGTCTGCGGCCTGCGTCGCTTTTATTGTCCTCTGCTGTTGTTTCTTTTCTTTTTCTCCCTCTGCCACGGCATGGCCCTGCATGGCTTTCCCTCCTTGTCCTGCGTATCCCCCCTCGCGGCCAGAACGTGCATCCCGGCCGGTGAGCATCCAACCACCCGTTACCACAACAGACACATAAAAGCAGGGGATGGCATGGGGTATCTTATGTGTGCCGTGGTCGGTCAAGGCGCAAGGCAAGGACAGTGCTTGCCGGAAGGGGTTGTGAAATCCGTGAAGGGCGGACGACAGACAAAAGACAGCATCGGCTTCTGTTCTTTTTTTTCTTTTCCTTTTGCGAGATACTCGCTGTACACTCTTCTCGCAGAACCCATCGTCACGCATGCTTGTGTACGTCTGTACATCTGTCGTATGCCGTGCGGCCACACTGTGCGATCGAGTCGCGGACGGCCCGTCCGACATGTGCTGGTGACAATGAGCATCTCTCGTGTCTTGTCGCTTCCTAAATCACGCCGTGACACGTTGGACGTCAGCCGTTAGACGTTGAACGTTGAATGTCGGGCACTGGAAAGACAGTTGGAGATATTGTGACTTTGACTTTGTCCTCTGTGCAACTCGGGGACATTGTCCAGTTCTTTGGGACACCAACCCGGCCTGGCCCAGCGTCGAGACGGGATATTTTTATGCTTTTCATAGTCTTCATGCAACATCCTGTCTCGGCTCCGTGAAAGACATCAGATCTACGACGCACGGAGTACACTCTTCGACAAATGGTGTACGTCGTACATGATTCAAGCCATGCTGTTGCATCTGTGCACGTCGTCGTGAGGCTGTAATTACTTCGTACAAACCTGAGAAAGCTGGGCATTCTGGGAGGAGTGGGACCAACGAGCCAGCCGCAGTGGGCCTGCGGGCACATCATTCTTGCACCGGTCAGGGATCAGGGCTCTTTGCACTGAAGCACCATAGCCACGACAGCTGGGAGCCGAGAGCTGTGCGTTTTATGCGTTCCAACGTCAAGGCTGGCGCTGCTCAAAGACAAGCGAATCCAGATGTTCCTAATGGCCATCCACGATGCTTCAAAATGTGCAATTATGGATGAGAGATGTCTCCAATGAGCTACTTTCTACTACGGACGCACGACATCCGTCCTCATAAACAGCCTCGACAGCCAGCCTCGGTCGACAAGCTTCAGTTTGACCGCTCTCTCTCTCTCTCCCTCTCTCTCTCTCTCTCTCTCTCTCTGTGTGTGTCTCTCTGTCTCTCTGTGCCGTCCATTCATTTATTCCGTTTGCCTCCCGGGCCACTTCCCACGCGAGACAGGGGCATCGTTTCCCCTTTCGAAATCCCCCCTTTCCCTGTATGTTTGCCTCCCCTGCTTCTAGCTCGCCTCTGGAATATTGCGTGCAGCTTCTGTTGTGTGTTGGCACTCTCCATGCTGACCTACATACGACGTATATATTGAGTAGCCCCGGCAATCTATTCAGATGCATTCCCTCCCCAATCTATCGTTTCCCCTTTACCTACCCGTCGAGATTGTTTCCCCAGCCGATGGCCACCTGACCTGCACTCGGCAGGCGGGAAGAAAGAAGCAATTAAAAGGGGGCCGTCCAAACAACAGGATGTAAAATAGAACATGCTAGGCAGTTGGTGTGAACCCTTTTTGCGAGTCAGGTCTCCATCGTACCGTGCCAGCAGTGCCAATCCATCTCTCTGCAAACTGTTCGGAGAGCCAGGTGTGACTTTGTATCTACTAACAGTGACGATCAGGGGCGCTGTCAGTGCTTGATGGACTCTGTCTTGCGCTTGAAATGGAAAAGGTATACCGTTTGTACCTTCCCGTTGCCGCCCTTCGCTCTTTCCCTCTTCTCTCCAACTTTCTTTCGCTGGCAATACTGTCGACCTCTCCGCACCGCACAGAGCACCAACAATGTGTTGCCAATATGTGTAAACCCCACCATTGCAGCCATTTTTGGGGAAATGACGGCGGGGACTGGGCTTCAGGCGCTCTTTCCTTCTCGCCAAAGAAGTTGCACCTGCCCCTTTTTTCTCCAAATTTCCATATTCTTTGCTCAACGGGGCAAGAGCACCCTCATGAAGGACCATAAGTACCCTTTGTTTAAGGCAGGTACGAATGTACCTTTTTTGCAACGCTGTTTCCTCGATACTCGTATTCGTAACCTTTGTTATTTTTCCCTCGCCCATATCTCCCTTTCGCTCTTTTCTAGGGTTCCCGTTCTTTCTGGCAACCAATGCCTTTGTTAGACCACGGACACGGACCTCACACCCCCCAGGACATGCTGAACTCTCCCACAGGATACCCTTCCCAGACTCACCCAGGCAGCGAGGCCCACCACAAAAGGACAGTCGCCCGCCGGGCCAATGAACGAACCTGGTCAGTGCTCCGACGGACGCTCCCACAAAGGGTGACATGGGCCGTCTGCTGTACGGATTATGGACTATTGATATGAGAGGCTCAAAGCAACCTCGACAACCTGAAAACAGAAGGTGAGTGCCGACAGCAGATTCAAGGTGGTGGACAGAGCTTTCCCCGGATTTTAAATCAAGCCTGGCGTTTCCGCGATCGACCACTGGCGGGCATTGGCATGCATTGACGAGGGACGAGGGCTCGAGGGCATTGGCTCACCATGGGCATCGCTCTCTTTGACTCACAGACGGGCAGGAGCAAAAACAAGGATGCAGGACAAACAGCTTGCTCTGGCTGCAGCTGCCATTGGTTGGAAACGGACGACCTTTCTAAGAAAAAAGGACACAACACCAAGACAACACCTAGGATTGTCGATCGTGGGAGGGTGGTGGGGGGGGCAGGCAACTGTCCGACTCTGCGCCAATGGCATCGAATGGGTTGCGAGCGGCTAAGATGCCATCTGCTCTTCGGGGAAACTTTGAGCACTCGTGCGTTCTCGGTCAGAGCTTGACGGTCTCAAAGTCGTGGCCGAAACAGGCGCCGAGAAACAGCAAAAACAGTGAACGAAAGCACCCCTTCTGACCGGCATAAAACTTTTGATTGACGGCAACAACTGCCACATCCAAAAGCACAGCTGTTCCAGCTATGACCTGTCAATGAACTTGTAAGTAAGACTTACTTTGGAAAGTGCAGACAGCTTGGCAGGTCTTACCCCCGAAAGGTATGGCTGTCTCTAATCTCCTGCTTCTTCATATTGGCCATGCTCGCTGCATATTCTTATTGTCATATCTGCAGCAATATTGGCATTTATCCAAGGCACCCAAAGATGCTTTCTTTGACCCTACGATCTCAATTACGCTGTATGCTGGAAGCATTCTAGCCCTCGTTTAGCGAAGAACACTTTGATCTCGCTACTTCTGCCTCTATTCGATCCCGCTTCCCTACATGTTCACTTTCAACCCATCTCCAAGCCGAGTCGCACTTTCATATAACCTTACGAGCTCCCGTTTGGAAACGACGACTGGGCCTGACACCGAACCGCCGAAGGAACCGGGCACGGACACTTGCACGGTGCCGTTGGGTGCTTCTGATTCAGTTGCAGAACGCATCTGCAGGGTGATTTACGTCGTATCTAACAGAGTACACCACTACAAGCCACACTTCGTCTCATCATTTTGTCATTTCGTCATTTCGTCTAGACCTTTTCTATTTGGGGATAAGGTGGCGGGTTGTCATTTGCAAGTTGTCAACCTGCAAATCGACCTGCGGGTTGGTTCTACTCGTTCCCACATTGTTTCTTTTTTACTGTCATGCTACTATTCGGCTACATCTGCCCGGCATTGAAGATATGAAAGTACTGGGCAGAATCCCTCCATCTCCCCACAGCCACATGTTTGAGGCTACTCCCTTGCATTGCATCGAAAGAATATTGCCACATGCTTCTTGCTGTTGAACCCTCGCTGCTGAGGATGAAGAATGTCTCAGAGAAAGAAAGCCTTGTTCTGCATGTCGATACAAATGAGTCAAGTCAAGGCACCGCCAGGTCTTGGCTGGAAACCCGTTTTCTTCGGCAGGCAAGTGTTGGTGCAGAACATCGATAACTCCGATATACTTTTTTCTCTTGCTTGTCCTATGAATACGGTACCTAAAAGTTGAACAAATTCTAACCACTATTCTCTTTAGTTGCACTCCAATGAACGTCTTGCCAGTCCTCCGACCTTTGACGGCTTGTTGCACCTCTCCAAAAGAGGTCTTCGTTTATTATTAGCCCAAAGTCCAACTTCACGGAACACTCCCTCACTCCCAAACGCAAATGCCATACGAGACTATTTGTCGAGGCCATCCTCAAAACAGGGGGCCGCTTTATCCAAACAGGAGGCAGGCTGGGAAAATGGTCATGGGTTCCTCTTTTTCATTCCTCAAAGTGCAAAGACGAAACATCAGGGACATTGGAGAGTCACTTTGGATTCGGCACTATGCCTACGGAGTACAGGGACTCGAGGAACGCCCTCACAGTCACATCGCCTGTGTGCCACCAACGCCAGGCTAGCAGCATAGCGTCATTGCCCCGTCCGCCTGGCTCGACCAGTCGCTGTTGATACCGTGGGGCATTTTGGGAGCATTTGGAGCACTTTGGGGGCTTTGTTTTTGGCTAGGCCGCCGAGAAGCCGAAACAAGCGGCCAGACGAGTTGAACAGCAGCGTCTCGAGAGTGCAAGACCGAGGACCCATGTCTTTTCCCCAGACTTTCCACAACTTGTGAGGACACGGACGCACCACTGGTAGCGCTGATCGACCCTCCATCAGAGAACATTGTCTTCTTTTCTCAAATGCAAATCAGCCCAGACAGTGCGCCATGCAAGCCAGCCACCCAACCAGAACCGCCCATCCTTTTTGCTCCCAAGGGTCATCCATCGTGTGTTCGTCTTTCGAGTGTGAGCAGGCACGCTCCGGAAATACCGTCAACTTTGCTGCCCTTTTTGCTCTGGTAAAACCGAGGGTTGCCCTTCAGTCCATGAGACACAATTTTTTTTCTGTGGGACGGCCGTCTGTTGTCGGACGTGCCGAATCAGGAAAACAGCCGGGCGGTCTCGGACGATTTTCTTAGCAACATTTAGGAGACTTCAACATCAACTTTGTTCCGTCTTCGTGTTCGAACTGCAAGCGTATGTTCTTTGAGGTAACGTGCCCGACAACAATGCTTGAAAGACTGGCTTCTGCACTGTGCGCTGGAAGTGTGGCTATTCAGAAGCCTGTCATCCACGAGGCGCGTCCTTCGATCCCCGGACAGTGGGAGGCCCAGGCCAGAGGACCTGATTAAGTCAAAATTAGGTTCATCTCACCGCCCAATTGCATGTGGCAGCAGGCCCGAGAGATTGGTAAAATAGGGGGAAGCCTGGGTCTGGCAATAGTCAAACTTCAAATCACCAAGTAGGGCAACCATCGACGCACTGGCGCACTGACGCACTGACGCACTGACCCGAAGGTGGCCAGCGACACACAAGCGCTCACGAAAAAGGATGCGGCGAGCTTTCAGTAGCTCTGTTTCCATCACACACTAGAGGTGCGCTTCTCTACTTCCGACCAATGCCTCGTCAACGCCGTCTCTTGCTCTGCAGTACTCCACACAGAGAAGGGCCATCGAGATCCTTCGTCTGGGCTGGGCACAACCACGAGGACCAGCTGTGCAGCTGCGAGTGTGAGGGTCTACAGAGCGTCAGTACGTCAGTAGTGCAACGCAATAAGGTGTGCGTTCTCGGTCGTAATCGTCGCGATGCGCATTGGTTTAAGGCAGCTTGACGTCCGATATTCGCTGCTTCCAAGGCCCACGTTCGTCAGCGCCAGGTTGGGGACCCTTTTTCTCGGTATGTCTTAAGTCTCTGATGTTAATCCACACCGTGCTTTGATTTCTTTCTTTCTTTGGCCTGGCTTGGACAGAGCATGGCAAACTCCGTCACCCTGCGGCGCATTTCTCGAGGCATATTACGACCCCAAGCCGGTTTTCTCCATGGCTTCTCAACCACCAAGTATCTTATTTGGGTCAGCAGCATTGAGGCCACGGGAGAAGGGGAAAAGGAAGAGCAATAAAGAACGGACAGGGTAAGAAAATGCCAAGAAAAGCGGACTATCTCAAAAAGCGCCGCGTATGATTGGTTACGGCATGGAAGCTGCTAACACCTTTGCAATCAGCACTACAGGGAATAATGGACCTCGGCCAGGCCAACCTCTCGTCAATGTTCCCCGTGCTGTGTTGCACTGGGGCAGACTTCCAGACTTCGACCCCATAATATCGTGGAGAACACGATATGGAGAGCTTCCTCGGATGAGCCAGAGAGGAAGCCACCCAATGAGCTCCTACGATGCGTGCGCCCTAGCGTGCTTTTCTCACTCCACTCATGATCTGTTTTATGGGGAAACTTATTCATTACGATGCCCACACCCAACTCCACTGCTTGCCCCAGAGTCTCCGTTTGCGCCTTTGTTCTGCCCAAAATAAATCGAATAAACGCTCAGAAAGAAGAAGAAGAAGAGGAAGAAGAGGAAAAAGAAGCAGAAAATCACTCGAGGTGCAGACGAAAGAGGATCCCACGGTTCAGTTTGTGGGGATACAATCTTGGCTGTCTCCGGCAGCGCAACGGGGCTGAGCAAGTCGAAGAATCATGACACGGCCACCGGCGCAGTCTCCCTCCGAGAGACGTTTATTTTTCTTTCTCTCTGCGTGAAGTTGTTCGCGGCCCCGAATTGCCAGATTCCGGTGACGAGTGCGGACCAGTTTCGTGCGGCATTTTTCGTTGGAGACAACTCGGTTGCATGATTGAATTATGATGTTTGTCACCTGGCCGGTATGTGCATGCAAAGAACGGTGTGTTCGCGGTATGACTTCCCGCACCTCGGACACGATTTACTACACAGCAATACCAGTCCGGAGCCAGGTTTGATTTTATTCCTGTTTGTGATGAGAGGACGGCAGTGAAAGTGATCATGAACGGCTAGCTAACTTTTACCTTGACGGTGGCTATTTATCCAGGCATTAATGACGGATGACAATAGCCAGCCAACACAACGGTCTCGCCTCCAACAAAGCTTTAACACAAGCCGAGCTGCTGCTACAAAGAATGGGATGACACTTCTCAACGGACACTCCCTACTATGATAAGACAAAAAGAACGAAACAAGTGGCGTTGACAGCACGCCGGCCGGCACCAGGAACGGTGTTAGTTCACCCGTTTCGCCGCCGTCGTTCTCCGTATACGGAGAGAAAAAGGAAAAGAAAAATGTAGACAAAGGGAGGCAGGCGAAAAGTGGAATGAACTTGGAGTCACAAAAAAGTTGGAGAGCCTGCAGCCCAAGACCCAACCACCAAGGGGCTGCCCGTCGTACAGTGCGAGCTTGCCAGGGCGCATTTCTCGCGGCGCGCAGGACTGGGCACATCGGAGTATTACTCTTTGCACAACCACCGACTCGCCCCTAAAACGAGAAGCCAAGCCAAAACTAACGAGAGACCATACGAACGAACTGCGAAACGAGCAGCGCACTACTGTGCCTGCCGGCGTTAGGCTTCGTTGATCAGCCATTTTACGGTAATGTTCCTCGTTCGTTTACTTCTTCTTTTCCGCACCTTGTTCCGTTTGTGGGTACGACACTAGTCGAAGTCGACGTTTACTTCCTTCTTGTTTATCCTGTTATCAGTGGCGCTCTCGTTTCTCCTTTTTCTGTTTTATTTATGATGTTCTTCTTTTTTTCTGTTTTATCTGTTTAACCTGTCTAGAAAGAAAGGGACCAAATCCGAACCTTGCCCCAAGTCCAGATCGGGCGCAATCCAAGTCTGTCCAAGTCTGTCCCAAGACCGGCGCCGCCAGGAGGGAATTTGGGGAAACGACTAGACCAAGGGGGTTGGCCTCGGTTCGCTTTCTCGTTCCAGTTAGAGATCGACATCAGTTGAAAGGAAAACAATTCAGGCGAACGAAGCAAAGCAGTAGAAGCGAAAGAAAGAAACAAAAGAAGCTGTCGGTCAGGCGTTCAGAAGAAAACGGCTTGTGCACGGCGTGTGCGTCCGCGCGCGCCCTGTCGTTTCGTACTTCGTTCTCCGTAGCGTTGACTCGTTTCCCGCCGCTTTCTCCTTTGGCAGGACATTGACGCACTGTCAACACTACATTGACCAGCAACCAGCAACGCGAAAGAATCCAGTAAGGAAGACTTTGCCAGGATGAGGAAAAGAAAGCCTGTCCGCTATTTGTTGTATGCACAGTGGAAAAGAACGATACGTCACAGGGACCGGAAAGAAGTGTGATGCCTGCACGACAAGAAGCAGGGGTCAAGTTATTTATTTCCTTTTTTTGTCGGGCCTCCTTGTCTCTCCATCAAACAATGTTACCAATCTCATCTCCCTCTTCCCTCTCTTCTCTCCATTCTTTGGTTCGGTCTAGGCTGCATCTGGGGTCGGGTCGTTCGTGTTTGTGTTGATTTTGCTATCCGTCTGGGGTAGGTCGTGCTGGGTGTGGCTCGCCTATAGCATGCGGCATGGTTGCCTCTCTGCCTCTCTCTTTCTGCATCTGCACCTGCAGAGCTGCATGGCCGCATGCCTTCACGAGGGAAAGGGAAAGTGCAAAGGGAGAGTGAGAGCTGCAAGAGCTTGTTGGCAGACGAGCTGCATGCGCCGAGGTTCTTCCAACTTGGTGCCCCGGAAATACAAATTTCGTTTCCTCGAAAAGCTGACGTTGCATGCAGGAAAGGCAGGGAAGGCCGATAGTTTCCCAATTCCTTCTTTTGTGGTCTTCCCTTTTTCCATTTCTCTCTTGCACCCGCTTGCACTGTGATCGTCTTCCCCCCCGGTCTGGGGTAGAAAACTTGTAAGACACAGACCACGACCTTTTCAAGTGTTTCCCCATATTATTTATTTCCTTGTACTTGTATGATCTGCGCCTGCAGGAGAAGCTGCGCCCAGCCAAACCAGTCCAGCCCCCCCGGTCACTTCCCACCATCAGGCTAGACATCTACGGAATAAAAACAGAAGAAAAAGAAATAAGGAAATAAGAAAGGAACATGTGACGGTTTCCGCACCGTTTTGTCTTCGTATCTCTCCGAGAATAACATGCGCAGCTGAGCCGCATCGGCCATGGAAAAACAAAACAAGAACTAAAAGCAAGAAGTGTCTTACAAATATGAAAGCGGTTAGATTAATAGGGAAAGACTTCCAGAACAAGACATATCGGCCCTACAAACATAGTGGGAAACAGCGAGCTCAACGTCTTTGATCGTTATTTATGTAAAAGCAGGCAGGGGAATAAACAGCCCGACTGATGGAGCCCTGATATGTGGTCTTCTGGTTCTCGAATAGCAAGACGCGAAATCTTGCTTGTTGAGCATCTGACAGCCTGCATACGTATTGCCGGCGTATGAACGGTGTAAGTGATCCTAAGTCCCTTGTCCGGTTGCCATGCAGCATCTCAATGAACGACAGCAGATCACAGATCTGCATCTTCCAGCTTCAGAGTCGGCCGAGAGGATGCTCACAAGATCCTGAAGTGAGATGCCGTGTTCGTGCTTTGTCCAAGACCCCCGTTAAGGCTCTTCTTTTTATGAGTTTTTATGTTACAGTTTTAGAAATATTTATGGCACTCCATGTAAGATAAGCTGAATCTGTAAGAAAGATATCAAACCTTTTTATGTGAGGCTACAATCTGATGTCTGAAAGTACGGTCTGAATGATATAATGGCCATTTTGGTTATTTTATTCAATAACGTCTGTTCATTGATCATATCACGTCTTAAGAATTATTTTCCTTTTCTTTAAAAAAAAAATATGTGTTAATGGAAATAACTGTCTTTGTTAATAAAATAATGAAAATGAACATGGCGTTCACACCGATAAAATTTCTTAAAAATTACAATCATCACCTTGGGCACGAGTGGTGTAACGTCTATTCTCTTCATATAAACCTCTCTATTGTTCATTCCCGGACAACATTTACCTGTGCTTTCTTCACATACCTCTCACCAGAAGGCATGAAAGTGAAAAGAATACAATACAATGCACAAACAATCAGTTCGTCGTCCAACTTGGCACCAGTCTTGACGGAATATCAAAATCCGTCTATGATGTCCGTCCGTTGCCTGAATAACCCTTGCCGGCCACTTATGTGTTGATGTCCACAATTTAAGCGAGAGAAATGCCACAGCATCTCCACATTAACCAAAGTGAGTGTCGTGAACTGAAGAGCCCGGATGCAAAGTAGACAGTACAACGACAGAATACAAGGACAACAACAAGTCATTTACTGTCCTCAGACTGCCCTGTAACGGAAAACACCGTCACCGGAGCCGGCGTGTGTCCTCCGGCCCCTCCTCCATTTCTCTCCTTCCTACCCTGCAATACCCCTCGCTTGCGTTGATTTGCGTGTTGGCGCCGCGAACCCCCCTGACGGCGAGCGGGACCCAGCAAGATGGGTCATCGGCAGATGCAAGATTGGATGGAAGAGGGTTGGCGAGGGATGGATGCTGACAAGTCGAGCACGTTGCTCTGAAGCAACAAACGAGTATAGAGCGTCAGTAGCAACACGCGTACAGGAGGAAGATGAATAATGTCCGGGCTCAGCGCTCGCTGGATCGGGACCCTCGGTTCTCTCCGGCGACCGGTACAAAGCCGGCATGTCGAGAACAAAGCACGACGTACGGCATACAACGCACAGAAGCAAATCCCTTGGAGGCAAACGGCAAATTCCACCGGAAGAGGCTTTCCACGGTTACACGCATTCTGTATTCCCCACCACCCTCCTTCACGGAGCTGTTGGTCCCAAGCGTCTGGCATATGGATATACCTAGAGCAAGGGAGAGACAAGAACAGCAGGAGAGATAACAGGCACAGCGAGTCACGGCGCGAGGACAAGCCACGACGACGCAGCACAAAGCCCAGTCGGAAACGACAGGCGTAGCCCACACCACCAAGACCATGAGACAAGGGCCTGGCCAATCGACTGTCGTGTAACGACATCCCACCATCCTGCAAAACGGCAGAACGGGTAGCAAGCCACAACTCGCCTTGGGTGGCGACTCTGTCAACGATTTTTTCCTGGTTCAAGCTGCCGAGACTGCTTTCAGTTATTGCGGTTTTCGTTCTCTTGGTGTCCGAGTTTGCTATTCCGATTTTCTTGATTCCGCTTGGTAGGCCATGAAATTTTATCTTTCAGAGATGTCGTCCAGTCGCATCGTGAGGTGTTTCTTGGTCGTCGACAACAGCACTTTTTACACGCACTCACCCCACATTCGCAAGCCATCGAGTCACCCTTCCGCAGCTTAGCTTAAACCCCTATTCGTAGGTTTTTGCCCTTTCGGGAACCTAGATCGCCCTCTGGTTCCCTTGCTTTCTTTATCATGTTACGTGAACGAGGCGGTGCTCAAGCTATGTCTTTTCTCGTCCTTCTCTCGTTTCCGTAGAATGCGGGTCGAATTCCGAATCCGTGCAGCTCTCTTCTCGCCTCTCTGTCCCTCGCCTTGAAAAGTGTCCGTGTACGTGTATGGGGACACACGGCGAGAAAAGAGCAGGCGTGAAAGGGAGGAAAGAAGAGAGAAAAGAGAGAATGGAGATGCGGGCATAAACGGGACCGTTAGGCGAACGGAGCCGAAATGTTCGTGTCCTCTTTTTATGGTTCTCATTTTGATTAGCAGACTCTTGTTTCTTAGCGAGGTTCCAAATTTCAGCGAGAAAAATGGATGAAAATGAACGACGCCCTCCACATCGACGGGGTGGCGAAAAATGAAAGCTGGTCGTGGAGTCGCGGAGTCGTGGAGACAAGGCCAGCAACAAAACTCTTGGCCTGCCCGACTGCAACCTAGCTCAACGAGAATGGAGCCTCTTGTTTTTCCTCTTTCGGGTAGGTCGAAACTGGGTCTTGCACACTCCAAAACGGTTTAATCTTCGCGGGAAACCGGGGTGATGCCCGAGGCAGCAGCGGAGTTTGTTCTCATCCACAATGTATCGTGGCTGCGTGGGTCGAAGGGAGGATTGCGGCAAAGGGAGGAGGCGAGAAAAAGAACGGCAGATGAAACTTCCACAGACAAAAGAGAAGCATGGGAGAAAAGAACTACCATTTTGCCTCCTGTGTGGTCATGGCCTCGGATGACTTCTCTGGGCTCTCAAGCCAGGGCACTCGGACGCCGTACCTTGCATCTCATCACAGCTAACAATTCGGACCCCGATCGCACACTACCTGGTACGGCGGTTGATTCGCCAAACGGATAGAATCTAATCACGTAGAGGAGTGTGCAGGAGTGTCAAAGACCGTAAGCAGAGGCTAGGAAGGATCTTGCATGTCGCCCACGCTTGTGGTGTGGTGTAGAGAATTAGGTTGCAGGCATTGTGTGGCCTCGAACAGAGAGTTCATACAAGTGAGCCGTGTTATGTCGCTATGAATTGCTCCAAATCATTTTCTTAATAATGTGTTGGTAAGGTAAAGAATACCGAAACATGAAGACTTAAAGCAGTATGTATTTTTCATCGTGAAAGAAAGCAAGTCTCTACCTTTCATTGAGGGCCTTTTGATTTGATTTGATCCCTCTGAAAACAAATATCATTAAAATGAGACACATAAATAAGACATTTGTCGTGATCATGATATGACATGAAATGAGTGACCGTCAGAAAAGCCACGAGGCTGTAAGAGTTTCAAGGTTTGTATGGCTCCTTCGTTGCAAGGCACCAAGCCTAGTAAACTTGAGCGGAAAAAATCCAGAGAAATAAGGAGAAGAGATTCCAAGGCTTCGTAAAGCGCTTTCAGTATTTGTATTATGCCCTAATGTCTCACCGTTGATGTGTCGTTGTGTGGTAGTTACGTCGTACACACATTTCTATTTTGGCGGGCTGGATTTGGAGGCCGGATTGGAGGCGCGCCGCGTTCCTGCCGTTTTAGGCGCTTTTGCAGCCTCGAAAAAAATCTCGAACATCGCTGCTCCACACTGCCACGACATCGACGACGACAGCCTCAACAACCACGTTGGCAACACCACGGAGCCGAACAAAAGACGTCTAATTGGACCACTGCGGACTCGGCTTCCAAGAAAATGGTACCGGCGGTGGCGGCGGTGGCGGCGGCGGACGGTAGTCCCGCCAGTTCCGCAAGTCCCGCCAGTCCCGTCTCGCCCACCTCGCCCGGCTTCCCCCCGACACAACGGCCACCACCAGCACCCCGGGACATTGCCAGCCTGCTGACAATCATCTTGACCACCTCGCCCACACCGTCTGCCCCATCTACAGACCTCGTCGCCACCGTCCTTGCGTCGTTCCGCGCGCACTGCCCGGCGCTGCTGGCGTGCCCCGTGATCGTCGTCTTTGACACGTACGACCATGTCGGGCCGCAGCTGCGCCTCAAAAAGGGCTGGGTCACGCCAGTGGAAGTGGCCAACTACGACACCTACAAGGATAATGTCAAGCAGTTGGTCGCTGACGTGTGGGGAGGCCGTGGAGGGGAGACAGCGGTGGAGACCGGCCAAGCCGAATACGGCTCGCCTATGATCGCCGACAATGCTGTGCCGTTTACGATTACGCGCACAGCCGGTGGACGCATTGCGTTTTTGGAGCCATCCCAACGACTGGGCTTTGGTCTCGCGGTGCGCACGGCCGTCCGCGCGGCTGCGACGCCGTACGTCTGGGTGCAGCAGCACGACTGGACGCTGGCGGCGGACATCCCCCTGGCGGCGATGCTGGACGCGATGCGGACAGCCGAGCAGACGGCGGGAGATGGGTTGGCCGACGGAATGGGTGAAGACTCGACGCCTGCCATGGAGTTGTATGATCTCGAGTCGGACCCATCGACACCCGACACGACGACGCCCGGCACCCCGTCGTCGTACCCTCTCCCGGCGCACACATCCGCCCTCGACCGCTCGTTGCCCGTCGCCATCCGCTACATTTGCCTGCCATCGGTACGCATGCTGCGGTATGCCGGGTCCGCCCACGCCATCGGCTTCCCGACACTGCGTGCGTTGACGGCCGCGTTCAAGAGAAATGTGCCCACGTCGTCGTCCAGTTCGCCGTCATCGACTATCTCGCCGGACTTGGTGGACTCGCGTGTCCTGACCTCTGGCTCGTCTTCTGTCCTCGCCTCCGGCCTGAGTACGGACGACCCGGGAGAATCAGTCGCCTCCTCCGCCGCCTTGGGCGACGTCGTCGGCACGACACTCCCCCTCACTCCCCTCTTCTTCTGGCACGACAAAACCCACATCGCCGCCCGCGACCACTACCTCCGCCGCGTCTTCCCCTCCCGCCTCGCCCTCGGCCGTGGCGACTTTATCGAGGACCACATTGGCCAGCGTGCCCGCGCCCAGATGAAGCGTGATCCGGCCGCGTGGCACCGCTGGGCCTGCTGGTTGTACTATCCACAGCAGGGCAACCAGCTGTGTTTGCGCCACCTGCAAGGCCGCACGTGGCGGGGCGAGCAGCAGGAGCAGGCGATCCGGGACGAGCACGTGGCGAGGAACCGGTCGGCGGCGTCGGCGGCGGCGGCGATGGCCGTTGCGGCGGCGGAGGCCAAAGTGGCGCGACCGAATGGCAATGGGGAGACGGACGGTGTGGGTGAGAAGGAAGCAGCAACAGGCCACGGCTGGGATGCTATGCCGTTTGGGCCAGACGACCATGTCCACGGGTGATGGCTTGGCGTGTCGTTTCATTTGCTTTATGTCATTTTTTTAGGACATTTGCTGTTCTGTATGCCATTCCTTCTGCGTTCTTTTTGTTTATCTGCTAAACCATAGATTTTATGATACCCAAGACCGTTTCTCTCATTTCTGTTTTGGCATTTTTGCAGTCATCTCTTGCCCTTTTTGGAGACCCCATTTGTATTTTCCCAATTCATCTTGTCCATTCTATCCCCACAGCATCAATACCTTTGGACCGCTGTTCTTTCACTCGTCGTTCAGGTTTATCAGCTTCCATTGTGGTTGTCCATCACGATCCCACGCTAAACCTTGCGTGCAGCGCAGCACCTGCAGTCCACCATTCACGATTCTGCGCAAATGTGCTCACTTCCAGACGCCGGCCACCAAATCTGCCAATACGACCCACTCCCGTATTTCGCACAGATGTGGCTGGTCGATGTCGTCTTTTTCGTCGGTCTGTCGTCCAGTCGCTCATTTCCGTTTCCTCGGTGGAAAGAAAAGAGGGCGAAAAAAAAGAAGGAATAAACATGCTCAATGTGACCGGCATGGGCCGGCAGGCAGTCGACGGGACGGCCACTGCCAGGACCAGTGGACATAATGTCTACAAAAGGACCGCGTCAATATCTTACAAGTCTTGTTTGACAAGCTGGCACAACCACACGCATTCACATACTCACCATGGCTGACAAAGAAACTACCACCGCCACGACTACGGTCGTCAGCGACACGGCCGACCCCGGTACCATCGAGATCTCGTCCTCGCCGTCGCCTCCCTTCCCCTCTCCGCGCCTCAGCCTCGAACAGCAAAATGAAAAGGAAGTCGTCACGCACCCGGACACTGTGACGGCCTCCGCCCAGCGCGGCGTCCAAAAAGCCGAGGCAGCGGCGCTCGTGTGGTCCAAGACGACGGCCTACGCCGTGTATGTATGGGTCTGGCTGCTGTTTTTCGTGGTGGCCCTGCAGGCGTCCATCAGCAACAATGTTGTCTACTTTGCCTACGCCGACTTTGCGTCCGCGCCGCAAATCGCCCAAGCCTACATCCTGAGCGCCGTCGTGTCGGGCGTGCTGCAGCTGCCGATCGCCAAGACGCTCAACCTCTGGGGCCGGGCCGAGGGGTTTCTGGTGTGCGTCGGGGTATACACACTGGGGCTGGTGCTCATGGCGGTCTGTAAGGGCCCGGCCAGCTACGCGGCCGGCTACACGCTGTACTGGGTGGGTTACACGGCGACCAACTTTGTGCTCACCGTGTTTGTGGCGGACACGGTGGGCCTGCAGAACCGGGCGTTTGCGTACGCGCTGACGGGGGCGCCGACCTTGTGCACGGCGTTTGTGGGCCCGCTGGCGGCCAACGCCTTTGTGACGTCGTCAGTCACAAACTGGCGGTGGGCGTATGGCAGTTTTGCGGTGGTGGTGCCGGTGACGTGCGCGCCGCTGGCGGTGGTCCTCAAAGTGTACCAGCGGCGGGCCGAGGCCAGGGGACTCCTCGTGCAAGCGGAGCCCACGGGTCGCACCGTGGGTCAGTCCATCGTGCACTACCTCGTGGCGTTTGACCTGGTGGGCGCGGTGCTACTCATGGCAGCCTTTGTGCTCGTGCTGCTGCCGTTCAGTCTGCAGTCCAACGGCGTCACCGCCCAGTACAGCTCGCCCACTTTCATCGGCATGCTTGTTGTCGGCATCTTCCTTTTCCCCGCGTTTGCCGCGTGGGAGCGGTTCGGCTTGCCGCGGCGGACGGGTGCGCCTTTCTTGCAGTGGGCGCTCTTGCGCAGCCGCACCGTGCTGGGCGCATGCGTCGTGGCGGCCGTCCTCTTCTTCAACTTTTACACGTGGGACCAGTATTTCTACTACTACATCCAGGTGGTGTACGACCTTGACGTCACGCGCACAGGCTACCTCGCCCAAATCAACGGCGTGGCCACGACGCTGTGGTCGGTCTTCTTTGGCGTGTGGATCCGGCGGACGCAGCGGTTCAAGTATGCCTGCCTGTTCTTTGGGGCACCGCTGGTCGTGCTAGGGGCCGGGCTGATGGTGCACTTCCGAGGGTCGGAGGCCCCTCTGGGTTATCTCATCATGTGCCAGATCTTCCTGGCCGTCGGCACCGGCACGCTGATCCTGGGCGATGAGATGGCCGTCATGGCGGCGGCCGACCGCGAGGGCGTGCCCATTGTGCTGGCCCTGCTGGGGCTATTTTCCAGTCTAGGGGGTGCGCTGGGCAACGCCGTGGCGGCGGCGGTGTACCAGAGTACGTTTCCAGCGGCTCTACAGAAAGCGTTGCCGGGTACGTCTGACGAGGACATTTTGGCGTTGTACCTCGGCGGCTCGACCGCCCAGCTCGCTTTTCCCGTGGGCAGCGCAACACGAACGGCCATCGACGCAGCCTGGGCGACCAGCCAAAAATACGAGTGCATCACGGCGACAGCGATTGCGGTGCTCTTCTTCCCAGCGATTGCCGCGTGGAAGAACTACAGTGTGGACCGCAAGCAAGTCAAAGGAACGGTCCTGTAAGAGGATGGCTGGTGAACCTGTACATAAGACGATGTATTTACTTTGGCTATCTTGAGCTACGTAACCTGTTGAAGGCTGACCGAGATCATCTGTACTTCTCTTCAAGATAAACCCCCACCTGTCTTCACACTTTGATAACACTCCCTACAGGCTCTCCCTCACCTTTTCCTTTGGTCTCCTCGTCCAAACCTTGCCCGGCCACCTCGTGCGCCTCCAAGACGTGCTGTGGAATGACCACGTCGTCCTCGCCGGTAAAGTACTGCGTCTCGGTGATATGGAAGAGGGCGAGGTACAGGAAGATCAAGACGCCGGCGGTGTAGAATGCAAACAATACGGCGGCCATGTTGAGGAAGGATACGCCGGCCGAGTCGATGCCAAAGACGACAGCCTCGCCGGCTGCCAAAAAGCTGCGGTAGACACCGGCGTAGTTGGCGGCCTTACGAGGGCTGTTGGTCATGCAAGAGAGGAAGTACAGGATGATGTACTGGAAGAGGATGGATGCGACCCAGGTCAGAGTGAAGAGGAAAAAGTCCGAGACAAACCCGGTGTCGGTCCAGTCGACGAGCGCGTCGGCGGGTGTCGGGATGGCGCGGTCGTAGTGGCGCACCTCGACCATCTGCCAGATCCAGGCGCCGATGAGGGGCGTACCGACGAGGGCCAACCCGACGAGAGCGCGGGTCCGACGCTTCCATGCGGCATGATCGAGCACCAGCTTGAGCCCGTAGGCGGCGGGCATTTGGAGAATAACGGCGACAAACGACAGCAGGGTGCGTGTCCGCAGGTTGTTGCGGAACGCATTGGCGGAGCCACCGTAGACCAAAAAGCATTCGGACGGCAGGAACGCCGGGATCATCAACAACAAATCCCAGTTCTTGATGGCGTCCCAGCTGGCGCGTAGTTCTTCACGAACAGTGCGGCCCTGCATTGCCGTCGAGGCCACGGGCGTGCCGTCCTCGCGGGTGACGCGCGCGGGCGGCTGTAGAAAGAAGGAGAGGGCCGCACCCACCCCCATAAACGCCAGCACGATAATGTACACGGCAATGGGCACGCCGTCGGCGGAGGCGCGGTTCTTGTTGATCATCAAGTCAATAAAACCGGCAATGGCGGCGCCGAGCGCCTGCAGGTTTTGCGAGATGGTAATGTACGATCCTCGCTCGTCCTCTTCCGAGTAGGACATGGCGATGGAGCCCATGACGACAAAGATCAGGCCGGCGGAGATGCCGATCAGCACACCCCCGACAATGGGAAACCACGCCTGGCCCGTCGCGTCAAAGTACCACAGGCCGGCAACATAAAATGCGTAGCCGAACACGCCCAGTGCGGCCGTCCACGATGGCCCCACGAGGTTGAGGATCGTCCCCGACACAAGCGATGCGGCAAACCAGGTGGCACACAGCGTGGCGTTGACGACCTCGACGGTGTGGGCCGAGTTGGCGCGCAAGCCACCGGCGCCGAGCGAGGTGAGGGACTGGTAGAGGCCGGCGGTGAGGCCGACAATGGCGCCCATGAGGACGTTTTGCCAGAACGGCGAGTGGAGGCGGAGGGGGGGCACAAAGGGGAGTTTCATCGTGGCGGTGGGTTCGGAGCAGGCAGATGATAGGATAGAGGCAGTTGATGAAAATTGAAATGGAAGAACGAGAGGCAGTATAAGTCGGATGAAAAGACAATGGAAAAGCTGAAGTAATAAAGGAGAAGATGGGAAAGATGTAGAAGGTGAAGGATGAAGAGAAGACAAGAGAGAATGATTGCAAGGACGATCACACCCTTTGTATACAAATCAACAGAGAGAATGGATGATAGAGGAGAAGAGCTGGTCTGCCCTCGGTGAGCATGTCCTGTAGTAGGCTGTATCCCGTCTTGGCAAACACGACAAGATCAACGTATCCGTATCAATATCGGTCAACCAAACTTGATACCAATATCGACAACACGCCAGATGGATCCACAGATCCCTGTCCGGCTCGCTTGACTCTCCACAAACGCGGGGAAAGAAAGGGCTATCGATCGCGGATGCAGGGGGTGAAGGCGGTACTCAGTCGTCGTTGGGAGGTCGTTGGCGTGTCGCCTGGGTCGCCTACACTCTTTTCCCGGAGCTTCGCATAAAGCCGTGTCGACGACAGCCGAGTATATAGACGGCGTTGAGAGTCTCTCAAGAGTTCAGTGTCTCATTTGCGATCGGTATCTTGGAGGTGTATATATCACTGCCTGATAGGCCCTGTATCAACACTATCAACAGTATCAACAGCAACTACTGGTATCAATACTGGAGATATACCAGAGATATACTGGAGATAATGCGTCCAACTACAGACGCAATGTTTGATAGGCGATATAACCCATGCTACCATTCCAACATTTCACGTACAAAGGACTATCTGAGGATCAGTTTCGTTTATTTTCTTTCCATGTCGTCTGAGGTTGTCTGCCATCGGTTGTGTGGTCGCTCCTGCTGATACTGCTTAGCGTGGGACGGAGGTGAGCGGGCGTCGTTGGCAGCGCGCGTGCTAAACGCCGTCTTAGACAAGCTCCGCCGTAACCGACACACACCTGCAGGGACCATCCCCAACTAGGCCAGCATCTCGTTTCCCTCTCTGATGTCTTGGCCATCGCCTTCTGTCTGGTTCGCCTGGATCAGAGCGGCAAAGATTTCTTCAAAGCCCACCCCCGCAAAGTCCCAGTCCAGCACTGAGTCGTCCATTGTGCTGCTTCCTGGGTCGACCATGGTTGACGTTGTCGAAACAGCCAGCACCTGGTCGGGCGACAGCGGCGGGAGTGCCCAGTTGGCGTCGAACGGGGCGGTGATGTTGATGTCGGCGTCGGTCACCGTTGTGGGGGGGGTCCATCATATTGTTGTCCACCACCGTAGCTTCTTCCGGAAACGGCGAGAACAGTGACATGTCTTTGAGTTTCTGTTTGAGGGCAGCGGTGCCTTCCGTTACGTCCTGTCCGGTACCACCCACAGCCCACTGCTGTAGTTTGTCAACGACGGCCAGCGAGATGGCCTCGAGAGTGGCCGCATGGTGTGCGACGGCCGGCCACCGCCGGGCCATTTTCCACAGGATGCCGGGAAATGTCTTGAGGTGGCGGGTCAGAATGGGGACGTCCGACACGGACACAATTTCTTCTGTTTCGGTGCTCGCTTCGCTCGCTGTCGGACGAATCGCAGCGAGTATGACCGCCAGCAAACATATGGCCGCCTCCACGACACAATGCGCGGCATGCCAAATGTAAAACAGCTTGCCCAGCCGTGCAATGACGTCAAACGCGCGCAGCACGGCCACGGCGGCGGCCAGACACTCGCTTTGGAGGGCAGGCGTCGGAGCGGGCCGCCTCGGCGACGGCCGGCTCAACCGCAGCCGCTGCATGTGAAACAGAATCTCGGCAAACTCGAGCGTCTCGGCGAGGGCGACGCTCTGGCGGGTGGCCTGGTGCCAGGCGGCGAGGCGAGCGCGGATGTCGACGTGCCAGCGTTCGAGGAGCGCATCGTCAGACGATTCTGACGTAGTCGACGTTGTGGATTGCGGGTAATACAGCCGCCCCAAGATCTCGCCCTCCATCTGCCTCAGTGCCCAGACGTGGGCCGTTGGCGAGGTCGCCCCGAGGGCGGGCATTTTCGTTGTCATGTCAGTGTTGGACATACTCCCCGGCCGGCCGCGCGTGCTGTTGGCGGCCAGGTCGAGCGACAGCGCATGCCAAAACAGGCGGCGGCGGATGTCCAACACCCGAGGGTCGATTTTGTCTCGCTCGCTGGCTGGCAGCTCGTGGTGCACGCCCAGCTGGACACACAGCCGCAGCGCCGCGGCCGTGCACCGGACACAGTCGACGTCCTTGGGGTTGAGGAAGCCGTAGTGGGCCAGTAGTTGGAGGGCCTGGACACGCTGCCATGGGTTGTGGACAGATGCTTGGTCCAACGCATACAGGTGGGAGATGGCCGTCGCCCAGAAGCCGGCGGTGGCCGTAGCCGCCCGACCCGCGTCGCGGTACATGAGCGTGGTGGTGCTGATGGCGAGGGTGATGTGGACGCAAAAGACGTCAAAGTCAGAGGCCCCCGTCGAGGTCTTGTCGTAGACGCGGTCAAACGCCTGCAGGAGGTCCTGTTCCTCCACAGCGGGATACTGCGGCCGGTAGATTTCGCAGTAGTGCTTGAGCATGATGACGGCAACGTGGCGGGGGATGGACGAGATGGGGACGGCCGAGGAGGACGAAGGCGGCGACGGAGTCGAAGCCGACGCAGTCGGTGTCGATGTCGTCGGTAGAGATGGGGTCATGCCCGCCAACGTCGTCGCCGACGCCGACGCCGACGCCGACGCCGACACCGTCGGACTCCCCCTCTCACCTCCTCCCTGCCTCGTCTCGTCCCAGGCGATAGACTTGTGCAGGTGCGGCGCCGGCGAGCCGACAAAGAAGACGCTGGACGTGAGGGGCAACATGGATGGGGTGGTCGTCGTGGAGGAGGTCGTGCCAGCCGGCGACACAGTGGCCGTGGCCATCTGTTGTGTCAGTCGGTCCACCACCGCCCTCGCGCCACCCACCGACCGGTCTCCTGTCGCATTTTCTTCTGCATCCTCCGCTCGCTTCTCCTTCAACTCCTGTTCCAGCCGCGCCACCTCGTCCTCGAGGTGCGAGATGATGCTGCGCGGCTTCTCGACGCCGTGGATCGAGTCAAAGCCGACGCAGACGGCCGAGGCGGCCACACAGGCACCGCAGGCCGGGTAGTGGAAGTCGCACTGACAAAAGCGAGCGAAACGAGCGTCAATAAAGTCGATGAAAGAGAAAGTCGTCGACGACAAAAAATGACGAGACGACGACAACAAACAGAATGGAGGGCCCTACCCTGATCTTCCTCTTCCGACAACGCGTGCAGGCCTTGCTCTGGCGGCGGCGACGAGGCCGGTCGGGTGTTGTGGACATGACGGTGGTGGGTGAGAAAGTAGTGAAAGTGTAAGTAACAATGAAAACAAAAGGGAAATGGGGAAAGGAAAGGAAAAGAAAAAGAAAAAGAAAAGAAAGCTGAGACAAGTCAGTTAGTTCAATGCAATGACGCACGGGTGGGTTACAGCGCTAACCTCCAGCGCCGACAGCAGTGGGTTTCCTGGTGTTAGTTCAGTGCATTTGTCAGACGAATTTCACACGGACACACAGCAAGCGACGACATGTCTCTCTTCTCGGCTTCATCTGCAAGTGTAAGTGCCAGTAAAAATGCCTGTAGAACAAATGGTATGTGTATATGTACAGTTGTGTCCAACTCTTTCTTTCTTCCCCCTCTCCCCACTGCCTCCCTTATCATAACCAGTCAAACAGCGAGCCGCCCAGCATCGCCACCACGAGCGTACCCACCACGATAGCATACAGTCGCCCACTCCTCTGGGCTGTCGCTGACGTCGACGACGATGTGGCCGCACTGGAGGCTGCACTGGATGCCGATGAAGTCGAGGACGACTGTGCCGGTTTTGCTGTAGAGGCGGCTGTGGCCGTCTTGGCGGTCGCCGTCGCGGCCACCGTTGATGTGGACGCCGACGCCGACGCGCCCGACGACACGTCCAGGCTGTTGGCCTGCGTGCAGACGCCGGTCAGCGTCGAGAGCGAAGCGGCCGAGGCCAGGGCGGCGGGGGTCGAGCCGCAGTTGGTGTACTGGGCCATCCAGACGACGTTGTCGGTTTGGTCAATCACAACTGGCAGCAGGCAGGCATATTAGTACACGTTCACGTTCACGGGTATCATTTTGGTTGTCATTCCGCAGGGGAGGGGGGGGGGGACCTACCATAAGCCGACCGTAAAAAGGTATCCCCCAACAGGACAAAATCGGTGCTCGCCTGCAGCCCCAGCATGCACGCACTGCCCGACTGCCGGATCAGCTCGCTGTACGGCACGCGCACCGTGGTGCCGCCAAAGGTAAAGTCGAGGCTGCCGCCCGTGGTGGCCGCCAGGCTGCAGTCGACCGAGTAAAAGCCGTCCGCGTTGGCGGTGCTCGCGCCAAAGTCGGCCGCGATGCTGTTGGCCAGGTCGGTGGGCAGGAGAGTCAACGTGGAGCCACTGTCCAGGAACACCTGCAGTTTGCTGTTGGGGTACGTCTTGGACGTCCCACTCCCCGACGTGAGGCCCAACGACGTCATGTTGACCCAGTACCGCGGCACGCCGTCCGGCGAGAACTTGGCCGGCGTGATGGGCAGCTTCTCCAGCTGGCCCGAGAACTTGCTCGTGTCCACGCCGCCAAACACAATCACGCCCTCCTGCTCCGACTTGCTGCCCAGCGCCAGCGAAAACGCCTTGACGCGGGTCACGTTTTGCAAGGCCAGCTCGTCCACAAAGTTGGGGTACCGTGTTGTCAACCCCAAGCCGTAGCCGATGCCCAGGATGCCCGAGAACTCGTCCGACGTTACCGTGGCCACGCCAAACTGGACCTGCGACAGCACCGACGAGGTGCCGGGCAGGCTAATGTCGTCCGTGACGTACGTAATGTTGGCCGACCCGATGCCGTACCGCAGCTGCTTGCCGACCTCGAGCGACGTAAAGGTCGTCGATGCCGCCGGGTCAAAGTGGCCCACCGCCTGGCAGAAGCTCGCATCGCCCGTCGACAGCCCGCCCGCCGCGCTGCATGTCGGGTTGATCCACAGCTCAAACGAGCCCGTGTCGAGCTGCACGTACTGCGCCTGCGGGGGGTTGCCAAAGTCGAGCTTGGCGTAGTAGGCCACGTCCGACCGGTTGGCCAGCGAGAGCTCGACGGCGCGTTTGGCAAAGTGTTGCGTGTTGGTGGAGTGGACAATCTGGAAGTGGATGCAGCCGTCTTGCATGTCGGTCGTCGACGACGTCGAGGCAGCGACCGCCGCCGAGACGACCGCCGACACACTGGATACACTGGACACACTGGACACACTGAGAGTGTCCACGACCGCCGCCAGGGCCGACACCGCCGCAGCCAGCAGCACGGCACACGATCGCAAGGCCATGGCCGTCGTTGTCCACGGAGGTCCAGATGTAAATGGACGGGAGAAAAGTGTCACGCTATCTCGACTGCATGGGCGGTGGATGCTGCAAGATAAACGATTGAAAACTGAAGAAAGGATGCCGCTGTGTCAAACGCGCTCGCTGAAATCGAAATGGAAATAGACGAAACGATAAAGTAGAACCAAAGACCGCTTAAGAAATCGAAGGAACGAATGGAAGAGCAGCTAGCTGCTGGCGAGAACACGAGACGAAAGGAGAAGAAACGGAAAGACGACGACGGAAAAGACTCGATGCCAGATCGCTCGACGGTGGTTTCGATAAAGAGGTCCTGCTGGTTGTCGTCGGATGATTCGGTCGTGATCGAGAGACGAGAAGGCGGAAGAATTACAAGAGACTCAAAAGAACCCGAACAAAACAAAAAAGTAATACAAGAAGAATCAATGAAGCGAAGAAGAATCGAAGAGCACACAAAAGACGACCAGCGGGAGAACGAAGAGAAGTAATTACCCCGTCGAGGGAGTACGAGAGAAAAAGAAGGAGATGAGGGGGTGGAGGGTTGAAGAAGAGAAGGAAAGGAAAGGGTGTAAACAAAAAGAAATGAAAAGAGACGAAGAGACAAAAAGACAAAAAGAGAGAAGACGATGCAAAAACAAAGACACGGAGAGGAGCACGAGAAAGAGAGAAGAGGAATGAAAGACAAAACCAATGCCCCCAGGGTCTCCCATTGCGAGACACGAACCCAAGACGCAAGAACGAAAGCGACCAGGGGGGCCAAGGGCCTGGGCCAAGAGGGCCAAGACGAGAATGGACGCCCGCCCGCAAAGAACAACCCGAAACGCCATGCGAATTGGCACAGAGAGAGGACAAGGTCGCAGAAAGCGGCGGCGCGCCCGCAAAATGGACGACCCGCACCTGGCCAAGCAGGCCTTGGCCATGTGGGGACCGCCCAGGCGTGTGCAGGCGTTTGCAGGCGTTTGGAGGCGTTTGCGGCTGTCTTCCGTTCGCGTTCAGGGGATATTACAGGCCTGGCCTCCCAATAGTGTGCGCTTCGAAAAAGGGGCGCAGGCCTGCGAGAAGAGCGTCCAAGAGTCCAAGAGGTCTCCAAGAGTCCCTACCCTCCAATCAACCAGTGTCCACTTCAGAGGGCACTGTTCAGGAGAGCGTTTGCGACGGTGTGCGACGGAGTGTTTGACCAACGGCACTCCGCTCCGGTCTCTGGTCTCTGGTCTCTGATCTCTATTGTTTTGATGTTCTTGCAAAGTTATTTTTAAGTCTCTTTGTTTCCTTCACGATGTCACAAAACGGAGAAAGGGAAACACAGAAAGGCCAAGAACGCCGAGCATCGATGAGACTGCTCTTGGCGACATCACGATGAGAAGGAAGGAGAAAGGAAGACGGAAGAGGAGGGAAGAAGAGGAAAGGATACGGAAGGACATTACCGAGCATCACGACTGTTCGTCTGAATGTCAGCCGCCTCTCTTTTTTTCTTTCTTTCTTCCCATCTCATCCTCCCACCGTATCCTGCCAGACGGCCCCTTCATTTGTGCCATCTGCTTTTAAGGTTTGATGTTTTCATAACGGTGCATGAACAATACGAGGAAGGAGCACTACATGATATGGCGGCAGAGGGCTTGCATTCAAGCGGCTACAGCCGCAGTCTTCCGCAGTCTTTGCAACCGCAGCCTTTTTGTCGTGCATCGTGAGGCTAAATGGATTTCAAGACAATATTCAAGATCGTTGGATCCTTCTTACAATCCTTTGGACAAAGGAAAGATCACCGCAGAGAGCAATAGAGACAGATGGAGAAAGATCGAGGGAGATGCAGGACGTGTTGAACGTGGGTGAACGTGGGTGAACGTGGGTGAACGTGGGTTGCCCCACAACCCCTTGGCTGAAACCGCCTCCCAAAGGCTCTGGACAGGGGACGACCCGAAAGCGAGGGGCGCTATCAAATTACCTTCCTCACGTTTGCGCCGAGACCCTGCGACAGTTCAAACAGCGGGTCTTGGCGAAGATCAAACATGGTGTCTGCCTCTCTTCCTACTACGACGTATGTTCTCTCCCCGCCGGCCACAGCCGCGTTTAACATTGATTAAAATCGCGCTCCCGCTTCTAGACTCCAGTACAAGACTCGCCAAAAAAAGACCCATGAACGGCCCAAGACTCTTCCCAAGAAAGACAAGAACATTGGCGTCTCAACTGCAGGCGTTCGGGTCGCACTTGGCCCGCTGTCAGTCTGTGTCAGCACGGAACCTGCGCTTTCCTGTTGTATTCTGTTGTATTAATATCGACGGCCGCCCTCGCCGGCGTCAAAACAGCTTGGTACTGTCTTGGAAACCTCCTGGCGTTCTTGGACTCTTGGATCTTGGACGACTCTTGGTTTTGTTTTGTCTCTCTTGGTCTTCTTGGCCTGAGGCTCTTGGCCTGGCCTATGGTTGTCAGTTGTCGTTGACTCTCTCGCCAAGGTAAACAGGAGCGCTGACGCTCCGTGCCATTGTTATTTTTGTCCAACACGAACTGCATCCTTTCAAGTGGACGAGGTGTTTGACTTGGATACGGCCTTATGAGAGGCCCGTATGAGAAGAGTCACCAAAAAAAAAATGCTTCCGTCTTGACCTCTGCCCAGTAACGGAGGCATGTTGTGTTTGCCAATCTGGCCGCCATCGTAGACCGGCTGTGAAACGGTCAACAGCTGGTCCAGATACTAGATGCATTGGCGGTGTCACGGAAAAGCATCGTGTTGCTTACCGGTGTGGCATGCATAGTGCTAATCGTATGTGAAATGTATATTTGTGTATCAATCTCATACTGATTGTGGCGTTTACACTTTTGTTTGTACTAAAAACAAAACACCGTTGAACTTGCGCCTTAATTTACAATATACATTATTATTCTTTGTATTTTTTTTTTAAAAAAAAAAGAGAACGAAAAAAAAAAATGAAAACTGAGTAAGGAATAATTCATCCTCTACCACACGAAATAATGCTTTGCATTCTGTTTACTGCACGTCAAGCGTTCGCATGAATGGCGTTCGCTCAATGTCCATCGCCTGACGATTCCGGATCCTCGACACAAACTGTTCTCCAGTTCATGCTCTGTCTATGGACGTTCTATGGACGTAGTGGATGGAGTACAAAGTAATCATCATACAGAACCTTGGTTCTTGTCATGTTTTCTGTTTTGGAGCCTGGCAGGTCGTCTCTCAGAATCTGCAAACGCTTTTCACAATGTGCATCATTGTCTGTGCGATGGGCAGTTGTCCGTACATTGTACGGAGTACTTCAAGGAGAATAACAAGCGCGACAGCGCCCGCAATTAAGCTCATACGATACCATCGGAAAATAGAGGGACGGTACCAAATTGTGTCGCAGGCGTTGGCCTACAGCGATCCAAGAAGGCTGAACTGGCTGAACTGCATGAACTACTCGTCCCAGAGACAGAAGACGGGTAGGGCGAAGGCGAAGGCTGTCGGCTACCCAAGCGGCCGTGAAACTCGGTAGGAGAACGATGCGGCAGAGTTATCGTGTCAATCGGAACTTCTGTCGAACGATGCGATTACGATGAAATAGAACGGAATTGATATGATAATAGTAAGAGTGATAAGGAAGAGAAGTCGATGATGTGAATAGGAACAAGTCGAGACTTGTCGAGAGGAATGCGCAGAGAGCAGTAGTTGTTTGTTGGTTAGCGTACGTGGGACAAAATACACCAAGTGGATCCTCTCCTCTCCTTAAGTACCCCAATAAGGTCCGCAGCTCGTATCAATTACCAACTAACCGCCCGTATAGCTCAGTGGTAGAGCGTATCACTTGTATTGCCGTCTTAGCGCGGCAGTCATTGTGCGAGATGCTAAGGTCCATGGTTCAATCCCATGTGCGGGCAATTTTTTTGGGGTTTGACTGCTTTTTTTATTTACTTCTTTTTGCTCATCATTTTACGATCGTGGTAGTTGTTGTATTTAGTTGTCTTTTCTTTTTTATTTTGTCTCTCTTCGTTTCCTCCTTTGATACTTCTCTTCCTCACTTAACTGCATCTTTTTTCTTCTTGGGGGTCAGTGACATTGTTTTTTAATTGCGATAGTTTTTTTTTATTATTTTATTATGGCCTTTCTCCCTATTTCTCACTTATGTATGTCTTCTATGCAAGATTGTTATTTTTTTACGTATTTTTTTTTTTTTGGAATGCTTTCTTGGACTTCAATATTTTGTAAAATAGCAAAACTGACAAGAAAAAGAGAAGGAAAAAAAAGAACAAACCGAAGCGTCTTCGCCTCCTCTTTCATTCTTCTCTCCTTTCCAACTGTGACTAGACCGTTCAATGAGTTGTTGTCCTCCTTCGTACTACGGCGCCTTCGTACCTATCCAATACTTCTCTTCATCGCCTGGCATGTTCATCTTAATTTTTTTCTCCCTCTTCGCATTCCGCTTCGCCTTCTTGCGGTTATTTTGCGTCACCTGGGCCGGCGCCAGACACTTCTGGGTACAGCCGCATGTTCTCGTTCTCGCAGCCGACGACGTTCCGCGTATAATCGCCGAGGATGGCGGCCTCCGCCAAGAAGTCGGCTAGGGCGTGCAGAGGGGACGCGCGCGGCATCATCTCGACATGGGTCGGCGGATCGTGGAAGCTGCGGGGCATAAAAGCCATGCTGTCGACCTGCGCTTGCCTGTCCCGTGCGAGCTTGTTGAGACCTTCTAGGATGTCGTGGGCTACAGCTGTGCCATCAGCGGCATCTTCCATGGTCACCGCCAAAAAACGCGCCCAGACCGCCCACAATGTCAAAGAGGGGTGGTCCGCTGTTGTCGCTGTTGTCGCTGTTGTCGTCGTTGGCCACCAACTGCGCCGTGAATGTGTTCGTCCAGAGGGGCGCGGGCCGTGACGGGTTCACGCGCAGAAACGCGTAGCGCACCATGGGCACCACATGCTCGGCGACGGCGCCTGTGCGTGCCTGGCCGCGGTTGTGGTGGACCGACACGACGATGTGCCAGCTGCCGGGCGCCAGGTCGCACACGTGCGGCCAGCAGCGGCTGCACGTGGCGTCAATGGCCCGTTCGCTGTTGAGGGTGCGCTCGGTCCGCTTTGCCAGCGGCTCGGTGTCGGCGTCGGTGCTGGTGCAACTGCCGCTGCCGGTACTGCTGGTGCTGCCGTTTCCATGGCTGGACTGAAGTGCTGGACTGAAGTTTGAGAGGGTTAGACGAAAGAGCAGCGTTTGGTAGCAAAAGAGCAGGTAACACGGTTGTTTCGAACGAAGTAGTGGGGTTGAAGAAGAAAAGAAGGGAGAGATCTTTCGAGAAAGAGGGGGGAAGGTGGCCTTTAATATGCGATTCAGCGTGCGATTATTGAGCATCACAGTGTGTGAAGCAAACTGACCAGATGACGATATTTGTATGTCGTGACGGAAACTTGTTTCAAAACATGGTGTTGAAAAGTGGTGGTGCTGACTAGTCAGGGGAAAGTAAACAAACCCGAGTGGTAAACCAACGATGTTGGTGCAAGTGGGCGCACCTGACGCGCTTTGCAGACATTAGAGGCGCCAAGACGCGGCAATACACGGCAGGATGCGGCAGCATATGGCAATGCACAGTAAGAACCATGAGAGGCTTCTCGAAAATGAATTAACGAAGGGTATCGTTTATCGTACAAAATCTGGTATCAAAAGCAGACGCTGCATACAGGACGGAGTATCAAGGGAAGAAAGAAAGCACGATAGAAGATAAATAAAGCATGAACAAAAAGTAAGAGACAGGGAAAAGCAAGAAAAAGACAAAAAAAGGAAACATAACAAATTATCCAGACACTTTCCGAAGTACTTCACCTGCGCATTCGCTACACCTCCGTGTAGGCCGGCAGCTCCTCCATCCGCTCAAACTCCTGCAGCGAAATGTCGTAGCCCAGGTGCCGCTTGAGCAGCTCGTGCGTCACAAAGCGCTCTGGGCAGTTGCCCTGAGCGTCCACAAACGACACATGGTGGTTGACGTCGCTGATGCGCTGCAGCTCGTTGGCGTGGCGGTGGTGGTGCGGGCAGTTGTCGACGCCAATGAGGAAAATGGTCACGTGCGCCCACGACAGGCCCAGCAGGTCGAGTTCGAACTCGTCCATGTCGGTTGCTTCGCCGTCGAGGAAGAGCAACAGTCGCAAAATCGGGGTCTCGGGGCCGGCCTGCCACCCGTACACGGGATGGTGAATGGCCGACTCGTGGTGCTTCTGGAAATGCAGCTCCTTGACTTTCTGCCAGCCCGTCATGACGCGCGTGCCGCCGCCGACGCGCACGCCGCGCCACATGTCGTCAAAGTTGCGGTGATGGATGGCGCCAATGTAGGTGGCGCGGTTGGCAAACGTCACCAGGTCGTACCCCAGGGTCTGGTGGTCGTGGTGCGCGAGCGCGTCCGTGAAGCGGCGGATGATCGACTTGGCCACGTCCTTGTTCTTGGGCTGCGTCGAGCGCGCGTACCCGGTAATGAGGTAGCGGTCGTACAGCGGGCGCACGGGGTCAAAGTCCATGGACCCGGAGACGTCGAGCAGAATCATGGAGTCGTCGTTGGGCGTCTCCGGGCGGTCGTAGGCGCGGAACGGCGAGGGCATGACCTGCTTGGAGTAGCCCGCGTCCGTGGTGGTGTGGAGGCGCATGCAGGTGTCGTCGGGCGAAAAGTACATGGGCGGCGGCTCGACGGCGTTGGCCATGCGGCGCTGGGCCATGTCCATCTCGGAGATAAAGTCGGGCTTCATGCGCATGCCGACGCTGCCCTCGCGGTGGTTGAGCACCCAGTACAGGCGCTCCTCGGCCAGATCCTCGTAGCCGCGCCACGCGGGCGTGATGCCGCGCCAGCCCTCGCGGGCCTCGACGCTGAATTTGAGGGGGTTGGACGCCTGCGTGGCCCACGCCACGGGGATGGGCTCAAAGTAGCCCGCCCGCAACAAATGCAGGTACTGGATGGGCTTGCGCGCGCGCAAGGCAGAAATGTGGCTGGCCATGCCGACCTTTTGCTGGTAGTCGGCAACCAGTTGGCGGTGCGCGCTGTCGGGCCAGCGGCCGGCCTCTTCCGACAGGATGGACGCGCGCAGCGACGACGAGAGCTCGGCGGCCTTTTCCTCTGTGGACTTGATGCCCAGGCTCTTTTTGAAGCCGGCAAACTTGCTCTTCTTGACGGGGGCGGCGTCGGGTCCTGCCTTTGACAGTCGCCTCTCGCTCTTCGAGCCGCCCTTGGAGTCGCCGTTGCTGTCTCCCTTGGCATCGCCCTTGGAGTCGATCGTCAGTTGCGCCAAATCGGGGATGACCTCCCAAATGCTCTGCGCCGGCTCCTTGCTGTCCACCCGCGCCTGCGCGTCCCGGTTCAGCTGGTTCGACAGCCCGATTGTGCTTTGCGTCCAGGCCATGTGCGCGTACGCCGACGGCCGCGGCATGCCCCACATGTACGAGTTGGTGAAGGCGCGCGTGTAGCCGTAGCCAAAGGGCGAGCCGCAGCGCAGGTAGTACGGGTTGCTGCTGAAGAGGGTGGGCGTGATGGACACGCTGGAGTAAAAGCGCTCGCCGGGGTACATGACGGCGTCGGACCACATGCGCTGCACGCCCAGGCGGTTCATCTTGCGGCGCATGAACTGGTGGATGGAGCAGCTGCAGTAGTAGTCGGACTCGTGCTCGGGCTCAATCTCGGGGTTGTAGATGCGGTACTCGTACTGCAGGTTCTGCAGGGCGTTTTGCATTTCCTGCTCGTCGCGCGCGCGGATGTTGCTGGCCTTGATGATGGCGTTGGTGTGGTGGTTGGCGAAGCCAAAGACGTTGTTGTTCGAGGCAACGGGGACCGAAGCACCGGGCGGCGCATAGTAGGACGGCGGCGGTGCGTTGTCCGGGTTGGGGCCGCTCGGCGGAGCGCCGCTGTTCTGACCATTGGGGCCGCCGGGGCCGTTGGGACCCTTGGCATCGGGGCCATGGTCGGCAGCAGCGGCATGGTCGGGTGGCGGCCCCTCGGGTGGCGTATACGTCGGTGGGCCACCCTTGTCGTCAGTCGGATGCGCGCCATTCGTGCGCGGCGGCGGCTGCTGCGACTGGGTCTGGGTGGCCACCGCGCCGCGATGCTTCACAAAGTCGGTGACAAACGTGATGGCTTCAGGCGAGTCGCCCAGCAGGCCTTGTAGATGCGCCGCGGCCTCGTCGTCATCGGGCAGCTTGGCCGTGTAGTCGATGATCTGAGTGAGCTCGGTGTCGTCGAGCGGCAGCAGCTTGCGCAGCTGCGGCAGCGACTGTGCCATGGTGTATGTGGTGTGTGTGGTGGATGTGGTGGTTGATGATGTGATGTTGAGAGGGGTGAAAGCGCCGTCAAAAGCCAAGTGAGCCAAGCTGTGATGAGGTGTGGGCGGTCGCAGCTAAATGACTTGGCAGGGACAGATGGAGGACAGACGGGGACAGATGGGGAGAGACGCGGCCTGGGAGGGCAGGCGAGCGCGGGGTAAGAACGACTGGCGCACCGTTTCCTTATATGGAGTGTCGCGGAGTGGTGTGAAGAGTGTCGCAGAGGAAGGGGCGAAAGAAGAAACGGCAAAAAGAAGGAAAGAACAGGAGAATCAGAGAACGAAGGAACAATGAGGAAGGTGCGATTGATACGAACAACACGATAATACCGGGGCAATGCAGCAAGGCCTTTGCAGAGCCACAGCCAAGACACCAAGACTGGGCGGCCCGTCAATTAAGAAATGAAGAAACGAAGAAATGAAGAATCAACGTCAATCCCAAGAACGTAAGCGCTACGGAGAGGAACCATTACGTCGTTGCCCACCATTTGGGACGGAGACAAGGGAGACAAGCTTCGCAAACACGCTCACAAGCTCACCAGCTCTCGAGATGGCGCCGGATCTGTCTGTGCCGGGGGGCGGAAGAAGGAGCGATGCATGGAAGGCGAATGCAGGCAAGTGCAGCGAAATGCGGGCAGGTGCAGGGAAGTGCGCGACAGAATGGGGAAGGTGCGAGTCGGCGGGTCGGCCGTTGTCGGGACCGCTGCAAGGACCACCCAATGCCCCTAAGAAGCCCACTAAAATGCCCGCCAACGTCCGCCAACAGCCACCAAAACCACCAACAAACCAATCCAAGCCACCTTGCTCCGCCACGGGCGCAGCGCCCAAATGTCCCCGAGAGTCCCCTACTGTCCCCGCGACCCCCAAAAGGGACATTAATCAGGGCGCGCCAAATGGCCCAAACGGGCCGCGTGATTCCAAGTCCACAGTTCCGCGCAGGCGCAGGCAGCAGCAAAACCCAACATCCAGACAACAGAACGGCAGAGACGGCACATAAGAGAGACGAAAGTCGAAAAAAAGGAGAGAACCGGAGTAACAGACTCACCGACGAGCGGTTGCGAAGCGATGGACAAGCCACAAGCGGCGCGATTCATTGCAATGCCGATATCTGTCCATCATCGACGGAGCATTCCGTCAAAGTAAAACGAGGCATTTCTAGAACAATTCTAGAACGAGGTCCAATGGCACATCCCATGTCCAAAGGATGAAGAACGACCAATACGCGCTAACTCTAGCCTCTCGCATCCAACGCGACGGCCGATCCTCCTGCCAGCTCTCGACTCATGACCTCGACAATTCCCTCGCCCTCCATCCTCTGTCCTACCTACGGTCCCTTGCCACCTCTGCCATCCCCGGTGTGGCCATCGGCAAGGCCTCGTACCGGTAGCTCCTCCGCGTCGGCAGAACCCGGCTGGCCATGGCAACGACAGCAGCGACCGCGCGGCGTGTCTGAGTGAGGACGACTGCGCGGTGGCGGATGAGCACCACGTACGCCAGAACACTCCCACCGACGACGCCCAGCGCGATGTAGGCGGCAATGCGGTACAGGTGTCCGCGCAGGGTTTCCTTTGGCGGCGGCGCCGGCATAGCGGCCACGACAGTCGTCTCGGAGGTGGACGCGGTGTCTGAGTAGGCCAGGACCTGGCCGTTTCGGTCGAGCGCGGCGACGCGCACCGTCTGGGCGGTGGATGGGACCTCGAGGCGGCTTTCAAAGCCGTCCTTGACGACGGCCGGCCCGTGGTTCGCGAAAGCAGACTTCTCTCCCGTTGTCGTCGTCGTCGTCTGCAGTTGCCAGCTCTGCACTTCGGTCGCGCCGTTCCAGCTGACATACACGGCGCGCTCGGCGGGCCGCATTGCCACAGCCGGTACGGTCGTCGGACGACCCACCCAGTGGTGCTTGGCGGTGCGGTAGTTCTTGCACCACCCCAGAGCGGCGAAGCCCAGGGGACAGAGGTGGACGTCGCAGAGCGGGGTGCCGTCGGCGCCGGCAAACTCGGTGTATGCGGGGATGTGGCCCCAGCCGACGAGGACGGTGTCGGTGGCGGGCAGGAGCTGGACGGAGCCCTGGGACTGGGAGAGCAGGCGCTGTGGCGCGACGTAGGCCTGGACGAGTTCAGCCGTCGGTTTCGTCTCATTCCCGTCGATGCCGTCTAGACGGATGCGCATGCCTCGGCTGTATTTGGCCGTCTCCAGCTTGTCGTACGCGCCATTGTCAAAGACGCTGAGCTCCTGCGCGTCCTCGTGCCACACGGCGTGGTGCTGCCAGTGCATGTTGGTGGCCTGTCCGTCGGAGAGATCCTCAAAAGAATTGTGCCGCCCGCCGAGCTGCCACAGCACGTCGCCCGTAGTGCCGCTGACACAGATGACGGCACACATATAACGCGACGACAGGATGTAGTCGCCGGCCGGTGTCTTGGCGACGCTGTTGATGTGAAAGAAGTCAAAGGCGCGGGCGGCGTGCCGGCCCACCCCTCTTCGGAGGGGAGCAAACGTGTCGTGCACGGCAAAGTGGTCGGACGCACGCCACTGGAAGACGAGCCGGCCGGTGGCGATGTCGACCTCTTGGAACAGGCTGTCAAAGATCCAGCCGGCCGGGATACCGTAGCCGTGGGTGAGGTCATAAGGCCTGGTCTGGTAAATGGTCATCAAGGCCGTGCCTTCGTCGGTGATCAAAAAATCGTGCAAATCCCCGAGCAGCTGCGTCCCGTCGGCCGTCGCCGCCGGCCGCACCGTGTGCGCCACGTCGTACGACGCGTTGAGCATGTAGTACTGCCCCTCGCCAAAGGTGCCGTTGTCGGTGCCGTGCCAAAAGGTCAGGTAGTCGGCGCCGCGGTAGCGCTGCACCTTGACGTCCATGGCCTCGCCCCAGCGGGTGTCCATCCAGACGAGGTGGCCGCGGGTGTCGTAGACAATTGGGCCGGGTGTCGCGACGGCCAATCCGCGGGGGGCTACAAAGAGAAGGTCCTCTCCGTCAGTGCTGTCGCTTTCACCCCCCCGACTCTTGGAACACCGCTCATCGTGCTGCAACAGGTACGGCCGGGGGGGCGATGCGCCAAAGGACTCGTAGTGCTGCTCCGGATGCAGGCCATACCAGCCCCAATCGTACCAAAGGGCCTCGCCGGGGGTGCCCAGGATAGGACCGGACGATGATGAAGATGGTGACGAAGACGCAGACGACGGCGATGCAGTCGACCGCGGCACCTGGCCGAGGGTCTGTAGAAAGAGGACCAGCCACCGTGACTTCATATTGGCGATGTGAAACAAAACACGAGAGGTAGGATGAGACGAGAAACGTCGGTCGATTCTCGAATTCACTCACATTGTGGCCACTGCTTTGATGGGTCTTGGTGTTGCATCTCTACGCTACACCGTACCCAGGTGGTGGCCCTCCTTGGTTCGGCAGCTTCCTCCCGTCTACGCCACCACTCTGCAACCTTCCATATCCCCTCCGACCATGGAGTCGGAACTCGGCAAACGCACGTTACGGTTGTGTTGCTTGTCCTGTCGATGGCAATTTTGAAAGGGGATTTGAGACGGAGAACAACGCCGGAGTGGACGCCGGTGGCTGACGCGTACTTGAGCAAGAAAAAAAACTGGGACGAGTTTTGACGTGCAGTACGGAGGTACGGAGTAGTTGTGTTCGAGTCGTCAAGTCGTCCGTCGTGGGCGTTGCGTGGGTCCTGCCTCGTGGGTAGCGTGTACTTGTGTAGCGCGGCCCGTCGTCGTGGTACGTACACCCGTCTCCACAATGAAGGAGGGGGAAGGGGGGAGGAGGCGTTGAAATCAACTACGACGCACTCCCCATGCTGATCTCGAAACGGGGAGCATCTTGTGTTTGACGATGTAGAATGAGAAAATAAAACGAAGAGAAAAGAAAACGACCTAAAAATATGTCTCTATTATTTTCTGCCAAGAGGCTTTTCGATGTCCATTTTACGGAGTATGCTCTTCGTCTGAAGTCAACTGCAGCGAGATCTCATCTGCGGATCAGCATCGCCTCCTGCCGTCTTCCTCCCGTCTCACTCTCTGCCCACGTGCCGTCTTTCCCGTCTTCTGGGGCACTACCAGGACTGGATGCCCAACATCCTTTCCATTTTAGGCAGGTCTCCCGCCGATGCCCATGGGATAGTACTCCTCGCGACGGTAAAAGGGCAGCGTTTCCTTCTCCACGAGATCGCCGGAGTCGATGACTTGAAAGCCGCTCTTGGGAAAGTTGCGTGGTCTGCAGCCCTTTCCGGGTGTGCGGGCACCTTGTGGCGATGAAGCCGATGCTACAAAATGTCCCGGTAGGCTGCCTGTTTCTCGTCAAATGCTGTGGGCTCCTTCTTCTTCTGCTTTTTCTTCCGCCTGTGGCCGGAGTGCTGTCTTTACTTGGCTCCCTCGTTCCGAGAAAGTACGTTAGGATACACGGTTCGGTTGTAATACATGCGGCGGCCATCGTCTTTGAGCGTGTCGTACGCTTTATCTAGCTGGTAGAAAAAGAACGGCTGTCCGTAATTGAGCGTGCTGGGTGTTTAGAAAGGAGATGGAAATGATGCCATACTCGTGCCAGCTTTCATTTGCGATATGGGCCATCGGGAAAGTAGTCCAAGCGCAGCAATGTTACTGTGGTTGCTTGTTAAAAGTGTTGCGGAATACGCGAGCTTTCTTTACGTGAGTGTCCATCACTGGCAAGGAACACATTCTCTCGGCCCAACGTGTAGTTATGTTTGTTGGCCATCTTGAGATGCGAGCCTTCGGATGTGCGTAATCATAGGAGTGCCTCCTGAACCTCCCGTAGCATGGGACCCCGCGGCTCTGATCTTTTTGCTTTGTATAACTTGACATTTCTTTGGGGGGTCCTCCCGTGCCTCCCATGGCCTTCTTTAGCCCCGTCTTCTCTGGTCTCCATTCTTGGGCAGTTACTCCTCCGGCGGTTCCTCGACCGACTCCGTTCTCTCCCAATCCATCTCCCTCTCTTTACTCCCTGTTTCTTTCTGCGTTTTGTCCTCCTCTTCTTTTCGTCTCTCTTCCTCATTTTTCTCCTCTTGTTTGTTTTCCTGCCCTTTTTCGTCTTCCTGTTTTTTCTCTCCCTCTTCATCTGTCGTCTTTGCCAATTCCCGTTGCCGTGCCTCGTATCCCCTCAAAAACGCCTCGTGCTTTTGGTAGTATGCATCGTATTCTTTGAGTGTGGCGGCTTCCTTGCGTCGGCACTCCTGCAGCACTCGTAGGTTGTCCGACCGCAGCTCGCTGGCTTCGTTCAAGGCGCCAGAACGGTTTTTGGCGACGGCGATAAGCGTACAAAAGCTCGAGGCGCTGGGACGTTGGCGCAGGTATTCGTGGGCTCGGTTACCTGCAGGGTGCTCTCCGACTTTTGAGTCTACTTTTCCCAGGGCTCGCCACGCTTCGTCCACTTCGCGGCCAGCAGAGTTCAGGCGGTCGTCAAACTCGTGGAGTTTTTTGAGGACGCCCTTGTAGCGAGTGCCTCCTTCTTTGGCCGCGCTTGGCGATGGCGGCGTCTTCTAGACACGCGTGCCATACCCGGGTCGGGCCACCACGGTGCGGTAGGTGGTGTCGTCGTACCTTTGGCGCGCTTTGTCATCCATGAGTGTCTCGTAGGCCTTGTTGAGCTGTCCGTGTGAAGGGAGCGTGTTAGTGGATCGACTGAGAGACGAATAGCGAATCAACGAGATGCACTTACCAGCTGAAACTGCAGTTTGGCGTTGGGATTGTCTTCATTCTTGTCAGGATGTCTCGAGAGCGCGAGTGTCTTGTAGGCCGCTTTGATGATGGGCGTCGTCGCCCACCGGCTGACCTCGAGGATGCCGTAGTAGTCATCGTCGGCCGGATCGGGAGCTGACATCATGGTTGCGGTTGGTTCAACGGTTGCGCAGACCGTGCGAGGTTGCGTAATGCCTGAGAAGAAGACAGTCAAAAGATTCAGTTGCAATCGAACATTTCAGGGGTAGGCCCACCAATGCGTTTGTATGTCAACAATGCCCACGATGAGGAAGGAGCGCATCACCATCACACACGTGACACCAAAAAACGTGGTGTAAGTCGTTATTGCGCACATGTAACAGAGACGGCCCGTGTTTTCAATGTTTACTAATAATTTTTGCTCGTTATATTTCATAAAGGGTGTAGAGTGTTACTGGGGCATAACTCGGTGGTGGCTGCTTGTCGTAGCTTTTTTTTTTTTTAAATAAATTGCTTTGAGATACGAACAGGCTTCTAGTTCTCGCAGTGTTCTATTTTCTGCCCCCTTTTAAATGTAAATAACAGTTAAAAAAACGCTGCACAAAGAAAATACGACGGTATCAATGCGGCAACGACATATTTTACAGCCATTCCTAGCCAATGCGGTGAAAGTCGAGAAGCTTAGATAGATTCATCCGTAGTGGACTGTGTCTCGGATGACTGTACTGTCTCTTCAACGTCGTACGTTGTACTGGATTGTGGGATGCAGAAATACTACCCTCAAATTGAAAGAAACAACAGACGGTTGTTCATTCATGGAGCATGTCGTATTACGTGCGGGGACGCCACAATCTACAACAACAAACGGCTACCAATTGAGATAGCTGCCAAAACATCAAAGTCGACGCATTTGTGGCTGTGCTTTCAGGCTGCAGTATGTTGCCTGACAGGAACGACCAGCGAGAAAAGGTACGCGGGCTGATTACCGAAAGTGGACATCTGACTGCGACGCAGTTTTGATTGTCGACTCGGGTAATTTGAGTTGGGCGTCTGTTGGTCGTCAAAATAACCATAAACTTTTGCTGCGGCCCATACGGCTAAAGTGAGTGTATATACAAAAGGAAACTAGATTATGCCGCCCTTGCAGGATAACGGCCGGCAGTATCTGCAGGGGCCATACCCGTCCGTATAGAAGAAGCCCGCTTCCTCGAGGTTGTGCATGCTGTCGATGTCGGATAACACATCAAATTTTCGTCTTACATGAACCTCGCCAAGATGAGTGACACAATTGGGACATCGTCGTTAACCCCGTCGACTTCGTCGACAATATCAACAGCACTAACATCGTCAGACACATGGACGACATCTTCAATGTCAACGACATCCTTGTTGACGCCGGTTGACACCTTGGCAACCAACTCGACTCTGCGGCCAATGAAAACCGCATTTCTTCAGCCACCCGGCTGCACCGGCCAGTTTTCCACCACATCGTACCTGTACTACAACTCCACAAAGTACGACTACACGCACGTCACGCTCGCAGTGTCGGACACGCTCAACCCGCAGTTTACGACGTGTCAGCCACCTGGTTGGGCCACGGTAATTCCTCACAACCGGCTCATCTTTAGTCCAGGAGTCTGCCCGCAAGAATGGACGGCCTACTACTTGGAGGCAACGACGACGAAATATGAAACGACAGTGTCGAGCGCCTATTGCTGCTCGAGCGGGTTCACGCTCTCCTTTGACTATCCCTACCAGACCACGAGTGCAAGCGTCCTCTATCGTATCAACAGTGATGGCTCGCCATACACCGTCTACCCAGGGCCCATAAGCGACTACCCAGGGCCGGGTTGCTATCACCAGGTCCCTGAGACACCAGGAGCAGTGACGTCGACGGCAACGCCCACACCAACAGATGCTTTCACGACGACACCCACACCCACGGTATCGCTTCAGATGCACCTGCCGTACAGCGTCCAGTGGCAAGCCAGTGATACCAATCACATGTCCCCCAGACCTCCACCCGTGCCGTGCACGTACAGTCTGTACTCATGGATGCCGAGTCAGTCTCTGGTAACGGGCGATGAGACCTACGCCTGGGGCGGCACCTGCGTTCCGACGAGCAGCAACGCCCCCGTCAACACGGACTGCCCGCTCGTGGAGGGCGTGGGCAAGGGCATCGACCGTGGCTACGCGGCGCTGATTGGGTTTGGCACGATTGGCGTGCCGATTCTGGTGATATCGCTTGCATCTTTCTGCTGCTTCATGTGCCTGCGGGGCCGCTATAAGAACAAGGAAGATGGGCGACGGACGGCCGAGATCGCGCAACAGCGGCGCGCCGATGACGCGTGGCAGCGGCAGCAGTACGAACAGGAGCAGTACGAGCAGGCGGTGGCCATTTCCCTGCGGCAGATGCCGCTGCCGACGGCAGGTGTAGCGGTCACTACAACCACAGGTGCAGCTACAGACGCCGTGGAAACAAAGTGAGGAGACATGAGCATACTTAAGGACAACACTGGGCTGAGTAATAATGGGAAAGTAACGGAATCTGTAAATGATGGAAACGACTACCAAGCACCCCGATAGTATTTAATAGGCAAAATAGGAAATGAAGAACATTCGAACTGGAAATAAAAATCGCATCAATGAGAGCCAAGACAAGCAACGTTGTCACGCCACCGACCGCAGCTTGCGGTATGCGTGCGTCGTCGGCGCCTTGGATGGCTTGTGGATGCGCACAGCCCACAGGAAATAGTCTTCCAAGGGCAACAGGTTCAACAGAACGTCGTTGACCTGCCAGACCAGACCACAGACAATGGCACCTGCAACGGCGTCCAGGACAAAATGATTGGCGGTGGAAATGATGGCGACAAGGATGGTGGCCGGGTAGACGAGCGCGCCGAGGACGATGAGGATGCGCTTGAGGGAGGGACGGCGGGAGGATCTGGTGGTCGAGTCGGAGCTCAACGGCATCGTGGCAATCGTCAGGCCAATGAGGAACGAGTAACCAAAGTGCAGCGACGGCATGGCGGCGTACTGGTTACAGAAACGGTTGGTGGTCCAGACACTACTCTCGCCCGTGGCCGAGTGTACGGTGTCGACAAACCCGTAGTCCAGGCCTTCCGCGTCGATCCCACTCGCCAGCGTCGGGTCGCTGAGCAGGCGCGGCGGCATGCACGGCCAGGCCGTGAAGATGATAAAGGCCAACAGGTTGCACATAGCCATGGTGCGGCGGCGCTTCTCGTAGAGGGCCGGGTGGTAGTTGTCGAGGATGGCGCGCCAGAGTGTCAGGGAGGCGCTTCCGTCTTTCGTGGCCTGGAGTTGGCGCTGCGGGCGGGTGGTTGTGACGTAGTAGAGCACGATCAGGAACAAGATCGTGCCCGGAATATGGATAAATGAGTATATGCGGTTAATCCAATGCATAAAGGAGGGACTCTGCATAAAGTACTGCTGGACGGGAACCTCCACAAAGAGGTGCAACCGCTGCTCGAGATGGACCAACTGCAAGGCATGGCGGCGGGCAGCCTCGACCACAGACTCGTCAATGATCACCATGGCCGAAAAGGCGCGGCCCAGTTGGTACACCCAGTAGATGAGTGCCCAGTACCAGGCCTCAACCAAAAACGGAAACTTGCGGAGGACGCGGCTCAGCAGGCGGTCCTTAAAGACCTCAGTGTTGGGCGACGACACTGTACGGTGCCACCGCCAGAGGTGGAGTGTGCGCTGGCGCACAGTAGAATCGGTGAGCTTTTCGTCAAAGATGATAGTCGACGAGGACGAGGACGATGAAGAGGAAGGGGAGGACAAGGACGACGGTTGGTGGTGCTTGTTCAGGTGCCACAACTCGGGCCCGGCCATGACGATGCCCTCGTCGTCGGTGCGGCCGGCTTCGGCATCATCATCGTCGTAGGGTGTGCGTACGTGCGGCGCCGGTGACCGATTACTGGGACTGCTCCATCGACTATCGTCGTCACTGCCGGTGGCGGAGAAGCGGGCGCTGGTGTCACGGTTGAGCAGCGTACCACCACTCAACAGCCCGAGGATCACGGCGACCTCGACAAAAGGACCGAGAACCATGGTGGGAGAGGATATCAATAGATTAGTTTATATGCTATGCGATGTGACGGAGTAAAGGAGAGAATGGAGATGAATAAGAAAGGGATCTGATAAAATGGTGACACGAAAAAAAGAAGCTTAAAACCAACGGATGTCAAACCGACGGGTGTCAAAATAAGCAAGCGGAAAAAGACGACGCTTTTGAACAAAAGAGGAACAACCAGGATAACAAAACAAAACTGCGCACGGAGTACTAGGAGACAGCCGAGGGAGCGGCGGAAAAGGATGGAGTTCAGGAGCTATGGCCATCGAGTAGGTCGGTGTGGCAAAAAAACGGAAGTATCAAAATGGAAGAAATTACATTCATCATTGTACTTGTATACATCAGACACAGAAATTACGACGTCAACACCATTCTGACATCTATCTGTACACGCGACACATGTCCCAGAAAGGTATCTAGCCATCTATGAAAACACAAGTGGCGGTAGAGGATGGCACAAAATACTTCCGAGGCGACTTGGGATGTACCAACACAAGAGGTCTTAGTCGTGTCCGTCGTCACCTCATCTTGGCCACTTACGTGGAGATGTCGACCAGTACACGCACCCGGTAAGGCTACGCCAACAAAATCAAGCACGCCAACGGTCTATGCCACACACGTTGCGGCAGAGACAGTTGCATTTGCGGTGGGTGCTTGTGGCATACGTCAGTGCCTCCCCCGGGTTCACTAATTAACGCTGCCGGGTCACGTCAGAAGACGGATATGTCGGAAGTGACATCTCCACTGCGGAGGTCTTTGGTGCGGCTTATGGGAGAACAAAAGGCTACGAACGGATAAGAAAGAGAAAAAAATTCAAGAATTGGCACAAAACAAAAGAAAGAAGAAGAGTGAGACGCCGACGCCAAATGCCAAGGCCGTGCCAAAATAACAAAGCGACAGTCGACGACGACGACGATGCCGACGGACTGCACGCTGCTGCACAATCACGCCGTACTCGTACTCGCTCCTATTTACGATATACGCGTAATTTACTCGATCCTCTACCTCGTCTCTCGTTCTTTTCGGCCCTCGTGTCGTCTCCGCGCTCCGTTGGGAAGGAATGTGCAGGAGTGGGGCCCATGTGTGGTGTTAGTGGGTGCATCAGAAAGGACCCACTAGTCCACTCCAAATCAGTGGGTTGGGGTTGTTTCGGCTTCTGGCGCGTAGCAGTCAGTGTGTTTGGGGGGTAGCAGTTCCGGATCAGATGGGATGGACGCATTCACGGAAACGTCAACATTGCGCTCGCTCGCAGTCAGCGGCCGCGTGGGTGAGGTCGGACTTGGAAAAGGGCCGCGTACCGTCCTGCAAGTGCGAGAACAATAATTTGCTGGACGCACACGAGCAGGGGCACGAAATAGGGCTAGCTCGCTCGTGCAAACGAGGCTCCGGGTCACTGGGGGGACACCAAAAGACAAGATCAGGAAAGGATATTCCACGGGTTAGTGGGGAGGACGTGGGTATCTTAGATCTGATCCTGGGGTGTGATTGGTGGATGCCCGGACACAAGTGCAACGAAGCGAGCCAGCGAGCTTAGGCGAGGTTAGGGCGGCCAAACCAACGTGATTGATGACGACGCTCCCTGGATCATTAAAGACGGTGAACAAAGAACAACCTTGTGGTTGATGAAAAGGTCCTGGTAAGTGAACACAAAACGAAAAAGAGTGCCAGAGAATGCACAGATCAGGATGGTGATTAAACCATGTCAACAACGGCATCAGGTCCCCATCATGGAGGTGAGGAGATTCGAGAACAAGGACGAAGACAAACTGGTTCGATCAAGATGGTGAGATATGTCTCACAGACGGCAAGTGGCAGTTAGACGTGGGTAGCCACGTATCGGACCCGGACCGTGCTGTTTTCTGCCCTTCTTGTCAATTCTGTGCCCACCTGTTCAATGTCCAGTCAATCCGGGGCTCGGATATCAAGTATGTGCGCTGGAAGTCCTGTAACTCCTGTGCAAAGCCCTTCAAGGACGCTGTAGTGGGACACGCCAAAGGCTCGGATAAGCTCGGGCTCTGCCACGCAACCGCTGCATGGCACCACTCCACTCCGTACTCGTAAATGCAGAATGTTCTCCCATCAGCGAAGCCGCACGTCACTGCGAGGTAATACTCCGTACTCGGTCTTTGTTTTCTCCCTTCTGCCGACTCGTCGATGTTCTTGTCTCCTTCTTTCCAAGACGAGGGACAGGAGTCAGATCGAAGCCCTGCCAACTCACTCCATTCCGCAGCGCACGTGAGACCGTTTCAACCATGCACTCTGTTTTGCATCACCTGTTTCCTCGTTGTTTGTTACCCCACAAAAATATTAGTAGTCCGTATGCGACGTGTCCGAGGCTCGGTCAATCTTACTCCCCGACGGGCGTCTCTGATTCAGCACGGGATCGTAAATTTCCCAAAATACGACGTAGAATAATCGTAAAAGATGACAGTAGTCAGCTAGCGGAACACGACTGAAGGACCATCTTAATGAATCATCGTGTCAACAGTAAAGTAAGTAAAAGCGGAACAGCAATGTAGTGTATTGGTTAATAGGTTATGTAAGTCTGAGATAAATCACGGGATGCGAAGGTCGTACAACACAAGTGTTGACTAAATAAATAGTGGAGTAATTGGAGAGAGAAAGAAATGCACTTTAAAAAACACACCTACTACAGAGCAATTGAAAATTAAACATTACAAAATAAGATACGAAATAAAGGAAATCACGAAAAAATCAAGAGATCAAGTAATAATTAGAGCAACACTTAAATAAAGAAAAGCAAAGAACAAAGACATAACACAGTCAAAATTTACAATTAAAAAAAATCCATCGTTTTACGCCTTCGTATGTGGAAAAGGGCTAGCATGGAGAAAAGATGCCCATTTCGGAACAAAGATATCTATCTGGACAACGCATCATTCCCGGCATAACAAAGTAAACAAAACCAACGGAATGAAATGCAGTATGTTATGTTTTGGTCGCTAAACAAATTGTGCAACTGAAAACGATGCACAAAGTGTAAATAATGCAGAGAATGAATTATCAGCGGACGGACACGAAAGGCAGAATTGTTAGCTCAACCCTCATTGGGTTTGGTAAACCAATGAGAGGCGTGAAAAACAACTTCAAAACGAGGGGTCGTCTGGCGGCTGCATTCTCCTCGGGCAACAATCGTGGACAATGGACCTCAGCCCTGGACCATCTGCGCAGATACTGAGGGGTTTCAGATATCACCAATTTCCCACCACAATTGCAATCCGCACACCACGCATTTCCTCCGCTTTCCAACCTGACAGAAACCGTCCGCCAAATCCAAAGAACATGGCAAACCCAAAAAAGACCTACTACCTTCCGCCGACCTGGGACATTCCCCCTGGCGGGCCGCTCTCGCTCGGCTCGGTCTTGTCCTCGGTCAAGCGGCCCCTCCCGCCGCTAGTTATCGGCTCGGTTGCCAGCACTTCCACGTCGGCCACGCCAAGCACCGCTGACGCCTCCGCACAACGGCATATCTACTACTCGACAAAGCGTAACTTCTCGTACAGCACCTCGGCGTCCTACTCTGGCTCGGCTGAGTTGTCTGTGTCGTTTCTCTCGTCTGTCCTGGGCGTGTCCCCAACAGCAAGCACGAATCTCCAGCACGACAACACACTAACGCTCTCCTTCTCGCGGCTCGACACTCAAGAGTGGTTTCCGTCGGCGGAAGACCTGCAGACACTCATCCAACAGCTGTCTGTCTCGCAATATCTGCACAGTCTGCGGAAATGGGTCCCAAAACAAGTGTTCGTCGTGACCGGCGTGAAGATCGCCTATGGTGCGCGCGCTGAGACAAAGAAAGGGCACGAGCTGGAGGGCAAGCTGGAGATATCGATCGATCCCGGGCTTGCTGGTGGAGCTCCTGGTGTCGTTACAATTGGACCGAACGTTGGCCACGGCACAAAAAAGGGCACAGAGGTCGGGTGGGAGACTGGAACGGATGGAGAGGACGACCCGGGGATGTTGTTTGCGTACAAAGTACAGCGCGTGAAAGTCAAGCAGGCAGGAAACGAGGACAAGCCAACTGTAACAAGCCATTCCGAATATACGAGTGGCGCATTACATGGCGCGGACAGTCTGGTGGCGGAGGAACGGGAACCATTTCATATTGACCCGGCGGTTGCGGAAGATGCCAGCGAGACAGGTGTGTTCGTTGAGGCAGATGACGGCAGTGGGGGTCTATGGTTTGTGCCACCGTCGCAATAACTGGAATCTGTGGCCGCTTTTCTTTTTTCTAGTTTATTTATATGCACATATAGATGAAATCCCCAAACGTACCATAAATATGGCTATGGCTGAGAATACATAGTCGGCACCGAAGAAAAAGAAAAAAAGGCTGATTTGACCAACATCAAGTCGCTGACACATTATTTCTTTCTTTCAAGTCGCTGTCTTGAAATTGCGCAGCTGCTACTACTTCTCCTCAGCCTCGAGCATCTTTTTGATGCGTGTCTTCTCCTCGTCCCAGCCACTACATTATCCCATCTCGAGAATCTTCTTGATGCGTTCCCCTTCCTCGCGCAGCCGCTCGCGCAGCCGCCCTGCGAGCTCTTTTTCTTCGCGCTCCGGAAGCACCCTCAAGCCTTGCTCTCCTTCCTTCTAGCCCCCTCATCTTGACCGCCACCGTTCGAGCCTCCTAGCTTTTCGTCTTCCGAGTCACTTTGCTTTTCTTCCTTTGAGACTTGTTTTTCTTCCTCTGACGCGTGACTGTCATCGACGTGACCTGATTTATCAGCTAATTCTTTCTCCTCTGCTAGTATGTTTTCGTCTACCTGACCGGACAGACGCAATGTGATGGTCAGGTCGCGCATGGCCGCCAAGGTACTGGGATCGTCTGGCCCGAGAAGGTTCTTTCGACCGTTCACCACCCTTTCCTGGTGAGATATAGCCTCGCTTAGCATACCTAGTTCCACATAAACTGCTGATAGCCTAGAAATGTTGTCCAGGACGTCACCGTTGTATTCCCCGAGCACCTTCTCCTTGGACGACACAAGTTGTTCTAGAAAGTTTCTGGCTTCATCCACGCGGCCTTGTTCTCGAGTGCAGTCAGCAAGGCTGGCCAAAGCCTGCCATTCAATTGGCAACTCCCCAATATTGTCCAGAACATGCCGGAGAGGAGCTTCAGCCAATGCCCACTTCTTCTGCACCATATATACTGATGCCAGATTGGTCATGCTGCACAAGGTGTCATCGAAATGGAACTGTCCAACAGTTTCCTGGCGCACTGAACCGGAAAGACAATCAATGCAAAAATAAGATATTCTTTCGTCGCCGAGTGTCGCTGCGAGATCCTGCAAAGTCTCGGCTTCTTTCCACTTCTGTTGGGCCTTGTACGTCGAGACTAGATCCGCTATGCTGGCCAAAGTATCTGGATGGTCTGGCCCAAAAGTTCCCTGGAGCCAATGCGCAATTTGCTTCTGGAGATCTTCAGCCTCCACAAACAGCCCTTGCGCTGTGTAAACCAACGCAAGCTTCGCCATGATGGCCAGCAAGGTCGGGTCAGACAGCCTGAATGTTCTCTGTCTGGACACCATTGCTCTCACCAACGTAGTTTCGGCTCCTTTGATATTTCCTTGGAAGAAGAGCCATGCTCCATACTTGAACATGAGGATGATATTCTGTTCGCTTTCGGGCTTGTCGGTCGTGGCTCGCAGAGCAGCGTCTGCGTGCGGGAGACACTTGGTCCACATCGCTTCAAGATCATGACTGGGGTTGTCTGGCAACATACGCGCCAATCTAGTAACGATGATGTCAAGCCAATCATCCAGTAACCCCTTCTTCTTGAGCCAAAAGCCAACCGCATCCTGTACCCAGGGGGGTATATCAATGGCGGCGTCGTCATCCTCTGAAATAGAGACCAGCGAGTATCCACATAAGACATGTATCGCGTCCATCTGCTCTTTGTCAGAGCCCCACGGTCGGAGAAGATACAGCGGGATGCGTTTTGGCTGCATGAACGCCATCGATGAGATGTAGTAACCCGCAAGAGGGCACTGTTGTGAGATCTCTGTGAGTGAGATTAGGCAGATAACACGACCTGTGTTCCAAAAACCGTTGGTCGTCGTTAGGACACTATACTCCATTTCGTCGAAGAGCATCTGATACTCCGTGAAGCTGATGGAGTTCCTGTTGATGTATGCCGTAGCAAATTGGAAATAGGATTTGCGGCCGTCAAGACGATAAGAGAGACTGCGGAGGGCACGTTGGAAATCGGCCATAGGTGATATTGTGAGAGGGCAGGCATTGGTCGTGTCGGGCCCCATTGCCATTCTGCGCGTTGTGGCAATGACAGATCCCTGCGGGCTTCCGGAGAGTGAAGCGACCACGCTTCTGAAACTTCCGAACCCAAAGACTAAATCCGACAGAATGCCTTCCCAGTCATCCAACACTAGGAACCATCTGCCCGCATTTTCGCTGGTGAGGTAATTGTGCACGGCGGATACGACGTATTTGATGTCTATATCGCCATAGTCTTCCTTTTCGAGTATGCCGAGATGTTTGGCAGTGTCACAGAATGCCCGTTCGATGACGGTTTGCGACGTGGCTTGTATCCAGATACACGATACATCCGCGTCTTCGTCTGGCCTTCATGTGGGCCACATAATTTTCTTCTTTCTCAAATGTGATGGGTGTGTGCGTATCTGCCAAGCAGGACCATCGCATGCAATGTGCTTGCTTCATGTGAGCAGACCACTCGGCACTGGTGGAGAACAGATGCTCGCCTTGCTCGCATGGGAAGAAAGCACAAACATACGGGTCCAGATCTTTCATCACGTGCTTGGCCCATACAGTCTTGTCGTCTGCATCTTTGGCGGGTAAGATGAGGCAGCAATACGGACAGACAAACTCGAGTGCGTCAGCTCCGATGCGTGGAGGAAGTGGAATCATGTCCTTGTTGCTTTTGGATATGGTGACCGTTCGTGCTAGGCTCACTCTGCTGGGTTTCGCAGCCTCTCGACGGTATGTGGCTGGGTCGAGTGTAGTTGCGGTGTTCGGCATTGATGCAGCCACTGATGGGGCCATGACAGGGGGGACATGTTTGTATGTTTCAGCGGGTGATGCCCCCGTCATTTCCGATGTCCCAAGACCAGAGCGTACAAGGGGCACAATGGGCGCATGTTTTGGTGTTGGTTTAGCAGTATGAAGGGCGAGCTTCACTTGCCGCGAGCGTCGATACAGAATCCGGCGTCGGCGGAGAAGCATGGTTGTGGCGAGCCGACTCATAAAAGGATCTGCAACGGTGAGATATTCCGTGGCCAGCTCTGCGGGTGAAATGGCGGGGAAATCTCGCTTTATCCAGTACTCGAATAGCGTTTTGAGGGCGGCCTCAGCGTCGCCGCCAAGGGCGTCTTTGAGGGGTAAGCAAGCTGCTTTTGCGTTTTGTCGATAAATGCTGGCGCGGCGGATCACATTTGCGAGGCGATGCATCCAGTCCAAACTGGTAGATAGACAAGATATCGTTGTATCGATCTTCTCGTCCTCCGCCGACTGGGCCTTTGGTTCTGGCGCGGTTTTGGTGGGGTTAGAAGCTGTCACGACAGACGCCAACAGAGTGTTCACTTATTGGGTGTCAGCTATTTATTCTTTCAAGTTTCGACTGAAGACAGGCTTACATTGGCGTATCAGGTCTGCCATGTTCCTTAGATGATCGAGCAGGAGCTCCTTCACATCCGGAAGGTCGCGTAGTCGGTAGTCCAGGCTCGCATGTAGTGTTGCAAGTGCTCCGGTACTGGACGCCCAGACATTGAATCTTCCAACAAGATCACGCATTTTGATCAACCTTGTGCCATCATCGCGATAGTCGTTTAACAAACGACAGGACATCTGGAGACTGTCGCGACATACTTCGGCCAACGCGACAATGCTCTGTCGCGCAAGGGACTCGGCGAGACTCGGATTGTTGCCGGGCGCCGTGTCCTCGGAAGATGGCGAAGACATTGCCTTGGAAAAAGCATGGGGAGAAGGAATAGTAAGACTCGGTGGAGGTATTTATGTTGATGATAGATGCAATTCGCTTTTGAACACCACCGGTCACGAGCATGCCATCGTCAGCGATTTTTCCGGTGTGGATCTGGCCACGATGCGAAGTGATGCCCCTCCCAAGTGCGTAGCTGAGGCTCTTTGGGTCGTCCGTTGATAAGCCAATAAGATCGCAATGCAACCTTCAGTCGAGACATCCACCAGTAGCAGGACGAGAATACGAGCAGAGCGCGTATTTGGTGGGTGTTTTGTCGTTTTTTTTTGCTGCTTATTTTGCCGTTGCTGACCGCCCTACTCCTCATCGTCAGGCGTCCTCGAAAATGAGGCTGAAGCGGCACACTCGCAGTCCTGCAATGATCCGCGTGACGGATGTGTACCGGCCATGAAATCACAGATCTGAGCTTTCAAATAACGTCTTAGAATGAAGCTAGTTGCCGACACGACATCTGAATAGTGCTCTTCACATCGAACATGGCTCGGCCCACATCGTGCGTTCTCGACTCGGCCCGTGCCGGCGATCCGACACTAGCCCTCCTTTTGTCTGTACTGCAAAGCATTCAGGGTGTTGCCAAAACTCTGGAACACGATGTACAAATCGACAATGCAGAGGAACGAACGCACCTTTCACTGCTGCGCATAGTGGCTTTCTCGACGTGGGAGATCATAAGCCCGCTCGCCGCAGCCGGATTGAACGCAGAGTTAACCGACTACACAGAGTCCGTCCTTGACGCTGTGGAGAGGGCTTTTGACGTCAGATGCAACCAAGACGACTTCGACTGCCCTATATGGAAGGTACGAGATTGAGTTGTTTCTATGTGCCGGTCGTAAAATCCACTTTTTACTTAACCGTTCCACTAACACAACGCACCGTTTCACAGAAGTCACTTCATAAACTTTACCCAAAGTGCCACGCTCTGTGCCATCTGGCTACCACCAGGGGGGTTTTCTCCTTTTGCGACACGCTTGCGCAAAGAAACCTCCTCGGCAAGCTTGCAGAAACCTTCAATGCCCTAGAGAGCCGCTGCTCAGATCACAGCGAGCCCATCATACCTACCAAAAAACAGCCGCGGGCGTCACAATGGGAGATATCCAGTTCCATGTCGGAAGCGTTCTATGCAATGTCCAAATGCCGAAATGCGTTGTCATATTGCAGCGTCCGTGATCAACTCGAGGCCCGCCTTGCGCTGGCCACCTACTGGAACATTGAAGACGATGGGTACCACACGGTCGACATGCTGTTCGCACTAGGCCACCAAACACCACAGTGGGACGAGGTGCGGATACACATGAACAGCGATGCCAAAAAGGCACGGCGAAAGTCGACAGTCAGGTTCGCCGACACAGGCTGTAAAGCGCCTCCTGCTGCATCATATTACCCATGGCGAAAAGCTGTGCCAGTGCAAGTCTCGCACTTTTGCAGCCTGTTGGATACAAGACGGGCGCGCATCAACGCCAGGATGGCCATTAATCTGACCCTCGGCACGGGTAATGGCATGTTGGACCACAACCGTACAAAACGAGTTGCAAAGTCCGCTGAACTATCACACTCGCTGTCTCTCGCCGATATTCTAGCCTCGCATGCGGGCAACCTGTGCCAAATGGCCAAGCTGCTCCTCTCCTCCATCTTGGGCTACTCACTCTTCTACTTGTACGAGGGGCCGTGGTTGCTAGGAGAGGGAGATTCCATAGAGTGGAGCCATGACAGGATCATGTTCTTTGCAAAGGGCGGGAGAGTTTTGCTGCGCCCGTATATACGCTACAAGCTTGGCCATGTCCCTAACCACGACAAAAATGGAGAGCAGAACCAAACCGAGAGCTCGATACATCCATACCCGGCCATGGTCAGCTTTGCCATAACTCTTCTCGAGATTCACCTTGGCAAGTCGCTCGAATCGCACCTCGGGATCGAGCCACTGATGACAGACGACGATAAGTGGGCATGCGCACAGGAGGTGTTTGAAGAGCAGAAAGAGTTCATACCGTGGCCAAACTACCGCAACGCCATTGAGGCATGTCTAGATCCGAGCTTTGCGGACAACGAGACCGATCCTGACTATGGCAGTGACGCCGGCGACGATGGCGGCGACGACACAGCACATCTCAAGCATTTGCGGACATTAATCTACCAAACCATCGTGTGCCCGCTATACGACGAGCTAGATCGGGCATTTGGCGAGTTCATTAACCATCACGACATCGACAAACATGCTGCCGAAATGGACTTGTTTCATGGATCAGCCGTTACCGACAACCACCCGCAGCATGCGACAATTGTGGCGCATGCAACGCGGAACGAAAAGCTTGCCCTGTACGCAGACCAAAAAACGTACATTAATGCGAGCGCCAAGTTCAACACCGTCGTTACAGTTACACCAATATTGTCGGCTATTTCTAGAGAGATGCAGAGCCATCCCACAGCACTCGATATCCCCAAACATGGCGCCGCCACTGCTACGGGAAGGATCTACACTGTCTTCGGCGACTCTAACGCACCATCTCCGGGAGAAGGCAGCCTCACGGATGACTGGTTCACGCGATTCGGGGCTCTTAGTGCGCTGGAGCCGCTCAAGGAACTCGAGCCAGGCAACCCGCAACGCGTTCGTATGGCAATTATCGACACCGGAATTGACATGGGCCACCCAGATATACGGGCAGCGGAAGAAAGTGGACTAATTATCAAAGTGTGTGACTTTCTGCATGGGCGGAACGGCGTGCAGAACATGAACGCGGGAGATGCTTGTGGACATGGGACGCACATTGCCAGCATCATCTTGGGTATGGCGCCAAACGTGGATCTCTACATTGCCCGCGTCACCGACGGCCCCAAAATGTCGGACAGCCAGGCAGAGAATATTGCAAAGGTGCGTGAGTCACAAAGTCCTGCTAAGTGGAAGAGCAAGGGCACGGTATTCTCAACCCCAGCTTGTTATATACTAACATTTGGCCGTTTCTACACAACCAGGCCATCCACACCGCGGTATCTACTTGGAACTGTAGCATCATCAACTTGTCCCTAGGCTTCGATTGCACAATACCATCCATCGACAGCGAGCTTCAAAAGGCCCTTGATGCCAACGTTCTTGTCTTTGCCGCAGCCTCCAATGAGGGAGGCAACCGCGGCATCACCTATCCCGCCTGGTGCCCACGAGTGTTCTGCATCCACTCGACCGACAGCTATGGTAACCCGTCAAAATTCAGCCCGACACCCGACGACCACAACAGCTGTGGAGATCGCTTCAGTGTCCTTGGCGAAAGCATAAGTGGCGTATGGCCGACACCAGCAATAGACGATATGCGCTGGCCCAGGCGGTCTGGGACGAGCTTTGCAGCACCAGTCGCGGCATCTTTGGCGGCGTGCTTGCTCGGTGTGGGATCACAGTGTGAAATGCAAACCGCCATCAAGCTCGCTAGCTACGATGGCATGCGGAGAGTGTTCAAGGCCATGGCGAACCCGAGAGGTGGTTACGAGTATTTGAATCCGTTGTCGTTCTTTGACCGGGAACAGCCTGACATAGTGAGCGACCTACAACTGGCATTGAATCCAAGACGTAAATAGATTCGTTTTTTTTTTTCTACTTTTTCTTTGTCGCGTTATGGCGTTTCGGTTTTCGTTTCTCTACAACAGTTTGTGGTCATTGAGAACGAAGAGGAGCTGACTGTGACGAGTCGAGATAAAAACATGGGTGGTACGGTACTAGGCACTGAAACGCCGGTGGCAAAAGAACCGGACGGCTTTGAGATCGGCACGGACGCCGAATAGACCGATGAGACAGGCATGCTCGTTGAGGCTGGCGACAAGAGTGAGAGTCTATGGCTTTTCGGGCCCTAACATCCGCAGAGCATGGCTGTCCTTCGTGGTTTATGAAGTTACAAACGGGTGCCAGATAATAACAGCCCAATATACAAACCAAAATCCCCATTGAGAATTTCCATCTTTGGAGGTGTACCTGTGCCGTTCCTGCTCAACATGTTTCGTGGATATGCTCTCGTGTGCCTTGCACGTGTCCCCTGTGCCGCATGTGCCCCGTGTGTACAATATCGTCCCATCGTCGGCGGGAACGTGTTCAAAACGCCTTTTAAATAATAGAGGAGGCTCAGCTAGGTGATCAGGCTGGGGCAGTGTGTTTAGTAAGACAATAATAATGTGTATCAACTGCTCACGGAAGAGTGCTTTAAAAAGGGGATCGCGTTGTAGTCAGTGAGGGACGCAGGAATACAGGTTAATGAAAGTTTGTATTTCAGACAAGCGCTCACGACTAAGCATTCTATCTAGAGTACTGTGAGGAAGCCTCAGTCTGATATACTATTTGCGTCTCAGTGAACTTCAGTGAACCTTCAACAACTATCATAACTGGCTCTCTAGAACCAATCCGTCTTGTTCCCATGTAGACTGACAAATTGTCCACTTAGCGTTGAGTCTAAGCGGTTAATGACCTCTATCATATCATGAACACTTTCCGAAGGCGTTATCTGTCCCTTCATATTAGGATCTAGCCGTTGAAACATTTTGAGCTCGGCGTCGAGGATAGCGATGAGATTATCAGGCTTGGGATCTGTATTTCAACACTGTCAGAACGAAGTAATAGTCAACTCACATGACTTCCAATCACTTACCAGGGCCTTCCCATGTGTCAATCCAACCAGGTGCGATTGATAGTGTTTTGATATCCTTGGGAGCCAGCTCAGCGGCATACTTGGCCACCAAGACATTCATCCCGGCCTTCACAACTGAGTAGGGCACCCCAAAGAATGTTTCTGATTTTATGATGACGGACACCTCTGCCATTGCAGAGCTAATGAAAACGATCTTCTTCTCAACGCCCGCCTCAATGAGGGGCAAGAAAGAGTTTGCCGACCATATAGCACCATAGATCCCGGTGAGGAGTGACGGCTCAAATGCCTTGGTCATATTTTCCAGATCAACTGGCAGCTTCGAGGGCGCCAGAGCCCTGGCTTTCGCATCCAGGGCGTTGGAGTTGTAGATGAGGACATCGAGCTTGCCGCCAGTGATTTTCGATACTTCGGCCGCGGCACGTGGAAGACTTTCAGCATCCGTCGTATCAGCCTCGACGAGATGAACATTGGATTGCTCCTGGGCAAGTTCGGTGATGGGCCCTTGGGCTTTGCGGACAACAGCAAAAACGGTGTTGGAAGCGTTCTCGCTAAGCTGTTTCACAAACTCCCGACCGAGGCCCTTCGAGGCTCCAACAATCACGTAGGTCGACATTGGAAGACAACCCTGATTGTGTCTGAGCTATTCAAAGAGCAGACGAATTGAAGTTCTGATTTGATTTGGCTGCTTTCCTTTACGTTTCGGAGAGTGCCTTTGAACGTACTCAAAAAAATGTCAACCCCTAGAGGCAATCCCTTTTCATAGCCTTCTTATAACTCATTTGGAATAAGGCGATAACAGCGTCGGCAACATTCATTTCTGCAGGATTTGGCAACAAAACCAGTTCTTGAATCCCCCCTACACGATATCTGTAGCCTTTTGAGTCGCTGAAGCCAAACTTTGAAGCCTAAGTCCAGAAGTGCCTCAAGTGACGCGTAATCCTTAGTCCTTGGTCTGGATACGACGTGAAAAACTGTGTGAGCCGCATCGATAAATCCAGGCCTTTTAAGTCGGTTAAAACAAACATTCAAAGCCTAAGTCCGGAATTGTCCTAAGTGACGCGTAATCTTGGTCTTTGGTCTTTAGTCTAGATACGACATAAAACGCCGAGTTAGCCGGATCGAAAGCAGTTACTACCGGAAGCCCAACTGTAACGTGCCATTTTCCCGAAGGCAGCGTAATTAGGAGGTCATGTAAGAAGTGTGCAGAAAGTATTGGGTAAATCAACTGCATCACCGGTTTGGGGCTTTTGGTACCTCGATTGAGTGATTTAAGCGAGATAGACGTGACAGAGCGAGTCTTTTGAGAACATAGTTAGGTGGGGGGAAAGGGGGACTCGCCCCTCGTCAACGGCCCGCGCCGAAATGCCGGGCCAGGGACAGAGGTCAAGGGCTCCTTGGTCGCTATGGTGAATTGCTAGTGACTAGGAAGATTCTGCCTGTAGCACTAACGGACTTCAAAGATTTGGTACGACTAAAAATTCCAGCTGGAAGAGCTTTACAAAACCATTCATCTGATAGATGCCCTTGACGTCATTATTAGCAGGTTTACTGAAGTTTCTTGTACCAACAGTCTCCTAGTCCCCATTTATCATCTCGAAGTCGGCATCGGCCCCAACCGTTATTCTTGCTGGAGTGGATCAATAATCGGGCCTATTATTGTACATATAAAGCATCAGTCTCTCCCACCGACCCGTAGCTTAGACGAGAGAGTAGAGCTACAGGGGGCTCACATACACACACATCCAATACACACAGACATTTCCTTCAAACAATTCTTACGACACTCTTCAACACATGGCGCAACCGCCCAGGATTCTCACTGTTATTGGGGCAACGGGCATACAAGGCTCCTCGGTTGTCCATGCAGCATTGAAGGCTGGCGAAAAATGGAAAGTTCGTGCGATCACCCGCAACGGACAAAGCGAAGCGGCTAGATCCTTACGAGGCGATGGAGTGGAAGTCGTCACGGCCGATCTGAATGATATTCAATCTTTAACGAAGGCTTTTGAAGGCTCTCAAGCTATCTTTGCTCTGACAGATTTCTTCGTACCATTTATTGCGCTTGGAGCAGTCGCCGAGAAAGCTGAAGAACTAGAATGGAAGCAAGCGACCAACATCATCCAGGCGGCGTCGTCCTGCGTCACCTTGGAACATTTCATCTGGAGCACACTTCCTGATGCTTCGAAAACCAGTCAAGGAAAATACCACATTCCACATTTTGTCGCAAAAAATCGGGCAGAGGAACACATCAAAGCCAATCCAGCTCTCTTGGCGAAGACGTCTTTCCTGTGGGTTGCCTGGTACGCAACGAACTTCCAGTATCCCATCTTCAAGCCTACATTGCTGGTAAGTAAGCCACCGACCACCGACTGCATGAGTTTAGATAAGCAGGGAATAACCTTAGGAAAGGAATCTTCGGGAAAATACGTTCAGTTGGCACCAGCCCCGGCAGATATTCCAATCTGGTCGATTGGGGACCCGAAGGCTAATATTGGGCGGTTCGTCCTCGCCGCCCTTGAACAACCACACAAAACCTTACCTGGTCGTTATATTCTTGGCGCGGTCGAGCGCACGAGCTTTGGACAGCTCTTAAGTGATTGGTCAGAAATCACTGGGAAGACAGCCGTTTATGTGCAAACAACACTTGAAGCATACGAGAATCTGTGGCCCGGTTGGGGACTTGTCGAAGGTGTTATGCTGCAGTTCTATACCGAGTTCAGGGAGACATCCTGGACCACAGATGATGTGTTGCTCACAGCAGACGACCTTGATATACAGGAAGGGCATCTGGTCGGCGTTAAAGAGGCCATCAAGAAGATGCCGCTGTGAATGCAGAAGACGGCATAATGCGGAAATTGAAGGTCGGAATCTAAAAGACAAGAAGAAGCCATCTCAAGAAACCTGCTGGACATTGTGGATGCTACAAATGACACAAAATAAAATACAACCCAAAAAGAATGAACCTATCTTGCTGACGAGAACGACGACAGTGACAGCAACAACAACAATAAAAAAGGGCCTCTTTATCCGGCCTTGCAACAAGTAGCGTTCCGCATGTCCACCAAAACGGGCTACACGATACTCGACAGCCCGGTGAGCTTTCGGATGGCGCCAATGTACAACAGGTCCTCTGCCGTGTATGGGCTGCTCATCGCTTTATCGCCCTACTAGACTGCCGCGTGATGGTGGCGATCGCGCCCGTCGTAAGTGCCCCTGCCGGCACTTCATTGGCCCAGTAGTACTTGAGTGCCGCGGAAAGCACCAGTCGCCTGCGGTCCGGCCTGGTCGTCACCGGCAACAGCCCGCTTTTACGGTCGCCAACCTGCTGCCAGAACCGGTAGTACAGGATGGTCAAGAACCGCTTCGTCGACACGTGCGGTGTATTCTTCTGCTAGTCCAGCGCGTCCGCCATCTTGCCCGTCACGACGTAGTACTGCGGTGCAGTGATCCGCTACAGGTTGATCTTAATGAGTTTTGTCGTAAACGCCCAGCGAAAGTACGCCACAATATCTCGAATGGCGAAACCGTTGTGCTTCGGCAGGTGGCACGACCGCGACCGCTTTGGGTTCGCATGATGCACGCATCCAAGGCGGTCAACGTGAACACGACGTCAGAGAGCACCTCCTCCGTTGCCCCCTGCCGCTTCAGGGTGTGGTAGATACTCTTTTTGTACACCTCGAGCACCATCCGCGCCAGCACCGACGGGGTCGAATCGCCGTTGAGTGCCCGGGATAGGTCCAGTGCCACTTTAACGGGGAATTTACGGATGATCTCGAGATAATAATATAAGAGACTGATCTGTGGCCTTGTCTTATGAATGAGAGCAGGGGCAAAAACTAAAATTTGTGCTTCTATACAGTACGTTTTACTCAATGTTCGTGATCTTTTCACCATTGAATCCATCCCCAGAAATCCCCCTTCAAATATGACCACGCTTTGCCGCCCAAAGTCTATCTTACTCGACAATCCACTTGACCAGGCGGTGGCGGGCGGTGAAGCCGCGGGCCTTCTTGCCGAAGACGTACATGGGAATGGTGGTGAGGGTGGCGCCGACGGTGATGCCGCCAATGACAAAAAAGCAGTTGCGCACGCCCTGGACGGCGATCCAGTCGTTGGCGTAAAAGGTCATGCCAAAGGCAAACATGTTCTTGATAAAGTTCATGGCGGCAAAGGCCTCGGCGGCCTGCATGCGGTGGCTGTCGGCGACATAGGCGACGACGCCGGTGGTGCCGAGCTGGACGCCAAAGTTGATGAGACCCATGCAGACGATAATGGGAATGGCCCAAGAGTCTTGGTTGTAGAGGGACTGGCCCCAGGCAAAGAAGCCACTGGCCGTGAACAGCAGGTACGTCACCATGATGGGCAGGCGGAACTCGGGCTCAAAGGTGCCGCCGTTCTTGCGAGACATGAGCTTGACGACGCCGTCAATGGTGGGGCCGGCGACGGCCGTGGCGAGCAGGGTGGCGACAAAGGACGAGAGGTTGGTGGCGCCGACGGAGCTGACGGAAAAGTTGTAGGGCGGGGCGGAGAAGATTTGCGAGAGGGTGATGCTGATGAGCACAAGCCACGAGATGCACGTGGTGAACAGCAGCGTGGCCCACAGGACAATGGGCGAGGCGAGCATGAAGAACGGCTGGAGGAGCGTGCGCCAGAACGAGACGCGGTCCCAGTAGCCGCTGTAGGGCATGAGGGACTGGGCGAGTGTCAGCGGGATCTCATTGCTGCCGTTGTCGGCAGCCTGGGAAGCGTTGGCATCGGCAGCAGCAGCGTCGTCGCGGTGCTCAAAGGCGCCACCCTTCTCGGTAGCACCCTCGACTTCGACGCGGTGGGTGCCGCCGTCAATGTTGAGGGCACCGGTGCGGTGGAAGGCCGATTCGGGCATAAAGAGGAACGTCAGGAGGGTCTGCAGGACGAAGGCACCGCCCATGGCGTGCAGGCAGACGCGGTACGAGCTGTTTTGGATGATGGCGCCGGCTGACAATATTAGTGGTGAACATTATATTATGATACAGTCGTTGTGGAAAATAGCTTACCGATCGGGGACGCAAGGTTGATGCCGCCCAGCACGCCAAGGTTGAAAATGGCTGTCCGATAGCCGCGCTCGTGCACAAACCAAATGTCGGCAATCGACGCGGGCACCAGAGCCTCCATGGGCGCCATGCACAGACCGGTCACGGCACGGGCAGCCGACAGCGACGCAAAGCTCTTGGCCTCGGCGGCCCAGAAGCAGCCGACAAACAGACCGACGGACGAGATGAGGTAGACGGGCCGCTTGCCAATCTTGACGGCCAACGTGTTGAAAATAATACTACCGACGGCAATGGCGGCAATGCATGAGCCGTTGACGCCGAGTGTGAAGCGGGCGAGCGGGACGTTGAGCTTGGCCGCCAGCGGGACGAATGCAGAGGTCAAAAGAGGGCCGACGGCTAGTGACGTTAGCACAAGATCTGTTTTTAATCAAATATAGGGGTTCTTGGACTCACCGCCCACGCAGCCACAGCCGTAGGCAATGGCGAGGGTGAACATTTCCTTTTTCCAGCGCGGCCAGTTGTAGGGATCGTTGGGCGACTCGGACGGCTGGGGCACAAGCACGGTCGTGCCCGAGGGATCGTGCTTAAGCAGCGTCGGGTCGATGCCTTGTGAGACCTCGATGTCGGAGCGGCCCAGCTCGCTCAGTGGCGACGTGCCGGGCACATGCTCAAGCTTGCGGTATTCAAGGATACCAAGAGGCATGGCGGAGGGTGGATGATGGACTCGAGGGGAGGTTGGTTGGGAAGTTCCACGCAGGGAGAGTACAGAAGGAGAGAATGGAAAAAGAAGTTGGTTGACTCTCAACTTTGCATTTTTCTGTTTTTTTTCTGAAATTTTGAGAACTTTTGTATTCGGGGATCTTTCTCGTACCCCAGATTATATGCAGATCCCAAGTGGCAACAGTGCGGCAGCGTTCTCCATGTGTCCCCTCATGTCTCCATTCAATATGTCTGTGCGCTACTGATTCACGCGTCTCGTTGTCTCTCATCATATCGCATACATCGGAGCTATTGCAGGCCCAGAGGGATTCAAAACAGTTCGCTAAACAGGGCCTAATCAGGGTTTACCAAAAGTTCCCGGAGGCGTTTTTCCAGTTGGCGATGTCTTGGCTAGGGTGGCGGGCGCTGCTCGGCCATTGATAGACCATGACTCAAGTCTTGCAGATCGTTGTGCCTTTGCGGGGAAGCAGCGAAAAAACAGTCTCAAGTGGCTCCAAATATGCCGAAGATGGAGTAGTGTTGAGGGGATGACCTGGGGAGCGCCATGGCGTCTGGAGGAACTGGAGGCGTTTGGACGTGCTGTGGGGTTTCTCCGCATAAAAGGAGGTCTCTGTTGGACAAAAGCTAAAAGTTCATTTCTCATGGAAAATAATATTCCACTCGAAGTACGTCCTTTTTCACAATTGATGGATGGACTGCAAAAATGAAGCACGCGTTGGCCTTTCCTTTGACAAGTGTATGGCATTACGAGAAGCGCGCAGTGTTTATGTATATCACGCAAGTCGTGTTCAGGGCGTCCATGGCGTCCACGTTGCCATCTAGTGTGCGTTGGAAACGGTTGGATTCAGTTTAGGGTTCGGCATATGCAGCCGAGAGCGACTATTTCCCGCTAATGCCCGCAGGTTCCCGGCAGTCGCGTCCATGGTTCTCATGGTTCTCATGGTAGTACCTAGGTTCCTTTTCATGGTTTCCCCAGGATTCATGTTCGGTCAGGCCGGTCATGTGCGCACGTTTCTCGGAGTGTTTCCGCTCCTGACGAAATTGGAGCTACATGCGTAAGAATGCATGCTATCCCATAGGTAAGAGTTGTCGTCAAAGCTGTTCCTGATTATCTGTTTCGATCGACAGGAGAAAGGGAGCTGAAAGGAAGACAAAGGAGCACAGGGCACACGCAATATCAGACCACGCCGCGTAAAGAACAACTCGCATAGACTTACAACAAGACAACACGCTTACGTCTTACACACATCACAATGACAACCATTCCGTTCTCACAGCAGACGCTGGACTCCTTGTCTGGCAAGGTGGTCGTGCTGACAGGGGGTGCGCAGGGCGTCGGTGCGGCTACGGTGCAACTGGCCCACGATGCCGGCGCGCACGTCTTCTTCGGTGACTGGGCCGACGACAAGGGGCGGCAGGTGGAGGCTACCGTGCGGTCGGGCAACGGTTCTGGGTCGGTGTCCTTTCAAAAAGTGGACGTTCGCGAGTACGCCTCGCAGCTGGCCCTCTTTGATGCGGCCTTTGTAGCACACGGCCGGGTCGACGTGGCCATTTCGTGTGCGGCCGTTTCTGAGCCACCGGGGTTCTTTGAGCCGGAGAATCTGGATCTGGAGAGTGTCAAGCAGGTGAGCCCCCAACACTCCAAGCAATGTTGATGCAGTCCAGTCCCTCACCCTCCAAGGAACCCACCGAACTCCGGTCCCGGCTCGACATCAACCTGACCAGCGTGCTCATGTTTAGCCGCATGGCCCTGGCGTACATGAAGGCCTCCCCGCAGGACGGCACGTCTCGGTCCATTGTCCTAGTTTCGTCCATTGCCGGTATCACCGAAGCCCCGGGCCTCTTTGCCTACTCGACGGCCAAGCACGGCGTCATTGGCTTGATGCGCGCCCTTCGCCCCTACACGCCCATCCGCTACGGCGTGCGTGTCAACGCCATCTGCCCCTGGGCCACGGACACGCAGCTGCTGGCGGGCGTCAAGGACAAGTGGGTGCAGGAAAAGCTGCCGCTCAACCAGCCAGCCGACGTGGCCGGGATGATCTTGCAGTGCGCGGCCGATTCGACACTCAACGGCAAGTCGGTGTTTGTCGCCGGCGGGAAGGGCTACGACACGGAAGAGGGTTACGACAAGACGCAAGGGCAGTGGATGGGGGAGCAGCTAGCGGTTGAGTGGAACCGTGGCCAGCGGGTTCTCGGGCTGGTGAGTGTATTTCCTTGTCATTTTCCCCTTGTCTCACGTGTGACGAACCACAAACTAACTTGTATAGGGCGATGGTTGGACGAACTAACGTTGCAACAATACTTGGTATAGATTGGGTCAATAGCCGGCTAGGCAGCTTAAATTTGGTATGCACCCCGAAAACCCTCATTGACTCCCGTGCATATCACAACCCGTCTTCGGGGGCCAAGCACAGGCTTGCACAAGTGTGCACACCTGTGCGCCGTCTGCGCCACGACATGCATGTGTACGGTTAGAAGTATACATATTCAAGATAAAAGTAACCACTGCGTTTCTAGGAATGGCCACGCCTCCGGGAATAAATTTTAAATAAACGTTGTCGTTACCGCTTATCTATATAATAAGAATTCAACTTTGCCACGTATTCAATCGAGTCGATCCAGGCCTGCCTTCTCTTTTCCTCGCACAGCTTTGCGTATACGGCCTGCTCATCTGCCGTCATAGCGTCCCATTTCCCTCTTGCGTACGACCTCTCACCGTTGGGCCATGCCTTGGCGGCCTCGCTGTCTTTGACTGACTCAAAGTAGACGTTGTACGGGCGCTTTGGGGCCGACATACTTGGCCATCCCGGCGGTGTATTGTAGAAGAGCGGTGGCTCTTGTTGCTGCTGGCCTGTCTGCTGCGCTGCTTGGTGGTCGCGACGAGCCTGCTCCTCCTTTTCGGTCCATGTTTGTATAGACGTAACGTACTCTTCAAACGGGGTGCCGGCCTCCCTGGGCACCAACATGCGATGTGGAATAGTGGCGCTCCAAGCCGTCCACGGTGGGGCCTGCGTAGAGCAGTGTGGCAGGTCGTTGTCGTTTTTACTGAGACGGTTCGCAGAATGGACACTGCGACCATCGTGTGACAGGCGTACTCCGAACGGGTTGGGTCCTAAATGGAGGCGGGGCGGAGGCGGTATGAGGTATTGTTGTCGACGTGCTCGAAGCGGTGGGGCGGGCAACGATAAGTTGAAGCGGAGGGCGAGTCCATGGAGCGAGGTCACGACATTGTCGTAACAATGAAAAAAGTCCTTGTTGCTTAATTCTTTCTTGACGACGTGATCATACTTCATCATCATAAGCGCATCGGCAATCTCGTCGAGGACGGCTCCTGTTTCCTCTGGTCCCGGGAGCGATCCTGCTCTTGTTAGCCCACTCGCCGCGGCGGGTGCGGCGGCGGGTGCGGCGGGAGCGGTGGCTGTGCCGAATCCGAATCCGAGTCCAAATCCTTGTGGCCCTCCCATGTGCTGTTGCTGTGGTTGGAAAGGAGGTGCACCAGGCAGACCAAATGCCCCGAACCCGGTTTGTGGAGGCAGTTGTGGAGGCGGATGTTGGAAGACGGGAGACGCGGCGCTAGGGCTGGCAAAGCCAAGACCTCCAGGGCCGCCAGGAGCATCACCGCCGGCAGGGACAGAACCAATGGGGGCACCGGAGCTGACCGAGCTTGGCTGTTGCGGGAGGTGGGTGGAGGCACCAGTACCGAACCCGGTTGGAGCCCCGAGCGGCATCCCCACTGGTATCCCCTGCAGCTCATTCGTCGGCTGTCCTTGCGGCAATCCCTGTGGCTGTCCCATCGGCTGCCCCGTCGACTGCCCCGGCGGCTGCCAGATTGGCGGGACCGGTTGCCCATACGATGCAGTAAGACTGCGGACGTCAGCATTTATGCTTTGCATAAGCGCCATAGCCACGATCTCCAAGTTGACGCCCTCCTCTTTTACGGCTGCATTGTATGCCTCCCCATTTCCCGGCACACCGAACTTGCAAAACAGAGAGGACCCCTGATCTTTATATTTGTCTTCCTCTCCATCGGCGTCTTCGTCGGTTTCGAACCCGGATCCATCCAGGCTAAATCCGCGTCCCAGAAAGCGCAACTCGACAGGCGTCAGCGAGGGCGTGCCTTCACGCTCTGCCTTGGCAAAGAGCTCGGCCGGCTTGCTCAGCTCGGTGCCCGTCGGTTTCGTGGCCGCGCGGATGCGCCGCTCGACGACATCCGGGGGCGGCCAGCCGAGGATCTGGTACCGTTCGGCACGGGTCAGGCCGTGTGGATCAACGAGGGCCTGCGCCTCTAAATCACCGCGAGAGAGAATGAGAGCGCGATCCGCGGCGGACAAGGACTCCGGGTCCTCTGCAGCCGCTGTATAAACCTCTTGTGGGATAGAGAAGGCGACCGGGTGCGCGTCACGGATCTTGTCGTTGCGCTTTTCAATATCGGCCTTAATGGACTGCGAGAGCATTTCCTCTTCTTCTTGCATCTCGCGCTGTTCTTCGACGGTGACCAGGTTGCCATAGCCGTCACGCGAATGCTCTGTCCCGTCGATTGCATACTCTATTCCGTCGTCGCCAGGTTCAATGCCGGACGGTGGCCAGTCTGCCATAATGAAAAACGAGGGGTGGGGTTGGTGGTGAGGAGGGGATTGGGGAGAGGAAAGAAAATGAAGGACGAAAGACGGAGGGAAAGCAAAAGAGATGTAAAAAAGGGAGGAGAAAAAAAAGAGTCGGACGCAGAAGAAAGAACGGACAGCGAGTTAGATGAGGAACACAGTGAATGGACGTGGCGGGGCAATGTCATCAATTGGGCAAGTCGTACGGCCGAGAGAGGAATAGAGTTAATTCAAAGCATGCACGATGTGGGTATGGTTAATTTTAAGCATCGTCCGTCTTCAATAGTGTAGTGTGATTCGGGGCCGGGGGCATGCCTTATTGGGAGCAAAGTGTAACCTTTCCGACGGCACGCGCGCCAAAATGAACTGCTTGACATTTTTGAGCTGCTCGAGTTGCTCGAGTTCATCTCGCCGTTTCCTATCTTCTTTTTGCCCGACCTTCTCTGGCCTCCCTCCCTCTCCCTTCCACTCTTTCTCTTTTTCTCTCTTTCTCTGTCTCTCTCTCTCTGTATACACGGCAGAAGCAAAATCTATGTAATTCCTCGGGATGGCATCTCGACACCGACACCCGCCTCTTTGGCGGTTTGCTCTGCTGTTTTTCACTTTCACTTTTGTGCTGAGCGCCGCTGCGCTGCATCAGATCAGATAAAAACGCGTCGCGGTATAGGCAATCCAAATATTATTGTTTGTAGCTTACCAACTTGGAATCATAGACGAACCATGGTGGGATCCTACCGATGATTATTTGAATTATTTAAAGGTACTGAGTCCATACAATGCACCAACTCCTCCCAACGATCATTACATTATTTAAAAACTCTTTCACTTGACGGATTTAGTAAATGACTATTTTAAGAAGTACTTTTTGGATAAACTAGGCACTATTTCAACGGTCGATGGCGTCAGAGGCTCTGATATGTTCATTTTTTTTTTGGCATCGTCTAAACATAAATATCTTGTAGTTTTTAGTATTTGATGCACTTTGTGGCAATGCTACAAACCTCAGTATAGGTACGGAGTTTAGGACTTGTTAACTAGTATAAAAACGCCCGTTAATATTATTCCTTTACATCCTTTAACTTTTTTGTTGTATATCCATATATCATACAGCACTACCCTTCAAATTCTCGCCTTCTGCATCACTGCTCCCCTTCCCTCCGCCTCAACCCTCTTAGCCCACCTCCCCATAACCCCTACCAACCTCTCCACCTCCTCGAATCTATTCCCCGCGTGCAAACAAACCCTCACTCTCTCTGCCCCCACCGGCACCGTCGGCGCCATAATCGCTCTCACCACGAACCCAGCCTCCTGGCACTCTCGCGCCAGGTTGCGCGGCTGGGACGTCAGGAGAGAGAAAATCGGGGACTGTGGGCATTGCTGCGGGATGCGCAGGAGGGGGTGCGTGGGGGGGAGTGAGAGCGCGAGGAGGAGGGTGTGGAGGTGGGTGACTAGTTCCCATAAGTGAGCGACGGGCTGGAAGAGGTGTCAGTAAGTATGTAGGACGAGATAGGATGAGGTGGCTTACTGCAACGGTTTTACCGATAATCATGAGGTCGTAGACGGTGCGGATGGCTACCAGGGAGGGATACGACATGAATGTCGTGTAGATGAGCGGGCGGGCGTAGTTGATCAGGTACTCCCTCGTCAGCGGTGAGCAGAGCATAATGGCTTCAAGAAATGTCAGCAGAGATTCCCACCAGTCGCAGAAAAATAAAGAAAAAACATACCTCCATTACACGCCAACGCCTTCCCAAACGTATGCAACCTCGCAAACACCCTCCTTTCCAGCATCAGACTGCACACCACCCCCCGCCCCCTCTCCCCGTACACCCCAGTGGAATGCGCCTCGTCCACAACGACCTTCCCATTTCCTGCGGGCAGCACTCGCTCTACCACCTCCACGATCTCCTGGAGCGGCGCTAGATCGCCATCCATACTGTACAAACTCTCCACCGCTACAAACACGCTCCTTTCCCCCCGCTTCACGCGCTCGTCCCCCGCCAACACGCCCCTCAATACGCGCTCTAGATCGCCGACCTCGTTATGCGCGAACGCCGCCCGCACCCCAGCGCGCGAGAGCCGCATCCCCTCGTGCGCACTTGCGTGGATAGCCTCATCATATACAAGGACGTCTCCCGGCTGGGGCACGCACGCGAAAAAGCCTGCATTAGCGTCGAAGCCGGCGTTGAAGAGACAGCCCGCCTCGGCGCCGTGGAAGGCCGCGATGTCGGCTTCGAGGCTGGTGGCGTAGGTGCTGTTGCCATCGAGGAGGCGGGAGCCGCCGGAGCCGAGGCGCGGGGGGGAAGTGCGCAGGTTGTCGAGGAAGGAGGTGTGCAGCGCGGCGGAGGTGGAGAGAGAGAGGAAGTCGTTGGAGGAGAAGTCGACGGAGGTTGGAGGGGTGACGGTGAGGGCGCGCAGGGAGGACTTGCGGGCGCGGGAGGCGAGGGAGGTGCGCATGGCGGTGCTGAGGGCGTCGGAGGGCATGGTGGTAGAGGGGGAGGGAGGACCGGACGGAGGACCGGAGGGGGGGATGGAGGAGGAATCGGCCATGGTGGTGGAGGAGGAGGATGAAATAAGCGGGAGGTCACTTGAAGTGGTGAGCTATGTCAGCGGGTGAGATCGGGCCTGTTAATATATTTTAAAGCCATTGTGCAGCCGCTCGTAGCCGAAGAGCGAAGTCTCAGTCTCGGAACGGGCTGTGGCCGTGACTGTGACGGTGGAAAGATGGGCGAAAGGAAGGTGGAGACGAGTGATGAGAAAGTGTTGCACATGTAAGAAAGCGGACTGGCATCTGCGTTGACGGCGGTAAAAAATCGTTGGGGTTGAGGAACCAGTGAGCTAACTCAACGAAAGCCGGCAGGGTATTATTCTAAAAAAAAACGATGGTGTGGGGGGTTGAAGGTCTCGGATCCCAACGACTGTAGCGTATGCGCTGTAATAGGCCACTACTACTCTGCACCTCGACCGACGACCCCACACTATGTCGTACATAATTAGATAGTTCATAGATCGAGCCGGAGAGTTGACCTGCGCATGTGAAAACACAACCACGACAACCACAATAGCAATGCCCGCCACCACCATCACGGGCTCCGTCCTGCGGCGCTCACTGCGCGCCTACCAGGTCTATGGCGCAAACACCGGCGTGGGCAAGACGGTCATGTCGACCATCCTATGCGGTGCGCTGCATCGCACCTGTCCCCAGGAACGCGTTTGGTACCTGAAGCCGGTGTCGACCGGCCCGCAGGAGGACGCCGACGACGGACACCTGGCGCGCTTCTCGCCGCGAACAAGCTCGAAGACGTTGGTGCAGTACGGAGAGCCCGTGAGCCCGCATATTGCGGCGAGAACAGCTGCTGTAAGATGCGACCAGGGTGTCCTGTGAGGCTGTGGATAGATGTGCTAACTACGGTGCAGCCGCTCACCGATTCGTCAATTCGCGAACAAATACAGAGGCACGTGGCGGAGTGCGCAGAAGATGGAGAAGGAACGTTGATTCTTGAGACAGCAGGGGGAGTGCACTCTCCTACGCCGTCTGGGAGCTCACAGGCGGATCTGTACCGGCCTCTGCGCCTCCCCGTCTTGCTGGTCGGTGACCACCGCCTCGGCGGCATCTCGTCCTCCATCTCCGCCTTTGAGTCACTCCACATCAGGGGCTACGACCTCAGCACCGTCTTCGTGTTCGAGGATGCCCAATATGAGAACCACCTCTACCTCCGCGACTACTTTGCTGAGCGGGACATCCCCCTTCTCTCTCTCCCCCCGCCACCAGCTCAAGCCAGTACTCCCGAATCCGACCGCGAGCGCATGGCAGAGTACTACGAAGAAATGTCGTCCCGTCCCTCTGTCCTCGACGCGGTCACTGCCCTCTCCACCTCCCACACGGCTCGTCTCGCCCGCCTCGACTCCATGGCTCCCCAGGCACACAAACACATCTGGTACCCCTTCACGCAGCACAGCTCCATGACGCCAGCGTCCATCATGACCATCGACTCCGCGCATGGAGATTTCTTCCAAACGTACTGCCCTTCCTCCTACTCTGACATCCAGTCCTCCTCCCCTCCTCCCCCCGAACCCGAAAACACCCTCCAACCAACCCTTGACGGCTCCGCCTCCTGGTGGACCCAAGGCCTCGGCCACGCCAACCCAACCCTCTCTCTCGCCGCCGCGCACGCCGCCGGCCGCTACGGGCACGTGATGTTCGCGAGCGCGATACATGAGCCGGCTCTCTCGCTCGCGGAGCTACTACTCAAGCACCTCGGCAACCCGCGCATGCAGCGGGTGTTCTACTCTGACAACGGCAGCACGGGCGTCGAGGTCGGCGTGAAGATGGCCTTGACGGCGGCGTCGGAGCGGTACGGGTACGGGGATAGGATGACGGAGGTGGGGGTGCTGGGGCTGAAGGGGAGTTATCACGGGGACACGATCGGCGCGATGGATTGCTCGGAGCCGTCGACGTTCAATGAGCGCGTGCACTGGTATCGGGGACGGGGCCACTGGTTTCATTTCCCCGAGGTGAAGATGAAGGAAGGGACGTGGGTGGTGGAGCCGCCTGGGGGCCAGGAGGGGGAGTTCGGGCCGGTACAGAGGTTTACGAGTCTGAAAGAGGTGTTTGACATGGAGGCGAGAGATGGCTCGGCGGCGGCAGAGCGGTACAGGAAGCACATCCTCAGCACCCTCGACCGCCTCGTGCGCGTAGAGGGCAAGTCCTTTGGCGCGCTCATCATGGAACCCGTCATGCTCGGTGCAGGCGGCATGCTTCTCGTGGATCCCCTCTTCCAACGCACGCTCGTCTCTACCCTCCGCGCTTCACACTCGCTCTTCACCTCCACACCACTCCCTACAGACGCACATTCCTGGACCGGTCTCCCCATTCTCTTCGACGAGGTCTTCACGGGGCTGACCCGCTTGGGCCCCTTTTCGCCGTCCGCGCTGCTCGGCGTGCAGCCTGATATCTCCGTGCACGCGAAGCTCCTCACTGGAGGCCTCGTGCCGCTCGCCGCGACGGTTGCGAGCGAGGCGATCTACGACGCGTTTCTGGGGAGCGAGAAAAGTGATGCGTTGCTTCACGGACACAGTTATACGGCGCATGCGGTGGGGTGTAAGGTGGCGGAGACGTCGGTGAAGGAGCTGCTGAAGCTGGAGGAGGGCGGTGCGTGGGATGAGTTTAAGGAGCCCTGGAAGGAGGCCAGGAGCGACGTTGATGGTGGGACGGAGGAGGAGAAGGTGTGGAGTATGTGGTCCCCGACTTTCCTCTCCACGGTCTCGCACCGTGCTGAGGTGGAGAGTGTAGTCGCGCTCGGCTCGGTGTTGGCTATCAAGCTGCGGGACGAGAATCCAGGGTACGAATCCAATACAGCAGTTGGGTTGCAGTCTGCGCTGTCGCATGTGGATGGGGGGTTTGGAATACACTCGAGGGTGTTGGGGAATGTGTTTTATGTGATGGCGGGTCAGACTACGGAGGTGGATGTTGTGAGGTTGGTTGAGGAGAGGGTGCTGGGGGCACTATAGATGTATCGAAATTTTTGAACCGCAAATATGAGATATTATGAGAAAGACATATGCACTCATATTACACCAATGTAGCCGCTTGGAATGACAGTAGCTGAAAGTCATAGGTATTAGTGAACAGTACAGCGTCTATGAGGAGGCGCGCCGCGAGTTCTGTCGACCGGTAGCGCGGTGGCGTGTATATAGTAGAGTGTGAAATAAACCAAATGTAGTTGGAAACAGGTGCTTCAAACGTTACAACTCTTTTCGTAAAAACTTTTACTTGTTAAAATGTAAAGGGACAATGAACGGAAAAATGAAAATCTAGACAAGGCCCTCGTATTTTCTACTTGATATAAAAGAGGCGAACGTCTGAGAAAAACATACCTCATAATGAACAATACAAGTATTCGAATTATGCCAGAGAATTAATGCACATCAAAATATCTTAGCAAGTATACCGATACGACAAGAAGACATTTTTCCCCGGCATTCCCCTACACTTCTACTGTCGTGTCATATATAATAGGTAAACTACAATGTGGACTATTGCCCTACCCTGCTCGTCTCAACTCTACAATGGAAGAGACCCATGCAATTCTATTTCCGGATTTTAGAATCTCAAACACGCGACGTCGTGCACTCGCACGCAGACCTACGTAGCGAGTCAGCCACGCCAGACGCTAGACGCCAGGCTGGGGGAAAGCCACTTTGGCCGACGTCGTCTCGTCCCCCCATCTTCCGTATCCCTTCCCAGTCCAGAAACGGACAAGGCTGTGGAAACAAGGTCATTATTTTTGCGCGTGGGACACGTCAGCCATCTACGGTCGACGGACGGGGGCCTCCGCTATGGGGATTTTTGTATGGGGCACTTCAGATATGGATCCTCGCTAGCCGCAACGCTCGACATTTTTTTCATCTCCTGCGCTAGCCACCAACCTTGCGTGGGAAGGGGGACAAGGGGATGGTCACAAAGGACTGGACAAGAGACGAGCTTTTTTTTTCGTGCAAAAATTCCCGTTACGTATGTCGTACGTCTACATCGTACTTTCAAAATTTTGTGGAGGTCAACTAGGGAGATGAAGGGACGTGGAGAGAGGGATGGTGCCGTAAAGGGAGGCGAGGTCGACTACAACTAGAGGGACAACGCAGTCCAGGATCCGTGGTCGTCACTGCCAACGTCGCGTGTCGTTGATCAAAGGGAGCAGGAGATAAATGTTGCAAAATACAATTTCCATTTAAATTGACTTGGCATCTGCGATAAGATGTGGATTTAGTGCTATTTACATTTATACCTTACGATCTTCAACTCTTTTTTATTTTCTTTTGTTCACATTTAATTTATCTTCGCTCCCAGTTTTCTTCACTTCCTTCTTTTGTTACTGTTCATTATTGATCATTGTTCGTTTCGATTGTACACAGTTGTTCTTCGACATCTCGACCACTTTCTACGACAATATCCCTCTGGTCTTTCCATCCCACTTCCTTTTCTTCAACAACCAACACTCACCACACACCATGGCGTACGCCGCACAATACACGCCCAAGCCGGCGACCGACATCTTCACCGGTGACACCGACATTGACCGGCGGCATTGCACACGCAAGGTGCCGATGAAGGTGCTCCTGCTCGGTCTCGGCCGCACGGGCACGGCGTCGATGCGCGAGGCCATGACGCAGCTCGGCTACGTCGATACGTACCACATGATGAGCTGCTCGATCGAGAACCCGCCAGACGCGCTGCTCTGGATGGACGCGCTGCGGGCCAAGTACGACGGTGTCGGGAAACCTTTTGAGCGCGCCGACTGGGACAAGCTGCTGGGCCGGTGCCAGGCGGTGTGCGACTGGCCCGCCGTGGCGTTTGCCGAGGAGCTGATCGCGGCGTACCCGGAGGCCAAGGTGGTGCTGACGACGCGGGACGTGCACAGCTGGCATGCGTCGACCCTCAAAACGGTGTACTGGCGCGCCATGGACCCGGAGCTGGCGTGGCTGGGCAAAGTCAGCTGGGCGGCGGGCATGTACCAGCCGATGCTGCGCAAGTTTTTCGATACGTTCTTTGAGGGCGCCTTCCCAACACGGGGCAAAGCGATTTACGAGCAGCACTACGAGAACGTGCGCAAGATGGTGCCACCCGAACGGCTGCTCGAGTTTCGGGTCAGCGAGGGCTGGGCACCACTGTGCCGGTTCCTGGGCGACGCGGTGCCGCCGGCGGACCAGCCGTTCCCCAACGTCAACGAGAGCGCGACGTTTGTGTCGCGGTCGCGGCGGCGCAACCGCATGCAGATGTTGAATGTGCTGCTGCGGTGGCTGCTGGTGGCGGCGGCCGTGTGGGTGAGCGCACTCCTGCTACGGTCGTCATCCGTATGGGGCAGCAGTAGCAGCAACAAAACCGGTGTGGAGGGCTACTCGTCCGCACCTTCCCTTCTGCTGCTGGTGGGCGGTATCTCCGTCCTCAATTCAGCCGTCTTCTATGCTGTGGACCGCGTCCGGCTGTCGGCTCGCACCAAGGCGTAGCGAGTGAGTTACGAGCGACAAGGGAGGAGAAGTGGACGAACGGTTGTGGAGGAGCGGGGCTTGCGGAAGTTGGAATGAGGACGTCGACAAGGACGTGTCTTGGCTCGTCTTGCTGGTGAAGGGGTTGCACTCTGTCAAGGCACTAGAAGAGTCGTCGACAGCACGTTGGAAACTGGGGACAAGGGCGTGCGCGGCGTCTATACGAGTAAATTGCTCTTTTTCGTTTTTTTTTTTTTCAGTCTTTCACTTTCATTGTTTCCTTTGTTTCTTAGATACCGTTTTAATTCCATGCCTTGTTTTACCAATCAATCAAGCGTTTTCTGAAACCGCGTCCTTGAAAGCATTCCAAAAATACTTGGAAACACGTCCTTTGGTCTTCAGACGAAACCACGCACACAATGTACGCGAGTCAGGTTCGCCAGGTTATCTGACCCGCTGCTGGCGAGTCGTGCAGTGTGGGAGAGTGGGTTGGGTGTTCAGGGGCAGAACGGCACCGGAGGGGACAACCGCCATGATCCACGTATATCCGCTAAAGGGCCCCACTCCACGACGACTTACACGTCATGGGCCCCGCCGAAGTGTGGACCGCGTACGTACCTGTCCCTCCATGTCGGCAGGTTATCCGGCGGACAGGGTGAAGAGGGCGACTTGGTGGTCATTGTTGTCGAGTATCGTTATCTGCGCGACTTGGCCTCATTCAGGTTGGACTTTGTATCTTGAACTTTGTATCTTGGCGTTGATTTTATTTACTTCTTTGAGCGACCTGTCTTCGAGATCGACCACATCTCGTCACACACACATCACGAAATGCCTTTCCAACAACGAAACAGTATGAGCCCGTCACCGCTGGCCCGGCGGCTGCTCGACGACGATGCCGAGAAAGATATTCAACAGCTGCCACCAGCGTCACCACCGAAAAAGGCAGGCCCGGTCTCATGGAGCTCCCTCCCTCGCAAGGGCCAATTGGCCATCCTGTTCCTGTGTCGCTTTGTCGACTTCTTACAAGTCGCATCCCTCCAGGCTTATGTCTTTTACCAGCTCAAGTCCATGGCCTCGGGCGACACGAGCGACGTTGCCGTCTCGACACAGGCCGGCCTGTTGCAGGGCTGCTTTACCGGTGCGCAGGTCTTGACGGCCATTCTGTGGGGTAAGGCTGCCGACGCGCCCTGGTGCGGTCGGAAACCCGTGCTGATCATCGGCTTGGCGGGCACGGCCATGTCATGTGTTGGGTACGGGTTTGCCACGACATTTGCGTGGGCGGCCGTGTGGCGCGTGGTGGGCGGTGGCATCAACGGCACCGTGGGCATCATCCGGACGATGATCTCGGAGATTATCGTGGACAAAAAGTACCAGTCACGAGCTTTTTTGATCCTGCCGATGAGTTTTAATCTGGCCAACATGATCGGTCCTGTGATGGGAGGCTTTTTGGCGGATGCACCCTCAAGCCTGCCGGGCCTCTTTGGCGAGGGCGCCATCTTCGGTTTTGAGTGGATCCAGGCGTATCCGTATGCCCTGCCGAGTGTACTTAATGCTGTCGCTCTTGGCGTGACAGCCGTCGTCGTCTTTTTCTTCCTTGAAGAGGTGAGTGCTCCTTATCTTGCAGAACTATTATTTGCACCTTCACTAACAGAACAGACTTCCTTGGAACGACGTGGCAAATTCGATGTCGGACTGCGCATTGCCTCACGAATTCGCCAGATCATCCACCGGTCACCCCCCTCCGAGGGATATGCACCTGTCCAGATGGCAGAGCCAGCCTCGCTATCCACGGAGCCCGTTGCCCTGCAGCGCATGTCACCATCGCCGTCTCGTACAGCGACCCGCCCACGTACATCACTTCCTTTTTCTTGTATCTGGACGCGCAACGTCGTCCTCACGCTGGTCACCATCGCCCTCTACGACTTCCACCTCGGCGCCTTTGCCAACGTCTGGGCCCTGTTTCTGTCGACGCCCCGCTCAGAGAACGGCGCCGCGTCCGCCCATGGCCTCGGTATGCCGGCCTCCCGCGTCGGCGTCGCCACGTCGTTCTTGGGCGTCCTCGGTATGCTGTTGCAGCTCACCCTGTACCCGCCCATCAGCGCTCGCCTCGGCACGCTGCGGTCCTTTAGATGGTTCCTGGTCGGCTTCCCACTCGCCTATTTTGCCGCCCCGCTGTTGGCCGTCCTACCGTCAGCCACGCTACCACCCCTGCCGGCCGGCGGTTTCCTCGTGTGGGCCGGCATCATCATTGTGCTTCTCCTCCAAGTGACCGCCCGAACCTTTACCCTCCCCGCCAGCATCATCCTGCTCAACAACTGCAGTCCACACCCGAGTGTGCTAGGCACTGTGCATGGCCTGGGCCAGAGCGTGTCGGCCGGTTTTCGAACCGTGGGTCCTGTCGTGGGCGGCTGGTGGTACGGCTGGGGGCTGGAGCACGGCCTCGTGGCCACCGGCTGGTGGGGCGTGGCCGCGCTGTCCGTCGTCGGCTGCGTGTCGGCGCTGTGGATCTATGAGGGCAGCGGCCACGAGATTGTCCTAGACGAGGATGAAGACCAGTGATGTATTTCTTTTTGTGTGTATAATAAGTGTATTGCTAGAGGAAACTGAAAGCGAAATAAAATGCAGACTATTTGCGTATCGGACTGATCCATGTATGGCCGTGGAGTACGCCGTCCACCTTCTCGAAGAACTCATGCTTCTGTAGAAACTCTTCCTGCTCATGCAGATAGGCGGCGTATTTCTCTCGTTTGGCATCTTCCTCTGCCAACCGCTCTTCTAGTTTAAACACAAAGAAATCGCGGCTCTCTTCATTAAGAAGAGACATCACTTTGCGTCGTTGGGCTTCGCCGATGACGAGTACATGGAACGCCAAATCGGTTGGCCCCGAGCTTTTGCTGATGTCCAGCTTTGCACTTAACAGCGATAATGTCTCCAGAGCATGTTCCGTAGCGGCGATGGCCGTATCCAGATCTTTCTTCATGCTGTCCAGCGTTTCGATGGCCACCTTATATCTCTCCTTGTCATAGACAAACGGCGATTTCCCGTTTCTGGCGTTTTTTGTGCTCTTTGGGGTTTCATTCTCCGGTTCTGGTTTTGGTGCTTGCTTGGGCGGCGGTTCTTGTCTGGGCGGCGGCTCCTGCTTGGGTGGCCGTTGCTCCGGCTTTGGTGCCTCCGTTGCCTTTGGCTGCTGTGGTTTTTGCTTGCGGGCCTGCCCTTGCCGAGATAACACGCCGGGGTACGTATCACGGTCGTACTGGCGGCGCTGTGTATCGTCTATGAGTACTTCATGGGCGCGATTCAGCTATAGGAGCGAATACCACGCACAACGCGCACATACTGTTAGTGTGTGGTATTCTCAATGAATGATGACAAGACGAGACACATACCAGCTGGAACTCTTTTATCGCATCAGGCGAGTCCACGTTTTGATCCGGGTGCCTCATGAGTGCCAGCGCCTTGTAGGCTGCTTTGATCACCTGCTTGCACGCATGCTGGCTAATCTGGAGGATGCCGTAGTAGTCGTCTTCGGCTGGGACGAATGTTTGCGCCATGGCTGCCGCATGGCTGCTTCGCAATGGCGAACAGCCAAACTGAGCGTTATGTTCGTGACGGCGTTGATGATCGTTGTTTTGTCTCCGCCGTTTTGTCCGGGCGCGTAATGAAACGAGTCAAAAAAAACTGCTATTTTGGGTACAGTCCCATCACGCGGTGGCCAATCTTCACGTGACTATGACGAAGACGACAGCCAACTGTCAAGGACCCGATCTCGGTTTCTATGGGCGACTGTTGTCATGTTTATTTTCCTAGTAGTCAGTATGGTTGTTGTGTAACCGCTGTTCCAGAATTCCGGGTCCGCAAACACCGGATCCCCGCCAAAACCATTTCAAAGTAATCCGAAGATGTACTCCAAGAATGTAAGACAGGGTTCTCAACGGAGAGCTAGACGGCATAATTGAAAAGGTTCGAAAGGACCAGGGATGTCCTGACAAACCAGTCACCGGGACCTACCATCATCACCCAGTTCGAGGAGGCGGACTGGAAATTCCATTCACTTGCTGTCGCCGACGCACAGCGGCGACACGATCAATCTATCATAATGGAAGAGTACCGTTCAAGCTATGTTGTAAATATGCAAGGACTACTTGCAAAGGAAGCGGCGAAGCGGAAGTAATACGCTGCGTATTTTCGTGCCAACAATCTCTTTCAAATACGCCAAGAGTATCATTACTCGCAGATGGAAGAGTAGTTAAGGTCAGAACCATAGAAACCGACTCGAGATGATCACGGCAGTGGAACAAGGCACAAAAATCGCAATAGCCATAATAAATCGAGGCACCTACGCGGCAAAAAGGCCCCTTGAAGTCAGCCCGCAGGCATCTCAAGCTGTGATCAAGGCCGCGAACAAAATTCTGGCGCTCTTAAGGCATCCAGACAAGAAGATCAGTGACCCCCATGCGAACATAAGTTCCAGCTGGTATGGTGTCATTTGACGTCCATCAGCAGTAAGCCACATGGTCATCTACTAATACTACAACTGCCGCCATGTAGCTGAATACAGCGTATGAAATGCTCGTCGACGACGTCCGTCGCCGATACTATTACACAGTCACATACCCCGCCATATTGGCCCGTCGACGCCAACAAGCACAAAAGCCGCAGACACCGCCGAAACCACCGACAGCACAGAAGCCAGAAAAGCCGCAGAAACCAAAGCCCACCAAAGCAGAAACGTTTGCCGCTGACCAAAAGAAATTCAACCATATCGAGCGCAAGCTTGACAAGAACGCCCTGAATGCAGCATCCGGTGCGGTGTCGACGGCAAAATCGACGTTACATTTGATTGATACACGCGTCAAAGCTGAGAGCAGCCAGGGGCAGAAGGGAACAACCAAAAATAAGGCTACGCAGGAGGCAGGCGACACGATTTGTCATTTTATAGCCGTCATGGCAGCACAACTATTACATGAGGCCTTGGTTCGCACTGAAGAGTATCGGTCAGAGTGTCTGTTTGAGTTGAAAACAAAACTTGCGTCTGAAGAAGCCAGGCGGCTGGAATATGCCGCTTATTTCCATAAACACGCAGTGTTTGTTGATAAGTTCGAGGCCGACCAACGAAAATCAAAAAGAGCAAAATCAAAGAGGACTTGATGGGCAAGAGAGTGCAGAGAACAAGGACAGCGTCGTCGGCCGTTGGACGGGTCAGCAGGTAGCTCCGTGATATTCAAGCAAAAAACAACATAATCTTCTTCTTCAACATTGCAACCATCAACAACTACTGGCTAATTTCATGCTTCTAGACGTCCAGAAATCCAATAGGAAATGATGTATCATCTATTTGATGAACTTAATGGGATTGTTTTGGTGTTTTATTTTCCATAAAATGTCGCTGAACACATATTTTTTTTTTCTCTTAGAGAAAAAAAACTGTGATATGCATTTTGGATATCTTTCAGGCCATTCTGATTTTAATGAGGCATGACAACAGATGCTTCCTACACTGCTTAATTTTTTATTTTGTTTCTTCAAATACAACTTCGTATAAAAATAAAATGGAGAAAATTTTTAAAATAAATGTTATTCGAGAGAATCTGAAAAATATTAAAAACTGTACATTTTTATTCACACGTTTTTGAGCTAGAATTAGTCATCATTTTACTTCGATAGTATTTAACTCTACGTCGTACAGATGATGTGCTGTACTTTATATTTTATTCAATCTCTCTAGCAGCCATTTCCCACTGACCCGGTCTTGTCATTTATGTCGATTTTGTCGTCAGACTGAAGATGACATCGAAACATCGAAAATGTCATTTATCGAAAGAACCTCTGTCGCCGAATAGTGGGTCATTGCCCGCGGTCGTAGTTGCCTCGCCTTGGCACAGTGAGATGGGCAGCCTAAATTGCGCAGGTATGCGGGTGGGTTTTGATTCCTTTTTTTTTTTCGTGATTTCTTGATACTATGTGTGCTTCCGGTTGATGTCGGCGTGGATGCTCATGCCCGGGTGGTTCCACATTAGGGAGCTGTCGTACTCGGGCAGCTGCTCAAAGTCACACTCGAGCAAACCCCGGCTGAGGATGGTGACCTCGATCTTGGCCTGCTCTTCGGTGATGAGGATACCGTTCTTGTTCTGCTCCCACGTGATGGCGATGATGCGGTTGGGTTCGTCGTCGTGACTTGGCTTGACATGGATGGCATACAGTTCGGTGCCCGTCCAACTGCGCTTAATGTGGATGGTCACGACACCCGAGATGTCGAGCGCGTCAACGGTGTAGAGCCAACGGTCGTCCATGTCGCGGGCCTGGAGGCCGGCGCGCAGCTTGGTCCAGTCGGCGTCGCTGAGGACGAGGCCCCAAGCGGCCGACATAGGCTCCTGCATCTCGGGCATGGTCGTTGGTGAGGGTATGAGGGGGAGGGGTCGCTGAGCCAAGGACGCGGTTCAGGTTCTATACGAACCGCTGTCGGCTGGGTAAATTCAAGGAGCGGGCGCCGTCTGCTGGGACCAGGTTCTTGTGAAAATTAAAAGGACGGGACGACGTCAGAATAAAAGAGTGAGAGAGAGAGGAAGAAGCGACGAGAGGGATGTGCCGCACTTTATATATTGAATTCAATTTGCGTTGTACTTGGGCTCGTTTTCGACACGAGCGGTTGCGCGGCCTCCAAAATACACATGCAAATGCAATGCAACGGTGTGGACATGCTCGCGTGATTGGCCATCGCCGTGCAAAGCTGAATGTCGTCCACGTTTCAGCGTGGCCACAATGTCCGCAGCGACCAAGCCAACAGTAGTCGTTTTGTACCTGAGGAAGCGACCCTCGACAAACCAGTCATTTTTACATTTTGGTTAAGCTTAAATTTTGTTATGTTCGGCGAAGCATACCTGGACGATATATAAATTTTGTGTAGCTCACCTTCTCGACAAATCCAATGGCCGTTTCGGAAATTTACAGAGTAGCAAACCTTCACGATGTTACCACCAATGTCGTCACCCAAGACGGGACGCACGTTCAACGACTGTGCAGCCATTTCGGGGCCATGGTCTCGGCGTCCAATTTAACCACCGCCGCTTGTCTTCTATTTTTGTGCCAGTCACTGCAAAGATGTGTAGGCCCGGCTCGCCTACTGGGGCTATGTCGGTGGTGGTCTACTAAGAGACTGAGCATACGGTCCTGGCATATATTGCGGCGTTTGTTTGCTGGGCCCATTCAAACAACATCTTGACCGATATCGTGAGATTTTTGGTAAACATAAATATCGGCCCAAGCCGTTGGGGGCCGCTACGCCAAAACCCTACGCTGGCTAATATCGTAAAGGTGTTCTTGTGATGGTTCCGTCTCGTGCTTGGTCAGATAGTAAACACTTGGCTTAATATGAGGGCGCGGGAGCTTCATTTGGTCCAAATAACGCCGAGGCTTAGCACATCATCAAGGTCTATTCCCGTCGTCAACTCTTCGGCTAGGCACTTGGCGCATATACGACAGGTGCGTGGGCTTTCCCTACGAAACCATCTTGGGCGGTGCCGTGATTTATCGACTGGCCGACGCCGCGATCTGTAAGGCCTAAACGCACCCTTGCGGTCGACGATATGGTGGTTTGCTCCGTGATGGTGTGCAATGTGTGTATGGTTCATTTGACCATATGAGAGAGGTAGCTCGTAAGGCGTCGCTGTGCCGGAGGGGGAAGAGAATTCAAAAATAAAATGCTAGACAAAAACGAAAGACAGAAACAGCAAAGAGTATAAGTAGACTCCCGTCTGTGGTATGTCCTGTGATATCTGCCACGAACGACACAGAACCGACTGAAAAACTTGTTTGATATTCAGATCATTTACCCACTCGTCTCATCCTTTTCTTCACCACTTCTATCTTTTTTTTTTTTTTTTTTAAACTCAGTATCCTCCCTACGACCACAATGCACAACATTTCCTTCCTTCTGTTGGGCCTCCTTGCCTGGCTCGTGGCCGGTGCCGTGGCCAACATCCCGCACACCTTGTACCGCGGCGACACCCGTGCTCCGGCTACCATCAAGGCCGCCGGTGGGTTCAAGAGCAAGGGCGCGACGCACAAGCTCGGGCCGGACGGCACGGTGATCCAGCACGTCGAGGGCACGCTCAAGTACCCGTCGCGCGACCCCTACATCTCGACGTCGAGCGACCTGGCCGAGGCACGCAAGAAGGCCGGCAACAAGGGTTATGTGTACACGATCGACACGACGGGCATCACGGACACGTTTGTGGACGTCGCCGCCGAGTACGCCAAGCTCCAGAAAAAGTACGGGCACTCTGACGAAAAGGAGTTTGCCGCACACCTGTTCATTCCCTGGGCGCACATTGTGGCGGCCCAGGAGGCCAAATCGGGCAAGGCAGTGAGCCTGACGCGGCGGGACGTCGAAGAGGCCGGGGCGGAGTGGGAAGACGAGCTGTCGTGGGAGGTTGAGCGTGGGGAGGGAGACGACGACTCTGTTCCGGACTGGGACAACGCCCACGAAGTCTACGGACGGGACGACGGCAACAATGTGCAAGTCCGTGATGGTCTCAACAACCTGGACAAGCCGGATGTCGCCCAAGACGAAACGCCAGTGGTGCGCCGTGTTGCCAAGCCGCTACGTGTGTAACTCTTGACCGTCCATCGAGCGAAAACGGCTGTTGATAATCCGCTATAGGCCATCCCAGTTTTCCGCGAGTGGAATAACAAACATGGGCATGGATGTCAAGGATGTATTACGGTATGTCCAAGTATGCCAGGATTTCAGGATGGTAAGGCTGAACAGGGGCGGGGGATGGGTAGAACGGGGGCTGATTAACCAGAGAGCCAAAGAATAGATTGAAAATGTGGCGTGGACGGGCCGCTACCAGCAACCCAGACCTTCGGAGCTTGACGCTGAGACTTGGACACTGAGACTTTTCTGGCTAAATCAAGGGCATGTGAGGTGACGACATAGGTTTCATTGCAAATATCTTGGAGAGATGTTAGATGTTTTCGATCATTGCTAGATTTCAATTCATTCCTTGAACCTTTTCGCCAATCCAGTTTTTTTATGTTCTGCCTTAATCAGATGCACGTGAGACATTTCTGAAATGTTGACATTCCTCGATACGAGAAAGGTGTGCCCTGTTTCGCGGTGTGGCGTTACGGCCGCACAAAGGTGACGGAACAGCCCGCCGTTTTCGGTTGCAGATTCCGCAGCTGGTGGGGGAAAGACAGTGAGATAAGATACCTCGTACTTGTATCTTACGGTGTGCCTCGTACTTCGTAGTACAGAGTATTACCTCGTACAGCACCCGACTGACCAGTGCGACCACCTCCATACAACATGAGTGCGTAATCCGTACAGGTGCAGGACTTTTGACGGCTTTTCGCCCCTTTCGACACAAGGTCGGACTAAGCGCTGTCAGAATGGGGGGCCCCTTTTCACTGGGCTTATCTTGGCAAAGCCGCACATCGTGGCTCCCAGCCGCTGTACCACGTACTACGACATACTCTGTCCAAGTTTTTTCTGGCTCCAGTGTCTTGGCCAACCGCCAAAACGGTCGTGGCGGGAGCAGAATACGAGGTCACTTGGCTGACTTCATGAGAACAGTTCGAACATGACGCCAAAGAGTGCGAATATGTGGCTCTTATGTGATCGCGATTCCAGCCCTCCCTCCCCCCCTCCCCCCCAAAAAGGGAGACAGGCTCGACAGGAAAAGAGTTGGTCCTCAGAGCCTCTTCCCTCTCCACCCTTTAAACATGCTGCTATTCCCGCAATGAAAAAGCCAAGACTCTACGACGCTAACTGTTGGGGCCAGTAGGGGACGGCCGTGGTTTATCCAATTTAAGGAGACGCGCTCCAAGTGGTGAAAGTCGACTGAAGTTCCGTGCTCCGTATCAAGCTCAAAATTAACACGCGAGAACCACCAGCGGTGGACCAGCAGCTGAGCGCCCAGACGATCCGGACCTATCGCGTGCCCCACCGCAATTTGCCATCGAAGAGCCCATGCCCCCCCCTGCCCCTTTTCTTCTGTCGCATACTCGGTACTTTTTCGATTTCGTTCTTTCGTCTCCGTCGATTATTTCAACAAGGCGTCGACAGATCGTTTGTAGTCCAAGGACGGAGTATCCCGTCCTCCAACTTGTATGTCGTACTTATTTGACGTGTTCTTGTAAACCCTGTGCTCACAACCCCGCAACGTCCATCGCGACAGGGACGCACGAGAGACAACGCGACGCCAACGACGCCACAAAGGGGTAAAAGGAGATAAAAAGAGACATTTGTTCGCGATCGCAACTGCTACTGTACTGAGTACAAGCACGGAGAACGAGAACGCCACAAAGCCATCAAAAGCCACAGAGTCGGTCTTGTCTGTGAAAGGAAATGGCGCGATCGTGAGGTGCCGCGGAATGTGAGATTAGGAACACGGGCAATCCACCCAGCAAGAAAGGGGGAACAGTGATCGCTGCCGTGCCTCTTTCCCGCACCCCTTTGAACCAAGGGAAAAAGAAGGGATGAAGGTGTGCGGTGCGGTGCTGACTTCCCCCCACTCCCCGCTTCCTTCGTGCATTTCCTGCCTGTCTGTTTGGCCACTTTGGCCGGTTTGGCAGCGGCTGGCCGCTCGCAGTAAATTAAGTGCAATCCCAGAGACCGGGTTTCACAGCACCGAACGACCGGGAGGGAAAGGCAAAGATTGGGTACGGTATGGGATAGCATCGTGGAGCAAAAAAAAATATGATCATTACTATCGCTGGTATTTCGCCGGTATTATGTATTACTCTTCTCCGTTCATCATCTCGTAACCTTTCACATGTCTCTCCGTCTCCCTTCTGCGGCTGGCTATGGCTTGTTGGCCCATCGTAACATCTCTTCGCACGGCTCGTGAGGCATGTCCTCGTACAGGTTCCACGCATCCCAGCCCTTGTGGTTGGACATGCCGCTGCCCCGGTTCATCTTCTCTTCAAACTCGCCCTTGCTCTTGAGGGCGTAGTGGTGGATCGCCAGCCGGTCGCGCGTGATGGGCGCGCGCAGAAACGAGTTGACCTGGTCGCCGTTCTCGCCCACGGTAAAGTGGCCGGGTGTCAGAATGAACGAGTGTGGGTCGCGCGGTTGTATCATGGTGTTCATCTTCACAATCGACTTGATGTGGCGGTTGTTGGTGCCGTTGCCATTGTGCGCCGGGTCGTCGTAGATGCACTCCGTATAGGCCTCAATGACCGACGGCTGGCGCGTCAGATGGCCGCCCGACGTGTGCACGCGCCAGTTGAGGGCGACGCCGCCAATGGCCTCGACGCGCTCAAAGTCCTCCAGAATCTCGCGCAGGGTCTGGGGGCCGGGCGCGTCGATAAACTCGTCGGCGTCGATAAAGGCCATCCAGGTCGTGTTGACCGTCGTGTGGTTGCGCACAATGTTCTTGCAGGTGTTGTACATGGTGTACTGCATCCAGCGGACGTGCTGCTCGGGGCGGAAGTAGTGGAATTCGACGGCGTCGCGCGGGATCGTGAGCTCCTCCTCGGTCAGCTCAGACAGCGGCGGCTGCGAGCCGTCGTCCATGATAAAGAAGTGGCCGACGCCCATGTTGTAGTAGTGGTGCCGCAAGAACTCGGGCAGATCGAGGCGCTGGTCCTTGACGGCCAGGCACACCGAAATGTACTTATCCGGCGGCGTCGCGGGCGCGCTGTCGACGAACGGGATGGGAATGTTCTTGCCGGCCTCGGCCGCCGAAGCCGCGGTCGTCTTGACGGTCGAGACGACGTTGCCGACGCCGGCGGCGAGCCGGTCGCGCTGGTAGACCGTCAGGGCCACCAGCAGCGTGCCGACAAACGCGAATATGACGAGACGCTGGAAAATCGCCGGGGAACGCATGTTGGCGGTTGGTGTGGTCGTGATAACAAAAGTAAAAACGAGTGACGAGAAGCGAAGAAGCGCAAGAAGAGAAAAAGAAGCAAGAAAACGAAACTCAAAAGAGAAAAGTCCAAGAAACGCCCGATAAACGAATGACGGGACACAGAGGCGATGCACACAAAGAAGAAAGGACCGGAGTTCGCCCAAGAGGGGAAAGTTTAACGACGTGACGAGAGATAAGTGAAAACAGTTAAAAACAGGTGAGCATAGCGAAAACAGCGAGATTTCAGAGTCGCCGCACGCAGCCACACAAGCAAACGAGCAAGTTCCCGCCAGTGTTCCCTGTGCGAGGGCGCTTGGCTGGTGATGGCAACTGAGATCAGCCAAGCGGAGCTAACAGAAAAAGGAAGGGAAAAAAGGGAACAAGGGAAAAAAGGGGTGAGACATGCCTGGGTCAGCGGCCAGCAAGTCCACACCAAAAGTCCACCATACGCCTGCGGCCTACCACCGAATGCATTTTCATTCCAGACGGGCCCCATCGTGTCCCACCCTGTCCTATCCTTGCCCGTCCAGGCTTCCCTCGCATGTCCGCATCGCGTAGGGCGTAGGTTCTTGGCGCAATGCCAATGCAACGCGACGTTGTAGTAATCCTTTATTTTTTAGCGGGAGGACACAAGAGGAAAAAAGAAGGGAATAAGAGGCAAAGGAGGGAAAGGACGGAAAAGGAGGCAAGGCAAGATGATCATTTCCCTGAGCAGCAACAGCGGCTCGTGTTTGGTCCCGTACGGAGTATGCAAACGAACGCATACTCCGAACGGCGTGAGTGAGAAAACGAGAGAGAAAGAAAAAAAGCCCAATAACGCAACCACTTTCGTGTGGTTCCCTGTCGCTCGCTAATCCTATTCCCCCGAATGTCCCTCGTACCGTAATCCCCCCCTGTTTTCTCGTTCCCCCAAATCCTATTATGCATATCTTTGCCAAGCAAGTCAGAGCGACCCAGATCCAAGACGCAGACGTAAGCTAAGAACACTGCAGGAATGCAGGAATGCAGCCCAAAATTAAGACAAGAACACCCCCCCTTCTTCTTGATGGGAGACAGACCAGAAGTTCTCCGTAATAAAATAGTGAAGTAATAAAATAAAACTGCCGTCGTATCCGCACTACCCATTATGGGCAAGAACCTCCCCCCTAAGTCTCCTCCCGATTCTCACGCTACAGAAGCCCCCAATATAAGCACAGCTGGGTGCCCAACCATCGTGAAAAAAGGGGCGCCGCGCAGAAAAAAGGAACGCGAAAAAGGGAGTCGTGAAAAACGTGAAAATAGACTGCAAGTTTTCACTCGTGCAGCTGAAGACAACAGCGACGAAAGCGAGAACGACGACTCCAACTTTGACTACACGCATCACGAGAAGGACACCGACGACAACAACACCCACCCACCCACCCACCACAATGCCGTCAACACACCAGCTCGTGCCACAGCACGACCCCGACGACCTCGACCTCGAGAGCCAGCTCGACAGCAAAGACGCCATCAAGGACGGCGTCCTCGCCGCCGGCGCGTCACCACAGACCAGCGTCGAAGACACCATCTCGACCCGCGCGAAGCTGACCCAGCTGGGCTTTTATTTCTTGTGCAATGTTGCCCTCACCATCTACAACAAGCTCATTCTGGGCAAGTTCCCGCACCCGTGGCTGCTCACGGCGCTGCACACGGGCTCGGCCTCCATTGGCTGCTACATCTTGAGGATGCGCGGCAGCATCACGCGCACACAGCTTGACTGGAACGAGGAGATGACCCTGCTGGCCTTTTCCGTGCTCTTCACCGTCAACATTGCCATTTCCAATGTGTCATTGTAAGAGCCCCCCGCCCCCCTGGCTGTGTCCTGTCGCTGTCTTCTGCCGTGTTTTTTTTTTCTGATTCTCTAACCTTTCTCCTAGAGCCATGGTCTCCGTCCCGTTCCACCAGATCGCGCGGTCCACGACGCCCGTCATCACCGTCGCCGCTTACCGCATGTTCTTTGGCCGCGCTTACTCGACCGAGACGTACCTGTCGCTCATCCCGATTGTCCTGGGCGTCGGCATGACCACCTACGGCGAGTACTACTTTACCCTGGCGGGCTTCCTCCTCACCTTCTTGGGCGTCGTCCTCGCCGTCGCCAAGACGATCGCCACCAACCGCATCATGACCGGCTCTCTCAAGCTGTCGCCCATGGAGACCCTGCTGCGCATGTCGCCGCTCGCCTTTTTCCAGGCCCTGCTGATTGCCTGGCTGTCGGGCGAGCTGTCGGGCGCCATTGCCGGCGCGACCGGTACGACGGCGGCGGCGGCTGCGGGTGATGCGGCTGCACCCGCAGTGGGCGGTGCCGCTGCCGTGGCCGTACGGGTCGTCGCCCGCGCCGTTGGCGACTCCCCCCTCAGCATGGCCCTCGCCCTGCTCGGCAACGGCGTTTTGGCCTTTGCCCTTAACGTCACCTCCTTCACCGCCAACAAGGCCGCCGGTGCCCTCACCATGACCGTCTGCGGCAACGTCAAGCAGTGCCTCACGGTCTTGCTGGGCATCGTCTTCTTCAACGTCACGATCGGCTTCACCAACGGCATGGGTATGCTGGTGTCGCTGGCAGGCGCCGCCTGGTACAGCTTCGTCGAGCTGCGCGCCAAGTCAAGGACGGCCGCCGCATCGGCCAAGTAGGGATGGAGGCAGACGGCAGATTTGTAATATCATTGGGGTTTGGGAAGGAGTAATACACGGCCGGGGCGTCTTTTATCACATTGCTTTTTTTTCATTACTTTTTTTTCATTTTCCTTTGTCAGAACTCATTTTGTAGCCTTTCCTTGCCTGCATAGACTACAGAGCAATTTTACAACTATTTTACAACTATTTTACGGCAATTTCACAGCAATTTCACCACCATTCGCGTTGTCCACCTACTGCTCGCCATAAGAGCCGAAGGAAAAGACAGCCAGTGCAAGCGAGCGATGAGGACAGAAGTCCGGGGTTTACGACTCGACGACTTTTTTCAATTTTTGTGGTTCTGTAGCGGTCGGTGTTTGTCGGCCTCAATCTCAGGCCTCGAATTGATCGCCAAAGTCTCTTTTTTGGCTGCCAAGACTATTTAGTGGATAACACACCTTAAGGTTAATTTGCTTTTCGACGCAATCACTTGGATGCCAAGTTGGGTGGTGACGGGGGGTACGTATTTACATCGCCAACATCCTTTTTGGACAATACGACGCAGATTCACTCCGCCATGAGGCCAACCTCTTCCGGTCCTTGGCATTTGATTTTTTGTTACTGCATAGTTTTATGGCCCAACCTCGGCCATGAGGCCAACTTTGCTCGCTGCGGTGTGTCTACCACCATATCGATGAAGATGATAATGAGCACTTTGCCTCGCCAACTTTTGACAAATGGGCAAACTGTCCTGTCCCCCAATATCGTGTCAGGAAACACCCAACACCCCCGTATACAATGCTCTCTACACCGCCGCCCCCAATGGCCTACCAACCGCCCACCCCGATCACGCCCGACCCGGTCGCGTACCCGGCGCTTGCCGCACCGCGCTACGACCGTATTTTGATGTATGACACCAACTGGGGCCAGCGAAACCATTTACAGGTGGCGATTCGCCACGACGATGTGCCAGCCGTGCACGAATTTTTTAAGCTGCGACCGGACCTACTGACAGCGGCCTTCTGGGACAACGACGAGTACAACCAAGGTGGCGGGCTGCTGTTCCAAGCGGCGGGAGGTGGCTGTACCGAAGTTTTGAAGGTGCTGCTGGATTACCGGGACGCTGTTTCCCGAACGGCCGACGACACCGTCGACCGGCCGCGAGCCGAGCCGATTCGGGGCACGCCGCTGACGGGAGCGTGCCAGAACGCACAAATCGACACCTTGCGGCTACTCCTGGGCCGGACCGACCACCCCGACCACCCCGACGAAGTCAACCGGGCCGGTGGGCCACAAGCACTGACGCCGCTTCTGATGGTGGCCGCATGCTCTCACGATAACACGCGGTATGTACCGAGCATCCTCCAGGAGAAGCCGGTGGGTTACCACAGCAACATTTGTCGCCTCGGCGTACAAGAGACGTCGGCGCGGTCGGTGGAAGCCATCCGTTTGCTGCTGCAGAACGGTGCCGACCCGCGGGCGGTGCGCCACAATCTGCGCGACGGGTGCGGCAATGACATGCACTACCCCTCGTGTCCCGGCGGACATGGCAATGCCCTGGTGCTGGCGCTGGAGCGCGACGAGACGCTGTGCGCATACCCTTATGCGGACTCGGACATCACTGTCGTGAGGGTGCTGCTGGATGAGGCGGGTGTGGATGTGCACCAGGGGGCGATCTTGCCGACGGCGCGGTTGGACGGGCAGGGCTATGCAGGATGTGTAGATGCGCCGGAGCATCCTGGGGGCAACAGCAGCAACAGCCGCATCCAAAGCGGCGAAAGAGGCACGAGACCGAAACCGAGGCAGGGCGAGCTCGCTTTCTTGACACCACTGGCCGTGGCCGCACTGCACCACAACGTGCCGGGCCTGAAGGCGCTCCTAGCCCTCGCCGGAGAAAACAAGGCCGACTTTACAAAGGATCTCGTCGACCCCGCCATGGCCATCCCCGGCGTGAACAACCCCGCCGACAACGAGCTGCTCCGTGATATCCTCCCCATGCGCCCGCTGCATGCCGCCGCCCTCGGGCTTGCCAGCACAGACCACTGGGGACCCCGGATCTGTTGCGGAATGCGGCTGCCCTTCCAAGACAACCCCTTGTTGGAACTGAGTGCCGTCGCCGAAGACGCCAAGGCCTACTACCGGTATGCCACAGAGTCCAGCGAGACGCTGCGCCTGCTGACGGCCGACCCGGCCATTTGTGCGGCAACCATCAACGCCACCCACCGGGGATACACGCCTCTACACCTGGTGGCGCGGTTTGACCGCATTCTCATGCTCCAGGTGCTGCTGGACCGCGGCGCCGACCCGTCGATCCGCGTGCCCTCGGTCGGTAGCGGCCGCAACAGTGTTTTTTACCACGTGTTTGTGTCCTCGCTGCCGCGTCTCCGCCTGCCGGGCCAGGCACCGTACCACACGACGCAGGCGCGCATTGTGGACCAGGACCACGACATGTTCCCGCTCATCGGGGATCTTTTGAAGCAGCCCAACGAGTACGATCCCGCCATCGTCCGCCGCGACGCGCTCGAGCTGCTCAACGAGGCCGACGCCGACGGCAATACGGCGCTGCACTGGGCCATGGGCTTTGGGCTGCCGCGGACGGTGACGGCCCTCATAAGCCATGGGGCACGGGTGGACCTACAAAACAATGCAGGGGAAATCCCACGCCGCGGCATCATGCCGACGACGACACGGAGGGAGACCCAGGAGATGCTCTGGTGCGCCTTTGACGAGCCCTATGAACATGAGGAGGGTCTTGCGGAAGCCAACAACTGGCGGGCAGTGTAACATGGAAGGAAACTAAATTGAATAATACTACAGTCTCTACAGTCTCTACAGTCTCCCTATATAATATGCTTGTTGCGCAGGCCTTCGTTGTAGACCGACTTGATGGCGACGTCCACCAGCGCCAGGAAGCGGTCCTCTTCCATGCGCACATTCGACGCTTGCCACGGTCTGGGCGGGTCGTTCCTCTTCCTCCTCTTGGATGCTTCCTTTCCGTTCTTTGATTTGTCTGTGATCTCTTCCTCCTCCTCCTCCTCCCCCTGGGCCACCATCTCCGTCTCGGCACTAAAGTAATGGTGCCCCGTCATCGCCGCCAGGTTGCGGAACCCCTTGTACGTGAGTCCGGCCGGCAGAATCTCCACCACGGCGCCCGCCCCGCGCCGCATAAACATAGTGTGCGTCAGCCCCGCACCGTGCACGCCCACCAGCACGTCCGTGTCTTGCACGAGGCGCAGCTGGTCGGGTAGGGACAGCGTGGCCATGTCGACGGACTGGATGACGACGTTATCTGCCGGGAACCGGGCGCGCAGGGCTTTTAGTAAGGCCACGATGTTGACCAGTCGGCGCGTGCCCCGGCGGTCGATGAACGTGACGACAATCGGCTCTTTGCCATCCTGATTGGACCGCGTTCCCGCCAGGAGAGGAAGGTCAAAGTAGGCAAAGACACGCTGGACGAACAGCTGCAGCAACGGCGCGTCGCCGGGCCCGCAGTCACGCACAGCCCAGTCGTTGTGCCACAGCGGGTTGCTGCCGCCGGGGAGGGGGACGACGATGTTGGTCGACGACGAGTTCTCCTGAAGCGGGAGAGGCACCTGCGATGGATCCTTGGTCATATCCCCGAGCGTCACGATGGGATTCTTGGAGAAGAACCGCCACAAGTCCATGGTCGGCCCGGGGCCGTGGTCGTCGAGAATGACGACGTGTGTGTTGTCCATGTCGATGGGTGTCTGGTAGAATGGCTCTCCACTCTCCTCCTGTCTTGCCATCCGCAGCACATCCATGGTCATGGTCATGGACCAGATCTCCATGAGGCAGTGCCATAGGTTGCCCGCACCCTCGCGCTTGACCAGGAGGACGAAGGAGGAGGTTGGTGGCGATTCCCCATCCGCTTGTGAGACTTCTTTTGTTTCTTCTGCCCCTCCTCCACCGGTCATCGACACAAACCCTTCAAAGATACGCTTCGGGCCCGTATCGAACCAGTACGGCACAAGATCCGTGAAAGGAATCAAGCCCCGCGCCGTCTCGTTGACGTTCGGTGTCCGCCGGACCGGACAGTCCAGCCGGAACTTGTGCTTCTTCGGATCCCACAACGCCCCCGACGCAATGCAGAACGAGTCGGCGCCGTTGTCGTCGCGGATGTGTCCATGGAAGCAGGTGAGGCGGGACTCGGCTTCGCCGTTTTCGTCGCCCTCGCAGTACTGGATCGAATGGTCGCGAAGCTCGGCGAGGTAGTCGTCGGAAAAGTGTTTCTTGCAGTAGGCTGCGTCTCGGCCAGGTGGTGATGGCGGTAGTTGGCTGAGCTCCGGTATTGTCAACGGCTCGAGAGACGTCTGTAATTTTGTTGCGGTTCCAGACCCTGGCCAGTCAGGAAGACATGTGTAGCAAAGTCCACTGGCTGGGTCGGAAAATGCAAAGAGGTAGACGCCCAGCGTCAAGATGAGGGCGAGAGAAGCGGAGAAGACTCGGCGTCGAATAGGCACCGGTAGGTGTAGGAGTGAGGGAGGTCGTATGGTCATGACGGGTGGTCTGAACGATGGTGATGTGTGGACAAAAGATGCGCAGGAATATTGACGAAAGAAATAATTTCAATAGGAAATAAAATATTAACAGGAAACGGAGCAGCTGCTCAATGTGAAAAACAAAATAAAATAAAATAATAACCGAACTCAACAGTTGAATTTGAAAGCGGACGCAAAGTAGACGACAAAGAGCGACAGGAATAGGGCAGAATCAAAGAAAGTTACAATAAACGGAGAGGAAATGGATGAAAGAAAAGAAAGAAAGGATATCATGTTACCAACAAAGCCAGCGCGGAAAGTTAAACAAAGGTAAAGAAGGGCAGAAGCAGGAAGGCAGCATGTATTAGAAACCGTCCCTCTCTGCCGTCCTCGGACAACCTTGTCTTTGCCCATCCCTGCAAAAGTCGTTGCTGCTCACTGTCTATCATTCTTGGTTTGCTACCGACCTTTCTCACTGTCTTTTTTGGAATCAACGCGCTTGCTGCCTGGCTTTTTGCTGGCCACGGTCTCCAGTTTCTTGGCTGTCAGATTATCGGCGCCGCTTGGGGATCGCTGCGTGAATAAAAACGTGCAAACCGACGAAAACGACGAAACCTGGGACAAACGACGAATACGCGCTCACTCCGCGGACATGTTTGCAATCGTAGCGGGAGAGGGAGAAAATGAAAAACAACATCGACACAAACAGAAACATAGACCAAAATGATAAAAAAAAATGGTGTCATGGGCGGCATCGTGGGCGCTTCCAGGCCGCTCACAGAACGACAAAGCGTCTGAGAGTCACCGTGGGCGTTTATCACAGCCTTCCCAAGAGTATTCTGAAATATATCATTTTCTTGGAAACCAGAGCGCATCGAACAATCAACGTAAAACAATTGGTCGCCTGGCAGACAGCCTTCGATGGCCAAGGATGGTCGCCATTTCAGGTCGGGCCTCGCCTGATTTGGGTGTGATTTGGGGGCCATGGAGAGACGGCCGCTAAAGCGATGCACGTTGCGGGCCGCAATCAGCTAAAACTTGTAAAAGAGAAACAATGTTGCGGGATGGCCCCCAAGGGATGGGGCGCACGACATCTGCCGTGCGCAGGCGCTGGTCATCGGTTTGCCAGTTTAGGCAGTGAGAAGGGCCAGGCCGTCACAGACGATGGATGCGCCCCCCTCCCCCCCACGACCGTCGTCGGCGGCTACAACCGTGCGACAGAGAAAAGACGGGACGATCGCCAAGACGACGGTGTCAAGCGCTTGCAACTCGCACGACGACGGGCAGGGCGAGGTCATAGCACTCTACGTCTACTTTGTACAAGTCGAGTTTGTTAAAAAAAATCCATTCCGTCTATAATATGAAAGTAGTTGTATGCAGAAAGCGGACAAGAGACGAGCCACTTTTTTTGTTATTATGTTTTGTGACGTGACGCACTGTCCATGATGTCTAAAAGAATAAAGAGCAAAGGAGAGACAAGAAAGGAAACCAAAATGAGGGAAATGCAAAGATCTGCGAGAGATCCAAGAGACCAAAAAGAGATGCAAACGACCAAAACTTCCGTGTGACCAGCCTAGGGAAATCAGTTCTGTTTATGGGGAGAGAGACTGCTGCAGAGCAATCTACAGCAGGCAGGCAAACGCGACCACACCGACAATGGTGCCGATGGACAGGTTCAGGACGCTGCCGGCGTTGGTGCCGACGGTGCCCGTGGCCGAGGCCGAGGCCGAGCCGCTGCCCGAGGTGCCCGAGGAGCCCGAGGTGCCCGCCTTGCCGCCGCTGGTGGTCGTGGTCGCCGTGCCCGTGGTCTTGGTGTTGCCGCTGCCGGTCTTGGTGGACGTCGACGTGGCGGTGCCGCTGCTGGACGAGACGGTCGACGAGGCCGGGCAGGTCAGGTTGAAGCGCGCCTTGGTGGACAGGTTGTCGGTGATGGCAAAGCTCTCGTTGTTGCCGGCGTTGTCGTCCTCGAGGTCGTACCAGAAGGTGGGCACCTTGTTGAAGAGCATGGCGCAGCCGACGGCGTCCCAGTAGGCCTTGGCGTTGGCGACGCTGGGCACGCCCTTGTCCCAGGTCATGCCCGTGTAGGGCCAGCCCGTCTCGGTGACCCACAGCGGCTTGTCGCCGACGGCGGCCTTGGCGGCGTCAAAGGCGGCCGAGAACAGGTTGGCGGCGTTCTCAATGGTGTTGTCCTGGCCCGTCTGGTAGTAGGGGTACTCGTCCAGGCCGATCCAGTCGACGGCGTCGATGACGCCCTGGTTGGTGGCGTTGGGGAACACGTTCCAGGTGTCGACGTGGCCGACAGGGACGTTCTTGAGGGCGGACGTGTTGAACGCCTTGCGGTAGTCGTTGATGAAACCGACAATGACGTCCGGGTTGGCGCCGACGCCGGCCTTGTTCTCGACGCCCGTGACGGAGTTGCGGTACAGGTCCTCGCTGCCAATGGAGATGCCAATGACGAGATCGGCGAGCTTGCTGCCGTACTTGGTGATGCCGGCCTTCAGGGCGGTCAGCTCGGGCTCGATGGTGGTGGTGCCCGAGCACCAGATGCCGAGCAGCAGGCTCGTGTTGGTGGCGATGGCGGCGGCAAAGGCCTCGATAGGGTCGGTCGTCGAGCCGCCCTGGATGTTGGTGTAGAGACGGGCAGCATTGAAGACGCCGGGGGCGCCGATGAGGTTCTGGGAGGCCTTGAACTCGGCCTCGTAGTCGGCCTGGACCTTGACGGAGCCGTCGATCTTGGTCGAGCCGGTGCTGAAGCCGAGGTAGTTCTGGGCCGAGACGGCCGACGCCAGGGCGCTGGCGGCGAGGTAACCGGTGGTACGCATTGTGAGAGAGGGAGGGGGAGGAGGTCGAGGAGGAAAGGAGGGTCGGTAGGTCGAAAGGTCGAGATCTGGATCAAAGGAATGGAAGACGCGTCGTCGTCGAAAGGAGCGTGATGGACGGGAGGGTGAGGGGAAAAAAAAGTGCGAAAACAGAAGATGAATGAAAGACTAGGAAAGATAAAGAGTGTCGGCCTCGAAACGTTGAGGAAAAGTCGAGAAAAGATGAGGATGGAAAGAGGGTGGACAAACGACAAAAGACAATGAAAGGAAAGAAAAAGCAAGGAATGAAGCGAGGGAGAGCAAAGGAACGAAAGGCACGAAAAGGGACGAAAATAGCGACACGAGAAGGAGATGCCCAATCTCAAAATCCACTGGCCAGGCCTGTGCTGGCTCGTGCCTTCCCTGTGAGTACCGCAGCTGCTGTGCGCGCTGGCTCGCTGTTTCCTGTTCCTGGTTCCTGCCTGTTGTGGTCGCGGATTGACGGCCCCACTCTTTGTCCTCCTGGGCCCTGGCTATCCCCCTTTCGGCGGCGCCAGCGCGGCCGCTGATTGGCTGTGGGCGCTCCTGGCACGAAACAAACATCCACCTTTGTCCCTGATTCTGGGCGCTCTTTCCTTGCAGCTGCCCCTTTTTGCCCTTTTCCCGCACCCATTTCCTGGTTTGCACTGCCACCACGAACCCCCGACCCCGGGTGGCTCCACAAAAACCCAGTTTTTAGTGGTCTGCCCAGGCCTTTCAGGTCCTTTCATCAGATTTGTTTGTTTTTTTGCATGCGCTGCAACTGCAGTGCCTGAGTGCAGAAACAGTGGCGTTTTTCGTATCCTCAGGCATAAACAAACAAAATTGGCAAACACACCACACAACACAAACACAACACAGGAATGGCTGCCACGTTTTTCCAACAACATGGACGATCAGAAGAATGTGGGATGCAGCAAAAAGCCAATTAATTGCCTTTCCAACAACACAAGAGCATCGCACTCGACCACGCCTATTTATCTTTGTACGCCTCGGAATCGTCCGAGTCGGTCGAGTTGCGCAGAGCAAACGTGTCCAGGTCGTACTCGTCGGCGGCCGCCAACAGACCTTCTCCCGCACCATCGTCGCCTGCACCGGCTGGCTTCTGCGACGCGGCTTCGTTTTGCAAGCGTGCCCGGCGACGGACGTACCACTTGAAAGCGACAAAGGCCGCACCGGCCAAGACGACCAGTCCCATCCCGACGCTTCCCAAGATGATAGCAAGCTTTTGATGACCGGACAAGGGCCGGGATGCTGCGGATGGCGGCTTCGTGGCGTGCGTGCCGGCGGGAACAACGGCAGAAACCGACGAAGGCACGCCTGTCACGGCCTTCGCGCCGGCTGCAAAGACGCTGGTGACGGCGTAGTCGAGCTCGGTCAGCGCGCCTGTTGTCGTATCCACGGCCGGCGTTGCTCCCAGAAGGGCCCCGTGCACGTCCAGTGCGGCAATGCGCGCGTACGTCTTGAGCGTGTAGCCGACAACGGTGAACGCCGTCTCGAAGCCGTTGCGCGGCGACTGGGCGACAACGGAGGCGGCGCCGTCGAGACCGTTCGGGGTGTCGGCCGACAGCAGCACGTAGTGGTCCACCTCGGTTGCGCCGTTCCAGGACACGTAGACCGTCGTTGACTTTTTCGCCTCGCCTGTGGTGACGCACGAAATGTTGGGCCCCCATGGCGGCCGGCCGACCCACGGTCCCTTGGCGACGCGGTAGGCCACAATCGGCTCGATGCCGTGGTCGATCGTCAGCACCTGGCCGCGCTGGATGTCCATGGCGAGCTCGCCGTTGGCCGTGTACTCGACAAAGCTCGGGTTCTGGCCCCACGCGATGAGCACGTTGCCGGCGGCCGTCCTCTGGGTGCTGCCGCGCGACGCCGAGACCAGCCCCTGCGGGTGCGGCCACTCGTCGAGCAGCCAGACGGTCTTGGCCACCGGGTCGAACTCGATCTCGAGACCGCGCGAGCACACTCCCGAACCGGGCCAGCAGAACCCATTGTCGAGCCGGTGGTTGTCGAAAAACGTAAAACGGTTCGTGCCCGTGCGCCGCGGGTTGTGCTGCCAGCCAAATGCGGCGGACCGGTCGCGTCCTGTCCTGGTCTTGGTGACATCCGTAAACTGGTTGCGCTTGCCGCCCATGACCCAAAGCACCTCGTTGGTGCGGCCGTCGACGAGCACAATCGCGCTGAGGTGGCGGTAGCTGATCAAGAAGTTCCCGTCGGGCGTCTTCTCGACGCTGTTCATGTGCGCAAAGTCCCAGACGCCCTCGCCGTGGTAGTCCCACATGCTGTCCGCGACCGTAAAAAAATCGAGTGTCGTCCATTCAAAGAGCAGGTCGTTGGTGACCGGGTCGATCTCCTGCACCAAACAGTTGGCCACGTACTTGCCCGTCGCCGGCCCGCCCACGGCCGTCAGGTCGACCTCCCAGTTGGGGCACACAATCGTGAGCACCGTGTCGTCGGCCGTCAGTCCCGCCTCGTGCGAGTCCGGGTGCCAGTGGCTGTAGTTGCCGACGGGCTTGACGGCGTACAGCTCCTTGTACTCTTGGGAAATAATGCGCACGGCGTCGTCGACAAACACGACGAGCACGTGCTCGCCCCGGAACAAGTACGTATTGGTCGCCTGGGCCAGCCCGCCGTAGTGCTGGTCGGCCCAGACCAGGCTCAGGTCGCGCGACGACACAATGCTCGGGCCCCAGCCGACGCCGGGAAACCGCCCGGCCATGAAGAGGTAGGCGCTGTCCGGCGAGGCATCGATCTTTTTCGGGTCAAACGTGTTGATCTGGTACCGGGGACCCACGACGAGCGGTGCCGAGTGGAATGTCTGGTTCGGCTCCGTGCCGAGGGCACCCTGCTGGTAGACATTGAGGTCGGTGTTGAAGGGGGCGTCGGCCACCACCGTGGTGAAACAAACAGCTGCAAAGAAGATCGCGGCCAAGGCAGCTGGCAGCACGTTGTTAAAGGGTGGTAATCGAGTCATGTCGTTGTTTTTGTGGCCGGTGCTGCTATGGCATAATAAAGTGCATAGATGGTGTCATTTTTGGACATCTCGAATTTTGTCCGTTTTAAGAAGGCTGTGTCCATGGGCAAGGACGTCTGCCCAGTCTCCCAGTGTCAGTGCCGCGCATACATACAGCACAAACCTGTCGTATGCAAGCGGGGATGCAGAACGGGTATTCGGCGTTGTAGCTGTGCGAGTACGTTGGCAGTTCGCGTTGCAACAAAGACAGTGTGGTGCTAGCGAACAGGTGTGGATGCTAGCCGTTGCGCGGTGGTGGAGCCCGACCACGTAGAGTGACGCGTACTGACAATTTTAGCTGCCCACTTTCTGCTGGTCGCTCCTTCCCGGCGTCCCCCTTCTTTCCCCTGTTCCCCTTACCCTCCATCTTGCGATCCAATTGATCTGATAATAAGACGTGTCTGGGTCGGGTATCACGGGCAGGGTTCCATTCAATCCAAAACTGTCTTCAACCCAACTTTGCAAACGCAGCCTCTAAATCTGGCTGGCACAGGTCTTGCTGAGAACCGCCCGGCACCTAATAATACAAGGGTGAGGTCAGACACCCACTAACACGGGCCCTACCTCACAGCCAAAAACATGCCCTTGGCGAGGCTTTGGAATCAAACGTACTATTCTTACGAAGTTTTCAAAAGCCCATTTGTGTATCTAGTATTCTGTCTAATATCTACTTCATATGCCAGGCTACGAAAATGCCCCCGTCAAAGTCTCCAAGGCGGCGTCGATCTGTGGCCCGCCATGCCGACAGTGAGAGGAGACACATAATATCAGCCTCCGCCATTCCCCGTAGAAAATTCCACCTGGTCCAGTCCATCCTCATCATCTGTGTAATCATCATCGCTGTCAGATACAGTGATGATGAGTCTAGACCCTCGCTCCGCAGATGGTTCTTTTGTTTCAGCCTTCGCCAGCGGCTCTGTGTTGGCGTCGTCGTTACCATCCATCTCGTCCGCGGCGGCGTCTGCGTCTGCGTTGGCCAAGGAGAGCAAAGCGAGTCCGGCATCGAGATCGGCATATTTGTGTTGGCGTTGTTCAACAGACCATGCCGCACGGGCACCGTCGTCTGACGCCAGGACGGAATTCTGGATCAGGGCGAGCCATATTGTGTGAGCAGTGACCCTGGTGACCGCTGGCACCCAATCCTTGGAGAAGCGTCCCGCGGGAAAGCCCCAGAACTCGGCCGCCTCGGGGATGCTCAAGTAGCCAACCCGGTGGGCAAGGTACACCAGAGTATCCAGCGCCTCACCCAGGCCCGACGCGATCCAGAGCTGCCCGACGCTCTTGGGAAAAACGAGGCTCGTCGTGGCCCTTGTCTTGTAACGCAAAAGGTCCATGGCGTACTTGAAGAAGACGTATTTGAGATCCGGTCGGGGGTCGTCGCGGAACACGAGCCGGCTCCCGTGGATGTCCCGGGCCTTGGGCAGGCCTAGACTCTGTAGTTTATCCTTGGCAACCTCGTCGATGACGACGACCACGAAGTCGGTCTGACTGTCCTCCGAGGGCAGGATGCTCAGGGCTCCTTCGTCTAGCATTTGTCCGTAGGCGTAGTGGACCATCAGCACGTTTCGGATGGCGCCTGTATGGCCGAAGGCGCCCGCCCTCGCTCCAAATATCTGCTGTGCGTGGAACTCATCGATGCAGGGGTTCACAAAGTAGGCGGTGCGGACGACCGCGGCATCGTACGCGGCCCCACTGATGGCACACCACATCTTGAACCGCTGACGGACAAGGCCGCCCATTGGAATTCTGTGGGCGCGCTTGTGGCGTCTCCTTCGCAAATATTCCTCGACGTCACGGCGTCTGTCTGCACAGGCGATTGCGTTCTGTTTCACGTGGGCATTAATGACGCCCACAATGTGGTTATGATCTCGTACTGCAGGATGCAAATTGGATGACATCAGGCGGCGCAGCTGGACGTCGTCAGTAACGCAGCCAATAATTGCGTGAAAGCTGCCCTCAAGGACACAAGCCCGTCCGAGAGCCACTCCTATCCCATTGTTCATTCTTTTGAGTGCTTCTTCTTTGAGATCGGCGCTGATTTGGTCTTCAGGACCAAGTTCAGTTGCGTAGCGCAAGCATTGACCTATGCTATGATTCAATTCGAGTTTCGCGAGTGATTTGGCCAGATCGAGTCGGAGTTTTGCGTCTATGCTGCATTGCAGCGTCGAAAGGGGTTGATGCAATTTGAAGTTCGTCTCCAGTTTGCAGTAGGCCTGTGCCGTTCCGAGGTGAAGTTCCTCCAGATCGCTGATTCGATCGACATGCCACTTGTATGGCGCTTTATTTTGTAATTGGAGCACATACTCCGCGATCATTCCCGAGTCGCCCAATTTGTATGGAAGGCTGGAGGGAGGCCGGGCCATGCGGTAGAATTCAATTGCCTGGATGATTTGTTCGTCGGTGGATGTATCATGATTGGTTCTGGTTTGGGTGGGATACGTCTGGGTGGGATGGGTCTGGGTGGGATAGTTCCGGATGGGATAGTTCTGGATTTGATTGTCCTGGATGGGATTGTCCTGGATGGGATTGTCCTGGATGGGATCGGTCTGGTTGGGGAACGTCGGTAAGGAGTCACTCCGGCTGGGGGTGATCAGTAAGGAATTTTCGCTCTGGCTGGGGGAGATCTGTAAGGCGTCGCTCTGGCTGGGGGAGGTTGGAAGAGAGTTGTTCTGGATGGGGTCGGTAGGAAAACGCTGCGCCTCGTCGGGACTGGTGAGCCGGCGTCCGGGCATTGTAGACTGCAGGTTGGCTTTGGCTTGACGGGTCAGTGTGACAAGGAGTGAGAGCTGGGGGTGCTGTAGTCCTGCATCGATCGGTGTCATAAGGCTGCTGTACGGCAAAGATGGCAGGTATATCGGATGTCTGTGTGTTCACCTGTTCGTATGTCGTGATAGATGAGTTCTTTGCAAGGATGGGGAGAGTTTTGGGTTATCCAGTTCAACAATGCAAACAGCAGCAGTTTGCTTTATCCTGCAAGTAGCGGAGGGGCCGGAAAGGAGCGACGATGGGACCAGGAACGGAAACTGCGACAGGCACCACCCAACTTCCGACCACCACATTGAGATGCGCCTCATTCCCAGATCACGGACAGTGCCTAGTGCACAAATGGAGGTACCAGGCAAAGGCCAATTGGCACAGCACGGCACAGATTGTCGCTTGGGTCAAATAGGGAAGCTCGTCCATTTACAACAATCAATTAAAGTTGTCTCCGACAAGCTCTACAACTCGGCATTCGTTCGACGTTTAGCGCCTGCCCGTCCGCAACTGACCCCCACACTAAGCTCGCTGCAAGGCCTAGTCCCCCACTGTGGTCTAGCGTCCGATTGGGGTCGCTCGATCTCCGTAGCTTCATGACGTCGTCCCGATCACAGGGAGGGCAGGCGCGATCGCGAGCAGCTCGTCAAAAAGGCCGTAAAAGGGCAGTCGCGCCCCAACACTTCTACATTTGTTCCCCTTGACTCGCGTTTTCTTTTAACCCTCGCTTCCTCGTTTGCATCCATGTCCATTGTCTTTCGAGCCATTTACCGACGCACGCAGCTCTTGTCCGCCGTTTCCACCGTCTTTGCCCCATTGCCCAGCATGCCCCGACCCAAGCGCAGAGCGTCGAACAGCAGCAGCGCCTCGTCCAGTGGTGCGGGCGCTCCTTCTCGCCGTGCCAACACAAACGGCAGCCAAAACGGCAGTAGCTCCAAAACGGCCAAAACGACCACTAAAACACCCAGAACGGCAAGAACGACCAACGCGACCAGCTCGGCAAACCCCCTGACCCAACCACATCCTCAATTCGCCGCCGCCGAGGAACATGGCATCATCCTGCGACAATACTACCCGGTGGAAATGTCGGCGGCGCGTGCGCAGGCGTACGCCAACGGCGACCTGACGACGCCCATGCAGGCCCTTGACGTCGCAGTCGACGAGACCGCCACGCAAATGGCCCAGGTCGGGGCCCCGGACGGAAAGAGCCCCGTCGTTCACTGGTTCAAGTCGGATCTGCGCACACACGACAACCGGGCGCTCTCTCAAGCCGCAACACTGGCGCACGAGAACAATGTCCCTCTGATCGGCCTCTACGTCGTCAGCCCGCAGGACTGGGAGGCTCACAACACGGCGCCGGTGCGCGTCGACCTGGTGCTGAGGACGCTAGCCGTGCTCAAGAGCGACCTGGCCAAGCTCAATATTCCTCTGTGGATCGAGACGGTGGACGACCGCCAGCAGATTACCCGACGCATTCTCGACACGATGGATGCCTGGGAGGCGCGGCATTTGTTCGCCAACCTCGAATACGAAGTCGACGAGCTGCGGCGCGAGACGCGTTTGTTGAGACTGGCTGCCTCGGAGGGAAAGTCTGTGACAGTCATCCATGACACATGCGTCGTCCCGCCCGGCCAATTGATCAGCGGCAGCGGACGCACATATGCAGTGTACACGCCGTGGTTCCGTGCCTGGAAACAGCACATCCACGACCATGAGGATGTGATCGATTTGGTCGACGCGCCGGACAAGTTTCCCGACAAAGTGCGCAAGGACCTCCCGAAAGAGCTATTTGACTCTCCCCTTCCAAATGCCCCGGAAGGAAAACAGCTCAAAGAGGATGACGAGGCCGCCCGTTTCCGTGCGATGTGGCCCGCAGGCGAACACGAAGCCACAACCCGTCTCGAGCGGTTCTGCGAGGCCCGTCTGAACGGCTACGCCCGTGACCGTGACATCCCGTCCGCCGAGGCCACCTCTGCGCTCTCCCCCTACCTGGCCACTGGCTCCATCAGCGCACGTACCGTCGTCCAGACCGCCAGTGACCGCGCCGGCGCCTCCTCCCTCAACGGTGGCAGCGACGGTTTTCGGGTGTGGGTCAGCGAGGTCGCCTGGCGCGATTTCTACAAACACGTGCTTGTTGGCTGGCCGCACATTGCCATGAACAAGCCGTTCAAGCCGGCGTACTCGAACTTGGAGTGGGCGGTCGATGACGACGACGCCAAGTTTGAGGCGTGGACGGCCGGCCGCACAGGCTACCCGTTTGTCGACGCGGCGATGCGGCAGCTGCTGCACGAAGGGTGGATGCACAACCGCAGCCGCATGGTGGTGGCGTCCTTTTTGTCCAAAGACTTGCTGCTGGACTGGCGCCGCGGCGAGCAGTGGTTCATGCGGCATCTGGTGGACGGGGACCTGGCGAGCAACGTGGGCGGCTGGGGCTTCTCTGCCAGTGTAGGCGTGGACCCCCAGCCGTACTTTCGGGTATTCAACCCGACGCGTCAGAGCGAACGGTTCGACCCCGCGGGCGAGTACATCCGGAAGTGGGTGCCTGAACTTTGCGAGATCGAGGACAATACTGCCATCCACGAGCCGTATGCACGTGGTGCGAAAGACGAAGCGCGGGCGGCCGGCTATCCCGAGCCGATTGTCAACCACAAAGAGGCACGGGAAGCTGCCTTGACAGCCTACAAGAGAGCATTGGGGAGGGAGTAGAGGCAGTAGAGTATTTTGTGTATTTTGAATATTTTTTTATCTAATCTATTTGTCTGTTCAGTTTATCTCGCACTGTCTTTTGTTTACGGCCCCCGCGGAGGCTCACTCGCGGCCATGTTGCACTGCCGGAACAGGCGCACCTCGCCCTCAGCGAAAGCGCCCACAATCGAGTGCATCACGCCATGGTTGTGGAACAGCACCAGGTCGCCCTCGACCCAGTCATGTGGGTACACGAACTGTGGGCTAATGGCAGGCCGTTGCAGCCGGTACAGCGTCTCCCGCACCTCTTTGAGGTCGTCGATCACCGTACCGTCGCCCTTGACAATCTTGCGCACAGGCGTCGGGTACACCATCAGCGCAAGCCGGCCCGTCTCCGGATTCTTCCACACCATGGGGTACCGCCGCACTTTGGCGTCTTCGACCGGTGGAAGCTTGTCCGAGGGCAACTCCAGGCCGTCCGAGAATAGCCCCAGCCCGTTGGACCGCGCCTTGCACTGGCTCATCCAGATGTACGGGTGGGCGGCGTACTCGACCCAGCTATCACGGACCCACACCTTGTCTTCTTCGGACAGCAGGTCGTACATGCGGTACCCGCTCACAAAGGCCGTTGTGCCGAGTGGCACGTCCAGTGTCTCCCCGGACCCGTCGTCATACCGCACCGTCTGCCGGCGGCCCTTGGGCACGCGCGCCGCAAACAGCGACGTCACACGCGGCGGATCCAACGCGTACATGGCCGAGTCAATGTGCCACCGATAAAAATGAGTGAAGTCGTGGTCATCCCCTGGAGAAATCGGATGCTTGTGGAACGTGCGATGGTGCGGGTGCGTCAGGTGCAAGTCCGACAAGCCCTCGTAGGCCTGCACGTGCCCGTGGCCAATAATCTGCACCTGGGGCAAACTGGGCACGGTGGTCAAGTCCTTGTGCAGCACGCTGCGCTTGTCAATGTTGGTGCCGTGGCTGTAAAGGCCCGAGGCGTCGGGGTCGAAGCGGCGCGTCAGCTCGAACTGGGCGGCCGACGACAGCCCGGCCTGGTTCTTGAGGATGACAACGCTGTGCTCATACAGGGCAGAGCGGATGATCTCGAAGGCGTGATCTAGATTGTTATTATTTATGGTTTAAGTTAGGTTGTTTTGTTGAGGAGTACTCACCATCTAGATGCTCGGCGTTGATGCCCGTGATCTCGGCACCAAAGTCAATGTCCGAGCCATCAAACGGCTTGGGGATGGTGTGGACCTCGATGCCAACAGAACCCATATTGTTTGTCGTGATATATTTTGCAAAGTGAGATGAATTTTGTGACACAAAAATTGAGTCAAAACGGTAACAAAAAAGCTGGACAACGGCCGATAGTTAAGAGAATCTTTTGAAACGAAACAAAAGAAGGAGGAAAGCTTGGGTGTTGGGGAAAACGACGGAATTTAAGTATTATTTTCACCGGGCACATCCCAAAAATATCCAAAGAGAATTAACGAAAGAAAATAAAAGGAAAATACACAAAACAAAACGTAAAACAACAATTCAAGCAATGTATTTCTCTCGTAAAAGTGTTTTTGATCAAAAAATAACTGACGTTGTCCTTCAGCTCCGGTGCACCCACAATTATAAGTGCGGACGAGCGAAATTTACTTGCCCGCACATACACAGTATCCTATGCAGTGTGATAGCAACCCGACTCGCCTGCCACGTCTGCAGTGTCTCCGAGGTGTCCCGTTCTTTCTCTTTGGTGGAATTTCTTGGTTGTACGCGTCGTAACACAAAACAAATAAGAAATAAAAGAATGCACGGCGATCAGTCGGTGTAAGCGCGGGGCAGTCCTAGTCACCCGCCCGCACAACAATGTCATATTTTGTTGACACTGACAGAGACGCAGTGAACGGACACGGAGTATTTAGACGGCATCGTTCCCAGAATCTCGAGGAAATTTTTTTCATGTCATTCAAAACGCACTTAATTTTGACACAGCATCTTACGCCTTACACACTTTCTTCTCGTGTCTCTCCTACCTGGCCACCTGCCACTTCTACTCCCCTCCTCCTTCCCTCTTCCCTCCCACAGATTCACAATGCCCAGCCGCAACGAGTCTGGCCTCTGGTTCGAGCCACTGCCAGCGGACATCCGTCGGCAGTCGTCCATTGGTGCCGAGGTGCACCTGCCCTCGACGGGCCCGCCGGTCCTGGACCTGGCCACGCTGACGGACGCCGACAAGGACACGCTCCGCCAGGCGCTGTTTGAGAACCAGGTGATTGTGCTGCGCAACCAGGCGGGCGTCGACCCGACAGCACTGCCCGCACTCGCGCGCCTGTTTGACCCGACCACCTCGGACATCCACTCGGCCGGCGAAAAGGCCGTCAGCGACCCGCGCAACATTCTGTCGGCGTACAAGGCGGGGCGGCTGCCGTGCGCGCCGCAGGTGGGCATCATCGGAAGTGGTACTTTTACAGACTACAAGGGCATTCCCGAGCTTGAGGTCATCCACTTGGACCACACGACGTTCCATGAAGAGCCATTGTCGCCCGAAAAACTGGCCCAAGGATACACCCGGCCGTACCGGTGGCACATGGACACGCCGTTTTACGAGCGGCTGCCCGGTGAGGTGACGATCCTGCACGCCGTCCAAGTGCCGCAGCTGCCGGACCAGACGCTGTCCTTCCCCGATGGCAGTGAAGAGTCGATTGCGGCCGGTGCCACGGCCTTTTTCTCCGGCGCGCGGGCATTTGAGCTGCTGACGCCCGAGCAGCAAGAATTTGCGCTCAACACGACAGTGACGTACGCGCCACAGGCGTATGAGTACATCCGCCACTGCAAGGCAACCGAAGACGGCATGACGATCCCGACGATGGGGCGGGAGACGAAGGCGGAGGACATGTCGCCGTGGTCCTGGGACAAGGTGGCAGAGCATCCGGTACGTTCCCCCACGAAGAGGCAGATCAACGTCACGGGCACATTTCCCTTTACTAATGCTCCTTGTGTAGATGGTCTGGCGCAATCCCGGCAGCGACCGTCCCTTCCTCCAGGTCCACGGCTGCTGCGTGTACAAGCTGACAACACGCGACCCGGCCACCGGCGCCGTCACGGTGATGGACGACGTCGAGCAGGTCCGGACCACGGTGTACGCGATGCAGCGCCGCATCTGGCAGGCCGGCCATATTTACGCGCACCGGTGGCAGGAAGGTGACCTGGTCGTGTTCCACAACCGCGGCGTCATGCACAGCATCACGGGCCAGCTGGCACAGTATCAGAAGGAAGCGGCGGTCGACGACGCCAAGAAGCGGCTCATGTGGCAGTGCACCATGACGAGCGGGACGGCGCCCAAGGCCTTCCGCAAGTACACGGGTGTCAATGAGACAGGCTTTGTGCGAGTGTAGGAGATGGGTCAAAGTTGGAAAATAAATGAAATAAAAACAGCGAGAAGAAATAAAAAAATTAAAATTACATTATGTTTGCAGTTTAATTTTTCTTGAAGTAATATTTTGAATTTTTTTTTTTAAAAAAAATAGGTGCAATTTTCTTCTTAGTGCAACGAATGTTTTTCATTCCCTCTCTATCTTTAATTTGTACAGCTAGATTGACGTATCGGCATAGATATAAATACACGACGGAAGTTGTATCTATTCTGACCACCGCGTAGTTCGTAGAGAGCTTGCAACGTCGAGTTTTCCAATTGGTGTCCTACCTATTCCGGCAACCCCCATCATTACACCTAAGCAGTGCTTGGGCGGCCGCGGTTGCTGGCGATTATTTGGCAGTTTGTTTTATTTACAGGTTCTTCTTTAATTTGCTCGAGCCACCAACATCTGCCCAATGATTTTGTCGAATGATTGGTACGAGTTCCAAGAAGCAGCCAGTGAACTCACTCATTCGTGAGAACAAGTGACCACGTGACTGGAATATCCCCACATCTCCTTTGTCGAGCCCGGCAGGGCATTAAGGACCGCCTTTAAGTCTCCAAGAGCTCCAAATGATCTTGATTTTGAGCTTGCGTCCTTTTCACTCCATGGACATTCACGCGCGCCCCGACAACATTTCCCCATCTCGAACAATGCAGCTTCTGTTTGGACTGGTTGAATTCCATCAGAGGTTCTGTTTCGTGTGCGTCGGCCGCTGAAAGTTCCGCTGGCGCCGGCTGCTGTGGTGGACCTCGCCGTTCCTGTGAATATTCGGAGTTGCTGTGACCGTTTCCACGCTACTGGCCGTGCGTCCCGCTGCCGGCGCTGCCGCGTACGGTGAAGCACGACATCGGCACTGGGCGGCCCTGTACGAAACAAGAGGTAGTCGAGCGCCTGGCCGTGATGGCGCGGCTGGCCGTCTCTGCCGAGGAGGTGTTTAAATTGGCGCCTTAAGCTTGGATTGCGCCACGATGGCTCCGTCAGCAAAATGGGACGGCACGCCGGTGCCTTGGATGCCGGTGATGTGCCCGTCCTGAGTCGACGGGATGGAGGCGCTGCCAGAACGGCTCGTATTGTCGCATACCTGGGACAACAGACACACGAAGCCCGGGCGAAAAAAAAAAGATACGTTATCAACAAGGGAGGTTCTCTTATGACTGCGTAGCTCACCTGTAAAATGTAATGCAGACAGCCACAGGCTCAATCAATGTCCAAAGTAGATTAAATCCTGTTCCACAGGCGCGAAACGACAGCCTCTTTCCAGACGTATGCCATACGCACGTGCATCACGAGTCGTGTTCTGCCGATCTCCCCACGGCTTTTTTTTCCCCTTCCCAAAACCAACCCGTGCGCCTCCCTGACCCCATAGCTCCGCGTGGCTGGAAAGACCTAGGAACGAACATGCCCTACCGACGCGTGGCTGCACAGGCAACCGACCCGAGGAAGTGGGTCAAGTCTGGATGCCACGATGATGAAAGAGACGTCGAGTGGTGCGCAGGGGGCGTTTGCAGGAGGACGGGCCAACGTTGGAGCCATTGCGAGTCCTTATGGAATGGAGTTTGGTCTTTCCACCAAAAGGAGGAGATTCCGCGAAAGAACATGCGGCTCCTGTGAGCGTTCCGGGGATGCGTTGACAGAGCCTCCGATGTACGCAGTGCACGTGTAGCATGCGTGGAGTTGTGTGTGTTTATTGTAAGCTTATTCAAGCTTATACGGAGTTCGTATGTCATGTTTCGGGTAGACGGCATACCGAATACGCCATCGTGGTGCGAATTGTGTCTATGGAGTATTGGTCGACGATTCGACATTTATTATTTCCGGCCCTCTGCTTAAGTCCATTTCAACTTAAAAGTTTTTATTTTCCGACAGCCAAGAGAGCCCTCTTATCGCGACCTCTTGTTTTCCATCTCCAAAAGAAATCCAAGACATTTAAGCTTCATACCCGTCTTGGCCTCCGGCTGCGGCGTTTTTGTCTTGGCTGTTGTGTCTTGGCTCTTCCAAATCATTACTTTACCGTTTTCCCCAAACTAGAAGGCCCCTCGAACAAACAGAGCGTCGGCACCGATGCGGCCGGGCACCGATTGAGACTGTTTTTTTGGATGTGCATTGCATTGGGGGCCAATGGGGATGTTGTTGATTGGCACACGGGCACCGAAAATGGGCAATGCCAAAATCACCAAAGACGCAATTCGCTGATGGAGTCCTGTCATGGCGCGTTCCCACTGTACAAAACGGGATCAAGACCGGGGTCCGCGAAACCCGCAAAAATGCCCGGGGCCTCTCCTGCAATTGGAAGATCGGCAGTGTAAGTTGAGAACCAACAAAACATGTTCCCCCCAAACAAAAGGACCAAACAGCCCGATTCCACAACGTGGGGTTGTTTGTTTCACGGATCTGGTCGTTGGCATCGGTCAGTCTTGAAGGAGGTTTGGTGGTGGATGGCACCCCGGGCCCGCGATGTGATTTGGTGGGCCGATGATACCATCGGCGCGGGTGTAACCCCGAAGGGCAAATGTAGCGAAAACGCACCGCAAAACGGCATTCTCACATATCGCCATTCCATCGACTGTATGCTTCCGCTGGGAATGGCGAGCGTTCAAGTGGGAGTGTGGACGGGGAAAGCGGAGGATAAACAGCCGATCGTCGCTGGGTGGTCGATTGGGTGATGGAATCCAGGTGTTGGGTGAAGCGTTGGGAGAAGTACATAATGGGGGTGATCGCAGGTACGCATTGACTTGGACGAAAAGATGAGAAGAAAGTAACAATCAGACACATCCCGCAGCGGGAACGAATTTTACTACTAGACCACCAAACATGTCTATCGCATTCGCGCGACCCGTTGACTGGGACAAGAAGAATGTCTCGGTGACGACGACGTTGGTGTCGACGCCATCGTCGGACACCGCCGTCCCGCCGCTGGGCGACCCGGACAACGAGCGGCGGTTCTGGTGGCAGCGGCGCAAGGGCCAAGGCTACGATCCGGAGAACATTGCCACGCTGCCCAGCGTCTTTGACGACCCGGACACGGCTGACAAGTACCAGCCGCCAGAGAATTGGTACGTACCAACCACCGGCTCCATGATGTTGATAATATTTTGTGATAATATTTTATGATATTGTTCCGTTCGCTAATGCGAACCCCCAGGGAAAACACAAAGAGATTTGACTCCAACGCGCGGTGGACGTGGGGTGAGGAGTATGCCCTCCTCCGCAAGATCGACCTGCGCATCATGAGCTTTACCTGCATCATGTTCATCTCGCTGGAGCTGGACCGGTCCAACCTGGGGCAGGCGCTGTCGGACGATTTCCTGACGGACCTTAACCTGACCACCAACGGTAGGCACCATCTTCGTACCAAGTTTTATCTGAATAGCTCCTGACGCTCGCTCGCAGACTACAACCTTGGCACGACGGTCCGCCTCATCTCGTTCCTCGTCGCCGAGATCCCCTCGCAGCTCGTGTCCAAGTGGGTGGGCCCCGACCGCTGGATCCCCATGCAGATGTGCCTGTGGAGTGTGGTGGCCGGCTCGCAGTTCTGGCTCAAGGGCCGGGCCTCCTTCTTGGCTACACGCGCTCTTCTGGGTATTCTACAGGGTGGATTCATCCCCGACGTCATCCTGTACCTCTCCTACTTTTACAAACACTCCGAAATGGCTCTCCGGCTCAGCTGGTTCTGGGGCATGGACACGGCCGGCGAGATTATAGCGGACATTCTGGCATACGGCATCCTGCACCTGCGCGGCGTGCATGGGCTGGCCGGATGGCGGTGGTTATTCCTGATCGAGGGCCTCATCACCCTTGTCGCCGGTCTTTTCGCGTTTTTGTTGATGCCTGCAGGCCCTTGCCAGACGGCCAGTTGGTTCCGGGGTAAAGATGGGTGGTTCACGCCGCGCGAGGAGACGATCATGGTGAACCGGATTTTGAGGGACGACCCCAGCAAAAGTGGGATGCACAACCGGCAGCCGGTGACGCCCAAGCTGCTTTGGAAGAGTCTGTGCGATTACGACTTATGGTACGTTTCGGCTTCGATAATTTTATTTTATTTTTTCAGAGTGCTTGCTGACCTCCAGGCCCCTCTACATAATTGGCATGCTCTTTGAGATCCCGACGAGCCCGCCCGGCAGCTACTTGACCTTGTCGCTGCGCGGCCTCGGTTTTACGACATTCCAAGTCAACCTGCTCGCCATCCCTCTCAACGTGTTGTCCAGTACGTCACCCCCCCTTCCCCTCCCCGCCTATCTCCTCTTTTTATGCTACGCCCTGCTAATTGATAGTCATCTCCATGTTCTTGTTGGCCGCCTTCTCCGAGTGGTCCAACCAGCTCGCTCTCACCGCCGTCTTTGCCCAGTTCTGGGCCCTGCCGTTCCTGATCTGGCTCGAGGTCGCCTACTCCAGCACCAGCAACAAGTGGGTGGTCTACGCTGTCATGACTTTGTTTTTGAGCCAGCCCTATGCGCACCCCATCCAAGTCTCCTGGAACAGCCGCAACTCCAACACAGTCCGCTCGCGCACGGTGTCCGCCGCCGCCTACAACATGTTTGTGCAGTTGTCGGGCATCATCTCGGCGCAAATCTACCGCACCGACGATTCTCCGCTGTACCGCCGGGGCAACAAGGTGTTGCTGGGCATCGTGTCACTGAACTTTGTGGTCTACGGCTTCGCCAAGGTGTACTACATCCGCCGCAACCGCTACCGTGACGGAATCTGGAACAGCATGACCGAGCAGGAGCGGTTGACTTACCTGGCGACCACCACAGACGAGGGCAACAAGCGCCTGGACTTTCGGTTTGCCCATTAGGCCCGCGCGTCGGCAGGTACACGTGGGCGGCTGGTCACAACATGATTATGTACGGCATGGACAAGAAAGAGGAAGCGTCGCCAATGGCACAAATAGATACAACTCCAACGCTTTTATTCGTACAATAAACAGACTATTGCATCATCACTCTCCAAAGGTAACAATTATGTGACGAAGTAGCTTCTTACAGCACCGCAACAGCACCGACCAGAACGGCCAGCAGGACACTTGCAGCGTTGGCGACAACGTTGGCCGAGCCGGCCGTGACGACGGTGCTGCCGCTTCCCGAGCTGGTACTGTTGCCAGAGGTGGAACCGCTGCCCAAGCCGGAACCGCTGCCAGAACCGCTGCCGGAACCAGAGCTGGAACCAGAGCCTGAACCGCTGCTGCCACTACCGCTGCCACTACCCGAACCAGAGCCAGTGCTGCCAGTCGAGTTGGTGTAGCCGCCTGTGGGGACCGACGATGGAAGACCGCCGGGCTGGGTGGTGCCCGCCTTGCCAGTCGACTGGGCAGTCTCCGTGCCGGCCGTACCGGTGGCCGTCTTCTCCGTCGCCGTCACAGGGCACCAGGTGGTGTAGAGCGTCACGACCTCGGTCGTCACATGACCGACGGGGCAGTTGGTAACGGTGGGTGCGCAAGAGGTGATGGTGTAGGTGTGCGTGGACAGGATGGTGGAGGTGGTGTAGGAGGACGAAGCGACGGCGGAGCCACTGGCGGAGGCGGAAGCCGAGGCAGAGCCAGACACGGCGGCAGAGCCAGTGGCCGAGCCAGTGGCCGAGCCCGAGATTGCGGCAGAGCCGCTGGCTGAGGCGGAGGCTGAGCCCGACACCGATGTCGTCTCGCAGTCGGCAATGGAGGAGAGGGAGGTGGAGGAAGCACCCGCTGAAGCCGACCCAGAGGCAGAACCAGAGGCGGACGCGCTGACAGAGCCGCTCGCCGACGCACTGCCCGATGCGCTCACACTGCTCGCCGACGCACTCACAATGCCGCTGGCGCTGGCCGAGGCACTGCTGGTCGAAGACGCGACGGCCAACGAGGAGGACGACGACGACCCCGACAAGCACACATGCTCCTTGTACAGAATGGTCGTGTCCAGCACGCTGTTGTTGTTGCTGGCGACAAACTCGTGCTGCAGGTGCGTCTTGTTGAAGAAGTGGAGGCGCGACCAGCCGTAGGTGGCGTTAGCGTCCGACAGGCCAAACACCTGGAAGTCCTCGATCGGCTCCGTGAAGACGTCCATGCCGCCCCAGTGGCCGGCCAGACCGTTGATCAGGTACCACGGGGCGGCCGGGTTGTTGTAACCGGCCGGGTCGATGGTGCCGTTGTTAAAGACGGGGACGTTGCGCTCGTAGACGTGGAAGTGGCCCTGGAGGACGAGATCGACGCCGTGGTTCTCAAACATCTCGGAGAACGCCACCGAGCAGTTGGGGCAGTTGTCGCCCGAAGTGAACCAGGGGCGGTGGCCCAGAGCGACGACCCAGGGGGTGTTGCAGCGGTCGACGGCGGCCAGATCGGCGTCGAGCCAGTCGACCTGCTCGTTGGGGTAGCTGCCAAAGGGGCCGGCCAGGAGGGGGGCTTGCTCGTCGTTCAGCAGGCCGTTGCCCAGATCGGTCTCGGTGTTGAAGTAGACGTAGTGCACCATGCCGTAGTCAAACGAGTACCAAAAGTTGCCAACGCCGCCCGACAGGTCCGAGGGCATACGGAAGTGGTTGCGCACACCGGTAAAGTTGGTCTGGCCCTCGACGCAGATGGAGCCCGTGTACGAACCCGAACCACCATTGTCGCAGTCCGCTTCGTGGTTGCCGACGCCGATCATGTACGGCCGGAACGCGCTGATGGCCTCCATCTCGTCGTAGAACTCGTTGAGGATGGTCTCGTAGACGGCGGGGCCCTCCTCGATGGTGGCGTTGATGTAGCCGGCCAGCTCTTCTTTGAGGAAGTAATCCGAGTAGGCCAGGTCGCCCGGGTGCACCAGGAAATCGTACGTGTCCATGAGCGCGACGAGCGAGCCAATGGTGGTCTGCTCGCCCGGCTTCAAGACCTCGTTGGCGTCCGTCTTGCTGTTGGCAATGTCCGTGAGGCCCAGCGTGCCCGAGCCCATGGTGCCCATGTCGCACACGAAAGCAATCGAGTACGGCGTGAAGTCGCCGGCGGGGCGCGCCGTCTTGAAGGTGTAGGGACCATAAACAGTCTCGTTGGCGAGCAGGTCCTGGGGCTGGTAGTAGTAGGTGGTGTCGGGCAGCAGGCCGTCGATCCACACGTGGTTGTTGTACGTCAGCGACGTCGGGTAGGTGACCGAGACGTCGCTGGACGCGGAGTCGGTCAGACTGTCGGCGGTGAGGCCGTACAAGACAGTCGGGTTGGCGAGCTGCTTGAAGGTGTTCCAGCTGACAACCATGCCGTCGTCGCCGTGGTAGGCCACGCGGACCTGGCTGGTGACGGACGAGTTGGCAATGATGACGCTGGCCGCGCCGGGGCCGGCCAACGCCAGGAGGAGAGCGGCGAAGCGCATTCTGGAGTGCGTAGCTGGCCGACTAGTAATTAAAATCAATAAGGCAGAAGAATAAAATCAAAAGAGTGACTGAGAATGACCCAAAATGGGACGAAGGGACGAAAGAAGAACAAACGAGCGACGAATGGATATAGCAGATCCGTTGAAGAGAAAAGAAGGGGAGAGCGAAAGAAAAAGATCGACACGGTCATTACTCGACTCTTAATATAGTTGGCCCTCGACCAGAGTAGGTCGCGTTCGGAACACGGCATGCCAAGCTTTATCCCGGGCGTGGTCAAGCTTTGCAAGCTTTCCTGGGTCATGTTGGGGCGTCTTGGGTCCCCCACACTGGGTGACTCCATTTTGGGTTCTTTTCTGGGCACGTTCCTGACTACCAGGGGCCAGGGTGGACAGCGTCGACAACGACAACGTGTGGGCATAACGGGGCCATGGTGCGAAGTGTGCATCATTTCCCTCAACCTAGCCTTGAAGAGGGTGGGGCGAAAGACGAGGGGACAGACAAAACCAGAAAAAACATATTGGGGAGCGTCGTCTTCGTCTTCGGTAGCCGTTGTGGGTTGCTGTTGTTGTCGCTCGCAGAGGTCGAGTTGACTAGTGTCGTGTGTGTGCGGGTGTGTGCCGTCCTTGCTTATTTCGAGGTGCATATATTGGTTGCCGACTGTCGGCAATAAAAAAAAGAAGAGAAAAGAGAACAGACGGACAGTCTCGTACAAGACACAAACAAACAAGAAAGACAAACAGCTTCCGGGAAAACAGTCTCGGTGTCTGCTTCTGGGCAGGCGGGCGGCCGACCGGGATGCTGGGATGCACCTGGGATGTGCACGAGGCTACCGCAGAAAGACGTTTAACGAGCACCACGTGCTGCAATTCGATGCCGTACTTGGCTCCTGTGTTGTGGGCTGTGGAGTTGGCAAACATGCAGGGGTTCCTGGGTTAGGCTAGGTAAAAGAAAGGTTAGCAAGGGTGGGCCGACCAATGAAGTCGCGCGAGTTACAAGACGATTGGGCCAAGCACAAGGGTCGACTATCAAAAAGACGACGAGAGAAAAAGAATCAAAAAAGAACACAGACGATCAGCGGAGACAGTGCGTCGTATGTGCATGGAAGAACTCCTGCAGACGACGCACGAGAAGAATTGAATTACAAAATAACAGACGGGGAGTTGATGGAGGAGTGGAGAAGGCAAGGGAACGACGTCATGCGTGTATTCTTGCATTCGTGTGGAAAAGAGACCCAAAGAAAAGGGAAGCGACAGCGAAACGAACGACTAGGAACGGACAAACGAACAAAGGCAAAACAAACCAAAATGAAATGAAATATTGCTCGTAAAAATCGTTAGATCTATTCTCTCTTCCGTTTTAGGCCCTACTTCTACTCGTACACTGTACATTGCCCTTGCTCGCCGTCCCGTCCCTACTCAAAAGTCGTCCCGTGCCCTGTGGCAAAGATGTGCTGGAACCAGGCGTCAAAGTCCTCGAGGTTGGGCGACATGGTCTCGGGGAAGGGCTGCTGGCCTGGGTGGCCGTAGTGGTCAGACGTAAGCATGCCGGAGACACCCATGCCTTGGAGGACGCCAACGCCGGGGACATATGGCTGGGGTGGGAGTGAAGGGAGTATGGGCGGAGCTGGCGGAGCTGGCGGACCTTGAGAGCCCGGCGGCCCATACCGTCCGACCAGGCCCGGCGACGGCACGCCCAGACTGCCCGGTCCACTGCCGACACTTCCGGAATGACCCACACTTCCGGTGCCCCCACTCCGCTGCAGGTCCGAGTGGATGCCAAACATGGCCCAGCCGGCCGTAAAGGCCGACACGACGTCGTCGAAGCGGATGTTGCTCCCGTTGTGGTCTTTACTTGGCGCCGCCGACGGCGTCACCGCCTCGCTGTTGGGGCCCCCCGGGAACAGCGAGTCGATGAGGAGGACGCCCCGCTGGGCCAGGACGTCGTGCAGGCGGCCCGACAGGTACTCGCGGGCGTACTGGATGGCGCTGCGGTAGGTGGCCTGCTGTTCGCGGGCGGCGTCGTCGGCGGAGGCATCAATGTCCCTGGTGCACAACACCTCAAACGAGAGCAACAAGGCGGCCGTGATGCAGAACGCCGTGTGGGTCCACAGGGACATGTCGCCGGCCTCGGTGATGTTGCGGTGTTCCCGGAGAATGGTCATGGCGGCGGAGACGCAGGTGCGGCGGGTGTGGATGTAGGGCGGCGGGGTTGAGAGGGACGTACCCTTGGGCGGGGACTGGAAGGACCGGAACAGAAACGGGCGGTGCACCATGATGATCTTCTCGGCGGCCGTGATGGCCATGCTGTGGCGGGCAATGGCGAGCCAAGGCACCTGGGCTTCGAGCACGGGGTCCTGCCGTAAGAAAAAGGGCGGGATGGCCCGCACGACCTGGCGCATCTTGTGGTCCATGGCCAGGATGTGGTCGTACTGCTCATGCAGAGGCTTGCGCGCGCGCAGGGGGCCTAGCCCGTCGGCGAGCTCCGGCACGAGGCGGGCGAGTGTGCTCAAGACAATGTTGTAGCTGCAGATCGTCGGCAGGGTGTCGGGCTGTTCCAGCAGGCCGTCTTTGCCTGGCGAGTCGTCCGGCTCCGCGTCGTCGCAGTTCCGCGGCAGGCCGGTGGCGTACTGCTGCGGGTGGATCCCGTAGGCGTCCGTAAAGGGCATGGCAAAGTGGTCCTGGACGACCATCTGCAGCCACACGCGCCGGCCGATCTCGCGCTCCCGTCGCTCGACGGCGAAGACGCCAGTCGTATCGGGGACATCCGGTCGTCGTGAGGGTTCGTCCGCAACCTTGTGCACGCCCAGACACTCGGCAATGCGCACGGCCGCCGCCAGCAGCGTGGCGTTGAGCTGGCTCAGCCCCAAATTGTGCGCCACCTCGGTCGAGATGACAATCGCCTGCACGGAAAACAGCGACACGTTCTGCAGGAACTGGCACTCGTGCAGCACGTCGAGCATCGCTTGAAACAGAGACTGGGCCGACTGCGGATCGCTGGGGTCGACAGCCAACGGCGGTGAGGTGGCCGTGACTCCAAACGCCGGCGCCTGGCCGTACTTGGGGCTGTGCAAGAGACAAAAGTGGGTGGTCGACAGCACCGCCAGGTACAAGGCCAGCCACTGCGGGTGCTCCGTCTCGCCCGTCGTCCAGAAGCGCGTGCACTGCGCCAGAAACGTCGGAGCGTGCAGGCAGCTGTGATGCCAGGCGACGTGCCGCAGGTGGAAGCGCACCATGGCCTCGGCGCGTGCGCGGTCCGGTAGATTGTCCTGGACGACGCGGGCAGCGACGGGCGAGTACAGGATTTGTTGCGAGTAGTAGTGCGTCGGGCCGTTGGTGTTGTACTGGCACGCGCAGCGGCGGTGCGGGTAGCAGCTGCCCGTGTTGCGGCCCCACGCGACGTGCTCGAGGGCGGTGACGATGAGCGAGTCCTGCATGTCCTGGGAGGACGCCGATGGTGACGGCGAGCGCGATTTGGGGCCGTGCCCGTGGGGGTGTGACCGTGGGCGGTTGTCCTCCTGCTGTGGACTGGACCGCTCGCCCTGGTCAGGCGACCCGGTGCCGGAATGCTCCGACAGCGCCGCCAGACCGCCATCGTCGCCCGCCCCGGCCTGCCCCGACTGCAGAAACTGCACGCGGTCGGTCAGTCGCTGGAGGACGCGTGAGACGCGTTGCGACGCCGCCCCCTGGTGACCGCTGCCGTGACCACCCCCCTCCAGCTCCGCGCGCAAGGAGTCCAGAAAGGCAATCTCGCGCCCGTTCTGGCTGATCACCCGCCGCAGCCGCACCACCTCGCGGCTGCAGTCCAGGCCCAGCCGGCGACAGCGCGCGCAGGGGATCTCCTTGCTGCATTTGCGCTTTGATCGTGTGCATTCTAAACGGGTTAGCGGTGTCGTCGCCATCATCGCGGCTTCTTATCGCTCACTCACCCCGACATGCCAGGGACTGGCGCTGTGATATGCGAGGCTGCATCGTCGCCGTGCGCGTGTGCGTTGCCGTACTTGCTGTCGCTCGTCGTCTTGTCGATGCGCCTCGGCGCGTGTCGCGTCGTCGTTGATCCTGCTGCGTTGCTGCGTCGTGGCGCATTCCGTTTCTCGCGCTCGGTTGCGCTCTCCGCAGCTCAGCCTTTTGCGCGCACATGCTTCAGCGGATTTACGGCCCATTCGATAGGCAGACACAGCCCGCCAAGAACGGATCCCGCCGTGGACCGGTCTCTGATGGAGCGCTGGGACAGTGTGCACTGTGTATTACACTGTATCTGCACAGTACGGGCTACGCCATGCGCCAAGACCAGGCTGAGGCAATAGTTCTACTGCTATTTTTACTCCTTTACTCCAGGTTTTCGATAGTTCAGAAGTAAATGAAGTAAAGGAAGTAAATGAAGTAAATGAAATAATTTATAATTAGTTTTGGTGTATGTATATCTTACATGACGTTGTAGCAAGCCGGAACAAAACCTAATCGAAAAAAGCTTCCAGCGTATGTTTGGATGGATTTATTTTACGTCGTGCATGTGTTCTTTTTCTTTCTTTCTTTTTGTTTACACGAACCTTGCCACTTACCATTTTTGCTGTAAATTCAAGCCGTGCCTTGGCGTTTTCTTGGCAGCGTCTCTGGCCCGAACCGCTGGAGAACGGAGATTACCTCAACCTCACACGACACAAGACGTTAAATACCAGCCCTACACAGACAATAGTCGCCAAGCACGCTTTACGACCTCAATAAATTATCGTGTTTCTGTTCCAAGGAACAACGTCTTAACAGGTGGAGAACGCTTGACCGTTCAATCTCGATGTTATAACACTTTAAATACAGGCACATCCTCCTTTTTATCCTAAGTCTGCCAGACTTAGTCATGTACTACACACATACCTTCCATTTGCTAGTATTCAAAATCAATTATCTCTTCTTCTTCTTACCTGTCCTACTAACCCCTAACACTAACCCCTCTTTGTGTCTCTTACATTGCTTCTATACTATTCGTTGTGGGGGGGGGGGGGGGGGGGGGGGGGGGGGGGGGGGGGGGGGGGGGGGGGGGGGGGGGGGGGGGGGGGGGGGGG